>JACCIC010000006.1:755000-1397500 GCA_018907035.1 Sycobia sp. Sy_11 | reverse complement strand
TTTTTCCTCAAATTTATTTATATTTTTATCTAATATAAGCTGACACATACACACACACACACACACACACACACACACACACACACACACAAAAAATATATATCTTTAATATCTATTTAGAAATGGTTAATAAAAAAAAATAATCTAGGTAAAAATTGTCATTGTATTATGCTTCTTGTCTAATCAGAGTTGTAATTAAGTTAAAATAAGAGACTTACACTGAAAGTAAAATTTATTATTATAAGCGTTATCTTGATGCGCAGGCAATTTATATGTATTAACGAATTATCACAAATCACAATACATGTATTACAGCCATAGTGTCTATAGTACAAGACATTTCGATATGTTGTTAAATTGCTCTAAAATGATATCAATAATTACTTTAATGTTCTTAATTCGATTTTGAGTGCTCAATATCAATAGCGAGAAACCCAGTTATAATTTACTCACTTAATTATTTTATTTGTGTTAAGAAAATATATGAAAAACTAGGGCTGTATTGCATAGTTGCATAGTGTGTCATTGGCCCTATTGAATCTGTAAGAGTTCTATGAATTCAATGTCTTCAAATTTCTGCATTAAAAGTAGTTGATCAGTTTTTTGATTTACACACACACACACACACACACACACACACATACACACATATGTATATACACATCTATAATATTCAATAATTGAATAAATAATGATATTTTTAATAAATATAAAAAATAATATAAACTAATAAGGAAATCGATGACTCCATAATTAATCAGTTAATCAATCACTTCACATGATGGAATACAGGCAATTAGACAAATAAGCACCATGAAAAGTGATATTAATGTTCAAAATGTCAAGTTTTTATGGATACTTATGTCATTAAAAGTTTGTCTTCATCCATAGGATGCCACTACCATTCAAATTTGATGGATAAAATCTACTGTAATTAGGTTTTGCCAGCAGTCAGCCACGTTGATGGATGGTATTATTTATTGGTATTGCGAGAGCAAAAATAAGTTATCCATGTAATTGAATGCCTTTGGCCTCCAACTAATTTGCCCTTACGTGAATAGCTTTATAAATTTAATCTTTTATTTTAATTATAGAAAATACTTATGTTATAGTTAATTTTTAATTATTTCTTGGATGCATTAATATATTATAGTAATAAAAATTTATTTTAATTTAATTCTAATAAACAAAATTCTGCTCTCAGCTACAATCAATTTGCAAATAGATTTCTTTGAAATAGAATATCTAAATAAAAAATCATTGGAAAATTCTAAATCGATAAATTAAAAAAAAATATTAAGGCAAATTAACAATCCTTAATGGGAACCATCAAGAAGGTGGCAATTATCTCCCATCGGGAAGGGAAATGGCGAGAGAGATGAATGAGTAGAAAAGAAACTGATAAATATAAGATTAATAAAATCAAACATTCTAAATTTTCTAATTAAAAATAATACAAAATAAATTATGAAATTTTTAAAAAATAATCACTGCACTTAAAATATGATTATTAAAATATCTAACAAAGTCGAACAAATACATAGTAATTGAACAAAATTTATTCACAGTAATATTTCACTACAATAACATAATTTTTATTTTACATTAGATAAGTGGCCTTTGTAAATATATTTCAAAGTATTTACAATTAAGTATTTACAAGTAATTTCAAATATGAATATTTTAGAGTAATAAATTAAGGACATACAAAAATGTCGATTTTTTCACGAAACTTGTTCAATTACAGTAAAAGAATTGATCATATAAAGTTTTTGAAGACGATCTTTTAACCATGGTACATTATACAAAATTAACTTGATATAACAGAATTTCCCGATTTAAATATACATGTTGGACAGTTAAAATCTTAAAACCATATATAGAAACTATTTGTGAACATTTTTCAAATTATGGAAGTCTAGGAAAAGAAAACTGTGGAAAAAAAACAGTATAAACAACAACGTATACGTAGTCATCTCAGAGATGCCAAACTGAACAGCCAACTCGACTCGAGTATGCGCATTAGATTCTTTACCTTGTGATGTCTCTATTGTGACGTTATACGACTACATTCGACGTGTCACGAAACCGTATTTTGTCATGTCCTTTTACACTCCTTTTATAACCGCGAAATATAATTACCAGAGATAATAAGGGGAGATCGCTGACGCTTATGGGCCAGACTGCAGTAAACATTTTCGACTGAAAACGAGGGCCTCTGGCGACCAAAGCGATGTACTGGCCGTTTCGTGCGATATTCCAAATGTTGTTTTTCGAGTTCGTGCGATGGTGCGATCCAGGGGGGAGACGACTGTCTTCGGCGCGTGCAGAGGAAAAGCTTGTCGAGACAATAGGCTGGCAGCGGGGGGTGCAATAAAAGATGAGTAGCTTATACTGACCAAAAAGAAATTTTATTGCTACATGTATATATATATATATATATATATATATATATATATATATATATATATATATATCTATATATATAGTCTCGCAGCAGCTAGCAAGCAGCTCGAAGTTTTGAAACCTACGGCAACTTTAAGGAAAACTGGCAAACATCAAAGCTGAGAAAATCTCTTATAGCAAAGAGCTACCAAATTTTTCAAGTAGTCGACTAACGCGATTTTTATTAAAATTTTTATATGTACGTTTTTTAGGATTCTAAATATATATAGTAGTCAAAATTGGCGATAATTTCAATTTTATAATAAATCACATTAATACCCAGTGAAAATATTGTTTTTCTAACTTATCTCGTAAAATACAAAAAATTCCATTAAATGATCTAACTAAAAGTTAAAAATCTCATCAAAAAACATATTTTTTAATCTATATATTTTTTCCTTAAACGTTTTTTATTAACAACAACGCACTTCACCGTAATATTCTCATTGACTATTCTATATCCTCCGTTAGTTTGAATATATTTTTTGGGAACTCTTGGTACAGAATTTTAAAGTATAAATCAGTATTTTAAATGTATAAATTACTTATTTTGAATAAATGGTTAATTGATGGTATACGAATCAACCGTTTATTTAAATCTATAAATTTTTTTTTCTAAGTTGCAACAAAATATATCTACGCTTTAAAAAAATTAACTTAACATTGAGGCAATATTCATGGCCATTGTCAGCAATTGATTTATGTTTACGAATGCAATAGATCTCGAAATAGCTGCTAATTATAGACTGTAAACTTTTCCAAAAATTATTTGATTGCTTTTTATATTTTTGGAGTATCATATCAGAATACTATATAATCATATTTGACACATAACTACCTTGTATGGAGAAGATAGTATATATAGAATTTAAGTTTTTATTTAAAAGTTTTTATTTAATATTTTAAGTATATATAGAAAAGAGTTACGCAATAATCATATAAATAAATATGTTCTTAATCTAAGAAAACAAAATTTTGAATCAGAAGGTTATTATATTAAAACAAAAAAGTAACGCATTGAATTCAGAAAATCTAATAGCTAGAATTGCAAATAATCTAAATACTTAAATTATAGATTGATCAATTTTGTGGTCAAAGATTTTTCTGATACTATCAAAAGAACAATATTATCGAATTAATTAAATAAAAATGTTCTTAGTTTAAGAAATAGATTTTTCGAGACAATTCATTAAAATTATATACTGCTAAAATTCTAATATAAAGTAAATATTACTTGATTCAAGAAATTTACGCGATTTTCTGTACTAAGTAAATATTTTCTTTAACCAAGTAATCGCATAAACTTTAACCAAGTTAGTAGGTACTAAAATAAAGCTTATATTTTCTCAACAGCAGAACACAAATATTGGAAATTAAATGAATATTTTCTTATGTAAAGAAAATATTATCTGGAACCAATAATTTTAAATTTAAAATCAGGAAAATAAATTCTTGGATTAATTAAATATCTCCTAGATTTTTGTCAAGATTTTCTAGAAAATGGGTATATATATATATATATATATATATATATATATATATATATATATATATATTATATATATACAAGAAATATATTCAATTTTTGAAAAAAAACATTTACTCAAAAGAATGAAATAGTTTTCTCAAAGGGTGGATTATATCTATTTGATTATTCCTTGCCAGTTGTAAAATCTAATAAATATTTATTTAATTTTATTAAACGAAGCACAAACACTTAAATATTAAATGTAATAAATAAATAGTAAAAACTACAAAATATATATATAAATCAAAAAAATATTTTCTATTTTTGAAAAAATTATTTACATATAAGATATAAATAGTTTTATTAAATGATTTATTCTTTTAAATTTAATATTTAAATATTTGTGCTTCGTTCAATAAAATTGAAAAAATGTTTATTAGTTTTTAACAACTCGTTGGATATAATCAAATAAATATATTTCACCTTTTAATAAAGCTATTTAATTAATTGTTCATATTAAATAGCTTTTCCAAAAATTGAATATATTTGTTAAATTTGAGTATATATATTGTTTTTCAAATAATTATTTATTTAACTTCATTTTTTACGTATATGTAGTTCCCTTTAGTAAAATTCAAGAAATATTTATTACTTTTCAATAATTTATTTAGTGTAATGTAATAAATATATGTTCGCTATGCAAATAAACTTAATTGTTTGTTTTAAATATGTGGTTTACTCTAAATTACAAAATATTCATTCGTGTTAAATATGTATATTTCTTTTTTAATCATAAATTTAAATAAATATTTGTTGTACTCTAATAACTATTGAATTAATTTTAATGAATGCATGATATAATGTAAATAGCAATGAAATAAAATTTATTATATAAAAATTTAATGAATGCTATTATATAAATAATTTACAGGAAGTGTATTTTTTTTATATCAAATTAGTATTCTATTAAGATCAACGCAGTCTTATTATCAAATTTTAAATTCAAAATACGTGTATATATATATATATATATATATATATATATATATATATACATACGTATTTTCTTATAAATTTGGCAGCGGGGTGTAGCAAATGGGATTCACTGGTGTGGACGAAGAAATTCTTTAAGTGCGTATACCCAGGTATACCTTTTCATAGCCACGATCATCGCCACGCAGCAAATTTAAAATTTTAAGAAAATACGTGTGTATATAAGTATATACATACATACTTATGCACGCAGGCAAGAAAATCTATACGCATTTCAAGAATTTCGACACCAGTTAATCCCTTTATTGCATTTATTGTTTCGGCGTCCCCCCTACTGAACGCCGTCTCTCCCTCGATCGCACCAGCTCGAAAATCAACATCTGGAATATCGCACGAACGGCGTACCGACGTTCACCGCCGCAGCGCTGAGTGTCAAAATTTTACTGCAATGTCTAATATGGGCATCGTCGATCTCCCCTTATTATCTCTGTAATTACTGTGATCTCTCTATCCTGTTAAAAAATAACTATAGCGCGCGAAAAATGTGCTGTTTGAAATTCAATGTGGTGTTTCGTAAGAATGAAATAAAGAGAAGAATATATGTTTATCAGAATATTAATTAAAATTATTATATTATGTAAATGGAAATAAGAAACAATATTAATTTAATCGTTAGCTTTATTCGAGAATCGTAATACTGAGCGGCTGCCAAAAGCGAAGTGTTTGCATCGCGGAAAAACTTCTCCATGCACACCCCCGCATACATACCCCCCCATTGCAACTCCGCACCCCGAGTATAATGAGCGCCAATCCGCGCATCGACCGTCCTTCTCCCTTGCTCGTGGTGTGCGCTGTCGCCTAATTACGGGAATTCCTCGGTCTAGCGAACATCTGTTGGCGGCGGTCATAGATGTGCGTCGTCTAGCTTCAGCTATGCGCATGCAGGTTTGTTGGCGATCGAACTCATTTATAAAATGTATTTCAAATATTTATTTGAACAGAATGCCCATACATATTGATTCTTTTTTTTTTTTTTATTGAGCTTACCCAAGCCTATAAAAAGACTTATACAGCTATACATATTGATTCTATATAAATAATATATATTTTTATTATCCGTGTCCTTCGCGCTATCAAGTGATCCAATATTATTTGTGTTTATAAACTATTATAAAATGCATATTTCCTATAGGTATAGAATACTTATTCTTGATCGTTTTTGCTATTTTTTAAATTACATAATTATATTTCGCGGTGATAAAGGAGTGTAAAAGGATATGACAAAATACGGTTTCGTGACACGTCGAATGTAGTCGTATTACATCACACCTTCCCCCCTATATAAAAACATGTTTAGCCTTATTTACATTTTCTGCTACCTTTGCCTGTGTATAACCTAGCTTATTAAAAAGATTATCTACGGTTTCAATAAAAGTTAATGGCACATTTTGGTTTGCAAATTCGGATGGCATTCGAGCTTTTCTACCAAAAAAGGCCTCATGAGGAGTATAACCATGGACTTCATGAACGGGATTATTAAAGGAGAACATGCCGAATCTAATCCATCGATCACAGTTGTTATTTGTACAATAGTGTCGAAGATATTCTATGAAGGTATGATGTGATCTCTCAAGTGCACCTAAAGATTGGGGGTGAAATGCCGAAGATTTTATACGTTTGATTTTAAATATGTTACAGATGGTGTTCATAATTTTGCTGCAGAAGTTACTACCCTGGTCCGTTTGAATCACTTTGGGACAACCATGACGAGAAATTAATTCTTTAGCTAAGGCAGAAGCTACTGATATAGAGTCGATATTTTTGAGAGGAATGGCATCTGCATATTTTGTTAGACAACACTGTAAGGTAAGCAGATATTTATTGCCAGAAGAAGTGATAGGAAGGGGTCCTACAATGTCGATCTGAACCTTATCGAGTGCTGCTCTTGGTGTATCAGTGATTTGCATAGGCAATTTGGTTTTTACTCTAGTTAATTTACCTTCCTGACAGCTCTTGCAAGAGAGAATATAATGGCGTATATCACTTTTCATGTTGTGCCTATAAAAATCGTTTCGGACAGATTTATATGTTTTTGTTATGCCAAAATGGCCACCAACAACAGAATCATGATATTCTTTAATTACATTCTCTGTTTCTGGCTCATCTGGAAAGCAAATATCGCCTGCACAAATTACAAATGTAATTTTTATATTTTGAAAGGTCTCTAATAATGTATTTTCTACGATTTCCCGCGGTATATTATCTATGCCATTATCTACTTTCGAAATTCTAACTGTTCTTATATTCGTTTCAACAACGGAAGTTTTGAGGCCTTGGAAACAAATTCTGAGATTTTCTATTTCTGCAGCTTGATCATATTTTTGTTTAATAACGAGGTTGAATATATACGAACTATCAATCTGGAATGTGATTACCTGACCAACAGAGGGGTTTACAACGAGTAAATTTTCTGAGTTTAAAAAACCATTATCAAGGAACTCTTTGCTGGTTGCTGTATGTAAATTACAGTCTGCTGAAATGAAATGAACAGTATGATTGTCTTTCATAAGTAGAAAGTCATTTGTATGTGTCATTGCAGTTTCCGTCACGTAGAGAACTGTTCGGTTTCTTTTTTCCATACTACTATTTAAGTGGTTATCATCATAACCTGTAGTTCCTGGCATTTTGTCCTTTTCACAAACAGACTCTCGGGTTTCACATATGTTTCTCAAGGAAAACTGTTCAGCGCTGTCAACATCTGTTTGTTCCACTTCCAGCACAGACTCTCAAGCATTGATATGCCTGTTTTTATACCGATTTCTACAGTTTTCTCTTGTCTGCACGAATCCGCTGTGTTATTCAACACTTGCGTATCGCTTCTGTTTTCGTCGTTAGTCGTAGTATTTTCATTTATTATTTGTTGATTGTTATGCGATAAAAATATTTTTTCTATATTTTTATTCAGAATCCATTCTGTATCTCCTGCTGAATCAGAAACCGATGAGAAGTCAGCGCAGACTTCCACCTTTTGCAGATCCGTCAGGACAATACATACATTTGATTCATATTCAACTGAGTTTCGCGATAAAGCGTCAGCATTAGAGTTGACTCGACCGGCCTTATAAACTACTTTGAAGGTATACTCTCTGAGGCGTAATTGCCAACGGGCTAATTTTGAAGAAGGACCTTTAAGGTTCTTAAGCCAGATTAATGGTCGATGATCTGTGACTAGAGTGAACAATCTGCCATAAATATATGGCCTAAACTGTTTAACCCCAAAAATCATAGCTAAGAGCTCCTTTTCCGTTGTAGAGTAGTTTTTTTTCTGCCTGTCCAAGTAATCTTGACGCGTATGCTATGGGAAGATCGTCTCCTATTTCGTACTGACTCAGTACGGCCCCTAATGCATAGTCAGATGCATCGGTTGTAACCATAAATTTTTTAGTGAAATCGGGATATTGCAATAAAGGAGGATTCATTAAAATATTTTTTAATGTTTCGAATGTATCTTGTGTGCTTTTATCCCATTTGAAACATGTGTTCTCTCTTAATAATAAATATAAGGGTCAACCTATTTGCGCAAGATTTTTTATAAATTTCCTATAATAATCTACGAGGCCTAGAAACTGTTTAACATTTTTCTTGTTTTTAGGAATGGGAAAACACTTGACAGCATCGACCTTCTTTGGATCTGGTTCCACTCCATTAGCTGATACTCTGTGCCGTAAGTAAACTATGTCTTTACATAAAACGAGCACTTCTCTGGTTTTAAAGTTAGGTTTGCATTTTTTAATATTTTCAAAAATTTTTCAAGATTTTGCATATGTTTCGTTAAACTATCAGAAAAAATAATTGAATCGTCCATGAATATTAACATTTCTGTATTTAATAATCCGGAACAAATTTTATTTATCATTCTTTGAAAAGTTGCAGAGCTAGACGCGTATGCTAGCGAAGATCCATTGGAGTACGATTGAACTCACAGTGGCCAAATGGTGTCGAAAATGCTGTCAATTGTTTTGACGCAGACTCTAAAGGAATCTGATGAAAACCTGAGGCTAAATCTAAAGTAGAAAAGTATTTGGCACCATCTAACTGATCCAGAATTTCCGTTATATTAGAAAGAGGATAAGAAACATTTACAATTTTTTCGTTAAGGGCTCGATAATCAATAACTAAACGCCAACTACTCTTCCCAGAATCATCTGCTGTTTTTGGCACTAGAAAATAGGGTGCGTTCCAAGGTGAGATCGATGGTTGTATTTTGTTTTCTTCTAGCATTTTTTTGTTTGCTTTTCTAGTTCAGATTTATGAATTTGCGGATGCCTAAATTGTCTTTTGTTAATCGGTGTATAATCAGTTAATTGAATTCTATGAGAAGCTATATTTGTTACCTGTAATTTGTCTCCCGGTATATAAAATTGATAAGGATATTTAGAAATTAATTGGATAATCCTATCTTTTTCTTATATGTTTAAACGATCTACTTTTTTTTCTTGTTGGATTGTGGGAAGTTCATCCGCTATTGTTTGACGGCTAGTGGCTCTCGTCAACTTAGACTACCACTGGAGCCGATTCCTTTCCCCCTGATTAATCTTCCACGGTTTCCGTCACATTCAGTTCTCTGCAGTATGCCAGAAGACTGAGTACATCCACCTTGGAAAAACTCTCGTGGTCGAGGTTATCTTCTCCTAGCCACTTTACGTGATATTTCGTTAAGTTAGGGCACGTGCAGAAGAAATGTCTCGGAGTTTCCTCCTCTTTCCCACACCATCTGCAGAGATTACTGTGTCCTCTGATCTTGTGTGTATAACACCGTAAATTGCTGTGTCCTGTTGTAAGTTCCAGGATTAGCTTTGCTTCACGTTTATTTAGTTTGATCCCTTGAGCCCATTCGCAGATCTTATTGCCGAGAAGGTCTTTGGACCATCTATATCTATGTGAGTTTTCCCACGTTGTTAGTTTTACTTTCTCAAGGCTTTTCTCTATCACATTGCATCCCTCTTGGTAAGGTACAGCGGTATCCCTTACCCGATGGTACTCCGATGAGCATCCTTGTTTTGTCATAATGTCTGCTTTCATGTTTCCCTTACGGGCCGATTTTCTTGGTATCCATGTAACACAGACCTTATTTGCCCTGGTCAAATTGTCTAGAGCAATTTTAGCATCTTTGACCAGTAGTGACGTAGTGCAGGGTTGATCGAGGGCCTTCAGCGTTGCTATGCTGTTTGTGCATATATTTATACACCTGCCCTTAATTCCCCTTTGCATTAAGCTGTATGCACAGGTTTCAATGGCAGCTATTTCTGCCTGAAACACTGTATTATATTTATTCAGTCTAAAGGCTGAATTTAAACTGCGTTCAGATCCATATATACCGAATCCAGTACCAACATCTGTTCTGGATCCTGCTATGAACCAGATATCACCTCCCAAATTTAGGTCATTATTCTAATCCTCTCTGCTCGGTATCCTGATCTTATATCGTTGCCTGAAGCAGAGAGTTTTATTAATACGATCCTGAGGGAGATTAAAAATTGGACCTCTCAATATTTCCTTGCAAATGGTAGCGTACTCAGTTGCGGTACTATCCCACTGACCGCTGCATATCATTCTATAAGCCGATCTGGCAGCTGTTCTTATTATTTCCAAGTCCAGGCTGTCCAGACCTAGCATCATCCTGACAGCAGCAGTAGGGGTACTTCTTTTTAATCCGAATGCTCCCCTTAGCGAGATTGCCTGTATGTGATCCAGGACCCTCGCAGAGGAGTTATTTTCGATCACATTCCACCACACCAAGGCAGCATAAGTCAGTCCCGGCATCAGTATTGTTTTATATATCCATAAAACTTTCTGCGGTTCAAGCCCCCAGACCGTGCCGATAGCGGACCTACACTGCATCAGTATGTTGATGATCTTTTTACTCTGCATTTGTAGGTGTTGTCCCCACGATAGTTTCTTATCCAAGTATACCCCTAGGTATTTAACTCCTTCGATATACGGTATATCTTGCCCGCGGAAGTTTACGCAAGATTTTATTTTGCTCTTGTATTTCTTAGTAAAGGCTGCAACTTCGGTCTTCTTTGGATTGATCCCCAGGAATCTCTCTTGACACTACTTATTGACCTTTACCAGAACCTCCTGAAGAATTTCAGGTAATATCTTTTCGTACTTGCCCCTGACAAGTATTGCGAAATCATCTGCGTATGCGACTGCGAAGATTCTTTCCTCCTCAAGCATACTCAGTAAGCCATCAGCTACAAGATTCCACAGGAGAGGTGAAAGTACCCCTCCTTGTGGACATCCTTCGTTGACTTTACCTCTTACGAGTTTACCTTTCCATTCACTATATATCTCTCTATTATTTAAGGAACTCATAATCCACCTTCTAATAGAGGGTGTTATTCGAATGACGTCAGACAAATTGGTCTGAAGTCTTTCACCGACGAGTAACTACCTCTCCCAGGTTTGGGAATGAAAGAGACACGAGATGTCTTCCATACCTCTGGTATATACCCTGGTATATAAGTAACATTTTAGGGAAGATGCCATCAGGTCCTGGTGTCTTATACGATTCGAAGGAGTAAATCGCCCACTTTATCTTCTCCGGAGTCACAATTTGAACAGCCGTTTTCCAATCCGCACCTATCAGCCGTTCTGTAATGGTGTGGTATATTTCTCCTCGGTTCCATTCTTGTATTAAGACATTCAAATAGGAATGTTATGGTCCTACTGTCCGACATGGATGGTTCTTTTTCCACCTTCCATCCATGTATAATACTCCTGGCTTTAACAGATGCTACAGTGAGTTCGAGGACCTCATTTCTGCTAGCTGTTATAAAAGTGGGTTCATTTCCTCGGTTGACTATATCTAAATGACTTCCGATTAGGTACTCCAGTAATGCCTCTCCTCTGGCGTTGATATCGGTGCTACCCCATGTCATATGATGCGCATTAGCGTCACAACCAATGATCAAGTCCAGATTCGAACGTTTGCTGAACTCAACCGCCTTTCTCATGCTGGAGATAGGTATATCCTCATCGTGTGCAAGGTAGACTGAGCAAACTATGATATTTCGCACATGTCGGTCTTTGCTCTCGATTTCTATTTTAATGGTGGTGCAGTCCCTGCAGCTCAGCTCCTGCAACAGAAAACCATTAATTCCGTTTATGAAAATGCAAGCTTTCGCGTTTCCATCTCTGGACCCCACAAAAAGTTCGCCTTTCGCGTTAATGCCCCTAATACGTTCCCTCCAAATCCAGGGTTCCTGTATTAGGGCTATGTGTGTATGCACCTTTCCCAAATTTCTAGTTAAGATTGCCGAGGCGCTTTTGGAATGGTGCATATTAATTTGGGTACAGCGTATCCCCGAAATAGCCATTGAGGATGCTATTACTTAGATACGCTTTCCGTAGAAGATTCTCCTAGATGCGGCATGGGCCGCAACTACCGGATAAGGCCTGCAATATGACGGGATTCGGCCTGGTCTCCCGAAGGAACCGTTTGCGACACATGCACCTTTGTGCCATTCATCCTTCAGCACGGTATCTAACACTTTGGATTAGGGGCGAAATTAGCAGACCGAGATTCGCCGTTTCTCAGCCGCAGGCTGCTTCTTAGTTACCCGAGGAGCCTTACCCTTTTTCCTGACTCTCACATTCATACATACCATCCATACTTTTGCAATCATTCTCAGGATACCCGTTTATAGGGATTCTACCATCAGGTAGTTCGGAGAGCCCGTTTATAGGGATCCGAATTCCCGATCCAAATACTCGTAAGCCAGGGAAGGATGCGGAACTCTTCGTGTTGTACAGATCTAAAAGGATCCGGTACATCCACCAAGCGCTCCTTCTTGCTCTCCAGGCTTAAGCCCTCTTACTCCGTCACGGTCATGCAGCCCCTAGAGAGAGAATGGTCTACTTTAATGATCCTTAAAAGCGTGGCTATACGTTTAGATAATAATAATGTTTTGTCTATTAGTATTTCAGATATACGGTTACTATTAAAATTTGATATATTTGGAATTGGTTCCAATTTTGGTATAGGGAATGTGGCTCTAATGTCTTCTATTGATGAGTTTACAGCGAAAACCTGAACAATACAATTTTTGGTGTTACCAATGCTTCTCCTAAATAAATGTCAGAACCTATATTTATGCAGAGTAGAATACCTTCTACAACACTACCATTTAAAACTGGTAGTTCGATTAATTTCCGAGTTCTACCAGGGAGATCAATGGTTATATTTTCTTCAAATTTTATAGAACCTGTTCGCGTTTTTAATTTCACATTGCCGTATTTTTTAAAGATTATTTCTACTTGCTTCCCTAAGAAATGCAATTCCTAGAATGCCATCGACTTCTAATGGAAAGTCGTCCGGTACTATTTGAAATGTTATGTTATATTCACTAAGCTCCAAAGTTACCTCCCCAAGTCTTCCAACTGTACCCTTACCTATTCCTAATAAATTATAAATTATTTTTCTGTCAATGTTTTTAGATTCACTAACGTACTTATTTTTTATTAAGTTTAGATTACAACCGGTGTCTATCAAAAATAACATTTCTAGATTATTTATAAATCGAGCTTTTAATTTTACGGTGGGTGTATTCACGTTGTTTAACCCTTTTGTTCCGTAGTAAATACGTACGCTGCAGGATGCTTTTGTTTTTGGAAGCTTGACTTCGCCCCTGTTAGACGAGCTTCGTTCTTGTTTAAATTTAGCTGTCCTTGTGACTTAATATTACTTTCTTTAGTAACACGGTTATTTCTATTTTCAAATATGTAACGATGTTCTCTATTACTTGGTGTCTTATTTAGGTATCTGCAATTTAATTTTATGTGTCCCGGTTTACCACAGTGAAAGCATGTCCTGTTTTGACTTTTATATTTTTCAGATTTCTGTATGTTTTGATCATACTTGAATTTTTTAAATTTATTTATTCGACTATTGTTTTCTTGTTCGCGTTCTATATCTCGTACACGTACGACTCGGATTTCTGTGTTTTCTCAGGGTTTAATCTCGCAATTTTTGTTGTGAACCCCGGCTCTGTATTTGATAAATTTCTCAGCCTCTAGGGCTAAATGTATCGCGTTTTCTAACGAGGTTGGCTTCTCCTTTTCTACGCGGTCTGCTATTCGGTAGTCTAACAATCCCGTAATAAAACAGTTGATTGCATTATCGTATGCACCTGCTGTAACGCTGAGCGATTTGTCTTCCGCGTACGTTTTTTTGATAGACGCGATAAGCCTAATGACAAGCATGCTGACCCTGGTGCCGTAGTCGCGTACGTACCGATTCTTTTTCTTTCTGCGTGATACAAGCTAGCTCCGCATTTAGTTGATTATAGTTTTCTCGGGGCCCGAACGATTTCCTTAAATCGTCTAAAAAATCTGATAAATTTGCAGGGTCGTTTTTACTTAAAAGATAAGTATTAACTTCCCCTTTACACTTGGGTCTAATTAAATTTAAAAGAAAAAATCTCGAATTTGGAGCAACCGCACTGTTTGCTCTTTCACAAGCACGTACAAAGGTTTCTATGCAATTGTTTGTACCTTTGAATTCCGGGATAATTAAATTTGCCGTGCGTAAGTCGACAAAGTTATCATTTCCTATCTGTTTTGCATTAGTAACTTCATTTTGTTTCGATGGTATTTCTGTGATTTCTTGTATTTGATTTGCGATAATGTTTTCGTTAATTCCGTCGTTATGTTGCATATTTAAATTGTTAGCATGATTACTTTTTTTTGTTTTTCGTACGGTATTAGCAGCATCTTTAATTATCTTATTTCTACGCGTCGGCTGCATTTCGTTATGTGTTAATTTCTTTAATAAATAAAATATGCATTATTGTTGTTTATCTACAAATTTTGTTCTGTTTTAAAATATTTATAAATTTAGTTTATATAATTTAGTTTATATAATTCCGTTCATATAAGTGAAATAGGAATATATATAAGTTATATGTATTTATTATTTAATTATTTAATCTAAATTTTAATTATTTTTACTTATCCGATTATTTAATTTTAAGTTTTAATTCCTTAATAATACTAATAGCATTTATTTATAATACGTAATAGTAATAATGGTATTTATTTATACTTTAAATCTATTTATTATTTATTTATTAACTGCTTAAAATTTATCTGTCTATATATTAATTTTTGTTTTTATTATATATATATTTGTTTTAGTGGTTACTTTATTTTAGTATTAGTGGTATATTAGTTTAGTTTAGTGGTTACTTTATTTTAGTGGTTACTTTACTTTATTTTATTATTTATTTATATTCTCTTATTTAGGTAGAATTCTGTATAAAAAATTTGACGGTTTTTATAAGTAAACATACAGAAGAAACATCCCACAGAGGCAAAGAAACTCAGCAATCACAATTCATACACGCAATAAAAACAGCAATAGAAAGATATATAAATGAATCAATTACGTGTGAATATATAATAAAATATAATAGAAGAAGATATAGTTAAAAGTGTAATATATTTATTTAAATGTTTGATTATAATTATTAAGGTATAAACAAATGGATTTCAATATATATCTTATTTATTTATTGAGTATATTAATGAGTCTACCTATACATTTATCACATATACCACTAACATTTATTATAATTGTACAACCCTATATGCACGCTGCAATATTAATATAAATCTGTATATACACACGCAGGCATACAGAAATACATATGCTTACACACACAAACATACGTATAATATATATTTTTAAGTTTCTTTTGTTTTAATAACTGATTTTAATTTTATGCACGGAATCACTTGATTTACAAATTTTTAAGGACTTACGGACTTACTTTTTGTCTTGCTGTTGCCTGTGATTATTTTATTATATTTGGCACGAATAGTAATCACTTTCTCCTGGTATTCACCCTTGTACTTAGGGAAAACGTGCCCAAAACCCAAGTCAGGGGGTGGCAATAGCATTCACAATAAAACACTTAAATTTTATACACAAAACACACATATTTATACACAATAAACTAACACTATACAAGAGCTCTCCATACACATACAAAATAAACACAATATTAATATAACAAAAGCTCTATAAATACATACACAATAAACACAACGTCGATTTTTTTTTATAACGCACTTCACTGGTAATTCACTAATACACACATACACACACACACACACACACACACACACACACCAGTGTGGAGTTTTGTTGCTTTCTCCCATCTGGCGCCTCTCCAGGTTGCGGATAGGAGATGGCTCGCTACAATTTGTAGAGGGCACTGAGGAAATAAAATACTCAGGGCGGACAGAAAAAGTTAATAGGGAGGGCCTCCCGAACTTAAGGCCAATTATGATTAATGTTTGGTATAAACAAGGATATACCCCAGGGAGTAACTCCGGCAAGACCGGTCAATCTCCTCACCGATTCCGATAGAGTGCAAGCCTCTATGGTCGGTGGTAGCCCCTCGGATTCTGGGGAGGGCAAATCAAATATCATCATAGACAGTACATTGAGTACTAAAGGAGATGTCATGATGGATCAAGAAATGACGAATCGTGAAATCTCCATCACGCGAAGAAACAATCATCTGGAGCGACTTGGTGAGAAGATCAGCCAACTGTTGGATTTTGTTAAAGATAGGCATAACGTGCACAAGACCATTAAGGATCTTGTTCGTTCTATGAATGCCTCTTACAAATGCATCAGTATGGCAGAGGATGATCTGTTGCAGTATCACCATCCCGGTACTCATGAAGCGGTGACTCAAACTACGCCGAGTCTACGCTCTGATACCAAACGAAGCGCATCCGAAGGGATGGATTCCACTCCTAAAACAGTAGGTGGCAAAAGGACGAAAGAACCATCACTGGGCTTAACGAGACCACCAGAGTCGGTTGGAGTACCTACAGGGATGTCTGAGGCCAAGGAAAATCAATGGCAGACTATCAAGCGCAAGAAGCCCAAAGGTAAAGATAAAGAATTACCTAGTGCACGCAGGCTTAATGGACGAAATAGACCTAATTCCATTTTGATTAAGGCCAATGAAGGAGTTACATACGCGGAGGTACTGCATCAAATAAAGAGTGACCCGGAGTTATCTCATGTGAAGAATGAGGTTAACAGGATACGCAGAAATGCAAGCGGTGCCCTTGTACTTCAGTTAGAACGGAAAGCCAAAGATGCACATGAGTTGGCTCGCATTGTTGAAACTAAGGTTGGCCATAGCGCATCCACTTCGGTCCTGACTAATCTTATTACTTTGGAGATTAAAGATATAGATGAGGTCACTACAAAGGATGAAGTATTAGAGGCTCTGAAAACACACCTCGAACTAAAGGAGACTAACATGCTAATCGCTCGTTCCTTGCGGCAAGCTTATGGGGGTACTCAGACGGCGGTGGTGTCTGTACCATATAGCCACGCAGCTGAGTTACTACGTGCAGGGCATGTTCGAATCGGATGGGTCAGCTGCAGAGTTCGAAAAAAAAACAGAAATAAAGCGCTGCTTCAGATGTTGGCAGACTGGCCATTTAGCGGCCGTGTGCTCGGGCCCTGACAGAACTAAACTTTGCAGGCAATGCGGTGGAAAAGACCATCTATCCAAGCTGTGTGTAAACGATCCCTGCTGTTTACTCTGTAAATGTGAAGGAAAAAAAGAGATTAACCATCCAGCATACAGCTATAAGTGCCCGATCACTGTGGAGTTTTTAAACAGACTTAAAACATGAGAATACTCCAACTGATTACCAACCATTACGTAGCGGCTCATGACCTGCTGAAACAGACAATAAAGGAGCTAAGAATAGACATTGCTGTAATCTCCGAACCATATTGTGACAGGGACAGACCACAGCGCTGGGTAAGTGACACAAGCAATAGAGCTGCCCTCTGGATTGGTCAAAATAGGCAGGTACTAAAGCAGTCGAGTCATCGGAGCGAATTGATATCCTGGGCTAAAATACAAGAAATATATGTCTTTAGTGTTTATGCTCCTCCAAGCTTGATGGACAAGCAGTTTGAAATCCTTGTAGCTAAATTAGTTGATGAAGCCATGGACAAGAAACCATTATTAATCGCTGGCGATTTTAACGCGTGGTCCACAGCCTGGGGAAGCGCTTCAACAAATAACAGAGGTAGTATGCTGCTTGATGGCCTTAATTTTCTTCAACTCCACGTGGTTAAGGGATTTGAATCCACTTTCATTAGGGGAGATAAACAATAAGTCATTGATGTAACATTCGCCAGTGATGACCTGATTCAGCGGATCCTTAATTGGAGAGTAAGCGACCTTTACACCCACAGTGATCACAGGGCGATCTTGTACGGGATTGCAGAGAAGAAAGTAAAGAACAAGTGCAATGAGTGGATGCCCACACGTAAATGGAACATCAGATCGCTAGACTGTGAAGTGTTCGCCATTATAATATCAGAAGAGCGTTTAGAATATGGTGCACCAGGCCATCTAGCAAATGCACTCATGAATCATATCTCTGAAGCATGCGATGCATCGATGACTAGGACTAAGAGCGGATTTAAACATCGTCAATCTGTCTACTGGTGGACAAATGAAATTGCAGAATTGCGCAAACAATGTCATCGCGTACGTAGACTTGGCCAAAGAGCCCGCAGCCATCGTGATACGTTTAATAGTTTATTTAAAGAAGCACAAAGAGTGCTTATCAAGGCTATTAAGGCAAGCAAGCGTCGATGCTGGCTTGAACTGTGTGCAGAGGCCAACAATGACTTATGGGGACGACCATACAAAACAGTCATGGCACGATTGAGTAGGGCACCAATACAACCCACTAGCACGGTATTGATTGATAAGATTGTTTCCGCTCTCTTTCCCAATGACATCCATGGGATTATACTGCGCACGCAACACTCGGACGATATACCACCTATAACAGAAATGGAGCTACATAATGCTTATGCTAAGATTCGAGACAATGCTGCCCTTGGCCCTGATGGTATCCCTAATGCTGCAGTTAAGTTGGCGATACAGAAGAATCCATCTATATTTCTAAAAGTATATAATGCTTGTCTTCTTGAGGGTATTTTTTCTGATTGCTGGAAAACTCAAAGGTTAGTCCTGTTACCTAAGGGCAATAAGCCACTTGATGATCCGTCATCATACAGGCCATTTTGTATGCTCGATACGGTAGGTAAAATATTTGAAAAAATAATATGTAGCCGACTGGAAGCATTCACTGAGGGATTGCACGGCTTATCCTCACGCCAATTTAGATTTCGGAAATCAAAATCAGCAGTTGATGCTATTAAACTGGTAGTGTGTACTGCACGAGATGCAATCAGTGGTAAGAGATGGAAAGGTAGCACTAAACAGTATTGTGCCATTGTTGCTCTAGATGTCAAGAATGCCTTTAATTCAGCGCGCTGGTCTTCTATTATGAATTCGCTTAAAGAGTTCGAAGTACCTGGTAATCTACAGAATGTCGTGGCCAGCTACTTTGAGAATAGGATAATATTATACCGAACGGATGAAGGCATTGTATCGCATAAGGTTATTGCGGGAGTCCCCCAGGGCTTGGTTATGGGACCTATATTGTGGAATATTATGCATGATGGCGTGTTGAGGATTCCACAACCGCCTGGTTCAATTAGCTCTAGTAGTGACGGCTAAGACCCTTGATGAACTCACTGAAAATGCCAATGAGGCAATCAGCAACATCAATAGATGGATTAAGTCGGCTGGCCTACAATTAGCGGAGCACAAGACAGAAGTAGTTCTTGTCAACAGTTGTAAGAAGGTAGATAGTATTACTCTTAAAGTTGGTAGCTGCCGCATTAGATCTGCGCCATCTTTACGATACTTGGGTGTACAGCTTGATACTAGATTAAACTTCAAAGAGCATCTAAAGTTATCTGGCGAAAAAGCGCAACGAGTTTCAGCTGCCTTGTATCGACCCATGCCTAACATTGGTGGCCTACGCCCACCCCAGAGGAAGCTATTAGCTTATGTTGTTAATTCTGTCAGCATGTATGCAGCGCCAATCTGGTATCATGCATGTGGAATTAAATCGTATTGTGAGCTGGCCATTGCGACCCGTCGCCGCTCCTGTATACGTATTATTAGTGGTTACAGGACAGTATCCACCAACGCTGCTGAGGTACTTGCCGGAATTCTTCCTTTCGATTTAGCTGCAGATGAACTGGCTAGGCTGCACAACATATGTAAGGCCGCAGTGGATTCTCTACAAGGTGATAAAAACGTGGAACGTCAACGTTCTATAGAAATATGGCAAAAACGATGGAACGATTCTAGCAAAGGCCGATGGACTTATCGTATCCTTCCAGACATACACAGATAGATCAACAGGAAACACGGGGAACTAGATTTCCACCTAACCCAGTTGCTGACTGGACATGGTTGTTTTAGGTTCTATTTCCACCGTTTTCACCTGGATAATAATGATTTCTGCCCCATCTGTCCGACATTGGTCGAGGATGCTGAGCATATATTAGTGAGCTGCCCTCGTTTTAGAACACAACGTGAGCACTTGATGAACATTATCAATAACCTAATAAGACCAGAGAGCATCCTATCAATAATTCTGGAATCTTCTGAAAACTGGAAGGCAGTAGCCAGTTTCGCAAAAGAGGTGATGACCAATCTCAGAAATGCCGATAGAATTAGGCGAATGGCCCAGGATGAACCAGGCTAGCTGATTTTATTTTAAGATGCAGAGGACGAACACCGAACCCCTGATCACGGGGACCCCTCATCAATGGGACATAGGAGAGGGTCATAAGAAGAGTAGCCGTAAAGGCGAACTAACAGCCCCGCCGAAGTAATATTCCCGGATAGTTCCAGCGGGATGCTGGTTTCGAGAGGCCACTAGTGCGGAGCTTACTCTGCCTACGCCTAATAAAACAAACACACACACACACACACACACACACACACATATATATATAAAAATAACACTAGCGTGCGAAAAATGTGCTAGTCGAAATTGTATGTAATATTTCTGAAAAATAAATAAAAGAGATAGTATGTATATATATATACACACACACATATATATATATATATATATATATATATATATATATATATTAAAATATTCATTAAAACTATTATATTATCTCATTAAAATATATGGAGATTTGATAAAACTACTTATTTAAGAAAAGGGAATATAAATACAAATAAGAAAAAGATATTAATTTAAAATGATAGCTTTATTTAAGAATCGGAATACTGAGCGGCTGCCAAAAGCGAAGTGTTTTCATCGCGCAAAAACTTCTCCATGTACACCCCCGCATACATCGCAACTCCCCACCCCGGGTATAACGAGCGCCAATCCGCGCATCGACCGTCTTTCTCCCTTGCTCGTGGTATGCGCTGCAGCTGCTCCCATACAGCGTCGCCTAATTGCGGGAATTCCTCGGTCTAGCGAACATCTGTTGGCGGCGGTCATAGATGTGCTTCGTCTAGCTAATTCAGCTATGCGTTTGTTGGCAATCGAACTCATTTATAAATTGTAGTTCAAATATTTATTTATTTATTTTTGATCGTTTTTGTTATTTTTTAAATTACATAATTATATTTCGCGGTGATAAAGGAATGTAAAAGGTCATGACAAAATACGGTTTCGTGACACGTCGAATGTAGTCGTATTACGTCACAACCCTTCCACGCGCTGATTGGCTGAAACTCGCGCGATATTTAAAAGTTATATGATCTGTATGATTGTATAAAACAACAAGCAAGTTGTAAGACTATTAAAAAAATTATTAATTCTAATATATCTGTGGCCACATGCATATAAATATTTCACAACATCTCCATTACTAAAAACTCATTAATTAATATTATTAATTATTAAAATTATTATTAATTATGAATATTATGATTAATATTATTATAAACTACTATAATAATTATTAAATATTATAGTTATTAATATTATTATTAATTAATATCAACATTCAATATTGAAATTGTTATTAATACTTATGATTAGTCTAAATACTATTTTTAATAATAATATTTGTACTATTATATTATTATTAAAAATAATAATTATTATTAATATATATAAATATTGCAGTACCAATTTCATTACACTTTTACAATTAGTTTTACATATTCTAATGTATAATAATGTATAATGTATAATAATTTAATATTGAATGTTGATATTAATTAATAATAATATTAATAACTATAATATTTAATAATTAATTTAATAGTTTATAATAATATTAATCATAATATTTATAATTAATAATAATTTTAATAATTAATAATATTAATGAATGAGTTTTTTGTAGTGGACATGTTGTAAAATATTTATATGCATGTTGCCACAGTTATATATTATAGTATCAATAATTTTTTTAATAGTCTTGCAGCTTGCTTGTTGTTTTATACGATCATACAGATCATATAACTTTTAAATATCGCGCGAGTTTCAGCCAATCAGCACGTGAAGGGGTAAAGACTCTAACGCGCATACTCGAGTTGGCTGTTCAGCCTGGCATCTCTAACGTATATTCGAAATGGAGATTCTGATTAGGAATAGCTTTTATCGTAAAGGAAATATTAATTAACTGCCTATATCTTACTAATTTTTGCACACTGAAAATTGCAACCAGGAATTAAATGAAAGAGAAACAATCCTACCTAATTCCACTCTTGCTAAATTTTAGATAATAAACTTTTTGACGGCAATATATTTTATTCCGTTTCAAACATACTACAATGTTTATATGCGATTCGTAAAAGTTCAAAACTATTGAGTAGCAGCTAGCTGTCTGTTCTAAAATACATATATAAGAATAAATTTCTTATCGGTAGTTACGCATAAAGTTTCTATAAAGCCAAATTATGACAATTTTATCCTCCTTAAGGTTATGATAAGTTGCATATTAACGATATTTTGGGAACTCCTGCATGTAACAAATTGCACCATGCTTTAAAAGAAAGTCAATGGTCTATACTTAATTACACCCTTACTACTTTCTAAATTTTAAATGTTTTCGCCTTAAAATCATTTGAATTCATTATTATGGCAAACAATAAGTGTAACGATTACGCATGCGCATGAAGCGTATATTTCAAATGGAGCTCCTGGTTATATATATGAGCAAATGGGTTGTATACAGGAATGATTTTTTAACTATTTATTATCTCAATAATTGTTGCACACTGAAAATTACACCAATGCTTAAATGTAAGAAGGGCGACAACCCTTCCGAATTTCACCCTTATCATTTCTAAATTTCAAACGTTTTCGCCTTAAGTGCGTTTCATACATTACGACGGCAAACTAACTGTATAAGCATATATATATATATATATATATATATATATATATATATATATATATATACACAAATATATATATATATTTGTAATGGAGCTTCTGGGTTAGATGTACATAATAAACGATTGAATATTAAATGACATTATTTTAATTTTTTGACGTGCTTTGGGCCATAGTTTCCGAATCTTGAAACTATCTTATTTGCTTCTAAAAACAACGGCAGATGCGATATAGCCTGGAATAGCATATCGTAACCTATATTATCTTTTTTCCTATTATGGATGTATACAATGAATAGATTAACTGTCCAGTATTATCGTATTATTCTTTTAACCAAAATCGTAGTATACAATGTAGAGCAGGTGGGCACAGTAACTGGCAAAGTGCTGCATCTTGCATTATTATGAGGTAAATTCTAATGATTATTATCAATTTGATTAACATAATATAGATAAATGCAGGTATTCAAATATTTTTACAATATATTAATAATAAACCAACGCTGTAAACAGTACAGATTATAAATTATAATTATAAGTAATAAAACTTCAATATATACTAAATATAAAATATTTTAATATAATAATTGCAATTTATATTACATAGTATATATCACTTTGTACAACACTTTGTAATAGTTTTGATATGTGACGTTGGGGCCCTTGCCCTGGCCGCCGCCACAGAATATTTTATTCACGTACACTCAGCACCTATCTGCTGGTTTCTCCGGCGGATGACGACTCGTCCTCTCTCCACGAGGGGGCCCGCTGATAAAGGGGGCAACGCTAAAATAATCAAAGGAAAGGGGGGCGGTAATCAGTAATAACGCCTCGCTCCTATTAGACTTTCATTTATTTTCGCGACTGTATAATACTGCCCGGAGTATCCTCTCTCTTACTCTCGCGCACGCTCGTAACTGCGCACACGCACTCTCGGGCTCGAGGTACATACGCGCCTTGGCTACGCGGTGCACACACACTTTATCTCTCCCTCTCGCACTCCCAGTTTCGCTATCCGATTCTCTATCTCTCACACCCACACCCACAATACATATATTACATTCTATGTATGGGCAGAGATAATAAGGGGAGATCGCTTATGCCCATGTTAGACATTGCAGTAAAACGTTGACCCTCAGCGCTACGGCGGTGAACGTCGGTACTACGTTCGTGCGATATTCCAGATGTTGGTTTTCGAGCTCGGGCGATGGAGGGAGTGACCGCGTTCAGTAGGGGGGACGCCGAAACAATAGATGCAATAAAAGGGATTAATTAATTAAATTAACTGTTGTCGAAATTCTTGAAGTGTGTATAGATTTTCATGTCTATTTGCGTAAGTGTGTATTTTTGTATTTATATACATACACGTATTTTCTTAAAATTTTAAATTCGCTGCGTGGCGATGATCGAGGCTACGAAAAGGTATACCTGGGTATACGCACTTAAAGAATTTCTTCGTCCACACCAGTGAATCCCATTTGCTACACCCCGCTGCCAAATTTATAAGAAAATACGTATGTATGTATATATATATTTATATATATATACACGTATTGTTTTAAAATTTTGAATTTAAAACTTGATAATAAGACTGCGTTGAACTTAATAATAAGACTAATTTGATATAAAAAATTATACTTTCTGTAAATTATTTATATAATAACATTCATTAAATTTTTGTATAATAAATTTTATTTCATTGCTATTTACATTATATCATGCATTCATTAAAATTAATTCAACAGTTATTAGAATAAAACAAATATTTATTTCAATTTATATTTAAAACAGAAACATACATATTTAACACGAATGAATATTTTGTAATTTAGAGTAAATCATATACTTGAAACAAACAATTAAGTTTATTTGAATAGCGAACATATCTTTATTATTAAAATAAATAAATTATTGAAAAGTAATAAATAACTCTTGAATTTTACTAAATGGAACTACATATACGTAAAAATTACCGTTAAATAAATAAATATTTAAAAAACTATATATATACTCAAATTTAACAAATATAATCAATTTTTGGAAAAGCTATTTAATATGAGCAATTAAATAGCTTTATTCAATGGTGCAATATATTTATTTGATTAGACCCTACCAGATGTTAAAAATTAATAAACATTTTTTCGATTTTATTAAACGAAGCACAAAGATTTAAATATTAAATTTAAAGGAATGGATCTTTTAATAAAACTATTTATATGTTATAAGTAAATAATTTTTTCAAAAATAGAAAATATTTTTTTGATTTATATATATATATTTTGTAGTTTTTACTATTTATTTATTACATTTCATATTTAAATCTTTGTGCTTCGTTTAATAAAATTAAATAAATATTTATTAGATTTTACAACTGGCAGGGAATAATCAAATATATCTAATCCACCATTTGAGAAAACTAGTTCAATCTTTTGAGTAAATGGTTTTTTAAAAAATTGAATATATTTCTTGTGTATATATATATATATATATATATACTAAAAAAAATCATTTCTAATATCAAGCCTATTTTTTCTCAACAGCAGAACACAAATATTGGGAATGAAATAAATATTTTTTTATTTAAAGAAACTATTTTCTTGAACCAATAACTGAAGATTTTGAATCAAAAAATTTAGTTCTCCACCTTTCCTTTCTTTGAGGATGTTAACATCTTAAGTTTATTATAATTTATTAAACGATATTAAATTAAACTAATATTATTAAAGTAAACTAACATAACTATAATAAAGAAAGTTAAACTAACAAGTTAAAAAAAAATATCTTAATTTAAATTCAATATTTAATTTTAACTACTGCGTCAATTTTTAAAATCAAAAGTGTTCTCCTTTGCGATTTTTTCACTATCGTTAATCTAAAGCGTTATGCTTTTTTTTTTATTAATGTAGGGAAGGGTAGGGCATGATGAATTCGGAGAAAAACGTATTGTGATTATATATAACAAATGAATAAACATAGCGCACATAAAACAAATGAATAGACATATCGTTTTTCCCGCTAAATTCAAATATTTGATAAAAATGTTGTACGACATTATTAAAAATTTAAGCAATAGAAGGCCCATTTTTAATTCATTATATCAAATTAAAATAAAATAAAACCATTTCTTTTTGCATATTTTCTAAAGTTTAATTTATTCGCTTATTTCAAATTTCAAATTCATTTCAACTGCAGTATTGACTAAGGGACAAAGACCTTTTTTTATTAACATGGTTTTTATAAAATTGAGGTATAATTATATTGACAGTTTTTCCCCGCATTTTTAAGTGAATATTTTTGGTGCAATCTTCTTTTGAAAATTAAAGTTTTTCAATAACAGAAAAACGCGCTATTACAGTATAGTCTGAAATTAAAAATTTTTACATTTTATATTTAAAAAGGTCAAACTGTTTTTAATCATTTTTAAACTGCATTTTATTTTTTAGTGCCTTCTCCTTTCTGAAAAGAACGAATGTACGCCTTGGTTTATTGGTGGAGATCTTGATGCTTTTATTTCGAATTTAAAATGAAAGTAAATCCTGACAGTCACAATATGACGTGTAATGTGTAAGATAACGAGGGATTGACAACGATTTAAAAGTTAATTGCGAATTGCAACTGTAAGTTACTGAAGTTACTCGACTCGAGCTCGAGGGTAGACCTCAAGATACACCTGCAGACAAGGACAGACAATCAGTGTTCTATAGTTTTTAATATATTTTATTTTAAGAAAAATTGTTTTATTAAATTTTATAAGTTTTCCATACAAATATTACCCATATACATACAATTATAGTTAAATAGTTCAATATGCATGGGAGAATTTTTAGTAATTATATTTTATAATATATAATATTTTTTAATATTTTATATGTTCTTTAATATATACAATTACATTCTATTAGTATTCAAAATTTTATTTTTATTCATTTATTTATTTATTTATTTCTACCTATTTTCTAATGTTTAAGGGGATTATAAATCAATAAACTATCTTTAACACTAAAGTCATTTAAATATGAGATAAAAAGTAGCAAGGAGCTAGTGTAACATCTGTGTAAAATAGAATTTTTTCCTGGCTAAGGCTAATAATATCAAATATAAGAGTATAGCAAAAAGTATTAACTATATTTCGCAAATTTTTATAAATATATAACATTTTCAACATCCATACTACAATACTCAAGAAAATATATTTGAAGTTGAAGCTTTGCTACATTATATGTTAAGCATTTTGAATTTAATTATATTACTGGAAAATCTTTAGATACAAAAACTTTGATATAATTTCATTTCTTTTTTTTCAAATGCAATTGATACTTCGAAGCTATAAAAGAAAAAATAACAGATATTGTTCCAAAGTGTTTATTATCTAGGTAATTGTTATCTTAGCAATCTAGTGCAATTAGGTAGGATTATTTCTCTTTCATGTAATTCCTGGTGCAATTTTCAGTGTGCAAAAATTAGTGAGATATAGGCAGTTAATTAATATTTCCTTTACGATAAAAGCTATTCCTAATCAGAATCTCCATTTCGAATATAAGCCCTGGTGCAGATTTTTACATGTATTACTTCTTGAGATATCATTGTTTATAATATATTGATATACGGGTGACTCGTTTCGATACTACAAACGTGTATGGTTCACGCCGGCGCTAAAATACCAACTGTTTACGTCCACGTTCGTGTGCCGGGGTAACGTATCCCTCATCTTTAGTGAATGGAGCATGTATGGGGGATGTGGCTAAAATATAGCAATAATCTCTCAGGATAGGATCAAACGAGCTTTTGGCCTATTGGGCTTGGTGCAGTCGGGAGTTACCGATGCTGGGAGTGGGAAATTGGCGCTTGCTTCCTAATTACCGCAAACCCGTTACAAGTGGTTCAGCGACCACCGACAGTCAAATCGTTGGAACGTTCTGTTTTGTTGGGCCGGGGGCTTGGCTTTATCGCCCTGCTGAGAGAAGGAACTACTCTATAAAATCCCCCCTAATCCTAAATTGTATGGCAGTTGCGATAGGCGATGCATGGTTCCAGGGCAGAAGATGGGAACCACTACAACTGCCAGTGAAATTTACACATCGTCCGTTCAACAAAATCTTGTCCACTGAACGGAACGCTATAACGGTGACCTCAATAAGTGGACGTACGACCAAATGAATAAAAATAATAATAAAAAGAAGTCAGGAGAAGAGAAAGAGGTAGATAGGGAGATCAGGAGGCCTATTGAAAAGGCCAAAACTGCAGAGAGGGAGCAAACGAAAGCAGCAGCAAGCAAAACAAGAGCAAGCAAAACACCGCTCATAAAACTAGTTAAAACTGGTGACTCTAGGGATATCACCCGGATAGCCAGCAAAACAAAGCCTCCGATTGAAGGGAAAATTGGAGATGAAAGCAAGAGCCCCCCCGCCTCAGGGCAGAGCAAACCTAAGGCACAGCAACAAGTCGCGCACAGCAATACTGAGGGAGCTGCAAATGCTGCAGATTGTGACACCTGTGTAGCAGCACTCCCAAAAGAAAAGGCACCCACTGAACCTACCAGGGATTGCCTGGAGGTCCCAGCACATGTTGCGGACCTCTTTGAAACTATAAAAGTGGTCCTCAAAACATCAGAGGATCCTGCGCTGAGGAAAGTGGGGCTCACAAGCCTCAAAGAGTTAATGGTGGTCATATTGGAGTCGGCCATCAGATGTGCTCGCGCAGAGGCAAAGTCGGAGACTTTGCATGAGCTGGCTGCAAACAAAGAGATCAAGGGACCACAGACATATGCAACTGTACTCTCCCATATCAAAATGGCAACAACTACATCTCAGCTCAAAGACAAAAAGCTGAGAGCAGACTGGTCGCTTCAAAGGCCCAGGTTGCCAAGGCCACAATAAGGCCACCACCAAAAGTGGTCTTATTGAAACTTAGGAATGTGGAGACAATCTCCTCCACAGGAAAGGCAAAGGAAGTCTTGCAAAAGACTTTCAACCTTAGGAAAGCCAAGGTCCAGATAAAGAATCTAAGGGAGACCAGCAAAGGTCTGCTTGTGGAAACGGCAACGGAAGCGGGGTTGGAAAAGCTCAAGGCATCTAAAAGCCTGACCGACCTATTTGAAATAGAAGCCCGAACGAGGGGAAAGCCGAAGCTCATCGTCTACGAAGTGCCCAAGGACATGTCGCCAGGTGAGGTGTCCTCGGCTATATACGAGCAAAACGAGGGTCTGGCCTCCTCAACAGAAGAGTTCTCTGAATTCTTCAAACCCCGCTTTGAAACGGGGAAGACGAGCGACACTGCAACAAACTGGGTGGTATAAGTCACTTCGGCCATCCGGGCCAAACTATTAGAAAGAAAGAGGATATATATATAGACTGGCTGTCTTGCCGAGTGCAAGACTACCTTAGAGTAACCAGGTATTACAAGTGCCAAGGCTACGGGCACGTAGCCAAGCACTGTAGAGCAGAACAATGCTGCTCCCACTGTAGTTTAGCGTGATATGGCAGCAAAGAATGCAATAAAAAAGAGGCAACGCCTAAATGTGTCAATTGTAAAAAAGCGAAGAGAGCATCAAACCATAGTTCCATGGACACAAAATATCCAGCATATAAGGCTGCCATGGAGAGATTAGTCAACTCCACGGATTATGGCCAGTAATGCACGAAACAATCGAAGTGGACCTGTCCTGCGCATTGCGCAGCTAAATGCTAGAAGAGCACGCAGGGTCATCCCAGAAATAAGATCTAAATGTGTGGAAAGAGGAGTAGACATCCTGCTTCTCCAGGAGCCATTCTTTAACGATGTATGTGGTCAGTGGATACTTCCAGCTGAGTCACGAAATAGGGGTATATTTTACACACTTGAGTAAGATGCTGCGCGCACTGCGAGGGAGGATAGTGCTACTAGGTGCAGATTCCAATCCCAGATTCTCCCTGTGGGTGTCTGATCGCACCGGCCGCAAAGGGAAAGAACTACAGAATTTTATAGCGCAGTGGAATCTCCGGATCGCCAATGTGCTAGGTAGTATCGCTATCGTCTCCAATGCAGTTGGGGAGGGAAACGTGGGCGTAACACTTGTCACCACAAATCTCGAGACACTCATCACGGGATGGGCCGTCAGAGAGGACTGAACCTCGAGTGATCATAGAACGATCACGTACCACTTAATCGGAGCAAGCGCACCTGCAAGTTCAGGTGCTGCGAATCAAGGTCAGAAACTCAAATGATACGCCACACAGAAAGTTAACTGGGATACCTTCTGCGCTGTACTCGAGGATGAATGGGATCAGGTCCCTAAAGAAATGCCCAGCTCCAAATGAAGACAGTAGAGAGAGTTCGCTCATTGACAGCCACTTTGAGGAAAGCGTGCAATGCTGCCATACCGAGTGTCATAAATAAGGGATTAAAATAAATGTACTTAAAATAAATATACTTAAAATAAATATACTTTTCTTAGAGACTAAATTGTACAAAATCTGTGCTTCATATGAGAAACACCTGGTTCATTTCTATACCTGAAAGTTTCGGTTTCTTAGGGCCATAAACCATACGGCGTGTATAGTTTATGATGGGTAAACAATTATGGGAAAATGTATAAAGAGCGGCGTTGGCAAGTTGGCAAGTATTCAAAGACACGTGCTAATTAGAGTCACCGATGCATACAGAACCACCTCAACAGACGCCCTAGTAGTGATAGCAGGAAAACTCCCCATCGTGCTAGAATTCAGGCGTTGAGCGGAACTGTACGCTAACCGTAAACATGCAGCGTCACCTGAGGACCAACGTCGTGCCGCAAGAGAGATAATGTAAGATATCTCGATGACTGGCAGAGGATCTGGAATAACTCGACAAAAGGTAAGCTGACACATTCTTACCTACCTAGTGTAAGAGACAGGATTAAGGCAAACTGGATCATGCCGTCGCGATGATTAATCCAGTTCATCACTGGGCATAGTGACTTCGGGTCATATCTCTCTCGGTTTCATCTGAGAGAGAGAGAGAGAGAGAGAGAGAGAGAGAGAGAGAGAGAGAGAGAGAGAGAGAGAGAGAGAGAGAGAGAGAGAGAGAGAGAGAGAGAGAGCGATACATGCACATGTGGGGAGGTGAACACACCAGAGCACGTCCTGACCGTCTGTCCCAAATATGAAGAAATTAGGATCAGGTTCCAGAGAGAAAATAATACCTTTATTGAGGTCAGAGCTTTATGGAGCCAAGTACACTATAAAGCACTTGAACATCTAGTCAAAGAACTCCTACAAATAAAGGATTCTCTTGAAGCAACAGAGAATCTGCTTGAAGCAGATATGATAGAGGAACCTGAATAGGTAGGTAGGGAACTGGCAGTTGTAACTAAAAGAAAATATACACAAAGGATCATATACAAATAAATAAAAATTTTTACATAAGCAAAGAATATGCACTGATATAGTGGACCGGCGCCATACACCGGTTCACAAAACTCTAAATAAACAAACCGCAACCAAATTACAAGGCAATATAGACATAAACACAAATATATTATTTTTCCTAAATAAGTAGACCAGTACTATACACTGGTCTACAAACCGCAATACACAATTAGCAATAAGAAAAACCAGTTTATACACTGTTAACCAACTGTAGGCTGAAAATACATGGTGCAATAAAAGTGGTTCGGAACCCACTATAAACTGTAGGTCCACAAAAGTCTTAAACATTCTAGTAAATTTGAAACGGAATAAAATATATTGCCGTCAAAAAGTGTATTATCTAAAATCTAGCGAAAGCGCAATTAGGTAGGATTGTTTGTCTTTCATTTAATTCCTGGAAAAATTTTCAGTATGCAAAAATTAGTATGTAGTATCACAGATATGAGTTGATCAACTACGTTGACATTAAAATCTACGTTATACTCGTCTTTTTTAAAAATATGTTTAAGCTCATGTCATTACTTATAATTATTTAAAATACTTATATATTTTTTATTGATAATGCATATTGTAGAAATTACAAAACTTTAAATTCTATCCTATTGTAAAACGTTGTAGAACGTAAATCTTATATCTTGTAGTTATAATTTAGATAACGTATAACTTTTAAACTTAGTTTTTTAACTAAGTTAAAAAACTTCTATACTTTTATTTTATTTTATTTTAGCATTTAATAGTAAGAATTTCATTTTCTATTTTTGATATATAATATTATTTATATGTTTAATATTGGAAACAATTAATGAATTTTATTTTTTTGTTCCTACACGTTATTTACTACAGTATAATATAAGTATTAAATATTAAAAATAATCTTTTAAACTAATTAAGGAATATCCATTTTAGCACAAAATCATAAGACTCAATTTGAAATTTCTATAATGGAAGAAAGGAAAGTATTGATATTCTGCAGAATCAAAAATTCGTCTGCATTCTAAAGCTGGCATGGGAGTTTGGGTCTGAATTGCTTTCTGATGCTCGTGCGCATATTAGATGTTTTGGCTTAGCCTCTGTACTGATATAAACGAAAACAGCAACGCCACATTGGACAAAAGCGTATAATTATATCTATATATATTTATTGCCTACGTCACAGCTCGTGGCGTAGGCAAATGCGCACATTAATTTATGCTGACGTAGCTGTGACGTGGCGTTGGCGCGTTAGTGTAGCAGTGGAGCCTGTTGAGGGTGCACGTTCCCGGCGCTCGAAAATCGTCGAGCCTTTCGTATATGGCATCGACAATCTCTCCTTATTATCTCTGGTTTGTTTCAGCAGAGATCGCAAGGGGAGATCGCTGATGCCCATGTTAGATATTGCAGTTAAATTTTGACACTCAGCGCTACGGCGATGAAGGTCGGTACTCCGGTTGTGAGATATTCCAAATGATGGTTTTCGCGCTCATGCGAGCGAGGGGGAGACGGCGTTCAGCAGGGGGACGCCGAAACAATAGATGCAATAAAAGTGATTAACTGGTGTCGAAATTCTTTAAGTATGTATAGATTTTCTTGTCTGTGCATGTGTATGTATGTATTTATATATGTACGTATTTTCTAAAATTTTAAATTCGCTGCGTGGCGATGATCGTAGTGCGGAATCAGGCTACGAAAAGGTATACATATTTAAAGAATTTCTTCATCGACGCCAGTGAATATAATTTATTACACCCCGCTGCCAAATTTTTAAGAAAATAAGTATATGTATATATATATATATATATATATATATATATATATATATATATGTATTGTCTTGAAATTTTGAGTTTAAAACTTTATAATAAGACTACGTTGATTAATAAAACTACGTGGACGTTAATAATAAGACTAATTTAATATAAAAAATGATACTTTCTGTAAATTATTTATGTAATAACTTTTATTACATTTTTATATAATAAATTTTATTTCATTGCTCTTTACATTATAATATGCAATTTACTAAAGAATATAATTTATGTTATTTTACTATCTCAGTAAGAAATACATTTGTATAAATTGAAATAAATCAATTTCATAAAAGAGATATTATTTGAATCAAACAAATATTTATTTGAAGTAAATTAAATTCATTAAAATTAATTAAATAGTTATTAGAATATAATAAATATTTATTTAAATTTATGTTTAAAACAAAAACATACATATTTAATGTATGTTTCATAAAAGAGGTATTATTTGAATCAAACAAATATTTATTTGAAGTAAATTAAATTCATTAAAATTAATTAAATAGTTATTAGAATATAATAAATATTTATTTAAATTTATGTTTAAAACAAAAACATACATATTTAAAATGAATTAATTTAATATTTTGTAATTTGGAGTAAATTATGTATTTAAATAAAAATTATATATTGGAAACAAACAATGAAGTTTATCTGAATAGCAAACATATATTTATTACATTACATTCAAGAAATTATTGAAAAGTAATGAATATTTCTTGAATTTTACTAAACTGAATTAAATATACGTAAAAATAAAGTAAATAAATAAATATTTGAAAAACTATATATATACTCAAATTTAACAAATATATTAAATTTTTGGGAGAGGTATTCAATATGAACAATTAAATAGCTTTATCAAAAGGTGAAATATATTTATTTGATTATACCTAACGAGTTGTTAAAAACTATTAAACATTTCTTCGATTTTATTAAACTAAGCACAAACATTTAAATATTAAATTTAAATGAATATATCTTGTAAAAAACTATTTATATGTTATAATTAAATAATTTTTTCCAAAATAGAAAATATTTTTTTGATTTATATACATAGTTATATATACATTTTTTTTTTGTTTTTTGTTGCAGGAGCTGAGCTGCAGAGACCGCACCACCATCAGGATAGAAATCGAGAGCAAAGACCGACATGTGCGAAGCATCATAGTTTGTTCAGTCTACCTTGCACACGATGAAGGTATACCTATCTTCAGTATGAGAAAGGCCGTTGAGTTCAGCAAACGTTTGAATCTGGACTTGATCATTGGTTGTGACGCTAATGCGCATCATGTGACATGGGGTAGCACCGATATCAACGCCAGAAGAGAGGCCTTACTGGAGTATTTAATCGGGAGTCATTTAGATATAGTCAACCGAGGAAATGAACCCACTTTTATAACAGCTAGCAGAAATGAGGTCCTCGAACTCACTGTAGCATCTGTTAAAGCCAGGAGTATGATACACGGATGGAAGGTGGAAAAAGAACCATCCATGTCGGACAATAGGACCATAATATTCCTATTTGAATGTCTTAATACAAGAATGGAACCGAGGAGAAAACCAACAGATACAGATTGGGAACTATTTAAGGATGAACTTCGTGAAAGCATTGCTCATCTTAAAGGAGAATATGGCACTGAGTTTCAACTAGACTAGGCATTATGTAAAGTTCAGACAGTAATTACCAGAGAACTAAACATTGCTAAAAGAGAAGCATGGAGGAATTTCTGTTCAGGGGCCGAGAACCTGTCTGATGTAGCCAAGTTGGCCAAAATCCTAACAAAGGATAATAACTATCGACTGCAAAATCTACGAGACGCAGCAGGTAGTTATGTAAATACAGAAGAGGGCACACTTGAACTACTTCTGAAGGCTATCTTTCCTGACTTCATCAGGAACTGCACAAATGAAATATACCACACCATCACGGAACGGCTGGTAGGTGCGGATTGGAAAACGGCTGTTCAAATTGTGACTTCGGAGAAGATAAAATGGGCGATGCACTCCTTTGAACCGTATAAGACACCAGGACCTGATGGCATCTTCCCTAAGATGTTACAGGTCGGGTGTGAAAGTATTTTAAAACTTATTACGGGAATTTTTAGAGGTAGTATCGCAACTGGGTATATACCAGAGGTATGGAAGACATCTCGTGTTTCTTTCATTCCCAAACCTGGGAGAGGTAGTTACTCGTCGGTGAAAGACTTCAGACCGATTGGCCTGACGTCATTCATGCTAAAAATGATGGAGAGGGTAGTAGATTTACATATAAGGCAAACAGTGTTGATCAATAGCCCAATCTCAAGTAGGCAACATGCCTACACGACGGGCAAGTCCACTAAGACAGCTCTTCACTCAGTGGTCAAACACATTGAGAAGGCTTGGAGCTTGAAGGAAACTGTAATACGTGCCTTCGTAGATATAGAAGGTGCTTTCAAATGCACCACTAGGATTGCCATTGCCATTGCTCTATATGCTAAGGAATAACACCCTCTATTAGAAGGTGGATTTATTAGAAGATGGATTCTTAAGTAATAGAGAGGTATATAGGGAATGGAAAGGTAAACTCGTAAGTGGTAAAGTCAACAAAGGATGTCCACAAGGAGGGGTACTTTCACCTCTCCTGTGAAATCTTGTAGCTGATGATTTACTGCGTATGCTTGAAGAGGAAAGAACCTCGCAGTTGCATACGCAGATGATTTCGCAATACCTATCATGGGCAAGTACGAAGAGATATTACCTGAAATTCTTCAGGAGGCTCTGGTAAAGGTCAATGACTGGTGTTAAGAGAGATCCCTCGGGATCAATCCAAAGAAGACCGAGATTGTAGCCTTTACTAGGAAATACAAGAACAAAATAAAATCGTGCGTCAACTTCCGCGGCTAAGGTATACCGTATATGGAAGGAGTTAAATATCTAGGTGTATACCTAGATAAGAAACTATCGTGGGGACAACACCTGCAAAGGCATAGTAAAATGATCATCAACATACTGATGCAGTGTAGGTCGGCTATTGGCACGGGCTGGGGGCTTGAACCGCAGAAAGTTTTATGAATCTATAAAACAATACTGATGTCGGGGCTGACTTATACTGCCTGGTGTGGTGGAAAGTGATCGAGAATAAATCCTCTGCGAGGGTCCTGGATCACATACAGGCAGTCTCACTAAGGGGAGCATTTGGATTAAAAAGGAGTACCCCTCCTGCTGCTGTCAGGATGATGCTAGGTCTGGACAGCCTGGACGTGGAAATAACGAGAACGGCTGCCAGATCGACTTATAGAATGATATGTAGCGGTCAGTGGGATATTACTGCAACTGGGCACGCTACCATTTGCAGGGAAATACTGGGAGGCCCAACTTCTGATCTCCCTCAGGATCGTATTAACAAAATGCTCTGCTTCGGGCGACGATATAAGATCAGGATATCGAGCAGAGAGGATTGGAACAATCACCTTAATTTGGGAGGTGATATCTGGTTCACAGTAGGATCAAGAACAGATTAAATTTAGCCTTCAGACTGAATAGATATAACACAGTGTTTCAGGCAGAAATAGCTACCATTGAAACCTGTGCATACAGCTTAATGCAAAGGGGAATTAAGAGCAGATGCATAAATATATGCACAAACAGCATAGCAACGCTGAAGGCCCTCGATCAACCCTGCACTACGTCACTACTGGTCAAAGAGGCTAAAATTACTCTAGACAATCTGGCCAGGGTAAATAAGTTCTGTGTTACATGGATACCGAGACAATCGGCCCGTAAGGGAAAGATGAAAGCAGACATTATGGCAAAACAATGATGCTCATCGGAGTGCCATCGGGGGGAGTGATGCCGCTGTACCTTACCAAGAGGGATGCACTGTGATAGAGAAAAGCGTTGAGAAAGTAAAACTAACAACTTGGGAAAACTCACGTAGATACAGATGGTCCAAAGACCTTCTTGGCAGTAAGATCTGCGGATGGGCTCAAAGGATCATCAAACTAAATAAACGTGAAGCAAAGCTAATCCTGGAACTTACAACAGGACACAGCAACTTACGGTGTTATACATGCAAGATTAGAGAACACAGTAACCTCTGCAGATGGTGTGGGAAGGAGGAGGAAACTCCGAGGCATTTCTTCTGCACGTGTCCTAACTTAATGGAATGTCGCGTAAAGTGACTGGGTGAAGATAACCTCGATTACGAGAGTTTTTCCAAGGTAGATGTACTCAGTCTTCTGGCTTACTACAGAGAACTGAGTGTGATGGAAACCATGGAAGATTAATCAGAGGGAAAGGAACACCATGGTGGTAGCTAAGTGTTCCTGAGCATATAGTTGCACCCTGATATGGTTAGTGGGTTTAGCAGGTTAGAATCCTGCATACTCTGGAGCCGGCTCCAGCGGTAGTCTCAGCTGGCGAGAGCCACTGGCTGTCGAACAATGGCGGATGAACTTCCCACTATCCAAGGAAAAAAAATATATACATTTTGTAGTTTTTACTTTTAATTTATTAAATTTAATATTTAAAGCTTTGTGATTCATTTAATAAAATGAAATAAATATTTATTAGATTTTACAACTGGCAGGGAATAATAAAATAAATCTATTCTACCTTTTGAGAAAACTATGTCATTCTTGTTGAAAATAGGAACTGGTGAAATAATTTTATTTATTTATAAATACTTTTCTTTACCACCTCTTCGATATTTTTCATACGTATAGTAAAAATATTGTGAGTTTGATTCTCAGCACTTGATCCTCCGAAAAGCTTCTATACAATTTCCTTACTACCTATAGAATTATAATCTAAATATTCCGTTAGATCCGATTGAATGTAGGTTCGTGTGCACCCGTTGTCAATAACCGCTCGCACTATTTTTTGTTTTGATTCTGAATACACAATGACGCGCAAGGTTAACAAATATACATCAGAGAGGGTAAAAAGCTAGCAAGATTCTGTTCGACTATGCATTTTTCAACAGGCTTTTTGCTCGGATCATTCGCGTTTGTAAAAGGACAAACTAATATCCCGTGTCGTTTTCCACACCATGTGCAATTCAATTTAACGCCGCAATCTTTTCAACGGTGTCTGCCTTTGAGACACTTACAACAACAACTGTTTTCTTTTATTCAATTTTTACGTGACTCTATCGACATTTTTTTAGCTTTTTCATAAGTCGCGTTATCATGCTCTTCAATGCAAAAAATACATTGAAAATTTTTCTTTTCATTCACAAATAACGCATTGACCGTTGTCAAGCTCTCTGATAACATAAACTTGTCTCTCGTGTCTTTTACCTTATGCTGCCGGTCATCATTGTGCATCGAAAATCCATTGACTGACATGTTTACTCTCTCTTCGTTTTCAACTTCCATTTCAAGGAATCAGTCGCTCCTTGACTTTAGCGCCATCTCTAACGTCTGCTTCTCCGCTAGACATCGCCCGCTGCTAAGTTCGTAGAATTTCTTCGGGCAACGACGATCGAGGAGAGGAATTAACATCGTCGCGCACTCTTTTGTTTTGATGCCGAGAGTTTCAAGGGCACGAACGTGTGCCGACACTTTATCACAAATACTCGTGACACTGATTTTCTAACCTTTATTATTTGTGTTTTGTAGCATGATTGAAAGCAGTTCCCGCGTATAATGTTCTACAAGAAAATCATGTCGCCCAAAACGATTTTTTAACGTACTGAGAGCTTTCACATAGTTTTCAGATGTAGTCGGAAATCCTTCCACCACATTTGCAGCTTTTGAACCTTTTTCCATAGCCTGTTTTAAATATGCGAGCTTATCTTCATTAGAAATTGTCATATCTTTGTCGATTTTTTGAAAGTATGACCAAAACATCAACAACGAACTCATTTCTCCATCAATTTTCGTAATTTCTATCGTTAGCCGTTTGAACGGTTTCTCTGAACGAACGACGTTTTCTCTACCATGTGCTGCTTCTGGTTATAAAATTTTCATGTGGTCGTATCAGCCGCATTCTCGCAGTCAAGTACTCTTCTTTGTAAGTTTCGTGGGAGTCAATATTTTTGTCGATATCTTCCTCAGTTGTGTTAGACGATATTAATAATTCTAGGAACTTCGTTTGTAAATGCTCGAGCTGCGTCATTTTTTATTCTAACAGTTGTAATGCTACCGCTCGCTGTTCGGCAGAATAATTCGTGTTAGTACGTTTTTCATTAAAACTATTTAATGAATTCGTAAATACCGATTGTAATATTTTTCTTGCTCTGTTTTCGGTTTTCATTTTCGTTTTAAATCAATACATTTAAATCAAAAAACAATTTATCCCGACCACGTCCTATCACGGTCGTCAGATGTTTAAAATAGGAACTGGTGAAAGAAAATAATCAAAAGTAGTCCGTGGGTTTCATAAAACAGAATGTTGTTACGTGAATTGTTATTACATGAATGACTGTTCATTGCGATCTTCCCGTTGCTGTCGCGTCTCCCCTCTCCTACAGGACCAACTGTCCAGTTTAGCACACTGACGCCCTCTTTAACCTTAAGTATAAAACAAACAAGGCGGAAATGTAAAACTATACTCATACATTTTTCACAATTCTTTCAAGTAACTCGTTTTTTAAAAAATTGAATATATTTCTTATATATAGTGATGCCGCGAACCCGATCGAAAGCCACTCCTACTTGGGGGTGGGTTCGTGCACACAACTGAAATTTCTCTCCCTTTGATTACCTGGGTTATTACGGTCTCACTGGGGTCCCGCCAGCCTGAAAGGTGGATTGGGGAAAATAACACACGCCACAACAAGAAAATAATCAGTTAACAGATTTATTTGGTTTCAAATTTATCGCACACACGCACACTATCCGCCATCAGCGACCTGGCGCACTCGGCCGAGGAGGGGGTTTAAGGGGACGGGAAGGAAAAGGGTGTACATGACGGAAAGGAAAAGGATGAAAGGGGTACAGGATAGCCGCGCACACGTGCGATAGGGCACCGAGCGGAGTCGCAGAACCCGTCGCCGCACGACGCACACTCACCATGACATCGATACTGGGGGGGGGGGGTGCCAATGACGAGCCCTTTGTGGAAGGAAGTGCGTCCTTTCTTTTTCTCTCTTTTTTTTCTACTCTCCTCGAATTCTCCATTTGGCGGCCGATAGCGGATTGTGTTCGCCACGCGTCTCGCAGTTCGCCGGGGAAAAAGGACAGGGGAAGGGGGGATGGCGGTCGGGAAGTACCGGACGCGGCACTTGCAACGCGAATAATAATTGTTTCCTTTAATAATGAATTTAATTATTATAAATGTGATAGATTATAAATGTTAAACAAAAATGTATATAATACAAAATTATAATGTTAAACAAAAAAAAATTGTATCATTGATCGGGATAAGGGTAACTATAACGAACAAATTTTATATTCTGCTAAGAACAACATCAAACTTATGTGACAATCTATTCGAACAATCTTATCATAACATAATTATCTCATAGCTATATAAATCTTGGTAGCGCTTTATGACGGAGAACTAGTTAGATTTCAATCCGGGAGCTGTAAGCTTATAAACAAAATCTAAGAAGAAAAGATGATAGTACAATCTATGTGCAATACCGAAGAAGCTGCAATTCATAATTTTTGGCAACAATATAAGCTGAACACTATTTACGTAATTCTAAATAAACAAATAAATGACATCACTATGTCGCATTTAATCTTGTTATAATTGGTAATTGTTTGTTATATGAGCAGCCAACCCGATTGCTGAAATTCAAGAAGATAAGGAAAAGTTAATTTAATTGTGCTCATGTCGACTGTATTTGTACAGATAGTTTTGATATTAAACATACTTGATTTTTGTGTATTAAATCCAGTCTATTTAATTGTACTATAATCTAACAGAACCTTTTTTTCTCATTTTTTTATCATGACAATACAATAGCAATAATATTAATCATGTTTTAATTAATAATCCAAATAAAATAAAAACAATATTTATAATCAACATATTGTTAAATTTAATTAATATAAGAATAAAAAAAAAATCTTTCTTGATTTGATTAGTCTTTGCAGAAACAGTGTGGCTATCACGAAATGATATACAAATTTGAATTACAATCAAAAGTAAATATAAGATAAAATCTCAAATTAATTAAAATTTTTTTTCCTTTTTTGTGTACCGCATTTCCTCAAGCAGCATACACTCTTACATACTAGAATATTTTACCTACAATCTTACATACTACTATATACTTCTACTTATATACTTATAATCTTACATACTAGAATATTTTACATACAATCTTACATACTAGAAAAATGTTTGTTTTTCCTTAGAACTTTTACATACATCATATACATGATCCGCTTATAGAAGAATGTATTATTGACTTGTCTATTATTGAACCTAATAAATTTATGCTATTATTTAGATATAAACGACATGAATAGATTTGAAATTTTCACTATTATTGTTTAGGTTCTCTATTTATTTTTATAGCGTTATCAACTGTTCATAGTTTCTTTTTCTCTTCTTGATATTCATTGTTTTCTTTTCTTTGTTTTTTTCACTTAACTCTTAACTTAACTTAATCGTTGACTTCACTTCACCTTTATGATTATCTATTATTATTTTCTTTTTCTTGCGTGAGTGCATCTCGACACTCCAGTCTATGCGGTAGTATTGGGAAGGTGACCTTACCTCACCATTCCTCAGCCGACGACCATGCATGGTTCGTGTAGCGGGGAGGTAAGGGGATGGGAGACGGTGTCGAGCATAAAGCGCGACGGTGTGCGCGAGCGCCTTGAGGTTTTCCTCGTCGTAGGATGGCGCGCGCGTCGTCTTCTCTCTCTCTCTCTCTGGACAAGTTGGCGCGAGCGCCTTGTGACACTCGTCAGAATATATATATATATATATATATATATATATATATATATATATATATAATAAATACATTTTTACGAAATTGATTCATTTGCATTTAGATTGTTTTTCAGTGTGTAATGCAGTGTAAATAATATTCTTTAGAAAATTGAACGATATGGTAATGTCAGTAGAAAGAAGTAAAATCTATAATATAAAAATGTAATACATGTTGTTAGATAATTAATTTATGTGAACTAGAATAATTTATGTATTTTTAACGTAAGAAATATTTTTTTGCTTTTTAAATAAACCTAATCGTTTATTTCAAATACACGATTCTTTCAAAATGACAAAATATTCGTTCGTTTTGAATATGTATGTTTGTGTTTCAAATAAATAGGATTTGAATAAATATTTGTTGAATTGAAATCAATACACTTTTACTTTTACGAAATTGACTCATTTGCATTTAAGCTTTTTTCAGTGTTTAGTACAATGTAAATTATGTTATCAGATAAAATCATGTTTATATAAAATTGTAGACTTATTATTAAGTTTTTCACAGAAAATAAACCAAACTATAAGATTATGACTGTCACCTATATGAATCTGCTTATACAGAAACATAACAACGAATTAAATACAAATTTTTTTTAATTTTTTGAAGAAATTCATTTTGCAAAATTTCAGCTTCGATTACACTAACAAAAAATTTGAATCTTGAAAATGATAATTTCCGGTAAATTTCAAATGATTTTTTCTAAATAATTTGTACGTGAGCCAACTATTGTTTTAATTAATGTGGTTCTAATAAATAATCCTTAATCGTGTATTATTTTTATAAATATGGTAAAACCTTAAAACTATGTAAATAAATTTTGGTTCATAAGCTACAATGTAAAATTACAATTTACAATTACAAGTTTTCTTGAAATTACGATTACCGTTAATAAATCCACTATGAAGAAATTGACCTTGAAAAGTAATTTTTTTTTTTGTTAAAATGAAATCACATTATAATAATTATAACATATTTTAAAAAATTATTAAAATAATTTTCTACTAAACTTTTCTCAGGTTAAATGACATTCCAATTCAAAATATTATTCCAATAATGTCAATGTGACCCGTTTTAATAATAGTTCTATTTTAGTTGCATTTTTTCAATTCGGTGACGATTTAGTAACGTAATCGACTTATGAAATAGTTAATTAATGTATGTGCAAAAAATACTCTATGTATAAAAATATATTACCTATAGATAATTTTACCTATGATATTTCTGCAAAAAAGTCAAGAATCCTACCTCAGGGCCGTCTGAAACATTGTCAGTGATGTCTTGAGTTAGTCTCGAGATAGTCCCCTCCCCACCCTATTTATCTCAATATTTATGATTTTTAGGGAGCTCATTAAGAATATCGTAACAGCTTTAGATTAAAAGTGAATATTTTTTTCTAAATCCACGAAAATTCTATAAAGGTCAGTTTCTTGAATTTTTTCTCTTAGAAAACAAAAAAAATTTGCAACATATTTAAAATCGAAATCCTAGAGCTCACTAAAATATATATTGTTTGTTCTATACTGTTTCTTATGCAAACAATATTTCTGGACAAAAGTTCAACAATTCCATCTAGGGGTCCCCTAAACGGTTCCTCGCATATACTCAGCACATGCACAATCGTATACAATTTTCTCGAGAAATAATGATAGTAAAGACGAATTAAATAGAATAAAAAAATTGTATTTTAATCAGATATACAATGTTTTTTAAAAAATTTTTTTTGTAAACTTTACTATTTCCTGAGTTATGTTCGAAAGACTATGTATTCATAGTTTTGGAGATGAAAATTAAATTTTCATCAAATGCCACTACGATAATTTTAATCAGCAACCAAAAAAAATCAATGAATCTGATATGATCGTTTTTCTGAAGTTTATCCACGATCGCCGTTATGGTACGCACATAGCAATTTTTATCGTGGCGAGCTTGCTGCGAGCACGCATTTAGATTTCCGCATGATTCCATCAGCCTTAGTGCAAGGCTCCATTATCAAAAAATCTCCACGAAATTTACATCGCAACGATCTTACAGCAAACATGAACTGTTAAAAAAATTGTAAAAAATTAATCGTGAAACCATCAAAATCTATTATATTATTAGAAGATTTAATATATATAATACATAAGAAATGACGGTCTAATAAGTTAAGATACTGCAGTTCTATTTTACATTGTGTTTGAATTATACGCAATTTAAAAAAATTATGTTTAAAAAATATTTCTTTAAAAGAAATACATATTGTTCAAACGAAGAATCGAATTTCTTAAAACAAATTTTTAGTTTTCATATATCAAAAAAATTTTTACTGCATTTCAATATTTCAGTATTTTAAATATATAAATTACTTATTTTGAATAAATGGTTTACTAATGGTATATGAATAAACCATTTGTATAATTAAAAAAATGTGTATTTAAATGTATAAAATTTTATTAAATGTATTAAAGAAAATCTCCAGAGAAACTAATCAAAATATTTATTAAATCAAAATTATATAAATAAATAAAATATTTGCATCAGTTACTAATACCATTATCTTCTAAGAAAGTTATAAAAAATACTGTACTTTTCACTAATGTGCACGTTTTCAGAAACAAAATTAATTGAACGCATTCTATGTCTGAAGTTCATAATTAAATAACTTCTATCTTTCAAATATTTAGAACTAAAAAAATGTATATTTTATGGTCTAGATAGTCTAATTGCAATAACTATTGCAATGAAACATCAGTCAAGAAGGTAATTTTAAATTTAAGGTGGTGGGGGCAGTTAGTTTGTCCTTTACTAACATAGAATAATATTTTTTTTTATTTTATTATTAATTTTATTTTATTTTTATTTTATATTTTTATTTTTAATTTTCTGATATAATTTATTTCAGTAATAAGTTTTATTTCAGATTCTACGGGGTGAAAATAGACAAGGACAGTCTGACTCTCATTATGTTAGTTAAAATATGATATTATAAAGACTATAAGACCGATAAAAATATGATATATGTTTATGCATTTTGAATGCATATCTTTATTTTGTTTTTTTACTTCTTACTTAATAAAGTTAACGTATTATATTTAATATGTAATGTATCTCTATGTAACAAAAACATTTATGTTACAACAAAATCGCTTTGATAAAATGAACTTAACATTGAGATAATCATGATGACCATTACCAGCAACTTTTAAGTGCCAAAACTCCTAAAAATAAACCGATCGCCTTTAAATTTTGAATATGTATTCAATACGGCTAGAATTAGCTGGTAGGATATTTTTTATTGCAAATTTAACAAAAAAAACAAAAAGATGACAACATAGCTAGTTGCGTGTATATCGGTAGAGTGCCTATTAGGCCTCGTACCACATGCGTGCAGATGGATAGATAATAAACAGTGAGCGCAGGTGAGAGAAAGAGATGAAACAGTATAGAAGAAACTCGCGGGTACATGGTATGACAACGCCCACGAACATCGAGTAATCCATATTAATCCCCATGGATTTTTCTTTTCTCTCCTCCCCCCTCTCGCTCACTCTCTCTCTCTCTCTTTTCCTCTTTCTCTGTCTCCTCCATACAAGGTAGTTATGTGTCAAATATGATTATATAGAATTCTGATATCATACTCCGAAACTATAAAATCAATCAAATAATTTTTGGAAAAGTTTACAGTCTATAATTAGCAGCTTTTTCGGTGTATTGATTTCGTAAACATAGATAAATTGCTGACAATGGCCATGAATATTGTCTCAATGTTAAGTTAATTTGTTTAAAGCATACATATATTTTGTTGCAACTTAATTATTTTATTAAATACAGAAATATTATAAAATAAAATCAAAATTAAAACATACATTTTTTTAGTTCCAAATATTTGAAAGATAAAAGTTATCGAATTATGAATCCTTCGAATTAATTTTATTTCTGAAAAGATCTTTTTTGGGATTGTTTATATACTTACTTTTAATACAATAAAGAACAAGAGTAAATGTTAGGAATGTATATTTGTGAGGGGAAAGATAAATAATTTAACAATAATTTGATTAAAGTGATTTTACATTTATTATAGGAAACGCATAAAAAACCTCTACTCGGTGAGTGGAGGAAAAAGCCGCTAACTTTATAATTACAAGCCAAAGTTTAAAAGGTAAAAAAATTTTTTATGCCAAACCAAGAATAACGGAATTCTACAAATGGTTACAACAATCGCTAGCGCTCTTACCGCACAAATATTCTTATCATAAAATAGAATACAGGAGGTGAAGCCTAAGGCGTGAGGATCCTTCCGCAGTGCTTCCATATTGTACCATCATTTGCGATGATGTTTGCTATATGGTTGTAAAATTTTGAAGCTGCCCGAAACATCATCCGTAATTCATTGTCCGCTCCTTTGAATGTAGTAGCATTATCACTATACAGATAGCGACACACCCCTCTACAACTAACAAATCTGCGATAAGCTGATACGAATGCGGCTGTGATCAGGTCACTTACTAGTTCCAGCTGTATAGCTCTCGTCGAGAAGCAGACAAAGAGCGCAATATATCCCTTGTAATTACAGTTGCCACGCCCCTTTGTTGCTCGGATTTTGAAAGGACCCGCGTAGTCAACACCTGCTGTCGTAAATGGTCGGGATGGGGTCACGCGCCTGACAGGTAGATCTCCCATCAATTGGCAGGCAAGACGGGGTTTCACGCGTTGTCAATTTACGCATTTATGAATTACGCTCTTTACCATTTTCTTACTACCTAAAGTATTACTTACTAACTAAATTTGCTTACTACCTAAAATCCACACATATTGCCTCAATACATTCAGTGATAGAGAAGGCCCGCCGTGAAGAGTAAGGTGATGGACATGTCTAATAAATAATTTGCTAACATTTGAATTACGTCGCAATACGGGCGGATGTTTACGAGCATAAGGTAAACTCGAATGCGCGAGACGGCCGCCGACGCGTAATAGACCGTCATTCTCATCGAGTATCGGGTTCAGTTTACTTATTGAACTACCTTTAGTAACGACCCGTACCATCAAAGCTTACAGTCTCGTAAATCTATAGAGCTTGCTCCACGAGTTGCTATGTCGGCGGGATTCTCCTTCGTAGACAAATGCGACCATATCGCGTCTGAGAATTCAGTTTGAATCTGGGATACGCGATTCGCTACAAAGGTCTTTCAATAGCAAGGGTGTTTACTCAACCATTTGAGTACAATCTCGCTATCTGACCATAAATATATTGGAAGCCCCTTAATGAATTCCAGTGTTTTTAAGTGTGAGACGAGTTTTACGAGAAGAGCCGCCCCGCAGAGTTCGAGGTTGGGTATGCTCACGGTTTTAACGGGCGCGACCTTCGTTTTTGCGACTAGAAGATTTATAGCTAGCGTTTTAATTGAATTTCCGGAGTCAATGGTTTTCGCCGGTGGAACATTATTTTGTTTCGCGTGCGACGGAAGAAGTTCTGGGTGGTTGGCAGCCCATTTATTTAAATCGATGCCGGCTGTTTTTAAGATACTAATCAACTCCATTCTTTTGCGGATAGCGAGAGCAAGTTCATCGGCACCAGCAAATGTGTCGTCGACATAAGTATCTGTTTCGAGACATTGCGCGCCAAGCGGGAAACGGCTACGCTCATCTCTCGCCAGATGACTTAACGTGCAAATCGCCAGATACGGAGCGCAAGCTGTGCCATACGTGACAGTATTTAGATGAAAATCGACTGGCGGTTCTTGATGACTAGGAGCCCAAACAATTCGTTGCAGCGCTCGATCGACGGGAGTAACATGAATTTGGCGGAACATTTTGACGATGTCGGCGGTAAAAAAGAATTTTTATTGCCGCCAATTCAACAAAATCAAGGCAAGATCTCGTTGGAGGGGGGGACCTTTCATTAAAAAGTCATTAAGACAGTGGTGATTGCGTGTACGACGTGAAGCATCAAACACCACTCGAATTTTCGATGGACTTACTACTGCGTGGTGTGGGAGATACCATGCGTTGCGGTCGTTACGGTCGGCGTCGGAGATACGGATCATATGTCCCAGTTTCTCGTAATCTTCCATGAAAATTCGATACGCATTTGCTAATGCAGGATCACGCGCGAAACGCCGATGGACGCAGTTCAGTGAGCCGAGCGCCATGCGACGTGTTTCCGCTCCAGCATCGGGTGGGTTACCCTTTCGTGATAGGTGCACCACATAGCGCCCGTTTACCGAGCGTGCATGTGTATCCGAAAAATGTTTTTCGCAACCTTCTTCTTCCGGCGTGAAACGAGCTACAGTATGTGGTAACTCCTCTAGTAGTCAGAACCGTTGCAGATCTTCATGTAACGTATCACGCGTCGCGCTATGCATAGTTCGAAGCGCAGCGTTAGTTTTATGCTCCGCCCACCGAGCCGAGAGGTCTTGCACAGAACCAGAAAGTACCCAACCTAGCCCGGTATCTTGCGCTATTAGTTGCGATGACGCAAAACGCTTCAATCCCAGACGAAGCAAACGAGAATAAATATCGGCGCCTAAAATAATATCAACGGAGTCCAGGATATAAAATTGCGGATGAGCCAATACTAGCTCCGAAAATTCATCAATGTTCAGCGTAATAAGCTTACGCACAGGTAGCTGACCGGTAAGCCGTGGGAGAACAAGAGCTTCGACATATTCTTCGACATATTCTTCAAAATTCGAAGAATTCAAAGAAATTCAAAAAAATTCAAAGAAATTCGACATATTCTTCAAAATTTGTTTTTAATTGACCGCAACGTAAAATTCGTCTTTTCGCACGCACGTTCGGTGATTTTACCACCCACTACAGGCAACTGAATATCCACTCTTTGCTTTGGAAGTCCCAACAGCTGCGCGATTGCTTCCGTGACAAAGGATCCTTCTGAACCTTGATCAAGTAAGGCACGCACACGAGTATGAGTACTTCGAAGACCCACAATATTGACCTGCGCCGTGGCTAAAATCACACGGTTCTCAGGTAAGGAAAGATTAGCTATGTGAACGTTTATACCTGCTCCCTGCTTGTCTCTTTCAGCGTTAGTACTCGGCTCTGGCCCATGAGATGGAGGTTGAGAAACAGGAGGTGCTCTACCATTCATGTGAAAAAGGGAGTGATGTTTTTCTCGACATGAATTACACCGATTTGTCGAAGTACAATCTCTGAATTTATGGCGGCCTAAGCAATTATAACATAGACGCACATGACGAACGTCGGAACGACCCGCATAAGGCGTCTTGTCAATAAAACCGGGACATCTGCTAAGAAAATGAAACCCAGTACAGAGTGGGCATTTCAGAACGTCATTTTTATTATGTTGCCGCGCATTAGCGTGAAATACCTGTCGTGCTCCAAGAAAGGGCTTACTCGCAGTACAAATTTTCCTATTCGGTTTATTATTGGAGCTATAGCTTACCATGCTGAGCGCGTAAGCCCGTTTTTCTGAAAATCCGGCTAGTTCGATAAAGGTGGGGAAATGAGATAAAGGATTTGCATCTTTTTCAAGTGCTGCAATAGTCTCTGGGGATCGGTCCTTTGCACTTAGTTCGGATTCCCATAACTTTCGCGATTCGTTATCCAACCGCGAGCTTAAAATATGTACAAACTTGTGCTTCATCAGCGAACGTTCGCATTTCCGTAGCTGATTCCCTTTTAAACTGAGACATATTACAAAGTGCATTAATATGGTTATATACTGTAATAAGAGGGTTGTAAAATCTTGCCCTCAATGCTTTCCAACTGGAAACATAGTTCGCAGTTGTAGTCGAAACATCTTTCACCAAGTCTGCCGCGGATCCCGTAAGGCAAGACTTGAGGTAATACAGTTTCGTAGAGTCATCGACTCGCTGCGCATTATGTACGAGGGAAGTAAATAAATCGTAGAAACTCTCCCAATTTTCGTACCGTCCGGAAAACGTCGGTAGGTAGGGGAGTTTTGCTGGACGCGACGTCTGCTCTTGTATCGTTGAATTCTCGTTAGATGCAACTGTGCCAGAAGCTGAGCCCTTCTTGAAATCGAAGGCGATAGTTAAAAAATAATCTAAAGTATCCTTGTACGTCGTTTGCAAGTTTTCAAATACCTTATCGATAATGTAGCTATCGGTTTCTGCTTCGTCTCTAGTACTTATTTCGGAATGGGTCTTTCGTGCTTTAACCCAAATTTCGCGAACATCATTGATACGCGACTTAACAATACTTATGTTTCAAGAATCGCGCGCACTCTCTTTCATACGCAAGTGCATAAGCTTTATCTCCGCTAGACGAGTATTTTGAACTCTTATTAGTTTTTTAAGTATAGCTGAACCCATTTTATCCGTGATTTTAAGTATACTAAGATGAAGAAATATCAAATTAAAAGAATTACTAAATACACTAGATAACTCAGGTAAGCGCACACTCGCTAGTATTCGCCCGGTATTAAATACTACGATACTTCAGTGTCGATATTACTTAACTATTAATCTAAGATTACGCTCTCGATAAATAAATCGTACAATTCAAATACTAAACGAATACAAAGATTTACACTCACGCGATACAGAGAAGCGGACACTTTTATTCAGCATATATTTATAAATATTAATATGTGACCAATTGTATAAGGACCATTTGTAGTTTAACCGCACTTACTTTAACCTCAATACGAATACACTTCCTCACCCGGGACACCAAAAATGTTTATATACTTACTTTTAACACAATAAAGAACAAGAGTAAATGTTAGGAATGTATATTCGTGAGGGGAAGGATAAATAATTTAACAATAATTTGATTAAAGTGATGTTACATTTATTATAGGAAAGACATAAAAAACCTCCACTCAGTGAGTGGAGGAAAAAGCCGCTAACTTTATAATTACAAGCCAAAGTTTAAAAGGTAAAACAATATAATTTTTTATACCGGACCAAGAATAACGGAATTCTACAAATGGTCACAACAATCGCTAGCGCTCTTACCACACAAATATTCTTATCATAAAATAGCATACAGAAGGTGAAGTCTAAGGCGTGAGGATCCTTCCGCAGTGCTTCCTCGGCTACCTCACAGCCCCAACGTCTTGGGCACGGGAACAGCCCTTGCTGTCAACGGCAGCTAGTGGGCGCAGACGCCGCTTGGGAAGGTCTTATGAATTGAGCACAGGGGCTGATCTGACCAAGACCTCAATACCTTGGTCGCGAAGTGACAGCCGATGTTGAATCGCACGGGATCTGATCAATGAAAATCAGTCAAGCTACACACAAACTTTCTCGTGCTATACACTAACTCACACACTTATTAACACACAACTTCAACCAATTGAAGGACGGAAAACAATTAAAAAAAGAAGCGGGATCCGAACAGTCGAAACGACAAGGCAGTAATGCCTTTTCAACCTCTCTCGTAAGCTCTCTCGAGCGCTCGGAACTATAGGAGAGGGAGAGGGATGTTTACAATGGACAAGCCGAAGGGCGTACGACGGTCCTTTTATGACACGGGAGAGAAGAACTATAATCGAAGAGGCCAGTGAGTCGCACAGTTCGGCCACATGTATGCATGCATTTCTTCATCCGTCTTCACTCGCCCTCACTCTCTACTCTCTCCCTCGCGCTCTCTTTCTCTCTTTCTCTCTCTCTAGTTTCGGCCTGTCTTGCATCTGTGAGAACCAAACAGGGATATATTTATAAATATAATAGTATTAATAAAAGATACGAACATTTATATATTTTTATAATTTTCAATTAAAAATAAATTTATCAAATTTAGTTTCTCTGGAGATTTGTTTTTATTTATTAGTTATAACAAGTATATACAAGTAACAAAAAATGTTATAGAAATAAGTCTATACTGAAAAAAAAGTTTATACATTTAAATAAATGATTTATTCATATAGCATTAATTAACCATTTATTCAAAATATGTAATTTATATTTAAATTAAAAATTTTGGAATGTTTATTTAAATACATTAAATATTTTTTCGATATATGATCACCAAGAATTGAAACAAAATATACAATTCAACTATAGTATTATTAGGTCGTTATTTTCGTAATGTTCAACTATGTAAACGTACACTATATATTATATAGCAATAAATACTAACTATATTTACATACGTTCCCATTATTTTTATTGTATTATATATATATATATATATATATACATATATATATATATATTATGTAATATATTTGTATTGTACGAAACGCAATGGAAGTGAATGTTCAACGCATACAATCTGTATTCAGCTTTAGGCATCCCGATCAGGATGTTAATTCGGGCTATTATTAACATTTAATCCTAATAAATAGAGATTATTTAACTGGTTAATAAGTCAGTTACATTTACTATCTCGAGCGAAGCCGAGACAAATGCTAAGCTCTTAACCATGGTTGGTGTACTCTTCAACACTAAAATTTTAAACATTACTTACACAACTAAAATACATTTTAAATTTACTTTATACAAAAATAGAAAATAACGCAAGTATGGTGAATTAGAAATTCTAATCATTTAAAAGTATTTGTTACGTAATAAATATTTTTTTCTCTTCAATCGTCAATCTCAACAATCGTCTGTTTATTTCAAAGAAATAGAATTTAAATGAAAATTTGTTGGACTGAAATAAATACACTTTTACGTAATTGCTAGTTTACCTTAAAGTTGCCGCAGGTTGGAAAACGAGCTGCTTGCTAGCTGCTGCTGCTGCTACTATATATATATATATATATATATATATATATATATATATATATATATACATGCAGCAATAACATTTCTTTTTGGTCATTATAAGCTACTCATCTTTTATCGCACCCCCCTGCCAGCCTATTGTCTCACCAAGCTTTCCCCCCGCACGCACCGAAGGTAGTCGTCACCTCCTCGATCGCACGATCGCAAGAGCTTGAAAAACAACATTTGAAATATCGCACGAAACGGTCAGTACCTCGCTTTAGCCATCAGAAGCCCTCCTTTTCAGATCAAAATTTTTACTGCAGTCTCGCCCATAAGCATCGGCGATCGCGCCTTATTATCTCCGGCTTCAGTAAGCAGCTGATCGCACCGATTTTCACAAAACCCCGTCGAATAGCTGATCGGGCTCATACACATGTTTGCGCGTATAAGTAAATATTAGTGTAAAAGTTTGCAAGTGTATTACACATTTGAATTTAAATAAGACTTTTTAAAGAAGGTTTCAAATCGAATTTTAATGTTTTTATAATGGATAATCGAGTACAATTACTTATAAGGGACTAGGTGGAGCCCGAAATGTATACTTAATAATCAGTTTTATTTATTAATTAAATTATTTAATTACATAAAATTAAATGAATATAAAAATGTTATAACTTATTTGTGTTTATAATATATTTAAATTATTTATTAAAATTTTTTTTAATAATAATGAATTATTAGAAAAAAAAAAGCAGAACAATGTTCACCTAAAAATATCAATGATTCAAGATAATTAATTATTTTTTTATGAGTGCATGCGTGGATAAAATGATGTGAAAATAAACTCAGCTATTTGTAAATGATCTCCTTCCTTTATTAAGCTACATTTCCCTCAAAATTTGTTGTTATTTTTATTTTTTAGAGTTGTAGATATATTTGTGTTAACTATACATACTGTTATTTATAGAGATGCATATAAAATGCACTTAGTCTTTTGTTTTAATGATCCATAATTTATTTTTTGTTAATCTATTTGGGAAGATTTTCGAAAAATATTTTGTATATATATATTATTCTGATAGATGAATATTTTTTTGCTTTAATATAAAAAGATTTAGAATATAATTACATATATTATAATGTATGTAGTTTTGCCTTAATATATTAACGAATTTAGAAAAAATTTTATATAAAGTTTTTATAATTAACAACAGATATCTATATGGCGACATTTATAGGAAAAAATTAAGTTCCACTTCTTCGTGCCATTATGATTATGGTTTAATATACAATATAAATAAACCAGTTAAAATTTATGTTTCCCGTTTGAAAAACACTCATATAATTATGTCTTAGGTAGGAATTAGATGTTTTATTTATTTATTTATTTATTTATTTATATACTTATATAGTCGCGCGCGACTATCACGGCTGCCACATCGTCAGCGTATGCTAGTCATCAAGTAGTAGGCATGTCCAGTCTTAGTAAGTTGTCGTACTGTACCTTCCAGAAGTCGGCGCCCAGGATGGAATTCTGCTCCACCCTCGCTGTCACGTGTTTTCGTTTCTTTCCGTCCAGTGTTTCGTACGTCAATCCTCGGTCCCGTAAATAGTCCCGTATGATACGTATAAGGTAGGAGTCAATCTTAATAGTAGACTCCAACGCTCCCAGTATCTCTGTCCATTTCGCTCAGTTGAAGGCGTTTTGTACGTCCAGGGTCACCAGTAGAACCAGTGGTCTGGTCGCATGGCAGCTCCTGTTCGCCGAGTGAAAGATCTTCGTCACGTCATCTATAGCCCCTATTGTCGACCGTCCTTTCCTAAATCCGTGTTGTTGTTCGGATAAGTCTCCGGCATCTTTAATTGCTTGTAATAGTCTTGGTTTTAGTAGTAATTCAAACAGCTTCCCTATCGTGTTAAGTAGACAGAGAGGACTGTACGAAGAAGGTAAATCAGGTTTCCCTTTAGATTTACTGATGAGAACCAGTCGAGCCTCCTTCCATTATCTGCTAAAGACTCCCTCCACCAGGCACCCGTTGTACAACTCTAAGAGGATATCCGGGCGACGTAAAGTAACCACCCGAAGCACCTCGCCAGGTATTCCATCGGGACCTGGAGCCTTGTTAGGCTTCCACGCATTCGAAGCCCTATAGACTTCTTCCTGCGAGAAGAGAGGGATGTCCTTCTCTGTTATCTCGTTCGTCACGTCCGTTCTGTCTGGATGGATCGGGAAGAGTCCTTGGACTATCGATTCCATCGTTTCCGTGTCTCGTAATACCGGTGGGCCTCGAACCCCCAGCGCGCGTGTCACAATTTTGTAACTGTTTCCCCAAGGGTCTGAGTCCACCTCGTCAATGAGTCCAGTCCAGCACCGTTTCTTATTGTCATTGATCGCAAATCTCAGCCGCCTCCTGGCGAGACTATACTCCGCGGAGTAGAGTCCCACTTCGCCTCGACTTCGAGCTCGTAGAGCTCTCCGTCGCCAGGGATTTCTCGTACCGCGTCCTCGATTCTCTCGAGTTCGGCCGCGTATTCGGAGGCACTGTAGTTTGAGCTTAGGTAAACGCAGACATAGGTAACACCAGCGGCCCTCGCCCAGACACAGTCCTCCTCAATCCTATAGCATACAATGTTCGACGCGCCCTTCTCTCGAAACCAAACTGCAGACTTGTCCGAGCTGCTAGCGAGCCAAGTCGGTGAACGTCTGTCTGTCTTTCTATTGCTCACTGATAATGAGCACGTCAATGTCCAGTTTCACCGCAATCTGCGGGAGCAGTGCGTCAGCTACACTACTCCCATTCATGTTGCAGTGGAGTATCGTTATCGTCATTGTGTGACTGTCTTCGTCTTCTGTTCTGTTAGAGCTGCCCTGAATGCGGCCCACGAGGACGAGCCAGGTAAGTGTCCTCTGTCCTAGATGTTGTCCCCAGTGCACAAGAAGCACTCCATACGGCTCGTAAAATCCCTGTGGGAATGACCCTGGAGACCGCATTGCCAGCAGCAGTTTCGTCTGTCCGGTCCTTTACAGTCTTTCCGTAAATGACCGAACCCGAGGCATCGGTAGCATCGCGGGACGCGTACCCTAGCTCTTATTCTTGAGATAACCGACCCGATTTTAATGCGTCCTTTCTTGAAGAGGTCGGTTGCCTCTTTTACGTCATGTCCTCGACTGTTAACGTCAAAAACATGGGGCCGACGATCCGCGGTCCGTCCCGTTTCCTGATTTAACGCGTTCGCGATGTCCTCGTCGGTCGTGACACAGTCCAAATCTAGAAATTTCAGTGTCACCCTGGAGGTCAAATCTTTTACGCGTGCAGCCTCTCCAACAGCGTCTTGGAGACGCTTTCGTTCGTCTCGTTAGTTAGTCTAGACAGCTGTAGAAGTAACGCGCCGTCTTTCGTCTTTCTTATTGCTCTAACTTGGGTTTTACTTTTGTCAGGGTCCACCTTTTGACGTATTGTTCGTACAAAGTTCACGTACGTCTGTTCCTCAGCCGGCCTGATCATGATTGCTCCTCCCTTACCTTTGAGTTAAGAGCGATCAGACCCATTACCTTGGGGTCTCGTGTAGGTCTTTTTTGCCATCTGTTCTTTCAATAATTTGTCCGTCTCGGTCCTTTTCAGTTTTTTTGTTTTTGAGACTACCGTCACCTAAGCTTCGGTCTCAGTCGTCCGCTTTTGTGCGGTCTCCTGCTCCGAAGTAGGGGTCTGACGGTCTCTTTTCCGTTTTTGAGGAGTTGCCTCCTCACATTCGATCCGTTCTTTATCTTGTTTTTTGTTAGTTTGTCGGAGTAGTCTCATTCGCTTTAGTTCATACTGCCCGACTTCCACCGCCTCTTTGATATCACTCAAACCATTCTTGATCACTTGGCTCACGATTTTTTGTATGCCAGTTCTCTCCATTGTTTTACTTAGAACTCTACTGATAATGTAAAATTGCTCTTGCAATTCACTCTCAGCAGCCTCCCAAGTTGCTGGCGATTTGTTTGCATTTACACTCATTTCTCACTGCTACCTGTCACATTTTCTAACACATCAGCCAGGTTGCTTACTGGTGTACTAGGGGAACTGGTAACCTCAATGGACTTTACTGAGTCGGTTGCAGGCGGCACCCGAGAGCCTGCTATTTTCTTTGTTGTACTTTTCATTTTAGTATATATATTTTGTATTGAGTGGATTATATTTGTGATGGTCAGGAGGATTACTTGTTGGAAATGACGGTTCAGCGTCCTGAATCTCCCCATTACTCAAGCCCTCCTACATTCCGATTGCCTCCACTGCCCCCCCCACGATTCGCAGCAGGGTCCCATCCGTATGCCATACGGCACTACTATGAGAAGCGGGATTTGACGTCTGACAACGCTCTACCATTGTATGAGGCAACCTCCCATGTTGGCCAGACTGAGTTCGAGCCCCCTACTTGTGGCGGCCTAGGAGTACCATCTGGTTTTATGTACCCTCCAGAAGGGGAACGCATACAAGCATGAACTGATTCCCTCACAGCTAATCCCACCAATCACCAAGTAATCACTGCATCCACAAAATCTTACCGTCGCTCAGACTGGTCACAATCATACGTGAGAGGTGCCCGTTTATAATGCCTCTCATTCATTCACAACCCGCCTGGAAATTACCCGTTTATATGGTTTCCATCTGCACCATTCATGGGAAATACCCTTTTATAGAGCTCCCGATATACTCTCCAGCCCGAGTACAGCAGTCTTGCAGATATGTAGGTGTGTGAATGATGAGTAGGTGTATAGACGAGCGAATACCACTATTTTCGTTCGAAGTTCTTGTCCACGGCCACTTATTCGTCACCCCTAGGAGAGCTTATTTCGTGACTGACCGTGAGCGGTCGTTCCCCTATCCGCAACCCCCCGGATGCGTGTGGTAGCTGAACTCAGAGCCCCTCTCGGCCGATCGGGTGATGGGCTTAAAAGAGTACCTTCTCCTACCAATGAATGGAAGGGCGAAAAGATAGTATGATAGCTGCCATTTTATGAGTGAGCGGATATCCCCTAAAAAAGGATATCCCAGAGTAAATGAGTTAACGCACGGAGCAGTGATGTGCTGGAAGACCCGAAAGGGCAACTGAATAGGGACTTCCATGCCGACCATGATCGAAGCTGCAGGTCCTATAAACAGACCATCGTCAGTAATACAGAGATGAAGGAAGGCAAACTCGCTCAGAGACTCTATAAACGGGTATCTCTTGAGGAGTGAAAACACATGCGGAGCGTAAGCGAACGATCCTGTAAAAGGGATCCTAGCAGAGTGATTACAGATGCATGAGTGAGCTTCAAACATTGGAGTTTCACTAGAATATTTGAGGACAAATGTATGAATCTACATGAATGAAGGTTAGAACGAGGTACTCTTGAACAAATGACAGACGGCCGTGTTTGCCGTGCGGTGTGACCCGTGAGCTGCCAAAAGGAGATCCTGGGTGTCGAGGTTTACGCCCAGTTGCGTGCTGGGAGACCTGAAACATCTTTGGCTCCCGCTGACGGCAAGACAGGAGGCTAGATCCTAGCCAGATCTAGTCAAACGGCCTTGGTGAGTGCGTTTGGTATGTGATTTTCCCCGATGTTTCTCCAGAGAGTGAAACATCTTGTTGTTGGGGTGCGAAGTTCGAGAGGACGGAGGTGGAATAGTGCATCAAAGCGCGCTATACTCCTGCACAATGGTCCGAGATAAATCAGTCCTTACAGGTATGTGTTAGGGGGCTGTCTCATCGAGCTCAACGTTGAAGGGTCCAGGATGCCGACCATCTGCAGAAATGAAGTTAAAAAGTTGATCTATGGATTGCCTAAAGCAACAAAGGAGTTACCTTGGGGTGGGGGAGGGAGAGCCGGCTGAGGCCGGGATTAAGTCTGTTGAGCGGATGAGTGAACTGGAGATTATTCTCCAACTTGCTCGGCTGCTCAAGGACATGATCAAGGCAATGAAGAGCCAACCAAATATTAAAAACGTCATCAAGGATGGCCTTCCAAAAGCTGAAGAGCTCGTAGATGCTCTTCAGCACAAAATACAAGGGAAGAGGGTACCGGGCAGCCTCCTCCCAACAACTAGTCAGAAGAGAGAAGAGATAACCCCGAAGAGACCGGCATCAAGTCCCCCCGGATATCTCCCTTACTAAGGAGAAAGAAAGGGAGAGCAGGAGGACAAAAAAGAGGGGTGGCATGAAGTACAAACAAAAAAAAATAATAAGAAGAAGAAGCAAAGTGAGCAGAATGCTGAGGAACAACCTCAGCATCCAAAAAAAAAATAATCACAGAAATAAAAAAAAGGCCAAAGCTCGATGCGATCGCCATCAAACCAGCGCAGGGGAAATTCTACGCTGAGGTGATGAGATCCATCAGAGCGGTCAAACCGGAGGACTTGGGCGCGGATGTGAGGACCGTCCTGAAAACCAAATCGGGTGAGATGCTGATTGAACTCAGACATACCAAACCCGAAGGTCGGAAGGCACTCGCTGAAGTATTCAAGGAAGCAACAGGCCAGAGCAGCTGTGTCAGGGAGCTGACCCCTAGAGGAAGTCTAGAGGTTAGAGACCTGGACTGCTGCGTGACGGAGGATGAGGTGTGTGAGGCCCTCAAAAGTAAACTGCCAGATTATCGTGGCGAGCTGCAGGTCAGAGTGACCAAAACCAACAATGCGGAACAGCGTGCTGCCATCGTAGTGCTGGAGGAGGTTGCTGCCGCGCAACTGCTGCAGATCAGGTTTTTGCGAGTGGGCCTGGTGAATTGTTGTGTACGCCGCCGCGAAATAATTACGAGGTGCTACAGGTGCCTAGGATATGGCCACCGGAGTCATAGCTGTAAAGGCCCTGACCGTAGCGCCTGTTGTTATCGTTGCGGACAGAGAGAGCACAAGGTCGCGTCTTGTACCGCAGAACCCGAATGCTTTCTCTGTAAAGGTGAAGCGAAATCGGAGGGACGCCGGCACGTTGCCGGTTCCGGCGCCTGTCCGACTTTTCGCGAGGCTCTCTCAAAAAAGGCTAAATGGCCGTAATTCTGCAAGGGAATATTAATCGCAGCAGGACAGCTGATCACTTCCTTCTTCAGCTTTGCCACGATACTGATGCTGATATATTAATTATCAGCGAACAGTATCGGAACAGAGAAGGAGTAGGTTGGTTCACCGATAACTTTGGAACGGCAGCCATTTGGATTCCTGATCCACGAAAAACAAAGTAGAGGATCATGGATCTGGAAATGGCTATGTTTGGGTACGATGCAATCGCATCACGTATGTGAGTTGCTATCTTACACCAAACCAAGCCATAGGTGACTACCAGGTTATACTAGATGACCTGGAAGACACCGTCAGAGAAATGAAAGGTGAGCTGGTGATGGCAGGTGACTTTAATGCAAGGGCCCTAGAATGGGGCATGGCGGAGCCCGACTCCAGGGGTCGAAGAGTCATGGAACTAGCATCCACACTAGGTCTAATAGTTTTAAATACTGGCCATACTTCGACCTTCAGGAGACCGGGCTATGCCGAAACTTTACCTGATGTGACCTATGCGACTGAACATCTGGCCTCTCGAATCCAGGACTGGCAGGTGATCGGGGATTACACAGCCAGCGATCACCAGTACATCACATTCCGCGTATGTGATAGAATGCCAGGTTTCACTGGACACAATTCGCGAGGGCCCCCTAGATGGAACGTTGCAGGGATAAATAGAGAGAAATTCTCACAGGCCATTGAACGCGGTCAGCAAAGCCTTGTTAGGATTCCAAATGGCTCATCGACAATTCAGTACGCCAGGGAGTTGACTAGCGCCACAATGCGCATTCGACGCCGGGCTTGCGAAGAGTCGATGCCGTGCAAAGTGGTTGGTGGAAAAAGACGTCCTGTTTACTGGTGGACGGCTGAGATAGCTGATATGAGGCGTAGGTCTTTACATCTACGACGAATGTCATAGAGAGCTCGTAAACACGGAGATGACATCACTTTGAGCAGGGCTGAATGCAAGCTATCTAAGAAAGCCCTTCGACGAGCGATCGAAGCCAGCAAACGCCGATGCTGGAAGGCGCTGTGTGAAGACATAAATGGGGATCCATGGGAACTGGAATACAGGGTAGTTGCTGGAAAACTGGGAGCTCATAGAAACATGGGCACCTTGGACCCCGGCACAATGCGGAACATCGTAGATTTCCTGTTCCCCACCCACCCTGATAGGTCTGATCCAGCTCCACCGAAACGAGAACTGGATGTACCTCTTTTCAGCAAGGAGGAGCTCGGTAGAGCCGTGAGAACCATGCGGAATAAGAGGGCTCAGGACTTGACGGAATTCCAGGAGAGGTGCTGAAAATAGTAGTTGAGGAGCATCCAGAACTCCTTCTGTCGATGTACAATTCGTGCTTAACAGCTGGTTTAATCTATTCTAGCTGGAAGGTGGCGAAACTTGTGCTTATCGACAAGGGCAAGAGTCTGCCGGAGGCGCCCTCGTCGTATCGACCTTTATGTGTGTTAGATACAGCTGGAAAGCTGATATTGAGCGTCTATTGAAGCCACGACTCCTGGGGGCTGTTGCTGCTGCCGGCGGCTTGGCTGACAGACAGTACGGATTCCGGGGAGGCAGGGCGTCGGTTGACGCAATCCTCGAGGTTGTTGATGCGGCGAGGCGCACAGAGAGGAGTAACCACTACTCTCGACCTGTTTGCCTCCTGGCTACCCTTGACGTTCGGAATGCCTTCAACTTTGTTGTATGGGCAAATGTTTTGAGGGCCATGGAGCGAGACAAAATCGTAACCCGCAAATTAGACATGTCACCGCCCTTCACACGGGCGGAGATAGAAAACAATGCACTTTCTGAAGAACAATAAGACACCAGGACCCGACGGACTTCTGGCGAAAGTGTTGTAAGCGGTGGTACAGAACCATCCCGAATTTTTGCTTCGTATGTAGAACTCATGCCTTCGTGCGGGAATATTTTTCCCCGCTGGAAAGAGCCGAGATTTGTGCTGATAAGCAAGAGCAACGAGCATTCTAGTGCTCTGTTGGCGTACAGACACTTATGCATGCTAAACACCGCTGGGAAACTCCTGGAAAAGCTGGTGAGAGCTCGCCTACAGGCGGTGCTTTTTATATTTGGCGACCTTTTCGGAGAGAGCGGTCAACCATAGATGCTATTCAAGGAAGTACTGGAGGCGGCCAGAACTACAGAGCGGGAGAATTACTTCTCCCTACCTGTGTGTATTTTGGTGACACTTGATGTCAAAAACACCTGCAACTCGGTGAGGTGGACAGACGTGCTGAGGGCACTAGAGAAAGGCTTTAATGTACCTAGGTACCTACTCCAGATTGTTGGAGATTATTCGAAGGACAGATCCATTTTGCACGAAAGGGCAGAGGGCTCTAAGCGATAAGACTTAACGTGTGGCACGGCCCAAGGCTCCATCCTGGGTCCCGATCTATGGAATGTTTCCTATGACGGGATATTCAGGAAATATTATTTCCAAAATGTTATAAATAGTCTAACATCTGTCCTCTTGAATAATTTCTTCAACCGCTGCAATCGCATCATCGATAATGGCGTTTTTTGTTGTCCTGCACGCGGCTGATCATGTACTATTGTACATACCTCAAGAAAATCTATGCGTCATCTTCGCACCACTTGCACACTCATAGAGTTTTTACCATAAATAGTCATCAAATCATTATGAATTTAATTTCCGTTTGAGCCTTATGGAGTTAAAATACCCGCGTGTAATTCACAATCAGACCCGTTTTGCACTTGTAGCTCCATAATTGTCGAGCTCGTACTGCTGACAAAAGTATTCTTATTGACCAAACCAAATTCTATTCTAATGGGTAGAACCGAAACTGAAACTATGATCGCTCAACTCGCTTAGGTAGCGTCTGACAGAAACGTTAAACTAGGAAAACTTAGTACTGGAATATCGTTCCTATATAGATATTGTAACGGGAATAGCAAGCGTCTCTTGCGTTTGCTATCCCACGTCCTGATGCTTTCTCTCGTTCATTGCAGTCTGTATATAGATATATATGTATATATTCTTTGTTATTTATATATATATATATATATATATATATATTTACTTTGTAATTTTGTTACAGACCGACTAACTAACTCACCAGCGAGGAGGTAAGTTAGACAGAGCGAGAGAGAAGGGTTGGAGGAGATACAGCGCGCGAGAGTAGTTACATTTCTGCCGTGCTACGCGCGAGGGCAAGTAAACAAAAAACTAAGTTGTGTTCGGTTGCCGCCTAGTCCGCGCCAGGTTTCGATTTCCGCGCTCAGCACTACCTTCATGGACGAGAATTGCGAGCTCTCTACCTGAATGTGACCCGGGTAGCCGAGACCGAGTGAATCTGCCATACGGCTCCTATCCAGTGCGGATCGACCGCCCCATCCCGGGGCTGGAGACTGCAGGGACACCACCTTCTTCATGACCTGCTGTACCCCGAGAGCTTGACACTGCCACCTTCCAGTCGCTAATGGACCCGGACGACATGGCGCACTCGCTGTAAATGGTAGATTCGGTTGATCTCTCTCTCTCTCTCTCTCTTCCCTGCCTTCGCGCGTACAGCGAAGGCAGGGACAGGTTCCCGGTCGCAACGACAGCGCTAGGCCTGCGATCTACGCCTCATGACTCCGCGTACTAATGTACTCGTATTTCTCTATTTTACGAAATTAGAAATTTTCAACTACTTGCGTTTTCATTTCGCCTTAGTAATTCCCGATTCCTTTTGCATGCGATACTTCGCCCTTCGCGAACCGTACCTCTCCCTCACCGGGTTGATTCGGGGCTTAGCCAAGCCGAGTTCACCTTCTGCAACGATCGTGTTTGCCATCCATGTACTCGAAGCGAACATGTGCACCGTTACAATATATATATATATTAAAGGATATATCAAATCTACTTTTTTCACTACGAATCTTTCATTATGCCATAGAAAAATTGTACTTATAAATCAGTTTATTAATTATGTATTATGCATATTTATTATAATCTATACGTTTAACTTAATTTTTGATTTTGCATTTTGGTGAATTTTTTAAATTAATGCAAAGCATGGTGACGGCACACCATGATACTCTGCATGCACAGTCTGTGTTCATTGCATGATGCTGCGCGGTCACTTTGTTACTTACAACCATGGATTTATATATTATCATGCTGTCTTTTTCTTATAATCGAAGAAGTATAGAGAAATAGAAAGTAGATAACTCATAAGTATTAACTAACCAAGTTCAGAATACGGTTTTTCTATTCTTAGATAAATATTTTTTACATAAAAGATGGTTAGAACTGCTCCATTTATAAAATTGAATTCGAAATTCCATGACAATACATTTGTATGATAATAAAATTATATTGAAGAACAATTTATAAGTTTTGACTGTTTGAATGTATAAGAATTGTTAATCAAAGCTTATCTTTTGTATTTTGTTATATGATAAATGATTTCTTCTAATTTATATTCTAATATTAAAACTTTTAATGACTCTCCGGAGAAGTCGTAAGCCCAATATATATATATATATATATATATATATATATATATATATATATATATTGTAGGGCGTAATCAGTATGTAAATCAAATAAATAAACAGAGATGTAGTATGAGATAAAGATAAATATATTAAAAATGTACAGGAAACTACAATTTACGAGAGAACCCTCACACAAAGCCCATTTCCATGTCTCATTGTAGGGCTCGACTCTCGTGCGCCGTCAGTCTTCTCTTTACTAATCTATACGCTTATATTCTACTTAACATTAATTAAAAGTGGGGTTTGGACGAGTGTCTCCTGTGGACGGTATCTTGGACACCTATTCACGACCGTAGAGACGTGTCCGAAATCAACGATCGACCGGGTCACATCAGCCCCTAGCGCCAGGAAACTGCCCAGGTAGCGTCCCGGTCCAGCCCCCGCCAAATTCGCCCGTCGCGCACTTCTTTAGGTTGTCGGGACCTGATGCCGACTGATTCTGTGCTAACTTCCAGACTTATTTACTAATCTTACTGTTAATCGAATTTATTAGCCCGCTGGCCCGCAAATACAAAGTATAGCAACATTCCGCAACTACCATCCTCTATCATATTCCGTCAACCGACCCGGTCAAATTTAGGTAGACGTTTCTAGGTAGCCGCTCCCGTTCTCTTTTGGGAGAACGGGACGACAGCGTTATGATTGAAACACAAACTTCGAAAAGTCCGAAATCAATAGATATTCAATAACCTACGCCTTCTAAATCGACGTAACGCGAGATGCTTAAAATTCTACGCCAATCTCCCGCATTGATCGGATTGAATGGTCTAATCCACGAAATTCGGGGTTACAGGCATTACAATCCTCCTAAACGCCCGCGCGTCACCTAATGTTGCCAAGTTTAACTAAACGGCAGTTGGTGTACTCAACCTTTTTCTACGACGAAGTCCAGTCCACGACAGGGGAGTTCCTCTTTCAATAAATCTGGTCGATCCGACGGTTGAGCGTAAAAGGAAAAAGCTCGCGTGCTCTCCCGAACTTAACGCTTTTTCCGCGGTTCGTGCCCCCCACTATGCCGACTCTATCCTACTTTAAGGTATTACGGCCGCTGCAGCAACGAGCCGACTCCCATGGTGTACGTGATCGCCATGTCTCGGCGTGACCTCTTTAACTTCGAGCTTGGTGACTTATGTTTACGCCGCTGCTGAAGTTCTTCTTTTCTCTGTTTTGCTTTTGTTCTTCGTCGGTTGAGCTGCGGTGGTCTTGTCTACTGCATGTTTATATTTGGCACGTTGGCCGATATTTTTCGCTGAAATTCGTTGCCTTCTGTACTTGGCTTCTCAATTCCTTGGGTATAATATTCAAGCATTATCAAATATAATTTTATGTTTTATATTGCATGTTTCGAGGTTTATTTTAAACGTGGCAAAATATCATATTTTAAATGAAATACTATGAAGAATTAGTCAAGGTACCAACTGAAATGGAAACGCTCTGTCAAATAACTCCTTTTGATGCGTACGCTCAGATATATTTTTTTTTTTTATATGGAAAATGATTTTTGTAAAATAATATTTATTTATTCATCAATATTTATGTTGACCTCTTTAAAATAATTCCTCTCAGATATAATATGCTTGTGTCAGCGCTTTTTCCAATATTCAAAGCATTTCTGATAAGCACTTTTTGATATGTCTTTATTACCTCAATCGTCGTAAAACGCCGTCTTTTTCTGGGTCCTTTCAGCTTATCAAATAGGAAAAAGTCACAAGGACCAAATCTGGCGAGTATAATGGCTGATGCATAATTAAGATGTTATTCTTGGTCATAAAATTATGAACGAGCTATGATGTGTGAGCTGGCGTATTTACATGGTGCAATAATCATGACTGATTTTTTCACAATTCCATACGTTTTTTTCATATTGCTTTACATGCTTACAGCTACATAACTTTAAGGCAATACTTGATCTTGTGGTAAGAACTTCTGATGCACTGCATCATGATAATCATAATAATAAAAGTTTGGCTAATAATAATAAATAATAATTAATTAATAAATAATACTTTATTTCGTTTTCTACACAAAATTTAATACAATTTCTTTGATCCATTTTTTCAATAGCAGGAAATTATCCAATAGCCAACAAACTTCTAATCTTTGTGCCTCTCGTAAATAATGTAAAACTGTTACATATTTAAAACTATGAACATAGGTTCGGGTCAAGTGTAACAATACAAAATAAAAAAAATCGAAGATTGAACGTAAGTAAAAAAAATCGAAGACCGACACTGTTAAAATTTTTTCAGGGGGCTGTTAAAAAAATCGTTTCGAGAGCCAAACGATTAAAGACGAATAACTGTTCAAGCTCTACGGAATTTAACAAGCAGAGCAGGAGCCCGTAGAATTTTTCTATGGCACAGAAATATGCTGTACCAACGGTTTCAAACTAGACAGCTTGAAAATATCTGAGTAAGCACGTTAATCAATCAACTCCTATCGAATCTGTAGAAAGCATTACGTCCTCACACGATGACGGATTTTTCCGAACTATTTATTTTTCAGTCTGCAAAGATCGAGGACGAGGAGCGACAAGGTTCCAATACAAGAGCAAAAAAGAAACCCGATTAGAAAATGAAATCAACGCAGAAGGTGCCTTAGGAAAATGAGCCTAAATGTTGGCATTGCTCGGAATCCTATATTCATCGTGACTGCTTGGTGCGTAAGGATCGCAAAAAGCCGGAAAACTGGATCACACCGCTGAAAATTGGTCAGATTGGAAATATACACAGATGCCAACAATATACGCTATTAGTGCCAACCAGCTGCTAAAAAATATACGAATGTGTATGAAAAGACCATAGCACCTGTAATTGACTCGGCAGCATCTCACAACTTCATTATATGAATATGCTTACCGGCAAACATATCACGGTGCTATCGAGACTTATCTCACGTAATCAGTCTCGACTCTGAACATTATGGTCAGACAAAAAGCGTCAATAAGGTTTCAGATTCCAAAGAAATATTTTATAGTTACGGTCCTGGTAGCAAGGAATTTGAGAATCTTCTTGTTCTTTAGATTCTCTGGTTGAACTAAGAATGGGGAATTATTGATTTTACTCGCAATGTACTTTACGTCGGCCAAAAGGAGCAGATCACTTTTCTTTTTATAAGTACCATATCCGAAGGTTTACCTGTTAAGGGATCCGAAATACCTAAACTGAAACACGGATTCTCAGCCCAAGACTTTAAGCGGTTTTTCAAAATAGTCCGAATTCATACCAAGGTGCTTGGACCAATAGGCGGACAATCGCCATAAACAAAGAAGATTTAAAACTCCATCACAGTAACATCAGAATAGACTTTTCGGTTACCTCTGTATCGGTATTCAGAGTAAGAGACGAGAGATAGACTAGCAGATTCAGGATATGCTTGCCGCTCGTATAATTAAGCCCTCCGATATCAACTTATATCTAGTATGCCGATTGTGTTGATGAAGAAAATAGACGGAAGTCTTTTGGCATAGATTATCGTTGGCTAAGCAGAAATAAGGAAGACTCGGCTCTGCCCATTCTTCGCATTACCAATACTGTTAAATATATCGGACATGCTACGCTTTTCTTAAGAATCGATTGCTCATTGGCTACAGGTAAATCTGGATGGAATTCTAACCCAAGAAATACGCTGCATTCCACACACCGTCAGGCTATTGTGTTCGTTCAAGGCTATGCTCCTGGAACATTCTAGCGTCTTATCTGCCAGGAGGTTCTGACAGGTTATATTGACAATTTCTGTAAAGTATACATGGACGATGTGATCATCTATGCCAAAATGATACAAGTACTTCATCCGTCTTATCAAGGTCTTAGAGAGGCTGAATATACATTGCGTGACCATTACTTTAGGTAACTGTCAATTCGAAATTTTGAAATTCAACTTAGACTGTCTCGGTTTCCCAGTGACTACGAAGGGAAATGAGGTCAAGCCGGATTATGTCAGCACCTTTTGAAAAATCCACATTTCTACCACTAAAAGGCAGCTTCAGGCCTTTATAGAGACCTGTAACTGACTGCAGGAATACATGTCACATTAACTACTCGCTATGGCAGAATTCACGGATGCACCTCTAGGAAACAGGGGCGTTCATTGTACATTAGCCGCCTAGCAGCTATTCCAAGAGAAGACGCTGCTCTCCAAGTCTGTTAGACTAGCTCGCCTCCACATGAACCACCGCTTCGTCTTGAAAATAGATGGTAGTTTAGGCACAACTCTCTATGAGGACAAACTTAACGATGGCAGAGATATAATTGGTTATGCCAGTGCAAATTTCAAGGGAGCCGAGATACGCTATCACTGCATTGAGCAGGGGTGCTTAGCTATAAATTGAGTCATTAAGCAGTTCCGGTCTTATCTCGAATACCGGCCATTTACGTTACGGCCAGACAGCAAGGAACTCACCTGATTATACACGTTAAAGATACGAAAATAAGATTACAAAGCTTTGTTATTGCAAGAATTCAGCTTAGAGTACTTTCCTGCCAAAAACAACGAATTTTTAGATGCTCTTTCTCGGTAACCTCAGCAGAAATGCTTTCGAGTTTTAGACGACGAGGAATGACTCTTGACGTCTAACCTACAAGGATCTATCATGGATTCAACGTCAGCCGTTTATCTCAGAGATCATCGAACCTTGGCAAATGAAATGACAGGTGCCCAACAATTGGATCAGAAGTGCTATAACCTTGCACTTGTACATAATTGTCACCAATCGTATACAGTTAGTAAATATTCTTGTAAACAAATAATTGATCAGGTACGGCATGAGCCACATATGCGGGTACATCTTTCAATATATATAGATTCTTATTAGTCTTAAGATTTTGTATTGTATCGAAACGGCTGAATATAGTACGTATTTTTTCGTTTTTCAATATGGATTTTCGCAGTTGCATTTTTGCTTCATTCTGTAAAATCCTTATTTGTTTAGTTCTGATTCGAGTACTTGATGTATCTATATATACTTGTTGTTAAGATTATTTGCTAGCTCTTTCAAATTATTAGAGATACCATATAGAAAACGATGTTCTAGATAATTATTTTGGCGAATTCCGAATGGAATTTTGCAAGTTGCTTCGAATTCCTCTATATGGATGATATTATAAGGCACGAAAATTTTAACAAGACCCACACTCCAGTTACCACTGAGACGTACTTTGTATGATAAATGAGTAGTGAAATAACTCCTCGTATTATCGTTGTAATAAACCATACTGCTATTGTCGCTAGAACAAGGTACAGATCTTCGATGCTATTTACGGCTAAGCAGTTTCCAGTTTGGATACTTTGAACTAAGAATTCAGCTTATTCAGATATCTGAACTTTGATGAGCACAAGTTTTTAAAGCTCCGGTCCTTAGCTTTAGCTCGATTTTAAAAAGGTTTGCCATTGTCCGCAATACGCTATATCCTACATATGTGAGTTTTTGTACATAAAAGAAACGTATACAGATTTTGTCTTTTCGATAGGCGATTTATTTTAAATATTTTAAAGTTTTTTCTTATTTATATGATTTATTTTAATTATTTTTAAATATATTAAAGTGGTTTCCTTTATCTTACTTGAATGTCTTTTTAGTTCCACTAATGCATACATAGTCATTGATTTTGTGTTCAACAAAAGTATATAGCGACCTCTTTATCTTTTATTATTATTACTTTGAAGAAGTAACAAAGTAACAAAACATTTTTGCAAGCTTCTTACCGTTATACAGATTGACGTTCGCTTGTTTCATTTGTATTTTACGCGCTAATGTGCGAGCTCCTCATCTCTCTCATTATCCGTGAACGCCCAGGTCCAATCGATTCGCATCGAGCCCGTACTATTGTTTCAGTGTGTATTGTCCATTGTGCGTTGTGCTTATAAGTATATCGATTGCGCTAACAATTTTAAATAATTTTCCCTCTCCTGTGATATTGTTTAACAATATTATTCGGTAAATTTACTAAATTTTTTCGTAAAATTTAATATAGACATACGCAAAAATTCATATTTTCATGCTAAATTTATTAATTTTCTTATTTAATTATTTACAATTTAAATAATTAGAACTTAATTTCTATCTTACTTCTATATATTACCTTGAAAATTTCAATATTTTATATAGATTACATACCTTGTGTACAAACATAATATCCTATTAATCGTAAAATTTTAATGTTGTGTTATTATATACGGCTTGAGAACTTTACTGGATATGGCTAACTATTTACGTATTTGATCCTTTTACATCAAATATTACTGGAGAAATACGTCTAATTATTTCATAGGATTTGCCAAATTTTTTTGAATAATTTTCGATCAATTCGATTAGTTTTGTTGAAAAAAATATATTGGCGTTTTAATACTTTTTCGCTAATTTTCTGACACCAATCTCGTCGCCGTAAATTATTATATTTACGCTGGCGTGAAAAGGATTTCGCTGTACCAATTTTTGCTAATTCTAGCGCTGTTTTAATGTTCTTTATTCTTTCGTCCATTTGGAATAATTACGTCTTTCTTCTTCTGGTTGCAAGCTTCCACGTACTTCGAATTGTCTTCCAAAATTCAGGTATGCCAGTGTATAATCCGTACTATCATGCATAGCCGTGCTATATGCAAAAGCCATTGTATTTAAATAATTTTCCTATCTACGTTTGGAATGCTGTATATGTTATTTTCCCTTATTTTAATTGTGCGATTCGCGCATTCAGCAGGTTACATTCTAGTGAGTACAATAGAGTAGTTGGGTGTTCTATTGTTTCCCGATTTTAATACTTGACGAAATTCATTAGAGATGAATTGCTGACCCATATAGCAAATAATTACCAGCGGGCATCCAAATCGCAAAATTATTTGTCCTTTTATTGCCTTCCTGATAGCATCATCTGTCATTCTTCTGAGTGCTTTTAGCTTTCTCCCATTTGTAAAACTTTAGTAGACGAACATAGTTTCCGACCTTTTTTCACGGAAAAAGGAAATTATGATGGGAAACACATTAGCTTAATCCAAATATTTGCCGTCATTTTCTGCTACTTTTTATATATTTCTAGTCCAATTATTTAATACAGTCCATATGTTTTATGATATTCAGATAAAAGTTATTGCAAAATATTTTTATGGACTTTTCAACATTTAATAATTATTATAATATATAATAATAATTAATAATAAATATTTTCTAAAAAAAAATAAAATATTTTTTGTTTTTCTACAACATGCCATTGCTGACTTAATATTATGCAGAAGAAGTTATATAAAAAGCCAATAAATTTTATGTGTATAATTTGATTTTATGATAATACTAGCATCCCCCACCTCAGCTTCGCGTTGATAAGAATCAAACCGTTTGACTAAACAGTTCAATAAGATCTATGCCAAATTACTCTATATATAAATTTATATTTCTCCAGATAATTTTACTTATCGTCGCTTCCGTATGAAAAGATGCTATTACGTAGACTATTTTTTTTTTTTTTTGCTTCAAGCTGAGTTGGTACTTATAACTACATATTCAAGATATTTAATTTAAATTATGAAAATATACGAAATATAAATATATATAAATTTTACATATGGCTTCTGCGAGGAAATATATACACGAAATAGTTTCGTGTTCGCACGGTGGAATACAATGTGCAATGTCGCGAGACGACTAGTCCAGGCGAATTAGGGTTTTGATTCAACAATTTCTCCAACGCCTATTTTTTGCATTAAATGATAGATGAGGATGTGTAGAATAAGACCCTAAATTGTCGGGATCGTACTCCATTGGCGACGTATTTATTTATTGCAAAATAGCAAAAATAAAAGCTCTTTTTTTTTACTTTTTCTTTAATAGTTTAAATAATATTGCTTTAATCGGAAAATGTTTCGTATAAAAGTTGTGCAGAAGATAATTCTGAACAAAAGTAGGTACATGAAAAACTCAAAAAGTGGATTTTTCTATTGTTAAATAAACAATGAAAATGGAAAAATTTCCGATATTCAAAGAGCTGTACAATTTGTTTAAACAACTGAAATTCAATAATAATGGTGCAAATAGATATTTTTTCATCTAATTATAGTATGTTTCAAATTACAAAGTATACTTTTAAATTGACGACCACTTGCAAAATTATTTATATTGCAATTTAACCATTGCGAAGTTGGCCAACGGCTGGGAAATTTTAATGCAGTAAAATGCAATCATTAGAGGATATTAATAGTAATCAAAGTTGAAAAGACCAGATTTTTAAATTACATTTTTATATTGGTTAAAGTGAAAAACGCCGTTGCTAGGGTCGATATCTCGAAAGTTTTTAACGCTATAATATTGAAACGAAATGCATTTTATTACGCTTAAAAAAAGAAAAATTTTGAGCCCTTGCACATTTTCATACGACCAATAGAAGTTGAGAAAAATTTTGTTTAAACTATTATTTATTACTTGTCATTTAATTAACATTTTAACTTGCAATTTGGCAAGGTGCAAGTATAAAGGTTAATCTATCTTTACATTTGTTAATACATTCTAAATTATTAGTAATTATGTTTAAATGTAACATTTATAAAAAGTTTTTACGCATGGCATCAGCGACAGCTAGCTGCAGCTTATCTCTCCTTGCGCAGACATCGTGGCGCCGCCTACTGAGCATGCGCACATTCACGCACTGCATCACAGACAGCTCCAGCTACGTCGCTCTCGATCTTAGTTGTAAAATAGAATATTGTTACTATAAAAGCAACTATTATGATGATTTTTTTTAACCTTCATAATGCTCTTGGTTCTAATACGGTAATTTTATTATATCCAATGTATAATAACATTAATTGCTTCTTTACAATTATATATTGCTTTATTTAATAATTTAAAATTACTTTTACTTCATTTTTTGTCTTTATGATATAATATTAACGTAATTCAATATTAGTTTTCCTCTTTTCTGATAACCAATTTTTATTGTTGTTCCATATTTACGCTGTATCTTGTCTATGATGATTGGTGAAAAAAACTGACATACCTGGATTTTGTTTCCCAACAGCTATACACGAAATTCCCCATAGAAGTCCTTCTAAAACACCTGGAAATCGCATTCTATGATCCGAATATGAAACTCCCCCTAGAGGTCGTCCCGACATACCTAAACATCGTTTTCTACCAACTAAACGTGATAGTCCCAGTAGAAGTCGGCCCGAGAAAGCTAGAATCGTTTCCTAACGACTAAACACAATACTCCCCGTAAAAGCCGTTTAGAAGGACCTAGATATCGTATTTTATAGTCCCAACACGAATCTTCCCATAGAAGTTGATTTCCTCATACCTGGATCTCGTTTTCTATCAACTAAATACAATATTCCCCGTAGAAATCGCCCAGAGACACCTAGACATTACATTCTATCATTCGAACACATAACTGCATATAGATGATGCAACGGCATATCGTAATCAACCGCCCGTACACGCCAATACAATATTTCTCAGTAGAAACCGTATTAAAATGTGTATATATAATATGCATTATATATATATATATATATATATATATATATATACATACATATTTCATATATTTTTGTTTTTTAAATCAAATACCGTGAATATTTTCATAGTGATGCCAACTAAAATTCAAGCAAAATATTGATATGCGAATAGTATATTTTTTAAGTAGACGTTGAATATAGCCTTTTTATGTAGAAGTGACGATTATTATATATATATATATATATATATATATATATATATATATATATATATATATATATATATATAATATCATATCATATCATACCATATCATATCATATTATATCACATCACATCATATCATATCATATCAAATCATACTAATTTATAAAGATAAAGCATGTTTTTGTTTGTACACGATGATCGAAAAAACTACTGAACCGATTGTTCTGAAATTTGACATAATTAAAATTGAAAATTGAATATCAATTCAAAGTAGCCCGCTCCAAGTATTAATACCAGGCCATATCAAACGAATGTTCATATCCAACTTTGAGATTCGTATCCTAAAAAAGGTGTGACGATAGTCGGTATTACCTTTTTTGTTGTTCAGGTTAATCCGACAGTACTCTCACACCTTATGGATATCTTTTGATTTTTGTAAATTTTATTTTCTCTTACATGGGAAAATCTCTCTCTATCTCTCTCTATCTCTGTCTTTCTTTTTCCTTCTCTTATAAAATGGTTCTGTATGCTAAATCATACAGAATATAGTTCGTGACGACAAATTGTATTTTTATTTTTATACATTCTATTAACTTCAGAATTGTGAAAAGAGACTGTTTTTTTAGTTCGAACAAAAGAAATGATGGCAAAATAGGGTTCTTTAGCAACAACCTCGAAACTATGTATAAAAAAAATAAAATACATCATCACTTCTGCATAAAAAGGCAATATCCATCGTTTGCTTGAAAAATATACTATGCGCATACTAACATTTTGCTTGAATTTCAGTTGGCATCACTACGAAAATATTCACGGTTTTGATTTAAAAAACGAAAATATACGAAATATGTATATTATGTATGTATCTATGCATATATATATATATATATATATATATATATATATATATATATATATGTATAGTATATTATATTGTGCATATTATATATACATATTTTAATACGGTTTCTACTGATAAATATTGTATTGGCGTGCACGAGCGGTTGATTACGATATCTCGTTGCCTGAAGACGACTTCTATAGACAGTTGTGTGTTCGGATGATACAATGCAATGTCCAGGTGTCTCTGGGCGATTTCTACGGAGAATATTGTATTTAGCTGGTAGAAAACGACGTTCAGGTATGTCGGGACAACTTCTACGGGGAGTTTCGTGTTCGGATGATAGAATGCGATTTCCAGGTATTTTTGAACGACTTCTATGGAGAATTTCGTGTATAGTTGGTGGGAAACAATGCCCATGTATGTCAGTACGATTTCTATGAAAATATTCGTATTCTATCATTCGTACACGCACACTCCCAGTAAGAGTCTTCCCGGGATATCACGACATTGTATTCTATCTCCCCAATAAAAAACTCTCTATAGCAGTCGTCCCGAGACATTTCCTATAGTTCAAACATTATACTCTCCGAAAACGTCGTCTCGAGGCACTTGGACATCTTTTTCTACCGCTTGAACTCGAAAGTACAATTTTCTCCATTTAATATGCATATATATATATATTGTATAAAATGGTCGGCAAAATATCAACTTTTTGAAGTGGACGGTAGATTGAAGCAGCTTTTTATACAGAAGCGAAGATAGGTAAATTACGGTCAATTATTTATAGAAATATAGATTTGTATATATAGAGTAATTTTTACTTAGATATTATTGATTTGTTTATAAAATCGGTTAAATTATTATATCGTGCGAAGCCGAGACGGGGGATGCTAATATATATATATATATATATATATATATATATATATATATATATATATATATATATATATTTATTACACACACACACAGACACACATAGTTTCGAGGTTGTTGGTAAAAAACCCTATTTTGCCATTATTCCTTTTGTTCAAACTAAAGGACAACATAGTCTCTTGTCACAATTCAGAACTAAATATAATGTATGAAAATAAAAACATAATTTGTCGTCATAAACTATATTCAGTATGATTTGGCATACAGAACCATTTTATAAAAGAAGGAGGGAGAGGGAGAGGGAGAGAGAGAGAGAGAGAGAGAGAGAGAGAGAGAGAGAGAGAGAGAGAGAGAGAGAGAGATTTTCCCACATAAGACAAAATAAAATTTACAAAAATCAAAAGATATCCATAAGGTGTGAGAGTACTGTCAGATTAACCTGGAGAACAAAAAAAGGTAATACCGACTACGTCACACCTTCTTTCGGATACGAATCCCAAAGATGAATATGATCATTCGTCTGAGCTGGCCTAGTATTAATACTTTAAGTGGACTACACTAAGTTGATGTTCGTGATTCAAGACGCCACCTAGTGGTCATGGGTGAAACTGATTGTTAAAACCATTAACTTAATTTTTTGATGAAACTAAAATGATTTTCAATAATAAACATAGCCTATGTCCTTCTCAAGATAATATAGAATCTATATGTCAAATTTCAGAACAATCGGTTCAGTAGTTTTTTCGGTTATCGTATACAAACAAAAACACGCTTTGTCTTTCTAAATTAGTATATGATATATGATGTGTGTGTGTGTAAATTAAACTCGCCTTCAAGGTGCTATCGGTCCACTTGATTTTGTTCTTTACTGCCGAAAATTATGCAAATCTAGTTAGTATTTATCGGATGGACAAAATTAAATAAGTAGAAAGATAATGAAAACGGGGTAAAAAATTCACTCCTTAATAACTTCAGTACAATAAAAGTTTTTTACATAAACCTTTTTTTGAATCGAAGTATCATGGAATAGCTTTCTTTTAAGCAAAAGTAGAAGTAATATAATGGTGTAATATTGACGCAATAATTATTTGAAAATCTCGAAACCCAATATCATTGTACATATAGCACGGTCGTCCGAATGCTGTAGTACCAGGTAGTACCCCTAGTACCCATACTTGCCATTGGAGCGCAACCGCGCTCCTTGATAATTTTAGGTTTAAAGTTGTAGATCTAACTAAAATAATAATAGTTCATTTCCTATATATTTTTGTTTTAAAACTTTTTTTATACGAAATGAACAATCAACATATTGAACAATAAATTAGTTAAGATTAATACAACGTAAATCATAATAAAATAATTCTAGTTTTCCATTTTTCTTTGAAAATTGAAGTTTTCGAGAAAATAGATAAAAATGTATTTTAGTTAAATTTATGCAAATATCATCTGAAACATTTTTTTTTACATGCTTAGAATCGTTCAGCTGGCCATGATTTTTATTGATTTTCAGAACTCACTTAGTGCTCATATTTTAAAATCTTTTACCTCAAGTTTCATACAACATACATACATAAATTTTGGAAGCGAAACATTGAGTCCAGGGCGTGAGTCGATTGTTCTCCATACCTGGTAATATGGTTGACCATCGTATATGAATCTTCGGATTTGCTATATAAATTATATTCGCTGCCACTTACATATATATGCGCATATATACAATTGCTCCTATGTAGCAACACGAGTGACTGCGCTAATATCATAGCTAATTTTCATATATTCTCTAGTATATATATCTTACTCTCTGACACTTATCAACAACAACAAGCGATAAAACAGCGAGCTGTTCTGGCAGTTGATCGTCCCAATGTCGCTGATGGATACAGTTGCAGAGGAAGAGTCGAAGAGGCATCAGAGGCGCAGATACTCACGCTGCGATCTACATAGGCGTTAGCTGTGCGGCAGTCGCAACTAAACCGGTAGTTCGGGCCTCGGTAGAGTGGTGCAGACCGCCCACCAGTCGCCACGCCAGGCAGCGCCAGCGAACGGTCGCTCGTGTATCGTGAACGTAAACATCAGTCCGCAACAGTCATTTAGATCACGTTGGGTGCAGCGGTCGTCTGATTATGTGTATATTGTATAGGTATACAGATACAATTTACAAATAATAGGTAAAGCCGCCTGCGACAGTCGTGCATAATTTAGTTCGATTTCACGGATCGCTTAAGCACGCATTGATTGGTGTGAGTGTGCCACGCGGAGTATTATCTGGTACTCTACTACTTACTCAGAAATTATTTTTTCGGATGTCGGTACGCGACAAACTAACGGAACAGTTACTTATGTAAATAAGGCATGGGCAACAAGCATCGGATCGAGGAAAAAGCATCAGTTTAATATTGCCGCAGCTGCAGACAGACAGGTTAGAGCTCGCGGACATTCTTGCGAATGTATTTACAGGCAAGGCGGCAACATTAAAAAATACATATATTGAGGAACATACGAAATGTTGACGATGAGGAGCTATTCTTTCGTCTCGATTGATTATACGTAAGGTTGAAGCGTGATATAAACGTATGCTTATCGGGATCGCGAACTGGTGGATTTATTATATATCTATTCTATATGTAATATTGTATTGCATGAAAAGTAAACGATTTATCATTTTGATGACTAAATAAGAAAAAGAAATTATTTAGTTTACTAAATAACGACGTTATGATTAATAACCAATCTTAACTTTTATTTATTTTTTTGAACAATTGGAAGTTATATTTTATGTGTTTTAAGATTACTTTTAAATAATATGCTATATTTACTATTCTTTGTGTAATAGTTTTTAAAGCTAATACTTGCATTTTATATATCTATGTCTCCAAGTACGAATGTATGTAATTGAAAGTTCGATTTATATATGTATCATAAAATCGAATCTATTAAAAATGAATGGTCTCTAATAACCAGTTATAGAGAATAATTATAGTGCATTCATGATCAATAATATCGTATTCTTAAAGAAACAATTTCAGTGTTATTTTTATAAATTTTACATATTATATACAGCGTATATAATAAAACTATACGTGAAATTTCTCAAAACGAATATAATGCCATATTCGGTTGTATTGCATCTTTACGCGTATGCGATGTGAACAAAATAAGAAAACAACAGGATTGGTATTCGATGAAGTGATTTAGTAAATTCATTGTTAAATTTATATTTTTTATTTTTATTTTGTATATTATCTATAGAACTTAAAAGCAAATACAGATAATTAGATAAAAATACTACATATATGGTTCTTGACAATAAATATCACAGAAATCAGCAATTTCTGTAAGTTAAAAAATGAATATAAATATTAAATAATAGTAGAGAGTAAGCTTTCAAATTAATTTAAAGCAAGTACAACAATAAGATGGTACGTATATATTATTGATGTAATTAAAACTGAAGAGATCTACTAATAATTAGAACGACAAACTGTTTAAAATTCAAGTTAATTTGGAGTCTTGGATTAGTAGAAGTTGACGTGTAAAGTCCTCTTAAATTATGGATGGAATCTTTTAGAAAAAGTATGTTCACAATAGTATATATACTTTTACACGGTAATATATATTTGTGACAATTCACGCTTTTTAAAAAAATTTCAAATTTTCGACCGATATTTTTCATGTTACACAATTTTGATTGAATAGAAAATAAAGATCTATATATATCCCTGTTACAAATTGAAGATTATTTTCATGATTTTAGTTTATCCTTTCACAGTTATCTATAATAAAAATAGTATTCATAAAGCTTGAAAACAATCAGATAGAATTGAAAGTAATTTATAAAAAAATTATTACATTAATTTGATATATTATTGAAAATGTATTAAATAAACAAAAAATGTATTATTATGTTTATCACGATTTACTATTATTGTAGTAATTTTGTAAAAATATTATATTGTAAAATACGACTTGATTTAACGATATCCTCAAAATTTGTATATTTCTTGAATTTGAATATATCTGATAGATTATTGTTATAGATTGTTGTTTCGAACCGTTCTAAACCCTGTCTAATTCTGAGCTTCGAATCCCGCGAGTCTTTTGGATTAATCCGAATTTCCGGTTTTGAATTTAGAAAAATCCTTATCGTTAATATTTGGATTCAATTCTCGACCCTTTAATTCCTATGCATTGCGGCTTATTTATCACCTCTGCAATGATGCACGAGTAAGAACGTATAGAATTGAAGGGTTAATGCAAAGAGAAAATGTATCGACGCATTACATTATTTAAACGGAGAAAAGCCAAGAGAAGGCGGAGCGAGGAGAAAGAAAATAGAGGTTCCATATAATCTAGTATAGTCGTACTCTAGATCGCGAGCCCACATCAATGAAGAGCTATTTCTCTCAGTCGCGAACTCAACGAGCATTCTTAGTCGGAGTATACTTGGTCTATACGTGCTTATTATACATATGTAAGAAGTTTTCTCACATGGAAGAACCGGTCGAGAACCCCGTTGTGAATCTATCCATATCTTCTCTTTCCCTCTTGTCAATGAAAGAGCTATACGCGTCTAGCTGCACTAGTTACAGAATATATATATATATATATATATATATATATATATATATATATATATATATATATATGGCATCCGTTGCACGATTTCGAAAACTTTTCCACACAAGAATATACTTGTCATATTGGTGCACGCGACTGCTGTCACCGTGGTTTTAGTCGTGTATACTCAAAGAGGCGTGACCGGATATTTCACGTCCGATAGCCATGAACTTTTAGCTTAAATATAATGAAGCTTATTACATTAAGGAGATGCGACAGCGCGTCGTGTTGACTATATACGATAGTATTGTAACAATGTACTGAAATGACGCAGAGCGTTATTACAGTGAAATAGATTCTAATATTGGATAAATAAAAGAAAGATTTCGAGGCGATCGTGAAGGCAACTGGAAATACGTAGCGAGAAAAATTTTTTGGAGTAAGCCTCATATTGGCATTATGTGTTAGTGTATATTATATAGCTGTGTATATTAACTTCTTCGTGGGTATAAGTATAGTCTCGCAGTCACCTAAAATCGTGTACGGTAATTAAAAACGTGATCGGAGGCCAGACCTACGATGGCTCGATCGCTAGAGCGAAGGACTAGTAACTTGGTGATCCGAGTTCAAATCCCGGTTTCGGCCGATTGACACAAGCACCATTGTACAAATTTACATGTACTTTGTTTATAAACCCATCGTAGACCTCCGTCGCTGATTAACACCATTATTTGTGGAAGCATAAATAAAGCGACGTTAAATAACATAAAAAAAAACTTGATCGCGGTATTTTTCTGCTTTTTTATTCGACCGATGAAGTTATTCACATCAGTAGTACAACTTTTACCGGCTATTACGGAATTTTAAGTAACTTTTCGTAAAACAAAAAGTAATTTAATAGTTATTTGACGAGTCAGTATTTTTTTTTAAATATTGAGTAAATGGACATTTTATCCGATTTTGCTCTAATGTAGTTTATTTATATTCATTATAATTTTAGGAGAGTTTTTTATGCTAGTATTTACGCTATCTAAGTATATACACTTATAATATGTACTTAAGATTCTATTAATTTTCTATTATGATTTTCTTTGAAAATGTGTTCGTTTAGTCCTCTTTCTACTATATATACATAATTACATTTTTAAATACGTCTAGTATTTATCCTATTTGTATTTTTCTATACACATTATTTGAGAAAAATGTGCAATAAAAAATTTATAGTATTTTGAAATTGTTTACTAGTTACATAGATGATATTAAACGATATTCAATACGCAAGATACTTTAGACGAACACGTATTTTCGATAAGATTCGATACGAACTTTATAATGAAAGTCTTATATTATTCATACATTCTGCCGATCATATCGATCGTATTAATTTCTGTTTACATGATAAATATTAATATAATTGCCATTTATTTATAAATATTTTTTCCTTTACTACTATAGTAAAATTCCTATAATCTTGTACAATAACGTTGTCAATCATTTTTATGATTTTTAACTTATGGAGTACGTCAACTTACATTCCTTAAACGTGAAAAACAAATGTAAAAGAAGTTTTAATTTGTTTCTATTTTTATCACGTAATGATGAAGGCTATATTTTAACATGAATAATTATTGAAGTGTGCACAAAGTCTTAAAACTTACGTCTTATATTATTTATGTATTCTATTTATATTTAATATTAGAATATTTTATAGAGAAGCATATCAAGGAGCGCGGTCATGCTCCGAAGGCAAGTATGGGCAGGTATGGGTACTATAGCCTTCAGACGACCGTGCTATATATACATTGACATTGGATTTCGAGATTTTCAAAAAATTATTGCGTCAATATTAAACCATTATATTACTTCTAATTAAGCTTAACAGAAAGCTATTCCGTTATACTACAATTAAAAAAAAGTTTTACGTAAAAAACTGTTAGTATATTAAAGTTATTATACAGTGAATTTTTTTACTCCGTTTTCATTATCTTTCTAGTTATTTAATGTTGTTCATCTGGGGTCTGTTCCGAAAGGCTTCAAGTAAGTTGCCGATAAGTAGATAATGGGTCTGTTCCAAAAGGTCTCCGGTAAACTGCCGATAAGTAGATATGACAATATTGGAATGCATTTTCCTATACTCCCCATGTAAATGTAATGAACGGTTATGAAATTGCAAGTTTTCCGCCGTTGACGTAATCAGAGTAGTATTACACATTTGAATTTAAATAAAAGACTTTTTAAAGAAGGTTTCAAATCGAATTTTAATAGTTTTATTACAAAATGTATACTTAATAATAAGTTTTCTTTATTAATTATGAATTAGAGTTATTTATATTAATGAATTTTACAAAGTTATATATAATTATTCAGTACGTATTATATATAATTATATATATTCGTAATATATATATATATATATATAATTCATACATATAAATAATTCTGTTAAATGTAAAAAGCAAAATATTTAAACCAAGTATGCGCATAACACAAATAAGTTATTACATTTTTATGTTCATTTAATCTTATGAAATTAAATAATCTAATTAATAAATAAAACTGATTATTAAGTATACATTTTAGTGTATACCAAAATGTATACTCCACCTAGTCCCTTGTAAGTAATTGTACTCGATTGTCCATTATAAAAACTATTAAAATTCAATTTGAAACCTTCTTTAAAAAGTCTTATTTAAATTCAAATGTGTAATACACATGCAAACTTTTACACTAATGCTTGCTTATACACATACATGTATATGGATGCGGCCAGCAGCGACCAGGTGTTCGACGGGGTTTTGTGAAAATGGGCGCGATCAGTTGCTTACTAAAGCAAACTCAACGGAACGATATCAGACGATATCCCAATAAGTCACCAGTAAGTCAAAATACTGTATCTGACCGTTAATTTTCTCTAATTACGTCAACGGCCGACAACTTACAGTTTCATAATCGTTCATGACATTTACATGGGGAGTATAAGAAAACGCATTTCAATATTACCATATCTACTTATCCAGCATTAAGAGTGCTCTTTACGGCGTTCGCAGCGCTACGATGAACTACTAAAATGGAAGCAAATTTACTTTTTCGGTTTTTATCGTCATTTCGCATTATTTAGACAGAAAAACATTTTTAAAAAATTTTCAGATTATTCTACAAGTGGGAAAACTGAGATATGAATTAATCTATTTTTCTTAATTTTTTACAAAACAATTCAAAAATTTTTGTCTTACGAATCGTCTGGTGTATGCAGTCTAGTGTATTTCAGATCTTCCAAAGAAAATATTTATTGTGAATTCTATGCACTAGTTGAACATCTAATTCGAGTTTTCCCACTTGTAGAATAAAATAATGAACCAAATAAAATTTGTTTTATAGCTCTACATGCCACATATTTTGAAACAACAGAAAAAGTAAATTGCTTTTACAATGTAACCATATATCCAATAAATAACTATAACTGTAGGCAAAACAGGCAGAAATATAGTTGCTGCGTATTGAAAGAGATGCAGCAGCAAGACATGCTCAATATCGTACGAATTCAAACAAGTAAAGGGGGCCCTGTGCTTTACATTTTTACTATTATTTAAACTATTTTATGTACATAAGGGTTAAAAACTATTATGAATAAATATATATATGTATACTCATTTACTTTATATGTTTTAGTATAAGTTTTATAAAAAAGCTATATTATTATACATTTTCAGACGATCATAATGTATACTACATCTATTTAGTGCTCGATGTTTTAGATGAAAGAGCGTTTGTTATCGTGGCTTCTTATTACAGAATCATATTTCATTGCCTTGCTCAGTCGCGAGTAGTTGCGATTAATATGTAGCTTTTAAAAGCTCGAGACTAAGTTACCAGTACGTGCATATGGCAATGCTATATGGCATATATATATATATATATATATATATATATATATATATATATATATCATATAATATCATACTTCATACTAGTCATATCATATCATATCATATCATACTAATTTATAAAGACAAAGCGTGTTTTTGTTTGTACGCGGTAACCGAAAAAACTACAGAACCGATTGTTCTGATAATTTTAACGTTAGTAGTAGATAAGGTTTGACGTTAGTCGGTACTACTTTTTTGTTCTTCAGGTTAATCTGACACTACTCTCACACCTTATGGATATTTTTGATTTTTGTATATTTTTGAATTTTTCTCATGTGAAAAATGCTTTCTCTCTCTGTCTTCTTTTATCAGATCGTTGTATGCCAAATCATACTAAAAATAATTTGTGAAAACCAATTAGAAGAATAAATTGATATTTTTTCTATTTAAGAAAAAAATTGTATAATTATTTTGAAACATGAATTATACAGAATGTTCAAATAAAAGCATCAAAATAACCAAATAATTTTTGAAAAGGGTTTAGTCTACAATTTTCAGATTTTTCCCTTACTTATTGAATTGTCAAACATAAATCAAATTATTTTAATATTATAAGGAGTTTTCAGTATATATGTAGAATTGTGGTCTTATCGATTTTTATTTAAAAAAATTAATTTTAAAAAATAATTAAATTTATTTAAATTCATATATATCTATATATACTATTTCATATAGCCAAAAATGTAAATTTCAGTATAAATTGTTAGAAGTGGTATCCAATATAAATTTTGCTTTTTTACTAATATACATTTGTGAATTATTAATTATTTAAGCAAACAAATTGAAGTTAATTTCTATTGGGGCCCGTCTTTGATACGTCAACAAGTACAACCTCCTTAAAACTATTATTTATTTAACCTATTTAAATCATGACAAAATTTTGAAATTTCAAATTCAAATTTTAATGTTAATTTATAATTATAAAAATTGATAAATTTATTTTGGCCATTAATTCCATCAGCGATTCTACCACTTCTATATGAATTTATACTTTTCTTTATATAAATTAAATTTTATACTACATTAGTTTGATCAATATAGTAGTTCTTTTTTTTCGAATCTAAAACAAACTTATTTCTTTGGTTTTTTAAAATTATCGGATGGGTTTTGGCAGTACAGAGTGTAATTGAAAATTTTATTTTAAAAAAGTGCTACGTGTCAAAAAATCACATTTCGTTTTTAAATGTTGTTTTTAATTGTATTAAACTGGTGACTCCAATAACTTTTTCTACCATTCGAAATGGGTTTCAAGATTGCAATTTCAAGATTTTTCAATTCTGATGGATTTGGCAAACTGTACAACTAGGTGAAGTTAATTTTTGAAGCCGAACGTAGATTTTCTTACAATCATATTGATTAAATTGTTATAGTTAAATATATCATATCATATCATATCATGTATACACACACACACACACACACACACACACACACATACTAATTTATAAAGACAAAACGTGTTTTTCTTTGTACACGATAATCGAAAAAACTACTGAACCGATTGTTCTGAAAATTTGACATATTGATTCTATATTATCTTGAGAAGGGCATAGGCTATGTTTTTTATTGAAAATCATTTTACTTTCATTAATAAATTAAGTTAGTGGTTTTCACAATCAGTTTCACCAGCGGCCACTACGTGGCTTCTTGAATCACGAACATCAACTCAAAGTAGTTCGCTTAAAGTATTAATACGAGGCCAGCTCAAACGATGTTTATATTCAAGTTTGGGATTCGTATCCAAAAGAAGGTGTAACGTTGTCGGTATTACCTTGTTTGTTTTTCAGGTTAATCTGACATTACTCTCACACCTTATGGATATCTTTTGATTTTTGTAAATTTTAATTTCTCTTACGTGGGAAAATGTCTCTCTCTCTCTCTCTCTCTCTCGTTCTCCTTCTCTTATAAAATGGTTCTGTATGCCAAATTATACTGAATATAGTTTGTGACGACAAATTATATTTTTATTTTTATACATTCTATTAACTTCAGAAATGTGACAAGAGACTATGTCTTTTAGTTCGAAAAAAAGAAATAATGGCAAAATAGGGTTCTTTACCGACAACCTCGAAAATATGTATAAAAAAAATAAAATATATCGTCGCTTCTGCATAAAAAGGGAATATCCATCGCCTATTTAAAAAATATGCTATGCGCATACCAATATTTTGCTTGAATTTCAGTTCACATCACTAAGAAAATATTCACGGTATTTAATTGAAAAAACGGAAATATAAAAAGTATATATATAAAAAGTATATATATATATATATATATATATATATATATCATATCATATCATATCATACTAATTTATAAAGACAAAGCGTGTTTTTGTTTGTACTCGATAGCCGAAAAAACTACTGAACCGATTGTTCTGAAATTTGACATATAGATTCTATATTATCTTGGGAAGGACATAAGCTATGTTTTTTCTTGAAAATCATTTTACTTTTAATAATAAATTAAGTTAACAGTTTTAGTGGTCAGTTTCGCCAGCGGCCACTACGTGGCTTCTTGAATCACGAACATCAACTCAAAGTAGTTCGCTTAAAGCATTAATACCAGGCCAGCTCAAACGAATGTTCATATTCAACTTTGGGATTCGTATCCAAAAGGATATGTGACGTTGTCGGTATTACCTTTTTTGTTCTTCAGGTTAATCTGACATTACTCTCACACCTTATGGATATCTTTTGATTTTTGTAAATTTTATTTTGTCTTATGTGGGAAAATCTCTCTCTCTCTCTCTCTCTCTCTCTCTCTCTCTCTCTCTCTCTCCCTCTCCCTCTCCCTCCTTCTTTTATAAAATGGTTCTGTATGCCAAATCATACTGAATATAGTTCGTGACAACAAATTATATTTTTTTTTTATACATTCTGTTAACTTCAGAAATGTGACAAAAGACGATGTTTTTTTTAGTTCGAACAAAAGAAATAATGGCAACATAGGGTTCTTTACCGACAACCTCGAAACTATGTATAAAAAAAATAAAATATATCGTCACTTCTACATAAAAAGGCAATATCCATAGTTTACTTGAAAAATATACTATGCGCATACTAACATATTGCTTGAATTTCAGTTGGCATCACTACGAAAATATTCACGGTATTTGGTTTAAAAAACGAAAATATACGAAATATGTATATTATGTATGTATGTATGCATATATATATATATATATATATATATATATATATATATATATATATGTATAGAATATTATATTGTACATGATATATATACATATTTTAAAACAATTGAATTGTGAATTGTACTTTTGTCGACTGCCCATATACAAATTAATAAATATTTTTTTTATTGGTCTTACAGTCCAATCAATTCAATCTAAAAATAAAATAAAAATAAAAAAATAAAAAATAAAAAATGAAAATAAATAAAAAAATAAAATAAAAATTAAAAATAAAATTAAATTAACAATTAAATTAAAATTATAATGACAGTCAGACTGTCCTTGTTTACATTCACCCCCGTAGACTAATCTGAAAATAAAATATTAGCTGAAAAAATTCTTTGTTAGTTAAAACTTTCTGTGATTTTGTGTACAGTGTAATCTAGTAATAAAATAAAACTGTCTCAAATACAGAACAAAAAACAGTTTTTTTCTAGTAAGTGAAAAATGGAATCCATTAACATAAAAAGGAATATTAAGCCTTTTAACGGTGATAAATATAGTGTGTGGAAGTTTAAAATTCGATCTCTTCTATCTGAACTTGATCTATTGTACGTTCTTGATGAGCAAGTCCCTGCAGTAATCACAGAAGAATGGAAAAAGTGTGAACGAATTGCAAAAGGTGTAATAGTGGAGTATCTGTCGGATTCTTTTTTGGCTTTCGTGAAAGCCAATGATACGGCGTAAACAGTTTTGCAGTCTTGATATGGTTTTCCAATATGGCAGAGAGAATCATCTTGTAAAGAATCGCAGATTCTTTACGAAAAATGAACAGCAATATTCAGGAGATAGTAAAACTTGACAGTTGTACTTAAAAGAAGTATCCTGAATATTACCAGCAAGGAAGGATTAAAGGTGTTCTGGAGGACGTCTTATGTTGTTCGGAGGTGTCGCAAAATTTACTATCTGTCAGCAACATGCAGAAAGCACAGATGAGTATTCACTTCCATCCAAATGGGATTGAAGTTACTAAAAATGATAAAATAATTTTTGTCGGTAAGCCCATAAATAATTTGATTCCTATAGGATTCATTATTAATAAATTATATAATAAAAAGTCTCTAATGCGATAAACAGTAATTATAGTTGATGGCATCAAAGACTTGGACATATGGGCAAATCGAAAATTATTGAAATGAAAAATAATAACATGGGCGATGGTATTAAATTAATTAATAATATCCAACTAAATGATTATATGTGTGAAACTTGTATTTTTGGCAAACAAGCAAGAGTATCTTTTCAGAAAAGAAAAAAATAAAAATCATATAAAAAGACTATCTTTTATTATTCATTTAGATGTTTGTGGACCAATCACTCCTTCGCCATTAGATGGTAAAAATTATTTTGTATTGTTTGTAGATGAATTTACGTACTACTGCATTACATATTTAATAGTATTAAAGTCAGATGTATTTTCTATTTCAAAGACTTTATAAAACAAAAGTCAAACTCATTTTAATTTAAAAATACTAAATTTATATTGTGATTATGGTGGAAAGTATTTATCGAATGAAATGAAGGAGTATTGCAGATATAATTAACTCAGCTATCATTTAACAGTTCCTCATACTCTATTATTAAATGGAGAAAGAATGATTAGAACAATTACTGAAAAAGTACTACCTTGATAAGTGAGATAAACTAAAGGAAGTAATTTGGGGAAAAGCAGTTTTAACTGCTATGTATTTAATAAATTGAACCCTTACTAATGCTTTAAAATAGTATAAAATACCATATCAATTATGGCATGGTAAAAATCCTCAAGTAAAATATTTAAAAGTTCTCGATAGTACAATATATGTGAATAATAGAATAAGAAAAACAAAAAGTAAAATTTTGAAGATAAATCTTTGAAACATATTTTAGTTGGTTACGTTTTAATTTTAATTTTACTATAAATATGGGATGTAGAATCAGAAAAATTTATTGTAGCAAGGGATGTGATAGCTGATGAAATAAATTTTTTGAATTTGAGACCAGAAATGAGGCTTGAAGGAATTGTAATAAAATTCCAAGAAAACTGATGAACGTAATGTTTGTAACAAATCAGTAGAGCCTACGAAATTTGATAATGGAAAATCAGAAAAATTTCTGGAAGGAATTGTCATAGAAAATTCCAATAAAACTGATGAACGTGATGTTCGCAACAAATCAGTAGAGCTTCAGAAATCTGATAATGAAAAATCAGAAAAAATTTCTGGAAGACCAATGTGAGAAAAACGAATCAGATAAAAAAAAAAGATTTGAAAATAGACAGAAAATCAAATGAAAATTTGAACAAGTCTAATAAATCTATAATAGAAATAGATCATTGCAATCAGACAGAATTTCAAAATGATAAATATAATAAAAGAAAATAATTACAAATCTAAGAAGGAGTGATAGAGTCAAAAATAGACCAAGAATTTCTTATGAAGAAATAAATTATGTTTTGTGTGCACAATCAGTAAATTGTGAAATTCCCAATAATTTCAATGACGTTCAAAATAATACCCATAATGAAAAATGGGAACAAGCAATTAAAGATGAATTAAATTCATATTATTTTAATAAAACTTGGATACTAGTATCAAAGCCACAAAACCAAAATATTATAGATTGCAAATGGGTATTCGCTATTAAAAATGATGAACATGGAAATCTATTAAAATATAAAGCGCGTCTTGTTGCTCGTAGTTTCAATCAAAAATATTTAATTGATTATAATGAAACTTTTGCTTCAGTAGCAAGAATTACAAGCTTTAGATTAATTATAACGTTTGCGAAGCAATATAATTTGCTTATTCACCATATGAATGTAAAAACTGCATTTTTAAATGGTTCATTGCAGAAAGAAATTTACATGAAAATTCTGAAGGAATTAAATACAAAACAAACCAAGTTTGTAAATTAAATAAAGCTATGTATATATAGATATATGGATTGAAACGAGCAGTAAAATGTTGGTTTGAAACTTTTGATAAATCATTAATAGCAAATGGTTTTAAAAATTCATTAGTTGATCGTTGCATATATATTTAAATAAAGGAGAAATAGTTAAGAATATATATGTTGTACTCTACGTACATGATTTAGTAATCGTTACAATCGATATTCACACAATGAATAATTTAAAAAAATTATTTAATGAATAAATTCAGAATGATAGATTTAAAAGAAATTAAATTATTTCATGGATAAAAAAAAATTATAATAAGATGTAATTACGATATATATAATGAAATAATGAAATTATAAAATTATGAAATAATGAATTAATGAAATAATGAAATAATGAAATAATGAAATAATGAAATTGTGAAATAATGAAATTATGAAATAATAAAATTATGAAATAATAAAATTATGAAATAATGAAATTATGAAATAATGAAATTATGAAATAATGAAATTATGAAATAATGAAATTATGAAATAATGAAATTATGAAATAATGAAATTATGAAATAATGAAATTATGAAATAATGAAATAATAACATAATGATGTACTTATTCTTAATTAGAGTTCATATATAAAAACGATTTTAAATTAATTTAATGATGCTGTAAGCACATCACTTCAAAAGAATATAAATTATATTGATTTAAATTCACATAACAAATACGACGCCCTTTTCAAAATCTTATCGGATGCTTAATGTATGTAATGATTTGTACGCGTCCAGATTTGAGTAAAAAGAAAATTTTTCTATGTAGATATTCAAATAAAAATAATACAGAACTATGGAAATGCCTAGAAAGAGTTTTAAGATATTTTTAAAGGTTTGATGAATTTAAAATTAACTTATACAAAAGGCAACAGTGAAAATATTTTAAGCGATTATCTTAAATCTTATTAGGGTGGTCATGAAGGTACTGATAGAAAAAGTATAACAGGCTACTTATTTGAAAGTTATTTGAAAGTTATTTGAAAAATGCACGATTTGCTGGAATACTAAAAGACAAGCATCTGTAGCAGCTTCTTCAACAGAAGCAGAATATATGACTTAACTTGAAGGTGTTAAAGAAGCATTATGGCTAAAGTCTTTAATGAATAGTATAGAAATTAAAATCATGAAACCGATTGTAATTTGTGAAGACAATAACGGATGTATAAGTATAGCGAATAACCCAAATAATCATAAGCGATCAAAACTTATAGATATTAAATATCATTTCTCGAGAGAGTAAAATAGAGAAAAATGTAATATAATTGAAACATATTTCCACAGGGGAGCAGATTGCTGATGCATTAACAAAACGATTGCCAACTGTGAAATTCCTTGAACTCAGAAAAGGAATGAGCATGGTGGAATAATAAAATATAATTCATATTGTTTTCATAAATATAATTTATATTAGTAATTGAGACGTTTTGAATAGGTTTTGCTGGGTTTTCCTATTCCTTGCAACAAATGTTGGACCATGTGTAATTTCCCAGAACAAACGAGGAAAGAATATAGACTGAAAGGAACTATTGTATATCTAATATTAAGTTTTATTTTATTATATATTATTGTATTTACTCAAGTAATTTTTGAGGGGGCGTGTTAGATTATTTTAGCCTTCTATAAATAATAAAGCAAAAAATACTTGAAACTAAATATTGGACAGTATCATAAAGGCATGTAAACATATGTGTCCACTGGGTCTTATTACGATCTGCGTCTTTGCTGCCCTGCGCGGTAAATGATTTATGAGTTTATTGTTTAGCTGCCTGATGTATTTTTATAGGTTTTAAGTTTCTCACAAAGGCTTGCAGAGTTTTCAATTTCGAGTACTGCAGTGAGTCTTGCGTTGTCCTTTCGTTTGAACAGACGTCTTTTCTTTCCTCGTTTGAAGTAAAGTTCATGTTAAAAGATTATTTCGTGTATCTTTATTTTAACATTCCACCTACTATATTTAATAAAAATTCAATAGAATCATTAGAAAGTAAATGTAATACTTTAAATATTTTACATAAGAATCAAAATGACAAAAAAAATTATTCCTGAAAAAAATATAAACATATAGTTATTGTAATAAAACTATCAAATATATATATATATATATATATATATATATATATATATATATATATTTCAAATATTTGAAAGACAAAAGTTATATAATTGTTAACTTGAGACAAAGAACTCTTTCAATTAATTTTGTTCCGGAGAAGGTGCACGTTAGTGAAAAGTACATGATTTTTTAGGACATATTCTTAACATCATAGCATTAATATCAGATGAAAAAATGTTATTTATTTTAGAATTTTCAATTAATAAATACATTAATCGGGTGTGTTATATTTAGTTTCTATGAATATTTTTTTTAATTTAAAATTTTATTCATTTATATACATGCTTTGTTAATTAAACAAACGGTTAATTCATTTTATTTAGTGAATTTAAATTATTTTTTATTGGACAATTAATACTTTTTTTTTTAATTAAACAAATTTCGTATGAACTAAATCAGTTAATGCATTTAAATTGTTATATTGTTATAATGAAAAACAGTTGTTTATATGAAAGAAATATTTTGTTCTTTGGATTTGAAGAAATGTCTTTATCTACAATTATCAAATGTTGTTTCAGTGTTGTAATTATTTTTGTTTTATATTACTTTATAAATATATAGAAACGTAAGGTTAATTAATGTTAAAGAAGATATCAGAGGAATAATATCAAATGCATTTAATAATGATAATAATATAAACTTACATGTGCGATTACTTTATACATATCTTAGAATTTATACAATTTTGTTTTGATTTGAAGTGGCGTTCATGGATAAAACCTCAGAATGGCGAAATCTATCGGGTGATTAAACTTCTCTTGGAATATATAATCTTTAGCCCTGATTCTTGATATCTATTATAAGCTATTCCGTACTTCTGGTCGACTTCAAATAAGGTGTATCCATTTGTGGTCTTTATAGGATGTATATGATCTTCGTTGGATGAGAGCTCTCAATATTACTTATTTCAGATGTCAATTCTTTTTTTTTTTTTTTTTTTATGTTATTTAACGTCGCTCTATTTATGCTTCCAAATATTGGTGCTAATCAGCGACGGTCAATTCTTTTTATTTAATCACTGATACACGTTTAAATATAGATATCTATGTAATTTCTATAGAGATCGAATCGTATTCGAAGCAAATACTCTAGTTATATACGTTGATCCGCTGGAGCCTCTTAGTAGGCCTCCCCGATAAAACCCACAGTTTTGTAAACAACTGCGATCCTCTTGGCGGCTCGCGCCCGTCTGCTCTCTTCTGTACTTCTTGCGTTATATGAGCGTGTTATATCCACTCGAAATCAAAACTAACCTTCTGTCGCCAACGGTCACCCAACGCACCACTATCCGCATATTACATGTACATATACGCAATACAAATGTGTTCGTTACAAATCATCCCCCTTTCGATAATGCGGTCAGTATGATTGCATGATCGAAATTTACACGAACCCTCATTAGCTCGCTTTTCATTTACATTAATTGATATACATATTATTAATATTAACTTATTTACTCTAAACTTATATTTATGTACATATATATATACAGTTCATGCCACTGTTATGTTCTCTTGTAAATAATACTTCCTTAGATTATACCGGTTATATATCCCTTTTATTATATTTACATCGTCAGGGTCAACTAATTCAAACGCATTACTGCCAATCACACGCTTAATACGGTATGGCCCTTCGTATAAATAAAATAATTTTGATATTTGTTTATTATTAGCATCAGAGAGATGGTGTACTCGTAATAAAACTAAGTCATTAAATTTTAACGATATTTTACTTGTTGTCTTTTGAGATTTTTGTCGTGTTTTAAACGCTTTGTTTATGTACTTCAAGAGTGGATTTATTAAGCATTTCAAATCCTACATCCATATCTTCAATCGCATTCTCAGAAAAATTTCACAAAATAGCGTTTTTTTCGAGGGTCTAAAGTAGAATACTGCCTTAATCTGTAAGATGGCACTAAAATTAATATTTGACGGATAAATATCAACAGTAAATTAAGTTTTTCTAACAGTCAGGCAGTTTACTGGGTGTTGCTATTGATTGGTATAGCGAAAGCAAGAATAAATTTCACTTGTAAGTTCCAAGAGAGTACAATAATTCCACAGAGTGAGCAAGTCCCCAATTTATTGTAATAATTTTATCTCTTTAAAATTAGTTTCTACGATAGTATAAAATAAAGCAAGTATGGTCTATTCGAATTCCTTATCATTTGAAACTTCTCTTGAATGTAATACATCAATATAATCAATGTATTGTATTTATTTATATAAATAAAATGTTTTCCTAATTAGACTTATCAGTCAATTACACATAAACGTGCGATGCTTAACTACTTATAGTTTTATTATTTGTAAATATTTCTAATTTAGACAAAAGAAAGTATTGAAATAAATTTTTACGTAGTCGAATATATGTACATATGTATGAGTAGCAATTTGTGTAAGTTTCAGAATTCAGGTTGGCTTAACAGTTTTTGTCAAAAGCTTATGTTATTAATTAAAGAACAGAAAAAAGTAAATATATATATATATATATATATATATATATATATATATATATATATATATATATATATATAGACTTCCTAAGAATAAAATGATTTTTCAGGATTATATTAAATTATTTCTAATTTAACTAAAAGAAAGTATTGAAACCAATTTTTACATAGTTAAGTATATGTAAATATGTATGGGTACCAATTCGTGTAAGTTTCGAAATTATTACTTATTATTATTCAATAAAAACGTAGCTTATTAAAAGTGTGTCAATGCTCTCACTTATTTCTAACGTGAAAATACAGTACTATGAAAATATAATTTAAAAATTATTTTAACACGTTCAGTCAGTCAAGTATGTACATGGTCGTCTTTATTGACAGGTATTGAAGGATTTCGCTCTAATTCCTATACGAACCGATAGATCGAATCTTTACCCTTGATGCATTATCAACAAATATTCAGTCGTCATTGATTTTTTGAAAGAGAATCAGGTTAATCACCATGAGTGCTAAGTACGCGTCGCGCTACGAGGCTGTGTTCCTTTACATCCACTCGAAAGGTCCTACAATGTCGCAATCAGCAGCTGCCAAATATATGAGAAAGTCGAAGGTATTTGTACAGAAGACGGTACAGCGATATAAAGTGGCTAAAGATGTCGATGATTCACCAGAACGTGGTTCGATAGGAAAAGTGGAAAAAAAAGATGAAAGAATAATGTATCTGTTTTCGCAGAATCCTACTTTAACCCTGCGGCCAGGACAAGGAAAATTAATGGCAAAAGGTTTAGATATATCCTACGAAACTATCCGAACCTATCTTCATAGTTATAGCCTGAAATGGCGCAACACAATGAAGAGGCCTCTGTTGGCTGAAAAACATGTGACAAAGCGATTCGCTTGGGCACATGACGATATTGATAGAGATTTTGAAAATGTCATTTATACTGATGAATGTTGTATATGGGCACGTTGTGTCCTCACACGAGCCTGGTCAACTTCTACTAATAAGCTTATTTAGCGGATAGTAAAATACGGAATAAAGGTGCATCTTTGGGGCTGCTTCTCAAAGCAGGAATTCGGTACTTTGTAGCGCTTTATAGACAACCTAAATGCCGAGAAAATGATAAAAATCTATAAGAAGGCTTTACTACCATCTGCCAAACGGATGGTTCATCAGAAAAATGATGATTGCATTCTGCAGGAGAACAACGATCCGAAAAACTGCAGTAGGCTCTGTACTGAGTGGAAGACTCAATCTGACATCGTTACATCGGATGGGCTGTCGCAGACGCCCGTTGCAAACTCTATTGAAAATGTGTGGGCATATATTAAACACAAGCTTCGTCGAAAACGCACACACACTTTGAAGCAGTTGTCTTAGCAAATTCGTCGGGTCTGGAAATCATTGTCACTAGAATACGCCGTCAAATTAATAGAAAGAATGCCACGGAGATGCAGGGCAATTATCGACTTCGGTGGTGAGTGGACACATTATTAACCGAATGGCATCATCGTTTGTAATGTATACAATGTATATATTAATATGAAAGTTTCATTAATTAAATTTTTTTATAAAATAACACGACCACGCTCTTATTTGACTGACTGTACTTGCGGCCCGGCTTTGAAAATTTTTTTGGTAAACAAGGAAATTATAGATACTAAATTATTTCATTTCTTGCATACAATGACTAGCCAATCAAAATTACACTGAGGTACTGTTTACTCTACTCTACTCCTAGACTCTTTTACACGAATCATTTGATTCCGTTTAAAATCAGTTTAAATCACTTGCAATAACCGAAATCATTTATGAAGAAAATTATTTTAAATCATTTTAAAATCAGTTGAAACCACTTTTCAGTTTCAATAATTTTTGTACATTCCATCAAATCACTAGTAAAATCTTGTGAAAATACTGAAAATTTATCTGACAAAATAATTGTTATGTTATGAAAATATAATTGAGAATCTCAGTAATGATGATTTTTCAAATATTAATGTTTTTGCTCTCAAGCAATAATTATAGTGATTTTAGAAGCGCTAGATTACATTAAGTACAATATACTGAAATATAAAAATTTAAGAAAAATTTACTTAAAATAATTTATTTAATGACAATAAATTAATTTATTAAAAACATATATATTTAAAAATCACGGTGACAATAAACATTACGAAGTCATCTTCTTTGTTTCGTAATTTAACTCAACTTATAAAAGTTTGCAATATTTAAACAATTATGAATTGATAGGTAGAAATTCTAAAGACATCGATGTTATATAGTCTAGACCGTAGGTAAATCTAATGATTTTGTTACTGAATTTTAAACTATTCATCTACTCTTTATTAACTCTAAATCCATATGGCGGTCGTGCTAACGTTGCGATGTCTTTAGACGCCAATAACCGAGAAATTGAACGCTCTGTGACAGAGAGCATTGCCGTGACGCAGAACCCAAGTATTCGCGATTTCTGGACGCTCTCCGAGCACCCTTTATCATAATTTTTCGAGCATATTGCGGTAGAATGCTTGATTTACGGTTTGTTCAGGTGATACAAACTCTTTGTGAACGACCTTTTTGCTGTCGAAGAAGCAAACGAACATGTTTTTCACTTCGGACTTGTTCATTCTTGTCTTCTTTGGCTTTGGCGCTCCAGGAGACATCCACTGTTGCCTTGATCGTTTAGTTTCGGGGTCATATTGAAAGAACCAATTTTCATCATTAGTAATAATTCGATCGAGAAGAGTAGGATTACTTTCAACCTGCTCGAGACAATCTTGAGCGGTGTTCATTCGGTGGGCTTTTTGCTTATCTGAAAGATTCTTCAGTACCATCTTCGAGTACAGATTTTCATTGTGAAATCTTCGATTAAAATCTTTCTAATTGTTTCCCGGTTAATATTCAACTTGTCAGCCAACATTCGAATAGTTAGTAGCCGGTCTTGACGAATAAGGGCGCGGACGCACTGCGCATTCGCATCGGTTCGCACTTGAATTCGCCTTCCACTCCGCATCTCATCTTTGACACTCTCACGGCCTTTTTTAAAATCGACATGCCAACGAAGTACCCAACTGCGACTCAGGGCATCACTACCATACACTTTAAGCACTTTTTCATAAGTTTCTCTCGCGAATTCGCTGAGTTTCACACAAAATTTTATCGCGACTGTTGCTCTAAATTACTCTGTTCCGTTTTCGTGACATGTACAGCTTGCGCGTTGTTACAAAACGTTAAACAGCTGGCAAAGAAATGATCGCACCAGCGTCATCAAGGTCTCAATCGAGAGAGTAAGGATCTACCACTACGGTGGCGGAGTTACGGAGTTACAGTTACGTAAATATATATAAATTTTCTAAGAATAAAATGATATTTCAGGATTGTATTAAATTATTTCTAATTTAAACAAAAGAGAGTATTGAAATCAATGTTTACATAGTCAAGTATATGTAAATGAGCATGAGTACCGATTCGTATAAGCTTCGAAATTATTACTTATTATTATTCAATAAAAAAGTGGCTTATTAAAAGTGTGCCCATGCACTCACTTATTTCTAACGTGGGAATACAGTACTCTGAAAATATAATTTAAAAATTATTTTGACATGTACTCGCGGGCCTATCTTTGAAAAGTTTTTTGGTAAACAAGAGAATTGTAGATTCTAAATGATTTCATTTTTTCCACAAAATAGCTACCCAATAAGAATACACTGGGGTCCTGATGACTCTGTGAAACCATTGGACTCTTTTACATGTGTCATTTGAACATCGTTTAAAATCAGTTTAAATCATTTGCAATAACCAAAATCATTTATAAAGAAAATTATTTGAAATCATTTTAAAATCAGTTGACAATCAGTTTTCAGTTTCAATTAATTTTGTACCTTCTATTATATCATTAGTAGAATTTAGTGGAAATACTGAAAATTTATTTGACAAAATAATTCTAATATTATGAAAATGTAATTGAGGATCTGAGTAATGATAATATTTCTCATATTAATGTTTTTGCTCTCAATCACAAAGCATAGTGATCTTAAAAGTAATAGTTTACATTAAGTACAAGATACTGAAATATAAAAATTTAAGAAAAATAATGTAAATTTATTTCCTATCAATGAATTAACTTATTAAAAAGAATATAACGGAATCTATGTTAAAAATTGATATCTATTTAAAAATCATTATGACAACAAATATTACTGTAGTCATCTTCTTTATTTCGTAATTTAACTGGACTTACTTATAAAAGTTTGTAATATTTAAATAATTATGAATTGATAGGTAGAAATTCTAAAGACATCAATGTTATATAGTTTAGACCTTAGGTAAAGTTAAAGATTTTATGTTACTGAATTTTGAACTATTCATCTATTATTTCTTAACTCTAAATCCATATGGATGTTGATTTAAGTTTCTTTGAGAACATAAAGCATTTACGTTATGAAGCATAAATTAAATTATTCAATGTCTATTCACAAACATTTGTAAATATCCAACCTACAATTCATTATTTTTAATTCTTCGATGGATTAGGAACTATAGTTTATTTTGCGTACTGTTCTGCAAAAGATACTATTTCTCTATATTTCTTAATCACATAAATTACCAAAACGTTTTCAAAAACGGGTCCGCAAGTACATGTCAAAATAATTTTTAAATTATTTTTTGATAGTACTGTATTCCCATGTTATAAATAAGTGAGTGCATGGGCACACTTTTAATAAGCAACTGTTTTATTCAATAAGAATAAGTAATAATTTCGAAATTTACACGAATTGGTACCCATACATATTTACGTATACTTGGCTATGTAAAATTTGATTTCAATACTTTCTTTCGTTTAAATTAGAAATAATTTAATATAATTCTGAAATATCATTTTTTTCTTAAGAAAACTGTATATTATTTACTTTTTTCTGTTCTTTAATGAATAAAATAAACCTTTGTCAAAAACTGTTAAGCCAACCTGAATTCTGAAACTTACACGAATTGCTACTCATACATATGTACATATACTTGACTACGTAGAAATTTATTTCAATACTTTCTTTTGTTTAAATTAGAAATATTTACAAATAATAAAACTTTGCTTTGTTAAGCATCGCACGTTCATGTGTAAGTATCTTAGAAGTCTAATTAGGAAAACATTTCATTTATATAAATAAACACAATACATTGATTACATAAAATTAATTTATACTATCTTAAAAAGTAATTTTAAAGCGATATTAAACTACACCAGAAATTATGCTTCCATAGATTATTTTCAGTAACCCTCCTCTCTCTCTCTCTCTCTCTCTCTCTCTCTCTCTCTCTCTCTCTGTCTCTGTCTCTGTCTCTGTCTCTGTTTCTATGCGCATGCACATATAGTTCTATCTCTTTTTTCTTTACTTTTTAATACGTGAGCGCGTGCTTCTTGAATTAATTGGGCGTGGAATGCACATCGAACGGTATATAGAAGACGTATAGTGCTGTGCTGGCTGGTGCGAGTCAGTAACTTTTCTCCTGTTCTTTTATATGAACCAGAGATAATAAGGAGATATTGCCGATGCGATATTCGAAAGGCTCGACGATTTTCGAGCGCCGGGAACGTGCGCCCTCAACAGGCTCAACTGCTACACTAACGCGCTAACGCAACGTCACAGCTACATGAACATAAATTAATGTGTGCATTTGTCTACGTCACGAGCTGTGACGTAGGCAATAAATATATATAGATATAGCTGTACGTTTCTGTTCAATGCGACGTTGCTGCTTTCCTTTGAATCATACAGAGGCTAAACCAAATAATATCTAATATGCGCACGAGCATCAGAAAGCAAGTCAGATCCAAACTCTAATGCCAGCTTCATAATACAGACGAATTTTTCATTCTGCAAAAAATCAAGACTTTCCGTTCTTCCATTGTAGAAATTTCAAATCGAGTCTTATGATTTTGTGTTAAAATGTATATTAGTTTAAAAAATTTATTTTTAATATTTTATGCTTATATAATATTGTAGGAACAGAAAGAGAAAATTCATTAATTGTCTCGAATATTAAAAATATTAATAATAATATGAAGCAAAAATGTAACTTTGTAATTTTTAACAGTTATACGTTTTCTAAATTATAAGTACAGGATATAAGATTTACATTCTACAACGTTTTACAATAGAATTTGAAGTCTCGTATTTTCTACAATATGCATTATCAATAAAAAAATGTATAAGTATTTTAAATAATTATAAGTAATGACACGAGCTTAAACATATTTTTAAAAAATACGAGTATGATGTAGATTTTAATGTCAACGTAGTTGATCAACCCATATCTGTGATACTACATACTAAATATAATTCATAAATCACATACATTATTCCTAGTTTCCTTCACATTCAAACAGCATCCTTTCCATTTATATTTATTAGAATCTACTCTGTATTGTTACTTATTGATATTTTAAACAATTCGTGTAATTCCGATTTAAGACAAAGATTGGTCTCAGGAATAGAGTCATTTTCTGTATAGACTAATAATGAAATGATTCTGTTTGTTTATTTATAATATTACAGTGATTTTGGACATAAACTCACTTAAGATAAAATGATCTATTGAAGAAATTGTTCAAAATAGATTATCTGAATTACTTATGTATATTATAGAGTAATTGAAATAATTTATTTAATTCTGAAAATTATAGTATATAATTTTAATGACCATATAAATCGTGTATAATCTAAAATATATATTATTTATTATACGTAATTGAATTTAGAGCTGTTTCGAAAAAATGATCAGATGTACGTAAAAATTGATAAAAAATTATAGATAGATAGATTACGTATAGATTTTGATTCGCTTGATTACAAATATTATAGAAATTGATAACAAAAAAGTTTTTGGACAAAATTGAATAAAAAATTATAGATGAGATGAATGTATAAAACTTATTTTACATGCAATTTTTCTCTAAAAGAAAAAAATAAAACCAAATACAAAAAGATCGATTAAAAAAGAAACTGCAGGGGAAAAAATTGGTGAAAAAAAATTTGTCAAATAAACAAAAATTTCTTAAAAGTCAAACAAATTTAAAAAATATAAGACAAAATCCAGAAAAAATTAGTTCAAAAAATAAAAAAATAAGTTCAAATAAAATTAGTTCAAAAAAAGGTAAAAAGAAAAGTACGAAATATCAATAGACTATTACTGTGGCGCTAAAAGGGGGAAAATAATTTTTTCGATAAATAATATACCATTTTGATATTATCACACTCAAATCACCTCAGTGACAATATCCAAAACATCTCACCTGACGAATCAATTTGATTTTTCTGAGTCAGTGCCACACATCCCAATTTAACTATATCAATGAATTTTTTTCACGCGTGATGATTTTTTTTTATCTATAGAGTTGAATAAAGAGGGCTTAGTCGGATAGTATGGTCCCAAATGCCCGAACAGTATTTGTAAGAAGACTGTACCCTCATGTCAAATGTAATAAAAAACTCCTTTTGTCAGATTTTTGTACCTCAAAGTGGTCCGGCGATACTTGCAGATTCAAAAAGATCTCCGAACGTTGTTTCTAAATATCTTAGCTTCTTACATTTTTTATTGATAATGCATATTGTAGAAAATACTAGACTTCCAATTCTATCCTATTGTAAAAGGTTATACAATGTAAATCTTATATCTTGTAGGTAAAAAGTTATATGTTATCTAAATTATAATTTTTTAACTTTTATACTTATATTTTATTTTATTTTATTCTAGCATTTAATTGCAAGAATTTCATTTTCTATTTTTGATTTATATTATTATTTATATGTTTAATATTGGAGACAATTAATGGATTTTCTCTTTTTGTTTCTACGCGTTATTTACTACGATATAATATAAGCATTAAATATTAAAATTAAATTTTTTAAACTAATTAAGGAATTTGAACACAAAAACATAAGACTCGTTTTGAAATTTCTACAATGGAAGAAAGGAAAGTCTTGATTTTTTGCAGAATGAAAAATTCGTCTGCATTATGAAGCTGACATTGGAGTTTCGGTCTAAATTGCTTTTTGATGCTCGTGCGCATATTAGATATTATTTGGTTTAGCCTCTGTATGATTCAAAGGAAAACAGCAACGTCACATTGGACAGAAGCGTACAGCTATATCTATATATATTTATTGCCTATGTCACAGCTCGTGACGTAGACAAATGAACACATTAATTTATGTTGACGTAGCTGTGACGTTGCGTTAGCGCGTTAGTGTAGCAGTTGAGCCTGTTGAGGGCGCACGTTCCCGGCGCTCTAAAATCGTCGAGCCTTTCACATATGGCATCGGCAATCTCTCCTTATTATCTCTGATATGAACTAACTGATTGTGTTAGATAATTATTTTTGCTTCGCGAGGCCGGATTGTGGGTCACGTGCTCGCAAGCAATTCCGATTTATGATGAACGTATGTCCTACTGATTTGTACGAGCTAAATGTATTACTCGGATATGTATCTTATATGATTCAATTAATAAATATTTTTATCGGTCTTACAGTCTTTATAATATAATGTATTAAATATAATAATGACAATCAGACTGTTCTTGTTTATTATTACCTTCGAAGAATCTGAAATAAAACTTATTACTAAAAAGAAATCAGATTAAACATTAACAATACTAAAATAAAATAATAATAAAATAAAATAAAAATAATAAACTATATTCTATATTAGTAAAGAACAACCAGACTTGCCCCCGTTATCTTATATTTTCTTTTGGTGTTCGAGGATTCAAACTGCTACGGTTCATCCTCAAGAATCGAAAGTTTTACTTAGAATTACCAAATTACCTCTCTCCTACTCCCTAGCTTTCTACCTAGCGCGGTAAATATCTCTATTCGTCTACAAAGATTGTATAGAAACGTTCGAAGTGAAAGTCTTGAGAAGTGGTATTAAAAAACAGGTCGGTTTTGATTGACCTGCGTTGTATTACTTAGGCCGTTATCGACAGATCCCACCATTTTTTTTCTTCGTCAATAGTTCCGCCTAGTTTCTCCTTTACCAAGCCCATGAACGCTGGCCGAGATCTGTGCGTCCTGATTGGTTCATGGACACTAGCTTGTAGTGCAACAACTATCCTTATAAGTAGTGGTGTGTTCGGATGATAGAATGAGATAACCAGATGTCTCTGGGCAATTTCAACAAGGAATATTGTATTTAGTTGATAGAAAACGACGTCCAGATATGAGAAAATCAACTTCTATGGGGAAATTCGTGTTGGGACGGTAAAATACTATATCTAGATCTTTCTGAACAACTTCTACGGGGGGAGTATTGTGTTTAGTATTTAGGAAGCGATGCTAGCTTTCTCGGGATGACTTCTACTGAGACTATTGTGTTTAGTTGGTAGGAAACGATGTCCAGGTATATCAGTACGACTTCTATGAAGAGATTCGAATTCTATCATTCCAACATGCACACTCCCAGTAAGAGTCGTCCGGGGATACCTGGACATTGTATTCTACCTCCCCAACACAAAACTCTCTATAGCAATCGTCCCAAGATATTTCCTATAGTCCGAACATCGCACTCTCTGTAAACGTCGTCTCGAGACACTTAGACATCTTTTTCTACCGCTCGAACTCGAAAATACAATTTTCTCCATCGAAGCTGTACTTATAATATATATATATATATATATATATATATATATTATAAAATGGTCGGCAAAATATCAACTTTTTGAAGTGGACGCTAAATTAAAGCATCTTTTTATACAGAAGCGACGATAGGTCAATTATGGTCAATTATTTATAGAAATATAGATTTTTATATATAGAGTACTTTTTACTTAGTTATTATTGAATTGTTTATGAAATCAGTTAAATTATTATCTCGGGCGAAGCCGAGACGGGGGGTCCTTATATATATATATATATATATATATATATATATATATATATATATATCGTATATTTTCGTAGTTTACATTAAATTTTTTTGTTACTAATGCACACTGACATTTAAGCAAAAAAATGGTTTACGAAATAATCTTTTTTTTTTAAGTGAATACTCGGATATCACTTTTTTATACAGAAGTGACGATATATACTATATATATAAAACTTCGGAATTATTGGTGAAATAACTCTTCCTACTCAATTAAACTATTAATATCGTACTTGGTTTATTATCTCCGTAAATTATAATCCGCTGTTTATAATGTATGTAGGCATAATTTTAATATTGAAGGTAAGATCTTTTTCAACACAAAATATAGCCTATGTCCTTTCGAAGATAATATAGAATATATATTTCAAATTTCAAAGCAATTGATTGAAAAAAATTCAAAGCAATTGCAAAACCTTGATTGAATGATGACCATGATTATTAAATTATTCCAATTATTATATAATATAAGTTAATTTTTTGTAACACTGACGTAGATTTTTTGTTACAGTAAGATTATGTTAGTTAAATAAATATATATTATACAATAAAATATAATACAAGTTAAAAATTTGTCGTTAGTTACCACCGGTATTTGGAAACATAAATAAAGCAACGTTAAATAATATAAAAAAAGTTAAATATTATCAGGTATGTGAATAAGTCTTTCCCGTTTTTTTTTTTTTCAAATTTTGAGCCTTTATTGTGAAAAAATGGTTACAAATGAATTATTGAAAGTATTGGCCATCGCTAGCTACAACTTTTTCCCATCTTTCTGGCAACATACGAATCCCGTTGCGAAAAAATTCGACCGGTTTGGCCTCTATCCAGTCATCCACCCATATTTTGGCTTCCTCGTAGGAATGGAAGTGCTGGTCAGCCAGGCCATGCGTCATCGATCTGAAGAGATGGTAATCAGACGGAGCAACGTTTGGACTATACGGCGGGTGGGGTAGGACTTCCCATTTGAGCGTTTCTAACTATGTTTTCACCGGCGGTGCAACATGTGGGCGAGCATTGTCATGTTGCAAAATAACTTTGTCGTGCCTGTCGGAGTATTGTGGCCGTTTTTCTCGCAGTGCGCGACTCAAACGGATCAATTGTCGTCGATAGACCTCGCCTGTGATCCTTTCATTCGGTTTCAGAAGCTCATAGTAAACCAAACCTAGCTGGTCCCACCATATACAGAGCATGAGCTTGGCGCCATGAATATTTGGTTTGGCCGTCGATTATGATTCATGGCCGGGTAGTCCCCATGATTTTCTTCGCTTCGAATTATCGTAACGTATCCACTTTTCATCGCCAGTCACGATACGATGCAGAAAACCCTTTCTTTTATGTCGCTGAAGCAGCTGTTCGCAAGTGAAAAAACGCCGTTCGACGTCTCTCAGCTTCAGTTCGTACGGCACCCAATTTCCTTGCTTTTGGATCATTCCCATGGCTTTCAAACGCTTGGAAATGGTTGTTCGGTCAACTCCCAATGCTTCAGCAAGTTCTTCTTGCGTTTGACAAGAATCTTCATCAAGCAAAGTCGCCAATTCTCGATCTTCAAAGATTTGCGGCCGCCCGGAACGCTCCTTGTCTTCCACGTCGAAATCACCGCTTTTGAAGCGTCGAAACCATCCGCGAACACTTGAATCATCGACACAACCTTCTCCATAAGCCTCCTGAAGCAATCGATGCGTCTCGGCAGCAGATTTCTTCAAATTGAACCAATATAGTGAAACTTCCCGCAAATGACGTCGACTCGGCTCAAATTTCGAGATTTTCACGATATCAAAAATTTATGATGCGAAAAAATTTTAACTAATGTGTTAGTATGGAATTGTTGACATATGAATAAGCTTTGATTATGACATATGTAACCATTGAATACTCGCACAGTATTGGTGGCGCCATCTCTTACAAAAAACGGGAAAGTCTTATTCACACTCCTAATATCTTATTTTAAACAATAAGTGGAAAGATGAAACAAAGCTATTCATTCAAAATATATAAATACTAGCATCCCCTGTCTCGACTTCGCCCGAGATAATAATTTAACAGATTTCATAAACAATTCAATAACTTCTAAGTAAAAAGTATTCTATATATAAAAATCTATATTCTATAAATAATTGACCGAAATTTACCTATCGTCGCTTCTGTATAAAAACCTGCTTCAATGTAGCGTCCACTTCAAAAAGTTGATATTTTACCAACCATTTTATACAATATATATATATATATATATATATATATATATATATATATATATATATATATTATAAGTACAGCTTCGATGGAGAAAATTGTATTTTCGAGTTCGAGCGGTAGAAAAAGATGTCTAAGTGTCTCGAGACGACGTTTACAGAGAGTGCGATGTTCGGACTATAGGAAATATCTTGGGACGATTGCTATAGAGAGTTTTGTATTGGGGATGTAGAGTACAATGTCCAGTTATCCTGAAATGACTCTTACTGGGAGTGTGAATACGAATAGAATACGAATCTCTTCATAGAAGTCGTACTGACATACTTGAACATCGTTTTCTACCAACTAAACACGATACTCCTCGTAGAAATCGTTTGGCAAGACCTAGATATCGTATTTTACAGTCCCAACACGAATCTTCCCATAGAAGTTGATTTCCTCATACTTGGATCTCGTTTTCCATCAACCTAAATACAATATTCCCCATAGAAATCGCTCAGAGACACCTGGACATCGCAATTTTATCATCCGAATACAACTGCCTATATAAATCGACTTGGGGCAACGGGATATCGTAATCTATCGCCCGTACACGCCAATACAATATTTCTCAGTAGAAACCATATTTAAAATGTCTATATATAATATGCACAATATAATATACATACAATATATATTATATATTTCATATATTTTCGTTTTTTCAATTAAATTCCGTGAATATTTTCGTAGTGGTGCCAACTGAAATTCAAGCAAAATGGTATGCAAATAGCATTCTTCTGTAGAAGTGACCTGATCATATATTTTATATATAAATATACAGTATCGAGGTTGTTGGTAAAGAACCCTATTTTCCAATCATTTCTTTTATTCAAACTAAAAAAAACACAGTCTCTTGTCACAATTCTGATGTTAATATAATGTATAAAAACAAAAATATAATTTATCGTCACAAACTATATTCAGCATGATTTGGCATACAGAACCATTTTATAGGAGAAGGAGAAAGAAAGACAGAGAAACTGTTCACTAATATTCTAAAAATTACTAAATAATATATATATAGGACGGACGTGAACTCGCGTGGAAAATCTTCCGTGATCCACTAAATGTTTTATTATTAGCTGATTTTTTGTCTTCTTTGTTATCGACACTATATGAAATCATACTGAGAGCATGTGCACGCTTTTCTAAGAAGTTCGATAATTCAGTGAAAGTTGGAAAATACATACGATCCACTGTATTATTGCGAAGCACACTGGTATTCGACGTTCGGTCTTTCGAACTTAGTTCCGACTCCCAAAGCTTACGGGATTCTGTATCTAATCTTGCACTTATTATGTGCACTAACCAGACGTCCCAATGCTCTACCGGCATTTTCATGTTAAGTAGTGCACGGACGATACGTTGAACTTCATCCGTAAAGCTCCGCAATTCAGTCGCTGCCTCGCGATTCAAAAACGGTAAATGAAGCAACGCCTTTATATGATTCGAGACCTATATACGAGGATTGTAGAAGCGGGCCTTCAAAGCTTGCCACGTAGAAGCGTAGTTCGCGCTTGTAGTAGCGACGTCTTTTACTAAATCTGCCGCGGGACCCTTTAAGCACGATTTCAAGTAGTGCAGCTTCGTTGAGTCTTCTATACGCGGAACGTTGTGAACAAGTGACATAAATAAATCGTAAAAACTATTCCAATCCTCATATCTTCCGGAGAAATGAGGCAGATCTAATTTTGGGAGTTTAGCCGAACGCGGATTGACATCTTGTTCATTATTCTTTCGTCGATCCGCTCCGTTTTTTTTTCAAATGTGGATTGAAGCGTCAAAAGGAAATCTAATGCATCCTCGTATGTGGCCTATAGTTTTGCAAACACTTCGTTTATTACCTAGTTGTCTGCCACGGATTCGTCGTCAGCGATTATTTCGGCATGTGTCGCGCGAGCTTCAATCCAAATTTCGCGAACAGCTTCTACTCGCGATGTAACGATATTCAAATTTAACGCATCACGCGACTTTTCCTTAATTCGCTTATTCAATATTTTAATTTCCTCCAAACGAGCATTCTGTAATCCTACTAATTTTCTAAGAGCTGCTGGACGCATTTTAATGTTTAATTTAATTATATCTTGCTAAAGTTAAATAGTAATAACACACTCGAGCGCGACAAAAAGCGAAAAACTAATAGACTACCTAAAATACAGCGTAAACTAAAGATAAATACACGGTCTAAGTTGTAAATCGAAATGAAAAATTTAGCATAAACATATAATACGGATTAAATCTAGAACTCGCAATATACATTCATACACAATAATAATAAGAAAGCTAGACACACAAACACTTATATACGCTACAGACGAAAACCTTTACACTAGTGACCAGTTGCCAAGTGACCTTTTGAATCAATGAAAATAATACAAATAAGACGCCTAAATAATTATTAGCCTCTACTCGAACATACCTGCCTCATCCGGGGCACCATAAAATGTTCACTAATATTCTAAAAATTACTAAATAATATATATATATATATATATATATCTATATAAGGTTTATGTAAACTACCTTAACAGGGAAGGATATGTTCGAGGGTGAGGAATAAATAATTCAAAGATAAATATTTATATTCAAGTAAACATATTTATTTGATCGCGAAACAGGGCATAAAAAACCTCCACTCAGTGAGTGGAGGAAAAAGCCAATTAACTATATAAATGCCAAATGCACCATAAATATATATGCGATATTATTAGCCAAATGAAAATTACTCTATATTATTAAACAACGAATATTACTCTATTTTATAACAAACGAAAAGTACTCTATATTATACAACAACGAAAATTACTCTACATTATATATATACGCGCGGCAAAAGGTCAACTTTCACATACAATATGAGCGCTCTCTCTCTCTCTCTCTCTCTCTCTTACCATACAGTCGCTCTGAGGGTTGGCGCGCCCACAGTCAATCTTCGAGGTGAGGTCTGATGTGGAAGGGAACCTCCGCAGTTCCTCTTTACGCTGCGCACCGACCCCAACGTCTTGCGCACGGAGAAGCTCTCATTGATAGCGGCAGCAGCCGGGCCTGAATGCGCCAGCAGGGAAGCCCCTCAGAGACTCGCCGTATCGGAATCTCTACAGAGCCTCAATGCTCTGTCCACCGGATCGCCAAATCAAAATGCCTTACACACCACACACAAATTATTCACGCACGCATCGCTTCCTTACACCGCATATATGCGTAAGACTTTCCGCACAGAAAAACTAAGGAACAAGTTCTCCGGGCTAAAAGATTTTCTAAGGGATGTATACCTTCTTGTCTAAAAGCTAGAGACAAAGTGCTGCTTTCTCTGCGCGGACAAGCGTGGTTGCCTCAAAACTTGAGGGGCTATTTTTCGGCGCTAATTTAAAGGAAAAAAGCCCGTTTTATATCATAGGATAGCCCTAGAGTTGAGAGGGGGACTTTTCGCCAGAATAGTGAAAGCATGGGACCCATCAACGGTTAGCAGATGTGCCTGAGCTCCTACGCGACGGTCAAGACGGGAGGGCAGTCCATACGACTGTCATAAAGGCCCGTACCCCATTTATGACCATCTTCCAGGCAAGACGGGTGAGACCCAAGCATTTTATTTTCCTTTTTTTTTTATATAGATTTGAACGATCTCTACCTTCTTTCCTGTTTTCCGAACAGAAACAGAGAGAGAGAGAGAGAGAGAGAGAGAGAGAGAGAGAGAGAGAGAGAGAGAGAGAGAGAGAGAGAGAGAGAGAGAGAGAGAGAGAGAGAGAGAGAGAGAGAGAGACATAAAAAATTAAAAGATATCCATAAGGTGTGAGAGTAATGTCAATTTAACCTGAAGAACAAAAAAGGTAATACCGACAACGTCACACCTTCTTTACGATACGAATCCCAAAGTTGAATATGACCATTCGATTTTTTTTTTTTTTTTTTTTTTTTTTGTGACGTCTAAAGACACCTCTCTAAGAGAGGTAGTGTAGGATTCATGGAGCCTTTGCTCGCATGCCTACCGACTAAAACCCCTCCCGGCAGGGATTCCTACCCGGAGGTATCATTCCCTTTACCTGTTGGGATAAAATATTATTCAACGGAACAGAATTGGTGAGTTTAGGGGCTCTGCCTTCTTGGGGGCAGAGGCTTACGTACGAAAATGAAGCACGGAGTGGTCGGTAGTGGCTGATGGGGCTATGGATCGCTGATCAGGTGGCAAGGCCTCCTGTGGCGATCCGTCGATTTAGGACGGATACTACTCAGGGATTGGATTCCTGATTTCGGGTGCTGTTTAATTGAATCTCTCAGATTTTTGGTGAATTTGTTCGCGTAGTCGTTGAGAGCAAGAAGGTAAGTTTCCTTAAGTACTTGAGTGTTCCTTAAGTACCAAGGGGTGTTCAGGGAAGAGCGTAGCAGCCTCATGTAGGTGCCTTGGAGTCGCTGAAGTCTTTCTAGGGGGATGGACCCCCAGATCGGGATGGCGTATGTGGCAATGCTCCTGATGATGGCGGAGAAGGCTCTGGCCTTTGTTCTGGGTGACAGGGTTTTGCTATGGAAGAGAGGTTTGAGCTTTAAGAAGGCTTCTAGCATTTTGCTCCTGGTGAGGCGGAGGTGATTGTTCCAGGATAGGTTCCTGTCGAACGTCACTCCGAGGTATTTGACCGATTGGCTCCACGGGATGGAGGAGCCTTTGATCGTTATTTTTTGAGGGGTGCGGTTTTTACGGGAGATGAATATTTCACTGGACTTGCTCTCGTTGATGGAGAGTCTCCACCGTGAGTACCAGTTGATGAGGTGTGGGAGAAATCTGTTTAGCCTTGAGGTGCTGTGGCAGATTGTTTTAGTGGCGTCTATGAGGGCAATATCGTCCACGTAAAGTGCCGTGGTAATTGTATCGTGTTTGGGAAGATCATGGCAGAAAAAAGGAAAAAGTAGGGGGAAGAGCTTAGACCCTTGAGGGACGCCGCCTGAGATGGCCTTTGGAGCGGAAAGGGAGTTGCCTACCCTAACTCGAATAAATCGGTCTGACTATATTATCCCGATCAAATAATGGGGGATGTCATTGGTAATGAGCTTGAAGACGAGCCCATCATGCCATACTCTGTCGAAGGCTTGCTGGACATCTAACAGCAGCATCGTTGTGTGCAGCCGTCTGTTTATGTTGTCAGCAATGAGTTCCGTAACTCTGAGAAGTTGGTGACAGTTGCTGTGCCCTGTGCGGAACCCATGCTGACAGTCAGGTATGAGGTTTTTTCTGGTGACCGAGGTGGAGAGGCGTTTTAGGATAACGCTTTCGGCCACTTTGCTTAGGGAGTTTAGAAGACTGATGGGACGATAGCTTGCGGGGTCGTTGAGGGGCTTCCCGGCTTTTGGAAGACAGACCACTATGGCCGTTTTCCAGGCCTTGGTAAAGTATTGATGTCTCATCATTGCGTTTACGATATTGCAGATGGACATGATGTGTTTATGGGGAGGATTTTTAGTGTGTTGTTATTGATTTTGTCAGCACCAGGGGCTTTCTTGTTTTGAAGACTGCAAATGATGTCGCGTATCTCTTTGGGGGAGGTAGGGGTGATGTCCCTCTTTGAAGGGAGGAAGTGTTGAGCTGTCTGGGTGACATGCTCATGAAAGCGTGAGAGTTCTGGTGCGCTGGGTAGAGGTGAGCACTGATTGCTGAGAGATGATGCGAAGATCTCGGCCTTTTCTTCAGCGAGTGAGAAGGTTTGCTTGAGTGGTGGAAGGCAAGGGCGACTGCCTCGTATAGATTTTATCCCCTTCCAGACGTTTTTGGGGCGAGTTTCGGCTTCAGTGATGAAATCGTTGAAGTGGCTGTTTCTTAGCTCGTTTATCCGAGAGTGGATGTCCCTTTGTAAGGAGTTGAGTTGGGTTTTGAGAAGTGGAGTTCTAAGATGTTGCCATTTCTTCCGGATTCTATTCTTTTGCTTAATTAGATTCAAAATACCGTCGGGGAGGTTATTATTAGTGCCCTGTGGAGGGCGGGAGAATGTGCCTTTCGACTTCCTCTTTGCCTCCACTTTTATGTTGAGGCCACCGATGGTGCTTAAGTCGAAGATTGACTTAGCGGCGGGTGAGGAGGGGTCTAGGTGAACGGCCACCAGCGGCCAGATTTTTTCGCCGCTACGCATTCGGTGAATTCGTCGTGGGGTGTAACCTTTCGAATTTAGTTCATTCAGGATGTCTTCGTCTTGGATGGCTTCGTTTATACCCCGAATGACTACAACCAAGTCCCGGTCTTCGGGAAGTTGGTTGGTGGTATATTGTATTTTAGTATTTTCTAGGCGGGCTGTTAGGTGCCTGAAGTCGTCTACCGTTGCCGCGTACACCTTGACCGAGTCAGAGGTGTTGACGGCCCGGCGGACGGAGATTCCGGCTTTTTCTATGTCGATCTCTAGTTTTGGCCAAATCATTTTTTGGCGGATGATGATGGGGTTGGGGATCGAACAGCGGTGGTGGATTCTTTTTCAGTGTCAGAATCCAGATCGGAGAGCGTTGGTGCGGATTTGGCAACGCAAATGCGTTTACGGCCTTGCTTTATGAACTCGGCTTCTTCGGAGATCGGAGTTGATTCGAAGACGGTTATTTTGGTAACGGGGGTGCAGAAAATTGCTGCCTCCTGAAAGAATTCCGTGGCGGACGAGGATGATATAGAAGTTCCGGTGGTGTGGCGTGATGTTGCCACCGATTGAGAGAAGGTTGGGTCTGTTGTGGTGGTGGTTATTATATTTTGTAGGCGGCCAATGTGATCCCGGAGGCCGATGATAATTTCTATCAGCTTTTGGGGGAGAAGACCGTCGAAGTCGGTGGTAAGGCCGGTGTCCATGTCCATGGAGTCGGACTTACAAATGAGTGGAGGAAGGTTGCCTCCAGTTTGTGATTGGGGGGGGGGGGTTAAGGGTAGAGGGAAAGGTGGGGTGTGAGAGATTAGAGCTATGAAGAAATATTTAAATATGTAAATATAAATATAAATATAGGAATGATTAAATTCTAAATAAATAAATATATATATATATATATATATACATATATATATATATATATTAGTTATAGAATTAGTTAAAAATGAGGTAAGTCCAATATAAATTATATAAGTTTAATTTAAGAGAGGTTAGTTTGAGTTTAAGATAGATAAAAATTTAAATTAAAATCAAGTTTAAAGTTAAAATTGAATTAAAATTAAAATTAAAAAATTAAAAAATTAAAGTTAAAAAATTTTTGAGGTTAGTTTTAAAAAGTTTTAAGAGTTTCTTACAAACTTCTAATTTATAAATTATATAAATTGTAAATTACAAGTTATGTAAGAGAGAAATGAAGGTGCACAAATCAAAAATGAATTTTTCGCATATTCTTAAATATATTCAAATTCATAACAGAATGTAAACATGTTATTTATTTTTATGATCTTAAATTCATAAATAAATTCATCGGCTGTAACATTTAGTTTGTCTCGGGATTTTATTCCATTTATTAATTATAATAAGCATGTTCAACTAGGAAAACTTTCCATAGATAAATGGCAATGAAATATATATATATATATATATATATATATATATATATATCGTAAAACTGATAACAGTGTAGTAAATGTTCACGGTTTCACGACGAAAAGTTTTATGAATCGATGAATTAAAATATTTACTACTTACATCAAATACAATGTATTTTTTAACAGTATGTGTCCGCAGAAAGCTCGCTACGATAAAAATTGATATGTAGGCATAATAACGAATAACGTAGATAGTGAGTCAATTATTTATAGCAATATAGATTTTTATATATAAAATACTTTTTTATATAAAATACTTCTAAATTGTTTATGAAATCGGTTAAATTATTATCTCGGGCGAAGCCAAGACGGGGGATGCTAGTGTATATATATATATATATATATATATATATATATATATATATATAAATATGTATAAACTAACTTAATACTTAATAATATTTTATATTTATTATACTTACCTTGATAGTTATTATACAAAAATTGCTTAGAAAAGTAAGGAATATTATTGATATAATTTAATGTTCAATTTTTGAAAAGAGGAGATAAATATAATACATATAGAACAAGAATATCATGACACGCATTTAAGTTATAAGCAAGGCTACGAGTTTGCAGGCATGCAAGTCGCAAAAACTGATTTGCGGTTGCGATAATACAATGCTTATACATCAAAGGGCACTACTATACAGGGCCGGTACGCGACTTTAGTACGAGAGTCAAATTGATATATAATAGATACATGTGGTACATTTGCTCAGTAGTATTATACAGTTTTGTCCACATATGGGCACAAAGAACTTAATTTCGAATTAGAAGATACCTCTAACTTTTCATCGAATCAACATGGGCCAAATTAGGATTCGCTTAATTCGAACAGAATGCAAAAATTTAGCAATTTTTTTCGAAATTTGCATGTAATATTAAAAAATTATATTTAATATTAAATATAATTTGCATGTAATATTAAAAAATTATTGTTTAATAATTGCAAAGATAAGGATGATTTATGCTTAAGGTCAGGAGTTGTATACAAGATTAATTGCATGGATTGTGATAAATACTATATTGGACAAACAGGTAGATATTTAAAAAAGAGAATTTATGAGCATAAATATAGTTTACGTAGCTCACATATTACTTCTGGTTTAAAAGAGCATTGTTTAAAGTTTTTACATTCTTTTGATTTTGTGAATGTGGATATTTTGGAACATGGTATTAATAATAAGTATAAACGGGAGAGTCTTGAAAGTATTCACATTTCCAAGAATCGAAATAATGTGAATTTCATGTTGGAGTCTGGTAGATTGGACAGTGTTTATCATTCCTTATTAAATTGATTGGTTTTGGACAATTTGTTTAGAGGGGGAATTTGTTTATATTTGATTTACGAAATTTGGTGGTGGGGATGGGTATATAGGATATATAAGGATATATAGATTAGAATATAAGGTTTAGATTAGTCCCTGATGAGGAGCCGTAGCGAGCTCGAAACGTTGGACAAGTCTTCAATTAGGTAAGGGTGTTGGGGACAGTCAGACTGCACTTTACTAACAAAGAATTTTTTCAGCTAATATTTTATTTTCAGATTAGTCTACGGGGGTGAATGTAAACAAGGACAGTCTGACTGTCATTATAATTTTAATTTAATTTTTAATTTAATTTTTATTTTTAATTTTTATTTTTTTATTTTATTTTTATTATTTTTTATTTTTATTTCTTATTTTTTATTTTTTATTATTATTATTATTTTTTATTTTTATTTTTATTTTATTTTTATTTTTATTTTATTTTATTTTTGGATGGAATTGATTGGACTGTAAGACCAATAAAAAATATTTATTAATTTGCATGTAATATTGCAAATTATAAACGAGTATATAACTTTTCCTTAACCAGTATATAACTGAAGAATTTTCTTTGATTCTATAATGTGAAATTTAATTCAATTTCATATATATGTACTTATCAAATATCTATGTGTAAAATATATACGGCAACATATATATTTAATATTCTTTTCATTGCTTAACCAATATAGCTGCCAACAAGTGATTGAAAATTCAAAAAAAATATCACGAATTTTATTTAAACGAAGATTTATTTTAATAATTTATAAGAGTACCTTATCACTATTCCTCGTTTTATATTAAAAGAATGCGCAATGTATCGCCATTACTTCCTCAGGATATATATTATTATAAATTTAAATGAAAAAATCTAATTTTTTTCATTATATTGATGGTAAATATTCTACATACTTTGTATAATTATAATATTTACTTCAATAATTTTCGAGCCGCTATTATTAAATAAATATAGTGCTAAAATATAGAAGATCAAACCAGTTCATAAGAAATTAATTTTTTAATTGGGAATTCAACTGAATTAAATAAACTTTTGAAAGAATTGCTTGATTATACAATGAAAAATTATTAGCTTAATTTGTTTTAACATTAAAAAAATAACATTGTCTCCATAGATGCTACCACTATTGAATAAATAATTAGGGCTTTCTTCATATTTTAAAAGTTACTGATTTCTTTAAAACTGTTTACGCATATTTAACTCCTTTACCTGTAAATATTTGTCAAAACTGAAATGCAAATTAGATATCGTTGCCTGAACACTCCAGCCACTGTGAACACCCGAGAAAGATCGTTTTGCGCAGTGTCAACGGTGCGCCAGAGACAGCGGCCGTTCGCTAATATCACCATCAACGGCCACTGCGGTTAAGCTTTCTTTGACACCATTGCCAAGACAAGTGTAGCAAGTGACTCTCTACACAAAGTCCTGTAGGAAAGCTGAGTACCTGCGTTTAGCCAGGCACTGTTTGTTACTCTCGCTGACAGTATTACACAGGCCCGTGGAGTAATTATGTATAGAATATAAGTGGAATTGGCCGGTCGATGACTCGAAACGGAACTGATTGTATTACCTGGAGCGACAGATAATAAAACGCTACTAGGGATAGATTATTTAGAAGGCGCTCGAATGATAATCAATACGTGCGACCGTTCTGGGCATCTTGCTGACAAGCCTTGGAAAATATATGGATACGCCTTACCCAACATGCAAACAGAAGCCAACAGTAAGTACGACAACAATCAACAACGCTGCCGAAAATCAGCTCATGCCAAAAAGAGGAGGGCAAAGAAACATACGAGTCAAAATGTTGATCTTTGACGAATTTTTTCAAATGGGGGAATAGGAAAAAGTCGCAGGGTGACATGTCCAGTGAATAGGTCGATTGTCATAACGTTGCGATGCCTTTAGATGCCAAAAACTGAGAGACACTGAATGCACTGTGACAGGGAGCTGTGTCGTGATGCAGAACCCAAGTCTTCGCGATCTCTCGACGTACTCTGAGCACCCTTTTTCGTAATTTTTCGATAACATTGCGGTAGAATACTTGATTTACGGTTTGTGTAGGTGGCACAAACTCTTTGTGAACCACCTCTTTGCTGTCGCAGAAGTAAACGAACATGTTTTTCACTTTGGACTTGTTCATTCTCGTCTTCTTTGGCCTTGGCGCTCCAGGAGACATCCACTGTTGTCTTTGTCGTTTAGTTTCGGGGTCATATTGAAAGAACCAACTTTCATCACTAGTAATAATTCGATCGAGAAGAGTAGGATTACTTTCAACCTGCTTCAGATAATCTTGAGTGGTATTCATTCGGTGGACTTTTTGCTCAGCTGAAAGGTTTTTCAGTACCATCTTCACGTACAGCTTTTTCATGGCGAAATCTGCGGTTAAAATTTTTCTAACTGTTTCACTGTTAATATTCAACTCGTCAGCCTACATTCGAATGATTAGCAGCCGATCTTGATGAACAAGAACACCGACGCGCTCCGCATTCACGCTGGTTCGCACTTGAATTGACCTTCCGCTCAGCGCCTTATCTTTGACGCTCTCATGGCCTTTTTTAAAATCGGCATTCCACCGAAGCACCTGTCTAAGACTCCAGGCATCACTACCGTACACTTTAAGCACTTTTTCATAAGTTTCTGTCGCGGTTTCTGTTATCTTAATTGTTTCACCTCGTATAGACCGCCCACCGCGACCTAGAGACCATGTTACAATGGACGATTTATTGGAGAGAGCTTTCGCAACAATACAAAGAAGTGTCGGTACGCAAGAGCCCAATCTCTCAAACAATGCTAGCCATATCCGTCACGCAGAAATTGGGGTCGTAGACAGGCGCCTGCGGGAAGAGGAGGCTCGAGACCGGCCCAATGCCGAGAGCGTCTTACTCGAAGAAATCTTGAAAGAATTCAACGACGTTTTTGAGCCCAATGGGCTACTCACTACAGTTATGGAGCATTGCATCGATACAGGTGATCATTCTCTCGTCGCCACCCCACCATTTCGTTTGTTTCCAGCGAAGCAAGCCGCTCTCGAAATGGAGCTCCATCAAATGATGAAGGACAGGATAATCGAGGAATGCGAGTCACCATGCGCCATACAAGCAGTATTAGTCCCCAAGAAAGACGGAAGCATTCGCGTCTGTATAGACTACAGGCAGTTAAATAGAATTACGGTACCAGATCCGTATCCGTTACCCAGAATGGATGATCGTCTTCATGCGTGCAGAGAGCCAGCGTTAATTTCGACATTAGATCTAAGGTCTAGCTTTGGCAAATTCCCGTCAGAGAGCAGGGTCGAGAAAAGACGGCTTTTACTACGCCGTTTAGCACATACAAGTTCCGAATAATGGCGTTTCGTTTACTGAGTGCGGGTGAAACTATGCAGCGCCTTGTTGACCGATTTCGTGCAGGCTTACCAAACAAGTACATGCTAGCCTACATTGATGACGTCATCACCGTCTACAATACATTCACGTTGAAGACCTGTAGAGACTACTGAGTCGGATACGGCAATTCCGCCTACGTGTACACTGGAAGAAGCGCAAAATTGGCTGCTCGTAAGCTAAATAACTCGGACATATTATAACAAGAGTAGGATTGCTACCCGACAAGACAAGACGCAAGCAATCTAAAGAATGGAAGAACCGAAAAGTTTAAAACAACTTATCTCTTTCCTACAGACATATTCCTGGCTTCGACGTTTCGTTCCAAATTTTGTACAGGTAGCGGAGCCGCTGACTCACCGAACCAAGAAAATGGCGATATGGAAATGAGACTCAGAACAGCAAACAGCATTCTCAAGAACCTACTGATAGAACCTACTATGTTACGCCAAGCGGATCCTAGTCTTTCCGCTGAACCAGGCAACGGTAAAAAACTGTACCCACGTCCTACTAGACGAAGTTATGCTTAGGTATGGAGTACCAAGGCGCCTTATCAGCGACAACGGTGTTCAATTCACGAGCACCGTGATGCAAAAGTGGCACACTACCTGGGAATCGAGCAGGCGCTCATCCCACTTTATCATCCGCAAACCATTCCATCCGAGAGGAAAAATAGAGATCTAAAGGCACAGTTAGTAATTCTAGTTGAAGATGATCAGAGCAGTTGGCCTTCAAATCTGCCCAGTATTCAGTACGCGATGAACACCTTTCCATACGCTGTAACTGGTTCCACAGCGGCGTACCTTACATTTCGTAGAGTTGTGCAATCCAGACAGCGCCCATCGAGACCTCAGAGCCATCGTCAATTTAGAAAATATTGTGCCGGAAATTACTCCCGAGCTAACCGTCCTATCAAACGCATTCAGGCAAGCAAGGGAAATCTATGAAGCAGAACAGGATCGAAGAAAAGCGTACGCAGATCGCCTTCGACGACCAGGACCTCAGTATAATCCAGGCGACCTGGTAATGGTACATACCAATACCCTCAGTAATGCGAGCATAGGAGTCACGGCTAAATTGAATCCCAAAGAGAGATGGACCACATGTAATTCGACACCGAATTGGCCCTAGAACATATGAGATCGAGATAAAAGAAGTAGCTTCAGTTGTATACCATACGTCAGCACTAACACCGTATGTAGGGCATACGGATACTCTACTACTATCAATCATTTCATTATGAAAGCGAGAACGACTAAAGAAACCAATTTCTGATGCTAGCGCAAGTTGCGTACCATCTGAAACTGACAAACGCAATACTACAATAATCACAAGGGAGTAAAGCGCGGACCTCAGAGAAAAGTCCCAGACCTGCAAAAGCGCGGACCTTAGAGACACACGTCTACCACATAAGAGCAAAGCAGCTATTCTAACACGATTAAACGAACGTTCTCGCGAACGAACAGGCATTTTATTAGTAGCTCGCCCCCTAGTAAGATCGGCTGGAAAGGAAAGCCTGAACAGCCAGCTTCTACCGAAATTAGAAACTACCTGTGGACAGCCGAGGCACTTTATGCCGATGCGCATTATGTGAAACACCGAGAGCCACAATAATGGAGCGCGGTCGGGACAGCTCCGCTTTTGGTCCCGCTCTTGCCACACAACGCCTCATCGCCGAAGAGCGTTTCGCCAGAGACTCCACCATCATCAGAGCAGAACGTCATCACCGCAGCTGCAACACCGAGGAACTACACCGATCCCGTTATACAACTAATAATATTGTGAAGAGCATTGTGTCAAATGATTAAATATAATTTTTATTATTGTTTAACTTTGCTATTTATTATTTCGTGTATTATTTTTCTATTTATTTTTACAATCTCGTTTCAATTAAAATAAAATTGTAAAGTATTATTTTATCAGGTATGTGAATAAGTCTTTCCCGTTTTTTTTCAAATTTTGAGCCTTTATTGTGAAAAAATTGTTACAAATGAATTATTGAAAGTATTGGCCATCGCTAGCTACAACTTTTTCCCGTCTTTCTGGCAACATACGAATCCCGTTGCGAAAAAATTCGACCGGTTTGGCCTCTATCCAGTCATCCACCCATTTTTTGGCTTCCTCGTAGGAATGGAAGTGCTGGTCAGCCAGGCCATGCGTCATCAATCTGAAGAGATGGTAATCAGACGGAGCAACGTCTGGACTATACGGCGGGTGGGGTAGGACTTCCCATTTGAGCTTTTCTAAGTATGTTTTCACCGGCGGTGCAACATGTGGGCGAGCATTGTCATGTTGCAAAATAACTTTGTCGTGCCTGTCGGAGTATTGTGGCCGTTTTTCTCGCAGTGCGCGGCTCAAACGCATCAATTGTCGTCGATAGACCTCGCCTGTGATCCTTTCATTCGGTTTCAGAAGCTCATAGTAAACCACACCTAGCTGGTCCCACCATATACAGAGCATGAGCTTGGCGCCATGAATATTTGGCTTGGCCGTCGATGATGATGCATGGCCGGGTAGTCCCCATGATTTTCTTCGCTTCGGATTATCGTAAGCCTCCTGAAGCAATCGATGCGTCTCGGCAGCAGATTTCTTCAAATTGAACCAATAAAGTGAAACTTCCCGCAAATGACGTCGACTCGGCTCAAATTTCGAGATTTTCACGATATCAAAAATTTATGATGCGAAAAAATTTTAACTAATGTGTTAGTATGGAATTGTTGACATATGAATAAGCTTTGATTATGACATATGTAACCATTGAATACTCGCACAGTATTGGTGGCGCCATCTCTTACAAAAAACGGGAAAGACTTATTCACACTCCTAATATTTTACAGTATAATTTAACTTAATAAATATCATATTTTGTCATTGAAATATTTTTAAGTATTCTTATATTCTCAGTTTCATAATAATTTTCGTTAAAAAAAATTTTTTTGAAATCTTTTTTTTAAATTTTAATTTGTGTTAGTAGTTGGAATATTTTATAATATTTCATAATAAGAAGTTTGAGCTGTATCCAAACGGTACTTTCCTGTACCGGATTCTTTTCTGTATGTCTTTCAAATCTTAAAATTTTTATTTTTTGACATAATTAAATCTCGAATTTTTATGACTTACAATTTTGTAAGCAGTTGTTATTTAACATAACACAAAGCTAAAGTTTTTTTCTCAAGTTCAAGTTTATATTGAGCTTCACCAAACTTAAGATACGATCTTAAATTATACCACATTATATGAATTCAATCAATCCATCCAACAATCAGTCAACAACAACAAGAACAACAACAACATTCATCTTTTCTATTCGCAGATTATTGCAAGAGAACGTGAAGCGTGCTAATGGGTCCCTAATGTACACCCGAAAATCAATCCCGGAAACAGCACGGGCATATTATCTGCACCTCCCGTACAGTAGATAAGCACGTGAAGCAGCGAGCTATCGATATCATAATAGTTTCGTTTATTTTTGTAATTGTGTCGCACACCTAAAGTCGTAATTATGGCGATAGCCAAGATCAAAAGTTTCTTGGACACTGGCTTGAAAACTGTGACGCAGCCACTGGAACGGACTGCCACCGCCACCCTCGAGCCGGAAATCGGAATTAGCATCGTACATTCACCGAATGAGAAGAATCTCAGGGTAACGGTACTTGGCGCTAGGCACCTGCCCCAGAACTTCGGTTTCACCCGCGTCAACAGTTATATTGTCAAGGTAAGCCACTGTACGCTTTTTATCTCTAGACATTTATTTAGATTCAATTTTTCAAACACTGATCTGCTTCTTATCGCAAGAAAAATTATGATGTGATGTTTGTATGCGTGCGTGCGTATGTGTGTATGTGTGATGACGAATACCGATCCAATCATGGAATTTATCAAGTTAGACCGTCATGTGGCATCTCGTCACATCGCCCAGGAGATGAGAGTTAGTCACCAAACCATTTTAAACCATCTGCAGAAGGCTGGATACAAAAAAAGCTTGATGTTTGGATGCTACATGATTTGACGCAAAAAAACCTTCTGGACCGAATCAACGCCTGCGATGTACTGCTGAAACGGAACGAACTCGACCCATTTTTGAAGCGGATGGTGATTGGCGACGAAAAATGGATCACATACGACCATATCAAGCGAAAACGGTCGTGGTCCAAGGCCGGTGGACTGTCCAAATCGGTGGCCAAGCCGAGATGACAGCCAGGAAGGTTTTGCTGTGTGTTTGGTGGGATTGGAAGGGAATTATCCACTATGACCTGCTCCCATATGGCCAAACGATTGATTCTGCCATCTACTGTGAATAACTGGACCGCTTGAAGCAGGCTATCGACCAGAAGCGTCTACAATTGGCCAACAGGAAGGGCGTAGTTTTCCACCAGGACAATGCCAAACCACACACTTCGTTGATGACTCGTCAGAAGCTACGGGAGTTTGGATGGGAGGTTTTATCGTATCCACCATATATCCCGGACATAGTGCCAAGTGATTACCACCTGTTCCTGTCCATGTCGAACGCCCTTGGTGATGTAAAGTTGGACTCAAAAGAGGATTGTGAAAAGTGGCTGTCCGAGTTCTTTGCAAAGAAGGAGAGGGATTTCTACGAGAGGGGTATTATGGAATTGCCGCTAGCAGCTGCTTTTAAATCAAATATGGAATTAAGACTGTGGCATCTTTCTTTGAGGACACATTTGGGATTTAGACAAAATACAGTAGAACCAACTTTAATGTTTTTTTGTGCCATCTATATAGTATATCTTACGTATTTTATAGTTTTTTAGAAGAAGTTTGATAATACTCCTTTTGGATCTTTTGATTTTAGAAATTCTTGTACAGAAGTGATGTTGATTTCAAGGTCATCATTATAGACTTCTAAAGGGTAGTTTAAATAGATTGGAGGATTGATTGGTTTTAAAGTATAGTGTTTTTGATATCTCTAATTTGCATTATTATGTATATTATGTTGTAACGGGGTCCTTATACACTATAGGCAATACGCCCCTGAGATTAATTGTTTTCATCAAATATTCACCCGGTATTCACAATCCCATTTCAAATTAGATTGCAAATGAATTCCTAGAAACGTGCATTAGTTTATAGGTTTTATTGATTTATTATTAAGCATTATTTGGTTTTATAGTTCTTCAGATTGGACTTTAGGTAGGTTGGATTTTGACAATGGGCAGAATTTTGATTTTTTTAGTAATATATTAAATGATTTACTTTGTAGCCAGTTGTTCAGTTTTTATAGAAAAAATTGAGAGAATCTATAATATTTTTAATGAAATTGTGCGAATAATAGATTGTTATGTCATTCGTATACATTATTATTTTTGTATCATTATCAATAGATTTTTGAAGTCATGTAAGTATAAACAAAATAATAATAGGAAGAGTATAGAACGTTATGGCACTCCTTTCGTAGCTAACTACCAAGGTAACTACCAAGATGTATGTTATTGTGATATATTTATAAGTATTTTAGTTTTGTTAGTTTGTATACAATGGCAATAATGTTCTATATTATTCCTCGTTTGGTCAGTGTCTGGGCGTTCGTCTAGGTCTATGTTATCAAAGGCATGTTGTATATCTATGAATATAGTGCCTATATATTTTTCATCAAAACGGTTTAGCGTGATATGATTGATGAGGTATGTTACATTGGTATCTTTTCTCAGGTGTTTAAAATTGCCGTTATTTAGGCATATGTATTTGCTTTTTGGAATATCATCATGGAAGTTTCTTGCCCTTGCATACTTTATATTATTAGACTACACTGGGTGTAATAGATTAAAATCATTGTCGAATAAAGTTATAGTTATTTACATTGGGTATATAAAACATTAAAGAGTCTGTGAAGAGAGTTCACATAATGCGAAGATTTTAATATTAATGCTGTTTGCCGTACATGTTAACCAATTAGATTTATTCATGACTCCCCTACAGTTGCATTGCATTATTTTAAACGTGGATATTTTTCTATTATCCATTTGTTATTGTTTATGTTATATAATTTAGATATATTTCTAAGAATATATTTTCTTTTCACTTGGGTGATTCCACAGATTAAACGATGTACCACATCGATACATTTCTCTCATCGACGATTAAGTTATCAGAGAGTTAATTTTCTTTCCTCGACATGTACAAATTATAACTTGTAATTTTTTGAAGAATAAATATAAATCATTCGCCGAAAATAAATACTATTTGTACGTTTCGCCCTTAGTTACCTGCTGGGCTCGTCAGTAGGACTACAGGTAACCAATTCCTAGACGTACGATGCTTGCTAAAATCGATGACAATTTATAATATAAAGCCGATAAACTTATCTATGGGAGAAGAGAATTGTTTAAAAATGCGGGATTTCAAATTATTACTCGTACATATCTTAGAAAGTTCAATAGCAATTTTTTGCTTCTCCAGCAATCAGTAACAAATAAATTAATATTTGGTGCGCTATTATATTTTGTGGAATTAAATTAAATAATTTAGATATATTTCTAAGAATATATTTTCTTTTCACTTGGGTGATTCCAAATGTATCGATGTGGTACATCGTTTAATCTGTGGAATCACCCATACATCTTTGTACTTTAGGAATAAATTGTTCCATTTTGCGAATCCGTTAAATAAGAAGATTTTGTATCGATCTTTCGATCTGATAGTAGCATTATAGCCGAATCAACGTTGTCAGAATAAATATTCTTAAAATTGTGAAACTATCGCAAGTGTTTTCATTTATAATTTACCGTATATTATTAAGACGATTTTTTTCTCGGGGAGTGTGATTTTCTACTATGATTTTTATTATTTTAGAAGGTAGGAGGTGTTTAGTTTCTTTATTACGATACATTAGTCTTTGGGAAGCCATAAACTGTATGCTAGCGCTTCTCCAAGATAGAGAATGTTGTATGTGATCAATTATTTCGGTAGTTTCGATGTTTAAATCAATATCGTGTGCAATGTAAGTCCGTGTAATACGCTTTGTTGGGGTATATGTAAGCCAGAGTTCATTAGTATAGATTTTAGTTATCGAATTGATAGACGTGAAGACGTTTGCTGATTTATAGGACTCAAACAATAGTCGAAACTTACCGTGTTCTGCTTTAACAATCGATTGAAGTTTTTCCATTAAGTTTAGAAACTTTTTTGAAATAAAAATATTTGATATTATCATTATTGTTTAGAACGGCTCCTTGAAACTGCTCTACACTTATGAAAAATAGACCATTGTGGTGATATTTATATCGATTTTTTAAAATACTATAATCGAATTTAGATTTGAGGTTTATATAATTTTGCTTGATATTAGTCGAAAGAATTAATTCATCATATTTAAATTTATATAAGTATTTCTTTTTAAATTTTTATTTAACCATGACTCAGATATTTTAATATTTATTATAAAAACCTTCTATCTCTTTATCATGATATGCTCCATGATCCGTGTTCATTTCAGAATCGACTTTGTACGCAAGAACAAACATTCTGTATTTTTACAAGTAGACAAAATTTTTTTTTATCCAAAGACGCTTTTATTTGTGTACGAAAAAATATAATATCATTTGACAGAATAACATTTGATATCTATAATGATTATTTCAAATGAATTTCTGAAAAATTACAGAGTTTTAATAAGTTTTTATTATATAAAATAGTTTATTTAGTTTCTATAATGAATTTACAATATATATATATATATATATATATATATATATATATATATATATATATATAATATTCGAATCGCGTATTTACATACGCGAGCAACATATCTTTAAATTGTATTTATCAACGAAAATAGAGTATATTCTGCAAGTAGAATAGTAAGTTGCCAGTACGCACATTTGACAACTGATATATCACGATATTCGACTATATATAAACGGTAAATTTTCCATTGTGGCTCTATATAGTCCGTTGTGGAACGATTTTTGACTTTACTGGCTAACTAAAGGAGTATAAATTCTAATTTATTATGAACTTATTTTAGTCAACACATAGTAAATATGTATATACAAGAAGTTGCAGAAAAATAAAATGGTTATTTTTGATTGAATAAGTTGTTCGACTAATGATAAGTATCAAATAGAAAATAATAACTAGAATATACCTATATACATAAAACTCAAACTCATGAAAGTAGACTTTAATAAAGAGATTATCATATACAAATAAAGTGAGCGACAGCTAGAATACACCAGGATCCAGGTCACAGTTAAGTCCCTGAAGGAAATGCAATTGGATCTACTATGAATTTTACGGTATGAATTTTATCAGCGCAGAAATGATAAATACATAATATTTAGAAACAGTTATCTCATATTTCCATGTTTTAGAAATTTATACATATGATTTCTACGGGGAAATATTTTACTTTGGTCTTTGAACGATAGAATACGATGTAAAGATGTGTCGGGATGTTTTACAAAAGTCGTTCCTAGATATCTAGACATTTTATTCTACCGCACGAACGTGGGACTTCCCGTAAAAGTCGTTCCAAGATACGTGAGCATCATATTCTACTGTTAGGACACAAAATTCCGCATAGAACTCCTCCTGTGAAACGTGGACATTGTATATTACTGTCCGAACACGAAACTCCTAGAAGAAATCATCCCGAAATATTTAGATATCGTATTCTTGCGTCTGAACATTAAACTTTTCGGAGGAGTTGTCCCGAGATACCTGGGCATCATGTTCTAGTGTCAGAATACGAATCTTTCCGTAGAAGTCATTCTGGGATATCTGGGCATCGTATTCTACTGACGCAATACGAAACGCACCATAGAAGTTGTTTCAATACTTCGTTTTCATTATCTTTCTACTTCTTGAATTTTGTCCACCCGGTGAATACTCACTCAGTAGATCGGGTATAGGCATTCTAACACATAGACATTCCAACATTCCTCTTCCTTTGAAAAGTGTGTTACGCCCCCAGCATATTATAATATGTAGATAAAGAGTCGCCCTCGCCGAAAACGGTGCCACTCGCGCTAAATTTTAATAGATAAAGAAAGAGGAAGATTGGTAACGATTCTTTTCATCGTTTTCATTCATTATATTTGAGTAGAATGTTGTTTCGTCCGGATAAAAATTTGATATACGTGTGAGAAGAAGAAAGCACCTTTGGTGGTTATGAATGTCTATTGTTATAACAAAAACATGCCTCGATACTATATACTGAAAGCGAGTTATTTTTCTTTACCGGTCCCACGCCTTGCATCCTCTCAATTTTGGCTGAGTATAATATCATTGCAATCAGAAATAGGAGAGACCATAGAAAACCACAGTATAAGTGTTCAAACAGGTGCACTTCTCGGAAAAAGTATGGGTGAGGGTCCGAGTAGGGACGAACAGTCGCGCAGCAGTGGTGGACCCATTCAATTAGTATAATCCGATTACCATTCATGATTATGCATATCTATTATCATAGAAAACACATTCTCCTATACTATATACTGAAACCAAGATATTTTTCTTGGTGACTCCCTCGCTTTGTATTTTTACGATTTCGACAGAGTATAAGATCGATAATTACAATTAGAAAAGGAACTGACTATGGAAAACCAGTATATAGGGATTCTACTTTCAAAAGATAAAGTTTTTGAAAGGAGCATAAAAAAGCGGGTTATTTATATTAAATTTTATCCAACGTCTTTACAAATAATTTATTTTAAACATTTAAACCTTAAATCTTAGTAGATAGAAACTGTATTACAATATATTTTAATTATGTACAGCTGTAAGCATATTGTAAACTTAGTATAGCAGTATTGTAAAAGTAATTTAGTAAATGCATAAATTTATAATGTATGTATAGTGGTATGATAGTAAACATCTGATAAGATAAGATAAGAATTCTACTAGTTTTGTTAACTTAACGTAGTAAAAGAAAAAATAATTTACATTATTCAATTAACAGTGTAGATTATAGTAATAATGTAAATATGTAATATGCTGCCATAGGAACAAATGACTTATAGAACATTGACGAAACTGGACGAAGACAGTAAAGTAAGATACAGCAAGAATAGATGTAAATAGTCACAGTTGTATCTATCAACCCCCAATGAATGGTAGGGGGGAGAGCTTTCCCCCCAAAAGAAAATTTTAAAGGTCAAATTTCTATAATTTCAGGAAATTTCACATTTCCAAGAATTGGTTCATTTTATTTTAAAATTTAATTTCAAAAAAAAAATTTTTTTTATCATTTTAAATTTATTTTAAAGTTATTTTAAATTCATTCGTACATTTAATTTCAAATTTGATTTTTTAAAACAATTATCTTTATCCAATTCTTTGTCATTTTTAAAGTTATACATACATATATATATATATATATATATTTTATATATAATATCAATAAATTTTTAATTAATTTTATTTTATATTACTATTTGAAATTAAAATGTGTAAAATTATTTTTCCAAATTGTTTGAATAAGAAAAAAATAGATTTTAATTAATTTCAAATTATTAATAAATTATAGAAATAATAATTTTTTTAATAAAGTTATAAATGTGTTGAAATTAAGATTAAAATGTTTTATTAATATAATTTTTTTTCACAAAATACATTAAAATACATTTTTACAATAATAATACTGTTTTTAACCAGTTTCGTCCCATTTGTACTCCCCACTGAAATAATCTTCTAACCTTGTTAGCATAATCATCACGTTACGGATTGCACACATTGGTAATTGCCTTCTGCATAACATCTGATTTTCACAAAGCACTTATTGTCCTTCAATCTGTAGCGATTGCATCGATGAATAATGTAGCTCCTTGATATCAGCCATATTTATGAAATGAGAGAAAAAAATTATGACAAATATGAAAAATCTGGAAAATATGAACAATTATAATGAATTATGAAAAAGTATGAAAAAATATGAAAACTTGATACTCGATAGAAGGTTTAATAACCATTCCTTCTTTTCTAGACCCTTCACGTATAATTTCTGTATTCCAGGACAATAAGTCTCCAATGTTTTTTGTAGACTATGATAAGGAATGTCCTAATATATTCCCAATCTATTCCATTGTAATTCCGTTCCAGCCAGTCTACTGTTTTTCTTTTAGCCCATGTTAATTGTTGCTACGGAAATGGTGGTTGAAAGAGGTACGCAGTGGGAACTGTACCTCTTTTCAAATTCAGAAAACTGAGTTCTTTTAAATTAAAAGTTTACGATCCTTTTGTCTGGAACCTCTACATGTCGCAGAGGAACATTTTATCTTCCAGACATTGTAGAATATTTCTTCTATCTAACATGGCTTCGTATTGCTGAGCTCTGGCCATTTTCAGTGTTTTATATACCTATATATATATATATATATATATATATATATTACACAGAAGTGATGATCAGGAATGAAAGTTCTGTATTTATACTCTCATGTTTATAAGGAGGCTCTCCACCTCTTGACAACTCTCCCACAATTGGCTAATAGAAGAAAAATAAATATAGATTCGATTGGCTGGAATAAAGGTCGAATTATAGTTGGTTACAAGTCCATTATTTCCCCTTCATTTTCAGAGAATTTATGATTGGATGTAGAAAAAGAAGAGCATTCGTATGGATCGGAAGGGTAACGTAACGGTAGATATTAAGTTGCTTCTAAAACTATATACGCCGACTCCGTCTCGCTGATGATTGGACGCTCAAGTAAAAGAATGTTGATTGGCTCGAGTCAGATAATACATACCTTCTTCTCATTCTATCACACTATTTAAAGTTTGCTATAGCAGGCTGTATTCACTGCTACCACTGCTGTTTCCCCTTCTCTTTATTTTCATTACTTTTAGAAGCGGAACGTTTTCTTGGAGGAACACAGTTCTGTACCACAATCAAAAAAGTTCAGTTTTATCTTTTTTATTTTTTCCTTAGTCAGTTCTATCTAAAGAGACAGTTAAAGCTGAATAGAGAGATATTGATCTGAGATATCAGCTTTTAAAAATAGAAGAAGGACTGGTGTTGTTGTTAATTTAAGTCATGTGGACATTCTGAATTTCTTGAACGACACACAGAAGCTCTTTGAGGATAAAGTTCAAGCATGCTTATATGAATATACTGAAATAAAAGTAAATTCAGATTGTATGTCAGAGTTTTCCATGCAGAAAAGTGGAGAGGAAACAACAGACATTATACATTTCACAACTGTGAGTTCTACAGTATACATGTCTACTGATTTAGGAAAATTGTTTAAAAAATATATTAAGAAACCTTTTCTTACACAACTAGAAGAATTTCAGGAAGAAGATTCCGGACAGACACTAAAAGGTATTATAAGTTTATGCATAATAAACATGAAAAAATTTTCACATTACAAGGGAAAATCATATATTCCTCTCCTAATGTTCATAACATTAAAAACAGCATGTGTCAATAATCATAATACTGATAATCCTAATGAAAAAAATACTCAAAGAATTCATAATTATGATAAATATGCAAACGAGTTGAGCTCTGGTGATATTGAATTTCCCGTAATACTCAAAGATGTTTGAAAAGTTGAAAAATTGAATAATATTTCAGTAAATGTTTATATGCTTAGAAAGTATAGATCAAAATATGAAGTATCATCTTGTCACATCACATACGCTAAAAAAGGGAAACATACAAATCTTCTTCTCATTCAAGATTTTTTCATTGACGAGTATGAAGAAAATAGTATACTTGATAATAGTGGAAGTGTGCCTAAATTTCAATATGTTTCATTTAAAAGTATATCCAGAATTCTTGATTCATAAGTGAGTAAGATTCATAAAAAGTTATATCCTTAGGAAAGATATTTGCAACATTTTTATAGTGAGAATAGATTAATAAATTAAAAAAATCTTTTTAAAAATATTAACGATTGTTGATTAAATTCGCCAAACTCAACGAAAACATTTTAAAATTTGAAGTTTATAATAAAAGTGAAAAAGTACCTTTTGTAATTTATGCAGATTTTGAATGTTTCTTACAACCTACAGAAAATGAGAATGCTTTCTAAATTCACGAAGCCTACTGTATAGGCTTTTATTTAAAGTATAGCTTTGAAGAAAAATTATCCGCTTACAAATCATATAGACGGAAAAGTTCAGATGACGAAACACCTGTACAATACTTTGTTCGTGAACTGAAATCAGTTGGTGAGCAGATTAATCATCTCTATAGAAATCCAAAACCAATGCAACTCATAGATCTTGAAGAATTAACTTTCAGTTGTCGAGCGTTTGTCATATATGTCGCAAACCATTCGAAGATAAGCAACTGGCAGTATGAGATCATTGTCATCTTGTCGGAAGGCAAGTTCTTTCTTTTTTTTTAGTTAAAGAAAAATAATTTTTTTTGTTAATTGTTTTATAAATTAATTTTTTTCTCTTTAGGTTCAGAGGTGCTGCTTATAATTCATGTAATTTGAATTATAAAGGCTCGCAATTCATTCCCGTAATTATTTATAATCTCAATTATGATACACAGTTTATTTTAAAAAAATTGGTAATGTTCATTCATGAATGGTTGAGTTACCTTAATACGTACCTCATAAGCAGGAAACATATATTTTATTCACAAAGTATATGGATGATTGTGACGTAAGTTTTAGATTCATAGATTCTTGGCAATTTTTACTACCATTCTAAGAGAAAATATTGATAATATGGAAAATATTGATAATATTGAAAATATTGATAATATTGAAAATATTGATCTTTTTAGACGTAAAGGCATATTTCCTTACGCTTTTGTAGATAGAATAGATAAATTATTAACTATAAAACTGCCGCCAAAAAATGAATTTTATAATACATTAACGGATTCACATATTACTGAAGAAGACTACAAGCATGTCGTTCAAGTATGGAATAGGTTCAGTATGAGAACAATAGGAGAGTATTCGGACTTATACTTAAAAATGGGTGTTCTACTGTTAGCAGATGTCTTCGAAAGTTTTCGGTATACATCTATTAATGCCTTCGAATTATGTTCTGCTGACTTTTACACTACTTTGGTATTAACATTTTCAGCAGCTCTTAAAATGACGAAGTTATAATTAAAGCTTCTAACAAATGTTTACATGTTATTATTTGTTGAATTAGGCATTAGAGATGGAATCAGTCAGTGCTGCAATCGATGTACAAGGGTAAATAATCCATACATGGAATCGTCATTCGATAAAAAAAAATATAGAAACTTATTACGATATTAATAATCTGTATAGATGGACGATGGCACAGCATTTACCAATTCAAAAATTTAAGTGGGTTAAATATGAATCGTGACTTTTTCAATACACCATCAGATTCTGAATAGGTTATGTTGCTGAAATAGATTTGGAGCATTTTGAGGAAATATATGACAATCATCGTGATTTACCTTTCTGTGCAGAGCATCGTATATCACCTGGTTCTAAATAGAAACTAAGAAACTTTTAACTACATTGAACAATAAATTAATCAAGCGCTCGGTAACATTCTTTGATTGAAAAAAGTACATAGTATTTTGAGTTTTTAATAGAACCCTGGCTGAAACCATATGCCGATCTAAATACTAAAAACCGAAGGCATGCAAAGAATGAGTTTAAAAAACTCTTTTATGAACTGTTAATTAATGTTGTTTATGGAAAATGCCCGAGAGCGATTTTGCAATGATGTACGTTTACTAAATAAATTTACTGGTCTATCTCATTATTATCTGGCTCTAGAAAGGGGATACGATGAGACCAATAAAAGAGGATCTCAAGTAGATGTGGCTAATACAGGAGAAGAGAGGAAGAATGAAGTCGCCAATAAGATTTGAGTAACGGTGGTAGATACACAGACAACAGAGTAGGGATCAAGTAACCAGTGAAAATCAAGCCGAACGGGAGAGGACGCTTTAGAGTAGTAAAGGTGAACCAATAAGCCTTAAGTATAATACATTAGATGAACTAATGCACGAACGGAATCCTGAAGAAACCTTAGAAGTCTTAGAAAGAGTAAGTTTAGTTCTAACCGAGAGAAGGTCATCAGTTATATGAACAGTCGAAGGACGATGAGCAACTTATTCTAGCAGTCGAAGAGTTTGAAAACAGTCGTCCTTCTCCAAAGAAAACAAGACCTAATAAAGTACTATTCGAAATTAAACAATAAAGTACTATTTTCTCTTAAAAATATTAATCTTTTACAATTGGTACTCTTAACAAAATTTCTTAGAGTTCCTGCCGAGGAAGACATGTACAAAATTGGAGAAAAATTATCAATACATAGTGACTGCTCTTAGGTAAGTCTCCACGAGATATGACACCAAAGTCATTGCGGAGCTGGACTACAACTTTTAAATATTTTTATCACATAAGGTACCATCGGACATATTAAAAGTTGAAGAATTTTTCATAAAAATGGCTAACAAAACAAATAAGCTTCGTTTATTTATAGTGTATCAGGGTGGCGTTCACCTGAGCGTTTGAACGTTTTTTCCTATTGTTCATGATTTCAGACATGCCTCAATAATATCTGCCCCTGTTCCTCTTGCAATAACAGATAATGTTTGTCAATAATCTCCTCCAAAATAACAGTTATTCTACACACTAATTTATTCCAAAGAGAATTTCTTGACGGCTTAGATTAAGGGGGCGGGGGTAAGTTTAATTCGGTATAAAACAGGCATGTTTTTAAGAATTTTTTCTCGCGAGACAGATACAGCCGGATTACCCAGTGAATTTGCATATAATAATGTATTATTTAAACAATAGTTTCCTAAATTTTCATTGAAAAATATTGAAAATTAAGCGAATGACAGTGAATCTCCGGAGGCTCCTGGAGAAAAAGTTGTTTTACGGTGTACACGATTACGCACCACAGAAACATCGGAATTGCAAAAACCAAAGTGCATTCTTCAAAGGAGATGTTTCCACAGGTAACGCTGTCGAGTTTTTTTTTTTAATTTTAGAATTTTTAGTAGCTTTTAGAAGCCAAAAATCCGATTTTTGCTATAAAAAATCGGGTTACTTGTTACTGTAAAATTAAGAATTAATAAAAATAACCAAAAAACTCGACGGCGTTACCTGACGAATTATGTAAAGATGTACTGTGCAAAATGTCCAACCGATCGGTTTAGTAGATTTTGTGTGAGGATATACAACTAATTCAAAAATGGCAGTTTTCAAGTAATGGCTTAAAAGTTTTGTAAACTAAAACATTCACAATAATACTTTATAATTCTTTCAGGTTCATATAGAATCGACAATACCAGGTCCATATAGCAAAACGCTTTCGTCTACATGATCTAAAGCATCTTTTTTATCTGCCTACGTAAAACTCTTCCTTCTTTACTGTCGTGTGACGCTTTTTCCTCTGCTCTATTTATTTGCAACTCGTCAACTTGTCGCGCCTATTTTGTGGGGATTGACCCTGTATTGATTTGCATCTTTTTCATAATGGCTAATAGAACAAAAGAATCTTCATTGAAAGTACATGCAGCTACATTAGCTGCAATTTTAACAATTGTAGAGGTATATATATATATATATATATATATATATATATATATATATATAGTAACAGCAAGAATTAATTTACCGTTGAAAATTTCCGGAAACCGAGCGACTACGAAAGTTAACAAAGTCAAACTTTTAGACTAGCTGATCTACGTATGTACTGGCTGTATGACTCAAATATACAAGAAATGTCCAAAAAGATGCTTTCAATAATAAATGAATTTAGGATTTATAAATCAAAATCATTTCTCTCCAAATAAGCGCGCCGCACAATCGTCAAGCAGAATTACGAATATATAAAAATTCTACTTGGAGCAACGAATGTTCAAATACTCACAACTTTGTCAATTTTGCTCTGATTAACTTGAAATTTCAACACAATATTGTTGAGATATAAAGCATTCATTTTAAAAAATTTAAAAAAATAGCCAAAAAAAATTTAAATACCTTACCCCCCCTTCAGAGCTACAGTTTGAGCTGGATGGCTCATTGTACATTCATCCCATATTATGAGTGTAGTTTCTTCTAGAAGTCTACCCAAAGATCTATTTTTAGGAATAGAGCAAACTGATTGTTGCCTACATAAAAAATTTAGTAGTAACTTAAAAGCCAAATGTCTAGTTCTTCCACCATGGATAAGTGTAGCAGCAATATACGTACTTATGAAGCCACCCCAATTGCAATATTTCCAGTTGATTTAATTTGAGGAAGAAGAAGATAAATCAGAATTTTCATAATAGAGATATAATTATAATAAGATAAATTAGAATAAATTATTTTCCCAGTACCTCCAAGAGCATCTAAGAAAAATATCATATGATTATTGTTATTTATACTGTTACAAATAATTTTAAAGGCTTGGCGTTGATCCATTACTAATTTAGGTAGAATTATTTTTACAAATTCTATTAATTCGTTATTATCAAAATTATACGGCAACATTATATACTGAGCATTTATAATTTTGCGATTCTTACGCATAGGAGTTAGTACACCAAAATATTTTTTACTAAGAGTGGTAGCCATGTTCTCAATCTCAATAAGACCTTTATTAAATAATTCTTTTGAAAATTTTATGTCAAAATTATTACTTTCTCGGCTAATTTGATATAATATATCGTAACAAAGGTCCTTCTGGAATATTTCCCATAATACATGTGGTTTATCTCAGTGAAAAAATACTAATAAAATTGAAAATAACTCTCTTAATGTAGACGAAGACTGATATAATGAAACATCGGATAGAGTGTCCATCCAATGACATGATCCAATGATCATTTTTTATTAAGCAAAGCGCAACGCGGACAGCTTGGAATGTCTGTTCTAGTATATCATTAGCGGCCTTTAAGTCATTAAATGAGATAGGACCTTTAACATTCTGTAATAAAAGACTTTTTGATTTGGATGAATAGTATATATTATAGTATATACATTTAATATATAGTATATACATTTCGAAAAATCCTTCAACAGCAACTTTACATTTCCTTTTAATAAATTATAAATACCAAATGTAATAGTTAGATACTTCAGGATATAACAATACTTTAGTAACTTTATCCGAGCCTCAAAGTTTAAAGAATGCTATTAATGTAGTTTGTTGCGTTCTTCAGTAAAGTAAACCTTGATGATTTTCGAATTCAGCTGATAAATAAGTAATAGATAGATATTGTTTTGAATAAGCATATGTTACATTGAGCATAAAACGTAGTGAGTAGTACGTTTGTTTATTCTTTCGCGGTGTTGCATTAGCGACGACAGGCCATCATATGTGCGTAATCTCGAGCCACCTAAATAAATGGCGGGACAACTCGATCGAAAACACTCGAGCAGAGGACAAAAGAAGTTTAGTTCGAAATTAGATCAATAAGTCATAATATTAAAATTAAAACGTGCTTGATTTATATCAATCGAATTCTTTGTATCTGCTTTAATATTTACTAATAGTTTATTCAAATAATTTTGCATTAAAATAAGTTTCGTTTGTTGTTAAAATAGTGTTTAATTTTAGTGGCGATTCATATTATTTAATGTTTAACAAGACAATAGTCTTGATTATTTTGGCCAAGTACCCGAAAATCTTAACTTTAATTTAAAACCCAAGTGCGATCAAATCTTGGATTTAGCGTGACCAAGCGTCATAGAAAATCTTGGATACTCTGTGTCACCATGGTGAAATAATTAATTTCGTATTTTGTGGGTCCACCTAACGCTTTTATGTTATATTTAGTTTTATTTAACCTTAAATAAACATTTGGAATTCATGGATCAAAAGCATTCTTATTTCATTTAAACATTTAATCATCCTTCACCACAAACCAATATCTACGGGACAACTTTACGAAGGAGGAATTCCATAGTGCAACATATGTATCGATCATTAAGATATCGATTTCATTAGTCATTTTTATTTTCAACAGAAACAGTAGCTCAAACAGAACCTTTGGTAATCTATTTGCAGATACATTGGATAGCTTGCACAGAATTAGAAACTCTATGTTTACATGTGTATTAAAACAACGTAAATGCAGCGGGTAATAGGCAACAATCTATATATTATCTATTCCAATTAAGTTACCTCGCATATTGAAAGTTGCTGTTAGACCGCCATTTTCATGACTTTATCTGTAGTAAATGGGGTAACTATCAACGGAATTTTGAGTATCAGAAATAAATACTACAGGAGAGTTTTTGAAACATTTTCTATTCATCATACCTAGCAACTATCTATTAATATATCCGCACATGTAGACCGACACATATGTCTGCATATTATTTCATACAATATTATATCAATATAATATCGATTTTATCTGCTCGAATTTTATTTTTCAAGCGTATCAAAATATGATAATGAGGTAATCCTCGTTTTTGCCATTCAGAACCGAGTAAACAACAATTTACCTTATTCAATACATTCTTTATAATTAGGAGATCTTTTAATTTCTTTAATTTTAAATGAAAACTCATAGGAATACTATCATGTATATACTTGGATGTTCGATCAAAAAATTATTCTTGTTTTCTTTCTGGCCATTCAGGGTTGCGAGTAAAAATTGTAACTAAATCTGAGTATCCATATTAACGCACATATGTTATAGCATCTTGTGATTTTTCATACATATAATATGGAGATCCAGTAACTGGTGAAGGAAGTATTACACTTTGGCCCATATCCTTAGGATTTATACTAGTATCTTGCTTCACGGTATCTTGAATATGTATATAATCGTCAGCTTTCGCCGAAAAAGTTTTTTTTTTTAATTGTTCTCTTTGATCAAAAGCAGGAACTAAATATCCTGTGAGATGGTAAATTGAATTGTAAATGTAGGCATAAATTTATCTTCTACAATTTCCTTGGCACCAAATTTAATCATCTGAAACAAAGTATTATATCATATCATACGATATCATATCATACTTCATATCATATCATATCATACATCATATCATATCGTATCATACTTCATATCATATCATATCATACTTCATATCATATCATATCATACTTCATATCATATCATCATACTAATTTATAAAAACAAAGCTTTTTTTGTTTGTACACGATAACCGAAAAAACTACTGAACCGATTGTTCTGAAATTTGGTATATAGATTCTATATTATCTTGGGAAGGACATGGGCTATGTTTTTTTATTAAAAATCATTTCACTTTCATTAATAAATTAAGTTAATGGTTTTAACAATCAGTTCGACCAGTGGCCACTAGGTCTAGAATCACGAACATCAACTCAAAATAGTCCGCTTAAAGTATTAATACCACGCCAGCTCAAACGAATGTTCATATCCAACTTTGGAATTCGTATCCTAAAAAAGGTGTGACGTTAGTCGTATTACCTTTTTTGTTCTTCAGGTTAATCTAACACTACACTCACTCCTTATGAAGATCTTTTGATTTTTGTAAATTTTATTTTCTCTTACGTGAGAAAATCCGTCTCTCTCTCTCTCTCTCTCTCTCTCTATCGCTGTATCTTTCTTTCTCCTTCTCTTATAAATTGGTTCTGTATGCCAAATCATACTGAATATAGTTTGTGACGACAAATTATATTTTTGTTTTTATACATTATATTAACTTCAGAATTGTGACAGACAATACGTTTTTTTAGTTAGAACAAAAGAAATGATGGCAAAACAGAGTTTTTTACCAACCTCGAAACTATGTATATATAGATATATATATATATATCGTCACTTCTGCATAAAAAGGCACTGTCCATCGTCTGCTTAGAAAATATGCTATTCATCATACCATTTTGTTTGAATTTCAGTTGGCATCACTGCTAAAATATTCACGGTATTTAATTGAAAAAACGAAAATATACGCAATATGTAATATATATATTGTATGTATATTATATTGTACATATTATATATACACATTTTAAATACGGCTTCTACTGAGAAATATTATATTGGCGTGTACGGGCGGTTGATTACGATATCCCTTTGCCTCAAGACGATTTATATGAGCAGTTGTGTGTTCGGATGATAGAATGTGATGTCCAGGTGTCTCTCAGCGATTTGTATGGGGAATATTGTATTTAGTTGATGGAAAACGATGTCCAGGTATGAGGAAATCAACTTCTATGGGAAGATTCGTGTTGAGACGGTAAAATACAAGTATTGTGTTTAGTCGTTAAGAAGCGATGCTAGCTTTCTCGGGACGACTTCTACTGGGATTATCAAATTTAGTTGGTAAGAAACGATGTTTAAGTATGTCGGGACAACTTCTACGGGGAGTTTCGTGTTCGGATGATAGAATGCAATTTCCAGGTATGACGAGACGATTTCTACGATGAGTATCGTGTTTAGTTGATAGGAAACGAAGTTCAGGTATATCGGGTCAGCTTCTACGGGGAGTTTCTTGTTCGGATAATAGAATGCGATTTCCAGATGATTTGGAACGACTTCTATGGGGACTGTCGTATATAATTGGTGGGAAACAATGCCCAGGTATGTCAGTACGACTTCTATGAAGAGATTAGTATTCTATCATTCGAACACGCACACTATCACTAAGAGTCGTCCCGGGATACCTGGACATTGTATTCTACCTCCCCAACACAAAACTCTCTATAGCAGTCGTCCCGAGATATTTTCTATAGTCAGAACATGATAATCTCCAAAAACGTCGTCTCGAGATACCTAGACATCATTTTCTACCGCTGGAACTCGAAAGTACAATTTTCTCCATCGAAGCCGTATTTTTGAAATGGACGCTACATTGAAGCAGCTTTTTATACAGAAGTGACGATAGGTAAATTACGGTCAATTATTTATAGAAACATAGATTTTTCTATATAAAGTACTTTTTACTTAGATATTATTAAATTATTTATAAAATCGGTTAAAGTAATATCTCGGGCGAAGCCGAGACGGGGGATGCTAGTTTTCTTATATTGACAAGAAACTTTTGTGATAAAGGATGTATTCCAAATATAAACCCTTTTAGAGATTCCATCAACACAAGAGGAGCTGTAACTTTGTCACCAGAACAATACAGGATAAATGCTTCACCTTTCCATTTTTTGCTAAACAATGAATGCATATTTTATCCATTGTACCAATGTGTAAATAGTTAAAGTGTAGGTAATCAAAAGAAGGATTGTACTCAAAAGCTGATCGAATATTTAAAGGCGCTGTCCTCAATTGAACACTATTAGCTGTAACTGTTTCTTGTTATAACAATTACCATCGATGTTACTGAGTAATAGTAGAAGCTCGACGCAAAGTTTTTGAATATCTTTCTCGATCACACCTAAAATGAAACTGATCAATAGTCTCATTCAATCATTATGTAGACTGTCGTCTAGCACTCTAGTCTTTCTACTAAGAGACATTTTCAATGATTTTGGCAATAATATTTTCAGTTGAAGAATTATTAAGCCAGATAGTTTATATGAATCAGGCAAAAACATAAATCTCTAGACAAATATCGATTGTTGGCTTAGAAATATGGTGTGTAGATTAAACTTCGCAAAAACTATTATGTGACTCAAGGACATTTTCACTACCTAGCGGTGAATGGCAAAATTAATCATTTAATAGGACCAAACAACTCGCCGTGCACTCGAAATAATGTAAAAGTATTATTCGCAGATCTAATTATCAAAATAAATCGAATTTGGATTTTCATCACTGTCAATTATAAATAATATTTTTCTAAAATAATAAATTTTAATAGTAAGAAATTTTGTTTATTTCGAAAAAACGCGTAGTAAGATATTCTACAAAAAGCATTGGTGAAAATCTAATTTTGTGTTTCTTTAAAAATTGTTATTAAGTATGCGAACCAAACTTTTATACGATTTGGAACTTTCGGCTCGTTATCTGGTCGAACGCTCAACCTTTTCAGCATCATTTAGAATAAAAATGAACGATTATTTGACATATTATTATTTTTTATAGCTATCTCCGTTATGATAATAATAATTTTTTAAAAATTGCACCAACATATCTCTTCAGTTTTGTTTGAATCATTGATTTGATCGACTAATTCACAAGTTCAGAATCATTTCACAGCATGTATTTTAATAAAACATTTTGTCAATCGTAGATGCTTATTATCATTAAGAAATCGAAGAAAACTCCCAGAGAAACTAAATATAACACATCAAATTAACTTATTTATTAATTTAAGGGCATGTAAATAAATAACATGTTTGAATTCTGTTATTTGTGCTGGTATATTTAACAATATGTCTCAAAAAAATCTGTTTTAAATAACATGCAATGTCTTAGAAGAAAAATTATTTTACAAAGCGAAATTGTTTTCTGAAGTACGTATTTAGTTAAATTCTAATATTACTGAATACATTATATGACAATAATTTTGCCTCTGTTAACATCAACTCGTGCATTATGTTTATTTTCGGTATTATGAATGTCAAACAACCTCTCAGCAATTAATCTATTAACAAGTTCAACTGGACAACCACTACCAATGAAGCCCCGCCCCCCATCACCTGCAAATTATCTCGTCCAAAATCTCCACGTGACAACTCTATTGCTCTGTCAATGATAGAGTTTTTCATTTTTTCATTTGATAATAAATTTTATGAACAAAGATACGGATGTCCAATGGGGTCACCTTTGTCGCCGGTTACAGCTAATTTAGTTATGGAAAAATTAGAAAGTATATGAAATGGTGGATGTTTTTAATTCTGTACATGACAGAATTAAATTTACAAGGGAGGTTGAGGCTAATAATTAGTTGAGTTTTTTGGACATTAATGTCATAAGATGTAGTAATAATAAGGTGAAACTTAATTGGTACAGAAAGCCTACTTGGTTAGGTAGGTTTTTAGATTTGAATTCACACCACCAATTCAGAAACAAAATGGGAGCATTGAGGGGTGTCATTGACAGAGCAATAAAATTGTCACACAAAGATTCCAGACAAAACAACCCACAGATAGTAAGAGAAACCTCCCCCCCCCAGGTGGTGAGGGGGGGGGGGCTTTCATTGGTAGTGGTTGTCCAGTTGAATTTGTTAATGGATTAATTGCTGAGAGATTGTTTGATATTTATAATACCGAAAATAGACATAATGCACGAGTTGATGTTAACAGAGGCAAAATTATTGTCTTATCATATGTTAGAGGATTATCTGAAAGAATTAAAAGAAATTTTCGGAAATATAACATTCAAATTTTCTTTAAAAATAGCAATAATTTGAGTAGGTTGTTTAATAATGGCAAAGATAGGGATGATTTATGTTTAAAATCAGGAGTTGTTTACAAAATTAATTGTATGGTTCGTAATAAATGCTATATTGGACAAACAGGTAGATATTTAAAAAAGAGAATTTATGAACATAAATATAGTTTGCGTAGCTCACATATTACTTCCGGTTGAAAAGAGCATTGTTTAAAGTTTTTGCATTCTTTTGATTTTGTGAATGTGGATATTTTGGAGCAGGGTATTAATAATAAGTATAAAAGGGAGAGTCTTGAAAGTATTCACGTTTCCAAGAATCAAAATAATGTGAATTTAATGTTAGAGTCTAGTAAATTAGACAATAGTTATCATTCCTTATTAAATTGATTTGTTTTGAACATTTTTGTAGAGGGGGATTGTATATTTAACCCTTTAACGCCCAACTTGACCATTTTTCGGCAATATTTTCAGTGATGTGTAACACTAACTTAAAATGGTTCAAGAAATTCTTTAGATACCATTTTTAACGTAAAATTGTATGTATTTTCAGAATCCGGTATTAAAATTGTCGAATAATTTAACAATAAAAAGTTATAAACAATTTTTTGCAAAAAACGTGAATTTTTGAAGAAAAAAATTCGTCTAACCCAAATTTTCGAATGGAAACAGGGTTCGCTCGCACGTCCAACACGTACATATTTGGTTAATGGCATGTATTTTTATTGTAAAATTTATTGTAAAACTTTATTGTAAAACAGTTGCAATACCTAAATTAAAAATGGTGGCCATCCAAACAACCCTTTTTCCACCAAACTTATCAAGAAAGGTTCGTGATTTTTTTTCTCGATCTGGATCGACTTAACGAAAAAAATTTATAGAACAAAAAGTTATTAGAATTCATCAGAGAAGTCGTGTGAATTTTTTCAGACTTTTCGGAGCGACTTTTGGATTTTTGGATATGGCCATTTTTTGATAAATCCAAAAATCGATCCAAAAATTCTAAAAAAATTCACAAGTATTCTTTGATTAATTCTAAGCACTTTTTGCCCTATAACTTTTTTTGTAGAGTTGGTCTTTATTGAATTAAAATTGTTGAACGTTCTTAGCCGCTATTGAATGTAACGTTGTCCGGGTTTTACCACGTGGAGGTGAATGTTCATTGAAAACCCATGTTATCGGTTTTTTTTGTTGTTTTGTTTTTTGCTGTTTTTTTGTTTTTTTTTTTAATAATTTTTGACTCTGAATTTTTTGATTAGTAGTAAATACTCAAAGAAGATAACTACTAATAGTGCTTTTTTTTGAAGCATGGTTCACAAAAATATTCATTATTGCATTTCTCACAACATTTAGAACTTCTTACTTTACATTCCGAGCAATACGAGCGTTTGGTTCCTTTGGAAAACTCATGCTTCGTCAATAAAACTGTTTGTAGATAATGTTTGCTTATTTCTACTGCAAATTTTTTTATTGCACATTTTTCATTTTGTCGAACAGTATTCCTCAGAATAAGTGCATTTGTAATAGATGCTTGAATTATTCGCAACAAAATATTCCACGTCCATTTTTTGGATCGGATACTTGGTAACACTTTATTACAGTACTGATCGTGGATGTCTACTCCGCCCATAAATTGGTTATAAATTTTAAAAGCATTCGGAAATGGTATTTCCACCTTCTGTTGATTAGTGCTACTATATCTTTTTACAGCACCAAGGGGCTTGATACCTGCTACAGTGGACAGAATTGAAACAGGCTTCGAATCTTGCACAGTAATAAAATTCAGTCCACTAGACTGGTCATGTTGTACAGCAAAAGTACCTTTAGGAGCTTTTTTATCCAAGATATTTTTTACCGTCACCCGATTGTCTCTAACTGTCCCTGTTGCTTGAAGACCAATTCTCGTTAGATGAACCAGTAAATCTGGACAAGTAAAAAGATTATCGAAATAAATATGATTCAGTTGTAATTTACGCGGAGATAAAGATTTCAACATATTGTCCAGCATTCGAATAACTACTCTGCTACTCAGAGTACAATTTGCTAATCTATCATGTGTTTCGTTTTTACCACAGTAAATGTCAAAATGAAAAAGGTAACCAAAACTGTTACATAGAGCCCAAAGCTTGATACCAAATCGAGTTGGCTTTCCCCTTATAAATTGTTTTAGAGTACATCTACCAAAATATTTAACCATCATTTCATCTATCGAAAATGCTGTGCAAAAATAGGTGAATTTCTTTATGTTCATGTTGAATATATCTGTAATTACTCGAACACGCCAAACTTTGTCCAAATCATTTTTATCCTTCAACTGCGAACATTTCAAAAAACTTTTTATTTGTTCAAATTTATTTCTACTTATAGAGTTGCAAACTATTTCACTTTATAAAAATGGGTTTGTCAACCAATAATCTCGTTGAGATGGTCTTTTGTTATAGGTTGAGAAAATTATAACACCTAGAAAAGTATTCAAATCCGTTAGAGATAATTCATATCCATTCTCTTTCGTAGCGTCTATAATGTAATTTTTTAATTCTAGAGAGAAAAGGAACTCAAAAATCTCTGCTGGACAACAATTGAAAATTTTTTTTCTGTCTGGTTCGGATAAAAAAATCTCATTTTCAGGAGAATGATTGTACACCTTCTCTCCTTTTTTCCAAACATATTCATGAGCTTCTTTTAATTTTTTTTGAGTATTATTATAATCATCAAATATTTTAGTGTAAGAAACAGAAGGAAATGGAACAGACGAGTTAGTCGTGACATTTTCATGAAGTTCATCTTCATCATTTGATCCATCATTATCAGACTGTCCCGAATCCTCACCAGGAATAAATACATATTCATTGTAATTTTCTTTTTCAGAAATTTCATATCGACTTCCTCGATTACCCGACATTTTCAGGTCGTTAGCTGATATATGTATGAAAGAAACGTGAGTATGTATAATATGAAATAGGTATAAGTAGTTTAGAAAGTAATTTATAAAATAGGTATAAGAAAAGATAGCTAATTTACGCGTTATATAGTATGTATTTTTAGTTTATACTTATGAACTATTACGAACGTAAAATTTAAAAAATTACAAAGTAATCAGAAATAGAGCATATATTTTTTTCTGAATTTCTTGATATAGTTGTTTATCGAGGTAAAATAAAAAACGAAGAATAATGTCCTTTGATTAGAAAAAACAATAAATAAATTATGATTCTGGTGAAACCAGGGCAATGATACATTCAGTAGCGCCTAAGAATGTTCAACAATTTTTAATTCAATAAAGACCAACTCGACAAAAAAAGTTATAGGACAAAAAGTGCTTACAATTAATCAAAGAATACTTGTGGATTTTTTCAGAATTTTCGGACCGATTTTTGGATTTATCAAAAAATGGTCATATCCAAAAATCCAAAAGTCGCTCCGAAAAGTCTGAAAAAATTCACACGACTTCTCTGATAAATTCTAACAACTTTTTGTTCTATAAATTTTTTTCGTTAAGTCGATCCTGATCGAGAAAAAAAATCACGAACCTTTCTTGATAAGTTTGGTGGAAAAAGGTTTGTTTCGATGGCCGCCATTCTTAATTTCTGTATTGCAACTGGTTTACAATAAAGTATACATGCCATCGACCAAATATATACGTGTTGGACGTGCGAGCGAACCCTCTTTCCATTCGAAAATTTGTGTTAGACGAATTTTTTTCTTCAAAAATTCACGTTTTTTTGCAAAAAATTCTTTCTAACTTTTTATTGTTAAATTATTCGACAATTTTAATACCGTATTCTGAAAGTACATACAATTTTACGTTAAAAATGGTATCTAAAGAATTTCTTGAACCATTTTATGTTAGTGTTACACACCACTGAAAATATTGTCGAAAAATGGTCAAGTTGGGCGTTAAAGGGCTAATTTACTAAATTTGGTAGTTGGGATAAGGTATATATAGATTAGAATATAAGTTTTAGTTTAGTCCCTGATGAGGAGCCGTAGCGAGCTTGAAACGTTGGCCACGTCTTCAATTAGGTAAGGGTATTGGAGACAGTCAGACTGCACTTTACTAACAAAGAATTTTTTCAGCTAATATTTTATTTTCAGATTAGTCTACGGGGATGAATGTAAACAAGGACAGTCTGACTGTCATTATAATTTTAATTTAATTTTTATGTTTAATTTTTATTTTTTTTATTTTTATTTTTATTTTTATTTTTATTTTTAGATTGAATTGATTGGACCGTAAGACCAATAAAAATATTTATTAATTAATTTTAAGTTTCTGAAAATGCTACTGTTAACTTTTTAAATAAAAGAGGAATCTTTCAAAAGCCTTAAAACATTTTTCAGTTAAATTTAATTAACTTAAAAAAAAATTAAAAAAATAATTAAAAAAACCAAAATAAATATATGGATTAAAAAAGTTTTTATTAATTTTTTTTAACATAAAATATTACATACAAATATTAGTTAATTTTGAAATTATCTCTGTTCAGTCTTCTATTTGATGCGTCGAACCATGAAGTTATACTTTGTTTAAAATCCTCATCACACACATTACAAAAAGCTAATTTGCAAGCTTCTAAAAAATTAGATTATTTTAAAAACCTATTCCATCATTACTTTATAAAGTAAAAAATTATAAACTTACGATAAATATAGCAACAAATCCTTAGTTGTCTAAAACATTTTTACCAGCATTTTGGCCAGTAAAGTTATAATTATTGGCCACTGTGTTGGTTAGAACTATAGACATATTATAAATTAATTTGTTAAATTGTTTACTCCTTTACTTTTAAGATAATGGATCTAAACAATAATGAATATTTATAAAAATAATATGATTTTATTTACTCCGTAAGAATACTATAATTCACAAAAAGAAGGATTAAAAAAAACGTTCTGAAAATATAAGAACCAAAATTTGTAATGTGTATAACAAAGGTCCTATTATTGTCATGAATGTGTGAATTATTTTCTTTATAATATTTTGTGACGAAATAACTCGCGACATGAACTAAACATTTATTTTGCCCCTTTTTAGCCTACGCTTTCGTATATTAGCTAGATGGGGCCTAAAGGATAAATTGCATACACGGTAATTATAGATCGGTCAAAGCATTGCGTATCGACGTTAATTGTATTTTCCTAAGGTCAGAAAAGGAAATAGGTGTTTTTTTATGTTATTTAACGTCGCTCTATTTATGCTTCCAAATATTGGTGCTAATCAGCCGCGGAGGTCTAGGATATGTTTGTAAACACATCACATGTTAATTATTACAGCGGCGCTTGTGTCAATCACCAAGTTACTAGTCCTTTGCTCTAGCAATCGAGCCATCGTAGGCCTCAAAATAGGCGTTGGTGGAATTACTTGGAGAACGTAATATGGAAAAGAGAGATAATAATAATAAAATCATAGTCTTACCATACGAGGGTGGATTGATAAGTTTCCGGCCTGACCAAGAAAAATAACGTTTTTAAGAATTTTTTTTTATTTCTCAACATTTATTTTTTATTTATTTTTTATTTCTCAATATAATCTCCTCGAAGGCTGATACAGTTCTCATAGTGGTGTTCTAGTCTAGTAATGCCATCTCTATAGACCGATTCGTCAAGCTCATCAAAATACGCATTTACAGCTTCGATTACTTCTTCATTGTCCGTAAATCTCTTACCGCCAAGCGATTTTTTGAGGTTAGGAAACAGATAATAGTCACTCAGGGCTAGGTCTGGAGAGTAGGGAGGGTGTGGCATCAATTCAAACTTCAGATGGTTGATTTTAGCCATCGCAACGATTGACGTGTGCGCTGGTGCGTTATCGTCATGAAACAAGATTTTTTTCTTCGTCAGATGAGGTCGTTTAATTTTCACTTCGTGGCTCAAACGTTGCAATAAGTCTGCGTAGTATTGACCAGTGATAGTTTTTTCCATTTTCAAGGTGATCAATGTATATAATACTTCTTGCTATACTACCTCATCCCAAAAAACAGTAGCCATAACCTTGTTCGCCGAAAAAATTGTTTTTGCCTTCCTTAGAGTTGGTTTCCATGGTCCAATCCACTGTTTAGACTGTTGTTTGGTTTCAGGAGTGTAGTGGTGGACTCAAGTTTCGTCAACGATTACGAATCGACGCAAAAATTCGCTTAGATTACGCTTATATAACGCTAAATTGGCGGTAGAAATGTTCTTTCGAATCAATTTTTGGTCGACTGTTAGCAAACGTGGCATTCATCTTGCACAGAGTTCTTCCATACACCAATGTTGGTGCAAAATATTTTGTACACGTTCATATGACATCTTACAGGTCTCAGGTATCTCACGCACTTTTCATCTGGGGTGCTTCAGCATTGTTTGATGGATTTTTTCGATCGTATCTAGAGTTGTGACCCCAATGGGGCATCCTGAGCGAGGCTAATCAGAGGTGCTCAAACGACCCTTTTAAAACTCGGAAACCTACTGCTTAACGGTTGAATATGATGGAGAGGACGTCCCTAGTGTTGAGTCCATCTCCTCTTTAATTTCCTTGTGCGTTAACTCCTTCAAATAAAAGTATTTGATGACAGCACGATTTTCTAGCTTTTCCATTTTTACGAAAAACACAGAGGCGTCTTGTTCAGCGTGATCTCAAACCTAAACTAACATGGCGATCGGACTAAAACTATAGCTACAAGCTATCTAAGGATGGTACTATAGAACGCCACCTCAAGGTAGGCCTAGTGGCGTCATCTCTTGGTCAGGCCGGAAACTTATCAATTCACCCTCGTATGTAAGAGGATTATCCGAAAGAATTAGAAGTGCATTTAAAAATCATAAGATTCAAGTTTATTTCAGAAAAAATTATAAAATTAGAAAGCTATTTAATAATTGTAAAGATAAGGATGATAAATATTTGAAAACAGGAGTAGTATACAAAATAAATTGTAAAGATTGTGACAAATATTATATTAGACAAACGGGAAGGTACCTAAAACACAGAATGTATGAACATCAATGTAGCTTACGATACAATATAAACTTGTTACATTCTTTCGACATTGAAAATGTAAATTTTTTGGAACATGGTATTAAGAATATATATAAAAGAGAAACTCTTGAAAATATTCATATTTTGAAAAATCCCAATAATGTAAATTTAATGTTAGAGTCGATTAAATTGGACAAAACTTATCATTCCTTATTCATATAGAATTTGTATTTCGCATTCAAGTTAAAGAAAAAAAGAGGGTCCTATAAATGTTATACTAATAAATTTGGAGTTGGGATGGGGTATATAAAGTAGCATACAGGGTTTTTCAATTTAGTTTAGTTCTTGAGGATGAACCGTAACGGTTCGAAACATCAGTCAAGAAGGTAATTTTAAATTTAAGGTGGTGGGGGCAGTTAGTTTGTCCTTTACTAACATAGAATAATATTTTTTTTTATTTTATTATTAATTTTATTTTATTTTTATTTTATATTTTTATTTTTAATTTTCTGATATAATTTATTTCAGTAATAAGTTTTATTTCAGATTCTACGGGGGTGAAAATAGACAAGGACAGTCTCACTGTCATTATGTTAGTTAAAATATGATATTATAAAGACTGTAAGACCGATAAAAATATGATATATGTTTATGCATTTTGAATGCATATCTTTATTTTGTTTTCTTACTTAATAAAGTTAACGTATTATATTTAATATGTAATGTATCTCTATTTAACAAAAACATTTATGTTACAACAAAATCGCTTTGATAAAATGAACTTAACATTGAGATAATCATGATGACCATTACCAGCAACTTTTAAGTGCCAAAACTCCTAAAAATAAACCGATCGCCTTTAAATTTTGAATATGTATTCAATACGGCTAGAATTGGATGGTAGGATATTTTTTATTGCAAATTTAACTAAAAAACCAAAAAGATGACTACATAGCTAGTTGCGTGTATATCGGTAGAGTGCCTATTAGGCCTCGTACCACATGCATGCAGATGGATAGATAATAAACAGTGAGCGCAGGTGAGAGAAAGAGATGAAACAGTATAGAAGAAACTCGCGGGTACATGGTATGACAACGCCCACGAACATCGAGTAATCCATATTAATCCCCATGGATTTTTCTTTTCTCTCCTCCCCCCTCTCGTTCACTCTCTCTCTCTCTTTTCCTCTTTCTCTGTCTCCTCCATACAAGGTAGTTATGTGTCAAATATGATTATATAGAATTCTGATATCATACTCCGAAACTATAAAATCAATCATATAATTTTTGGAAAAGTTTACAGTCTATAATTAGCAGCTTTTTCGGTGTATTGATTTCGTAAACATAGATAAATTGCTGACAATGGCCATGAATATTGTCTCAATGTTAAGTTAATTTGTTTAAAGCATACATATATTTTGTTGCAACTTAATTATTTTATTAAATACAGAAATATTATAAAATAAAATCAAAATTAAAACATACATTTTTTTAGTTCCAAATATTTGAAAGATAAAAGTTATCGAATTATGAATCCTTCGAATTAATTTTATTTCTGAAAAGATCTTTTTTGGGATTGTTTATATACTTACTTTTAATACAATAAAGAACAAGAGTAAATGTTAGGAATGTATATTTGTGAGGGGAAAGATAAATAATTTAACAATAATTTGATTAAAGTGATTTTACATTTATTATAGGAAAGGCATAAAAAACCTCTACTCGGTGAGTGGAGGAAAAAGCCGCTAACTTTATAATTACAAGCCAAAGTTTAAAAGGTAAAAAAATTTTTTATGCCGAACCAAGAATAACGGAATTCTACAAATGGTTAAAACAATCGCTAGCGCTCTTATCGCACAAATATTCTTATCATAAAATAGAATACAGGAGGTGAAGCTTATTCACATACCTGATATTTATTAATTTATTTTATTTATGGAATTAATTTAATATTATGAATCGAAAACAAAGTTGAGATCTTCGTGGGGAAAGATTTCTTTACCTAATGTCTGATATAGGAATAAGGGTAGGTAGAACAAAAGAAAATAGTACTTATTTTTACAATAAAACTGCATATATTATATACTGAAATACAGAAGGTTCCGAAGAAGCAGGGAAAGCTCGAGACAGAAGGTTGAGTACAAACTGAGTGGGAATGAGAGTGAATACTAAAAGCGTAGGTATCTTTTAGCAAAATTCGGAGAGGTTGTAGAGAGATCCTTAGCGTGGGTATCTAAGGCTTGTCTCTATAAAGGACGGAGAGAATCTAGTGGTCGTGACTTTACCACTCGTGCTGCTCCCGAAGAAATGTGTTAAAGTTCGGACACATGTCAGCTGGACCAATGAAGATAGACGGTTATAGAAGTGAAAAGTTTATAGGCTTATTGGTAACAAAAAATCGCAGTATTAAGTAGTCCATCGGATGGTAACACTGCAAATCTACAACACATCACTATATAGCATATATCAGCAGAGATAATAAGAAGAGATTGCTTATGCCATATATGAAAGGCTCGGCGATTTTCTAGCGCCGAGCAATAGCCCCAACGGCTACACGAACGCTCCAACGCGGCGTCACAGCTACGTCAGCAGATTTTAGTGTACGTATTTGCCTACGTCACGAGCTATGACGTAGGGAATAAATATATGTAGATATAGTTGTACGATTCTGTCCAATGCGACGTAGCTGTTTTCATTTGAGTCATACAGAGGCTAAGCTAAATCATATCTAATATGCGCACGAACTTCAGAAAGTAATTCAGACCCAAACTCCAATGCCAGCTTTATAATACAGACGAATTTTTCATTCCGTAAAAAATAAAGACTTTCCTTTCTTTTATTGTGGAAATTCCAAATTGAGTCTTATGATTGTGTGCTGAAATGGTTCCATAATTAGTTTAAAAAATTTATTTTTAATATTTAATGCTTATATAACATTGTAGTAAAAACGCGTGGGAACAAAAAGAGAAAATCCATTAATTGTCTCAAATATTAAAAATATAAATAATAATATAAATTCAAAATTAAAAAGTTAAAAAGTTATACGTTTTCTAAATTATAACTACAAAATATACAAAATTTGTAAATAAATAAGATTTACATGTGACAACATATTGCAATAGGATAGAATTTGAAGTTTCGTATTTTCTAAATTATGTATTATCAATAAAAAAAGTATAAGTATTTTATATAATTATAAATTATGACATAAGCTTAAACATATTTTCAAAAAATACGAGTATGACGAAGATTTTCATGTTATCGTAGTTCATCAACGTTTATATTTATTTTAATCTACTCTGTATTATTACTTATTGATATTTTAAACGATTCGTGTAATTTCGATTAAACACAAACATTAGTCTAAGGAATAGAGACATTTTCTGTATAAAATAATAACGAAATTATTCTGTTCGTTTATTAATAATATTACAGTGATTTGTGACATAACCTCACCTATGATGAAATTATCTATTGAAGAAATTGTTAAAAATAAATTATCTTATTTACTTATGTATATTATAGAGTAATTGCAATCATTTAATGATTCTGAATATTATATGATACAATTTTAAAGAATATATAATTAATCGTTTATAATCTTAAAATTGTATTATTAGGTTGTCAAATATCTCCCTTCCGCTTTTTTGCTATTCATTCAATGCTTTATAAAAAGTGTTACAGTGGTCGGATTTACTTCAAATATGCGTCATTTTGTTCGATAATCTGTTTTCATCTAGATGGCAACTTCATAATACCCCTCTTGTAGAAACCCCTCTCCTTATTTGTGAAGAACTCGCAGCCACTTTTCACAGGCCTCTTTTGAGTCCAACTTTACACAACCAAGGGCGTTCGACGTGGACAGTAGCCGTGAGGCTGCGTTGCTAGCTTATAGAGTTTGGAGGTTGTGCACGTGATAAAATTTATCTTTCGTAGAAATTCGATGCATGGAAAGGGACGGCGCTATATAATCAATCGCTCGCCCAATACATGACTCATTTTGATTCTGACTCTTTCAAAGGTAAGATCGTCGTGTATTCATATATATTAATAAACAAAGTATTTAAAATTAAACCCCAGTTTTTTTTTCTTTTCAGATATTAATTACAATGTTAACTAGAACTATGAGAAATGAGCGTTTATCTAAATAAAATGTATATTTTATTACCGATAAGGATAAAAAATTTTTATCGATTTTATTAGTAAATAAAGATAAAAAATCCTTATTTATTAAATGAAATCCGAAACAAATATAATCTGAATTAAGAATGAACGTTTAATTGCACGTTAGAATTACAAATGAGTCACTATATTTTAATTTATATCTGATTTCGGTCGAAACGTTAAATGAAAACTCTCAATAGAAGAGGGATAGCTAAAAAGTGTACAAAATACTTTCTGTCTGAATGTTCTTTCGACTCCTAATAATATGAATCAATTTGTCGTATTTTAAAGGAACCGCTGGCCATTTTTGCTCCAGATGACCCTTTCACTATAGCAAGACGCATCATAAATTTTAATATTATTATTATCCTTACCTAATCACGATCTTATCATCTAGGCCTTAAGCATCTTAATTATTTGTTGAATTGTGCGTTTTCCCCGGCGCTTTCGCCCTATACTAATTGCTGTATTGTGCGTGCAGTATATATACATGTGTGTGTCGCGCGCCGCTCGGACGCCTGTGGCGCTCCTCGCGGCTTTCATTATTCTCGCCTATACAGTTGTAGAGTTAAGACGTGTTTCGTTTGATCTGAATAAAGACCGGTAGATTTGTTAACATAATTAATAATTATTTATTTATTTATCCTTCCTACATAAAGTCCAACAGGTTATGGGATCCAGCCCGCATTACTGCGGAATTTAAGTAGATTTTTTTCCTCGAGTTACGTGATTTACGTAGACACGAGGGTGAGGCGAATTTTTCGCGCGCAAACTAAGAATTTGTGTAATTTCAAGCTTAACCAAATAGACTGATTAGCATTCGCGTTAACGTGATCGGGAGTGTGTGCGGATACAAAAGAAAGGCCTGTCCGTAAAATTTTACTTGTGAAAAGTGATTTTAGTGACAAAAATTCAACCGCACCACACCTCTCTCTCTTAGATTTTGGTTTACAGAAGAGAGTAAAAAGAGAAGAGGGACAAATTGAAAATTTGTAAAAACAATAGAAGGAAGGAAGGAAGGATGACTGGTAACAAAGAGAGAGAGGAAAATAGTAAGTCTGAAAAATAAAGAATAGATGTGGTAAAAACGTAGAAAAATACATATGAAATGCGAGTTTCAACTCAAATTTTGGTTACTTACAAGAACAAAAAGAGCAGTTAAAATTGACTTAAAGAAATGTTAAAACTTAACAGACAGAAAATGTTAATTCACAGAAAGAAATTGCGAAAATTAACAGAAAGAAGTTTGTAAGATAATAGTAAAAATTGAAATTAAAGATAGAAACTGCAAAGGAAAAACGAAGAAAGAGAGTTGAAACACGTAGAAAACATGCAAAATTACAAGAATCAGAAATAGAAATCAGAAAATTATGTATAGTTACATATATAAAACATACAAAGACAAACTCGCAAAAGCGCGCGTAAAACTAGGAAACCGTTATTTTACTTCTTAGAAAAAGAGTTCTAAAAAATAACAAATTCCAAGTAAGAAGGGGCGGTAGAAAACGACTGGCACGTGGCCGGCCGCAAGTAACCAAACCTTACCACACGCGTAAATGTAGATAGAAAGAACGAGAGTGTGTGCACAATAACCAAAAGCATACATACATGTGTGAAAGAGAGAGAGAGAGAAAGACTGAGCGCGTGAGAACGCATGAGGCTGTGCGAGAGAGAGAGAGAGAGAATGAGCGCGCGCGGAGTGGGGAGAGAGAGAGCGCCGCGCGGACCGCTGCGCTATGGTAAAGCATCCATGCGCACCGCTCCGCAGCCGCCAGCCGAATGAACTGAGTATGCGCGAGCCAAGGCGCGGGGCGCAGCCAATCAGAGCGCGCGCTCCCCCCGGTACGAATGACTAGGGAGAGAGAGAATGATCGAACTTGCTGCGCGGAGATAGATTCTCGCGTGAACAAGCGAATTTGAAAACGAAAAATGCACAGTTATAAGATTTCATTTTAAAATCGAAATAAGAAGCAAGTTCGAATCGAAAAAATCGTACAGGCTTAAATGAAACAGGCCATATGTGCGTATATACGTCTATACGTGCATACGTAACAATGTACGTAGGAATTTACAGCATTATGAGAGAGAGAGAGAGAGAGAGAGAGAGAATAAGAATAAATGTGTACATGCTTGCAGAACGAGTGAGGCGCGCCTGGCTCGCTGCCTTGCGTGCGCGGCGAAAATGAAGAGAGAGAGAGAGAGAGAGAGAAAGTTAATTTTGCGGCGCTTGCAAGTGAAATGCTGTAAAGTAGTCTTTGGACTGCATGCGCCGTGCCGCAAAAGGATCTCGCCGCATCCGCGGCAAGCGGATCCGTGTCGGGGACGCAGCGTACGGCGGCGACACATCCCAAATTGATACAAACAAAATTGAATTGACATTAAGGGGGCAGCTAAAAGTTTAAAATTGGGAGAAGTCGTTGTCGTGCGCTGGACGGTCTCTCTGTACAGGAGTCGCTACTCGCGGATTACAGAGATCTGATTAGTGGCACCTACGCATGTTTGCCTTAGACTAAAAGAGGTGAAATGGGTGGCTGGTTAAGAAACATCCAATACGTGCGAGCGGTAAGAGATTACGGTATATATACTTCCTATATATTGTATGAGAATATCAAGGTAGCCGTATTGGATAGTAGAACGTCCCCCTGTAGCACGTGGCCATACTTCCTGGTTTCACGACTGCACGACGGACAGCAGATGTTTAATTACATGTGAATGTTTAATTACGACTGAAATCCTTGATGGTCGAAATGAGCACGAGTCGATCGGTTAAATCACAGGCCTGTGTAGAGTTGTAGCAGAGACTCGATAAGACTATTTCGACGTATAGTGTGCACTTAAAATCGTATCGAAAATAAAAAGAGATGTAAGATCGGTGGGGTAGTTAGCGACGAGAAACGCGTACATTGAAAGAGCTTATAAGGGAACTTAAGCTATGCCGGTATACCGAAAGAGCCCCGAGAGAACACCAGCCACCGACACGAAAAACTCAGTAGAAGTATCGTGTATAAACTAAGAGCAAGGTTCAGATGAATTAAGCTGGGCTTTCATTTTGACAGGTCTGAAAGAGGAGCAAAAGAAAACCATAACTGGGACGCTCCTGAGAATTTGGAAAGAGAAAAGATTGTATCTCCTTGGCGAGGGACGTAAAATCTACGTCTCTCGCGTGAGCAGAGAGCCAATAAGCATTTATATCTATTTTGCTGAAAGTAAAATCATACAGATAACAAACTTGCTAAATGAAAATGAAAGAGAGATTTTGAAAAGAGAGTGGCCAATAGGAGTGAAAATACTGCGCCTAGACATACCTGAGGAGGCAGAAAAAGAGATGATAAGTCGAGACGAGCTCAAAAATGCTCTTGACGATCTGGACAGGAAAAACGAAACGAGAATGGCAGAGATAAGAATAGAAGCCGCAAACGAGCGCGCTAAGTTTTTCGAAATGCAAAAGGAAACAAACCAACAACTGGTTTTTAGTCTAGCGACGCAAATATCGGAGATGATCAAAGTACAGCTCCAATCCATTCAATCGAAAGAGGCAGAAAGGGAGGCCACCAATGCTAAGCCAAGGATCAAGAAGATTGAAATTTTAAAGGAGGCAGATGATAAGGGTCAGTCCAACCAGCCCGAGGAAACAGAGACAAAAGAGACAGAAACAGAGGAAGAGAGAGAACAACCGATTCCGCAATACCAACCATGGACAACGGAGGAGCAAACCAATCCATATGCGTTTGGAGCCTACAACCAATGCCGCCCGGTAATCATGGAGAGAAATTCAAGGCTACTATAAAAGATGCGAAGATGAAAACGTAACAAAATCTATGTCAATTATTAACGATTATAATATTTTAAATAATAAAACATGTAATTCAGAAAAAACATTTATATCCGAAATTGATTCGGAAAGATCTAATAAGACGTGCGAATTGAAATATAGAGAAAATGAGAAAGAAAAAGATATAAAAGAATTGATCGAAATTAATTTGAGATCGGAGATTATGAGATGCGAGAAACTTGAAAAAGAAAAAGAGAAAAATAAGAAAGATCACATTGAAACTGATCTAAGATCGGAAATTAAAAAATATGAAAGATGTGAAAAAGAAAAGAAAAGAGATGGAGAAACAGAAAATAACTCACTAGAGAGTTATATAAAAGAAGCCGTGAACACGTTAGTCGAAAGAAAATTAGACGAAGTAAATCGTGAAAATAAATTAGAGAATTTGACAGAAAGATTGGAATCGGTTATATCGAAAGACAACGGCGGAAATAGAAAATACAAATTGACAACAGAAATTAAATTTGAAATATTTAACGATTATTTGATGACCGAGTTAAAGACTAAAAGATTAGATTATGTTATGAATATAGAATCTTCGAATTTGGTTAAATTCTCGGAAGGAAAAGTCGCGGATGACAAGCATAGAACTCGCAAAATTATTATAAATCATATAGACATAAATTATTATATGAAAATTGTAGAAATGAAATCGCCGAGGAAAATTGTTGAAAAACTAAAAAAATACAAGAGATTAAAATCAAGAACAACGAGAGTTTCCACGAGAAAGGAGTTATATCGTTTAAAATACGTACCGTCTAGAGAACGCGCCGCGGATTTTTGGTTGCGTTTTGAAGACAAAATACGTGATTTTGAAAGCGCGCCGCGATCGGGAAAGTTATCGGATGACGAAAAGCGAGACATCTTTTATAATGCTGTCTCGGGTGCGCTTCCAGAGACTGTACTAGCGGACTGCTTGTTCGAAGGTACAACTGGAGGCGAGATGAGACTTAAAAAATTAAAAGTTCCCGAAGAACAAAAATTATTTGAGTCTCGGGATGTTAAATTTATCGAAAAACTAGTATTCAGGGACTATTACGGAGGAAGCGAAAACAGTCAACTTAATTTTGAAAGTGTGAATAAAGTAGGAAAGGGAGAGTCTCCAGACCCAAGGTTAGAACCGAGAAGAAGTATTCGAATAAGGCAACAAACCAGGAACATTGTATTTACGTTGAACAGCGACAGATATGAACCGAACTCGGAAATAAAATATCACTCCTTGTTGGCTAAAATAAATCGAGATCCGCAGACATATCGCGAGGCCGTGAATTCGACTGATGCAAACAACTGGGTTAAAGCAATTGATTCCGAATTAAACTCCATGGTAGAAAAGGACGTATTTAGCGAAATAAGTACCGATTTAATGTATAAACAGAATAGGAATCCTAATATTCTCGACTCGCGATGGGTGTTTCGTCGCAAGATAGACAGTTTAGGTAAACTAACTTATAAAGCCAGACTGGTAATACGGGGGTTTAAAGATAGAAATAATTACGACGTCAGAGAGACTTATGCGCCAGTGTCTAGACTGACGTTAGTTAGATCGTTTCTAGCCATCGCTAACAAACTGGAACTTAATCTAAAACAATTAGACATCGAGACGGCTTTCTTGTACGGAGACATCGAAGAATATATATATCTTCGAATGCCAGAGGGATATCAGGCATCCGAACCGAACAAAGATAATATTTTAAAGCTCAAGAAGTCACTCTACGGTTTAAAAATTAGTCCTAAAAGGTGGAACGTAAAATTTAACGAGATAATGAACAAATTGGGATATAAAACTGCAGATTCAGATCCGTGTTTGTTTGTCAAAACCGGTCAAAACGGCTTATACGCGTTGCTATTGTACGTCGATGACATACTAATCATGGGAGAAAGAGAAAGCGAAATTGACGATCTTATAGACAATCTAGCCAAAGAATTCAAGTTGAAACGCTTCGAAAATCCGACCGAATACTTAGGAATAAATATCCGTCGCGACCGAGCAAATAGAACCATCACACTGTCTCAGCGTAATTTTGTAGAGAAATTGATAAATCGATTCGGATATCGGGACATCAGAAGCAGCAGAACGCCTATGAATATAGCCATTGCCACGAACGAACAACGCAGAGACCGCGAAGAAGATAACATAAGGGAAAGTAATAAAAACAACACCAGATACTGTGAAATAGTAGGCTCATTATTGTATCTCGCTAACGCCACGCGACCCGATATTTCGTATAGCGTGAATGTACTAAGTCGACACCAAGTGAATCCGACGGAAGTAGAGTGGGGTATGATTAAACGTGTTTTCGGATACTTAGCCGGTACATCTGACAAAGGTCTGATTTTTAAAGGAACCGGTAATAGTCTAGAAGCGTATTCCGATGCTAGCTTGTCGGATTGTAAGAATTCGCTGACAACGTGCGGACACCTGATCAGATTGTACGAGGATACTGTGGGTTGGAAGACTCAAAAACAACTCAGCGTAGCCTTGTCCACCTGTCAAGCCGAATACGTAGCCATGAGTCTCGCCTGCCAAGAGTTGATCTCCTTGCACAACTCAGTTAAAGAAATCTTAAAGGTCGATTTATATCCGTTGCGCGTGAACTGCGACAATCAGGCCGCCCAATTCTGCGCGAAAACCGACGGCAACAATCGTCTCCGACACATGATAAGCCAGAGAGAACACTACATTAAAGAATGCGTTCGGGATAATTTAGTAGAAATAAATTGGGTAAAATCCTCCGATCAATTAGCCGATATATTTACGAAAAGCCTGAAAACAGATTTACACGCTAGGATTACACAAGCCATACTAAATGATTGAAATGACATAAATGTTTCAGATCCTGAAATCGAAGAAGAGAACTGGGACTAGCTCTAATTGAATAATGCAGTCACAAGTCCAGCACCAAGTCCACACCTAGATTGATCAACTTAAAGAGAAAAGAGATTAACGACGCTGCATAATTGTATCAGAGCGAATAATGAAACAAGACGTATCGGAGTTATTTGAATATTATTAAATGTTTGCATTTATTTATGAAATATGTATGTTGGTCGAAAGCTCCGGACAAAACGAGAGAGAGAGTTGGATTGTGCGTTTTCCCCGGCGCTTTCGCCCTATACTAATTGCTGTATTGTGCGTGCAGTATATACACATGTGTGTGTCGCGCGCCGCTCGGACGTCTGCGGCGCTCCTCGTGGCTTTCATTATTCTCGCTTATACAGTTGTAGAGTTAAGACGTGTTTCGTTTGATCTGAATAAAGACCGGTAGATTTGTTAACATAATTAATAACTATTTATTTATTTATCCTTCCTCAATAAAGTCCAACATTATTATTTCATAATGACGTACTTCTGTTCGATATCTTATTCGTTTATCTTATTTCGTTATCTTACTCTTTACCGTATGTCAATGGCCAAGCTATTAGCTTAGAAAAATCGTATTGTATAAAAATTGGATCGCTAATTTGAATTTTTCTTATATCACGCTTATGCAATTTTCAATTTGTTAATGTCATAAGGAGGTCGACTCGAAAGTGCTGCTTGAGTTATTCTACAATGTCTACTATAATTACATTGGTTACCTAAGTTTATATTTTGTATCCTGTCTAAATTAATAACATCGTTTTTTACATGTTCTAAAAAAACGGCATGTGTCGCAGGAAGCTAATAAAAATTAATATTTCATAAGCAAAGAAGTGGGAGATTTCTCTGCAAGATCTATTTTCTTATTTTGATTAACGATCGAACAAATAAAATACATACAAAATGGCGAAACAACTAAATAATTTATACAGATATATGTTTGTAAAGACTTTATTTTAAATATGAAAAACGCCTTAATCTGATGGCAAATGATTATATATTTTATACAGAAGAAAAAGGTTATTAGAAGTTGTTTATTATTATAGCTAAACAGAATTATAGCTTTTACTTTGAATTACTTTAGAGAAGTAATTTGGCAACCTTTAAAAGGTATTGGAAAAATATAAAAGTATAGAAAATGGGTATCACACACCAACTAAATGATAAACAAATGCATAATCGAAACACCATTCGTCAAATATTGCTTCAACCGTTCTAAAGAAAATCTTTGCAACCATGAAATTGTCACAGAGAACGAAAAGTGGATTTATTTTGGGAATCCGAAGGGAACAAAATTATTGCTATCACCTAGTGAAGCCAACCCTTTAACTGCAAGGCTAAATCGCTTTGACAGTAAGACGATGCTCTGTGTTTGATGGAACCAATGTGTTGTGTTGTACTATCAATTATTAAAACTTGCTGAAACGGTGAATAAGGATTGTTACTGATAACAAGTTCTCAATTTGAATTATGCTTTGATCGAAAAACAACCGAAATAGGCCTTGCAATAGATCTTGCAATATGACAATGCGCCGTCTCATCTCGCACCCTCCGTACTATCCAGGCCTATTACCAACTATTACCTCTTGGCATCGAAAGTATATTCACCTACAGGGCGACGCTCGATCAATTTTGAAGAAGAAGAATAACTTGTCGAATGGCTTGCGTCGAAAGGGAAAATGTTTTTTTGAGATGATATCCATAATTTGCTTGAAAGATGGACGAAATGTGTAGAATCCAATGGTTAAGACTTAAAAAAAAGGATTGTAAGTTCCTCTGTAAGTTAGGTATTTTCGTTATCGAAAAAACCGGCAACTTTTAGCTTACATCGCTGCTATATCAAAAGCTTTAGATAATCATATCATTTAAAGGAAACTATGCAAGAGAATATGAGGAAATTATTAAATGATGACATAATACGCTCAAGCAAGCCTTCCTGTTCAGTTCCTTTTTGGATTATCTCAAAAAGCAAGATTCAAACGGAAAAAAGAAGAATGGTAATTGATTATAGGAAGCTGAATATTAAAAGATTAAAGATAAATATCCACTACGAAGACTGGACGAAATTTTAGAGAATTAAAGTAAATGCCCTTATTTTAGCACATTAAATTTGGCGGAAGAATTTTATTAACTACCACTAGACTAAAACTAAGAAAAAAAAGACAGCTTTTATAATTGAAAACGGACATTATAAATATATTTGAATGTTTTTATGGTTAAAAAACGCTTCTGCTAATTCCCAAAGAATGGTGGACAAAGTATTAAGTATGTAGTTAATAAATTTTGTTTTGTCTACAGGACAACATTGTACTATTTTCAAAATCTTTATAGAAACACTTACAATATATAAATCTTATATTCGATGAAATCAGATAATACTATTCAAAAATATAATAGGATAAAAGTGAATTTCTAGGTAATAAAATTCTATTTTTCATTGATATTATCATAACACAACTGTAAATTGAAATCCTAAAATAATAAAGTCCCGCATCCCTAAAACGCAAAAATGAGTAAAAAAAGCATTTTTTGAGAATAGAGGATACTATAGAAAATTTATTAAGGATGATGAAAAAATAGTGGAATCGCTTACAAAAGTACTACAAAAGAACGATCGAATAAACTTCCAAAATCAAGAATATATTGAATCATTTAACAAATTAAAAGAATTCATTACTAATTTTTTGTGATAACATCAGAGGCATCGAACATAGGTATTGGATTCGAATTATCTCAAGATAAACTTAATACCTAGCTATTTGAGAACACTAAATTCAGCAGAAAAAAATTATTCGATGATTCAAAGAGAATTATTAGCTATTGTAGAACTATGCAACCTTTTTGATCACACAGGAAAAAAATCATTGTTAAAATGGATCATAACAATTGATCTGCTTTTATTAAAACACTGGATCTTAAATCAATTCAATGCACAACAAAACTAAATTATAATAGAGTATGATTATAACATACAACATATAAAGAAAGAGAAAAAAGGCGACAGACGCTTTAAGTAGAGTATAAAAAAAACACTCAAGAAGATTTCTTAATGTCATCATAGTACCGTTTCCAAATCAGTTGTACTTAGACTGGTTATTTTATTGATTCTGGTTCCTTTAACCACGGCTTCAATAGGCTGGCAACTCCTGTCGACATTGATAAAATTTCACGCTTGTATATTGACTAATAGATTCATTAGCATATACGCAGCATCGCTAGGAGCTATTGTTGATATAATGCGAGGAATGTGTATCTTGACAAAAGTTGACTCCATGTAGCCTATCAGCTTGTTCTTGGGGCTTGTTTTATTTACTTGATTTATGAAGAACTTGATTATTTTGATAGTTAATCACTTGATTTGATGCTTCTGATAAATGAAATACTATTTGTGAATCCGGCTCAACAAATCAAAATATTCTGTCTCGAGCAAAACTATTCAGTTTTGAAGGATTTCTGTTTACAAATCACTCACTCCACCCTTTCAATAAAGGACGTACTTCAATAAAGTACCTAACCGCGGAAGACTTGATGTTTTTACCAGAGCTACACATGATTTGGCACAAACCAAATGGAGTACAGAATGATTCGCATCAGTTTATCTGACGCACACACTCGCGCCGTATGCTTTCTCGCTTACATTGCAAAATCCATGTATTTGTAATTGACGCACTTGCATTAGAATTATCTGTCGTTTGATGGCTACTCGATTGATGCTCAGCAAATCTGATTTAAACCTACTTCATTTACTGTGAAAATGCTGAGGCACCGGCTCATCCCGGTTTAATCTTTTCATCCGGAACTCTTTCATTATTATCTTCGCGGATAAAATTACAGGAACTAACAAACCAAGAGGATTATACAACTGCGCAATCTCTGAGATTATTATTCGCTTGGTCGCACATTTTTGTGATGGTCATTTATCAATTTTGTAATATATTAAATCACGTTTTGAGTTCCAATGAACTCTTAATAGTTTTCTTTTTTTTTCGTCAAAACATATATTTATGCTCTCAAGAACAATGGCATGATGAGGTATATAGTATCGGTCATCTATTTGATTTTTCTTCTAAATATTAATCATATCATTAACATATAGATATTCACGTAAGAACTTAATATATTTGGTTTTCAACACTTAATTTTTATCTAATTTTCGCGCAAGTGCATAGAATCGCTTCAGTGTCATTGAATATGATTCATCAATTTTACTCTTAAGTTCATTAGATGACAATTGAACTATATATCCTCCGTCTTTATCGTGCCTAGTCTTTGTTACATACAATACAGTCTAAATGCGTTGCAACATTATAAAATATAGACCTTTTATTCACTGGTGAAAGGACTTCAGCTTGACGCGCAACAATGCATCCGAGCAACGTTTTCTGACACATCACTAGTGCATTTGAATTTAAACAAAATTTCCCGTTACATAGTATTTTGTAAAAAGCTGTCGCGCCTATGAGAGGGTCAATTTATTTATTTTACGCCATGGTATCTATACTATCTGTAATTGTAGATAACGCAATGAACTCTAATTTTTGTTCGTAACTATTCATTCGTGACCGTAGTATGGCCGAAACCTTAGATTTTTCTCGGGTTATCACTTCTCCGAGCCCATCTACTGATATACTTATTTTCTCTCCTTTTTAGTTTAAACGTTAAGAAATCTTCTAAAATGAAATTTGTTTGAGCATTCCAATCATATAATTCGCCACATTTATTCAGATGTTTACCTTTTTTTAGTATATACATGCGTGCACTTCCCAATAGAACCTCAGAATCTACCGTTAATGTCAATGTAGACGCAATTTGAGCGCAAGCACTCGTTGACGCTTGCTGATGCTGTGCTAATATATGGTTAGATGACGCTTGTGTGGTTGAACTATAATCAATGTGCAGCAATAAATTATGCTTCTTGTGACATTTTTACACGCTGGTGTATTGTATTTGAATGTAAGATGATTGTCGCATAACCAATTCATGCATAAATTATTACTTTTTTCTGCATCGTTCCATTCAATTGGTGGTAGATTTAAAAACGATTCGCCAGTGTATATACTATGTGGTGCTCTTTTAATAGGCTGGAAACTCCTATCGACATTGATAGAAATTTCATACTCGTATATTGTCTAGTAGATTTATCAACTTATATGCAGCATCTGTAGGACCTATTGTTGTTACAATGCCGGGAATGTATATCTGGGAAGGTATGTTGGCCCAACGGTAACTTGGCAAAATTTGATTCCATGTAGCCTCTCAACTTCTTCTTGGCGCTTGTTTTATTTACTCGACTTGTCAAGAACTTGATTATTTGTATTTATACTTATTTTACTGTATTTATACTTATAACTGATATAGAAAATTACAGTTTTAGCATTCGCTTTTTGAAGACCGGGAACGCAATGGATATCTCGCGTGGTGCACTATCATCGAATCACCTACTACCTTTTCCAGAATATTATTGTCATTTGAATAATTTTTGTATATTTATATCTGTTGTATTATTCTGTGACAGATTGTGATGCGACTGTAAAATTTTTTTGTAAGTTTGAAACCACTTAAATACAGCACCTTCCAAGCCACTCTAACATATTATCATAGGAACATTTATTTATTTCTAATAAATTAAAGAGGCTGTATATATTATTTTTCTAACTTAAATATATGTGTGATAATAAAATAAAAAAATGAATGTTATAGACAAAATTCTCCCAATTTTCTGGTGAAAAGCATGAAAAACTTTGTATATAATAACATATAAATGATGATATATAAAACAATAGAAAATTTGCTAAATATTTTTTTCAACAAAATTTTGAGACCTACCTGAAATAAATTTTTTACATTCCACATGTTTTTGTTTTAAAACTAGAATTTTATAAGTAAAATTACAAATTAAAAAGTATTTATACTATGTATCATCTGAGCGGCGAGGTAGATCCCTGACGTATCGACCCTGACATGAGCTGATTATAGTAGCTGAAAACGCTTATTATTAATTGCGTTTTTCTCGAGAATTGTTAGCTTTACAGCAAAAATGGATAGAACATAAAAAATTTGAATAGGATCTACAACTTTTGTTTGAATATTTTTTTCTCAACTCAAAATTATTCCTTAAAACTTGGTTTTTATCATTTTTTAAATATTTTTACAAAGTTTCGGTGCCTGATGTTGCCACATCCAGATTAGGTACCGCAGCGGACGATGGCTCTAATCTTCAGTACATTCAAAGGAATCATTTAAACTAATTTTCGCCTGAGGATAAATTGGTCAGTAAAATATATTGCTGGCTCTCGGGTTATACTCCACAGGTATACTCGTGCAGGTCGTTATAGGTATAAACTTGCCTCGACTTCTTACATGCTAATTACCTTTAATAGACACAAATCCCTACTGGTTCTAGCCTAATTATTGAAAAAGCCCTGACTTAATAAATGTGATAGCAATATCTGTATCGTTATGATTTTTTACATTCAAACAGAAATATGTGTTGAATTTTTTTTGTATTTTACGAGATAAGTTTAAAAAAGGAGTATTTTACTGTGTTTTAATATGATTTATTATTAAAATGTAATTATTGCCAACTTCTAATATTATATCTGTAATCAGAATTCTAAAAAACATGTATGTGCAATTTTAATGAAAATCGGATTATTCGACTAATTCGAAATTTGGCAGCTCTTTGCTATAAGAGATTCTCTCAACTTTTAATGTTATAGAATTCGGTTAAACATATTCTTCTTATCTTTTCCTATATAATACTATGTATAGAGAGAAACAGAGAGAGAGAGAGAGAGAGAGAGAGAGAGAGAGAGAGAGGGGGGGGGCGAGTGCAGGTTGAGAGGCCCAGTGAGAGAAAGAGACAGAACGAGCCGTAATAAGTATTAACTTCAAAAGTGGGTGTGCTTAGGTGATGTCACAGCAGATCTTAGCCACGAGTGGCTCACAATGTGTTGGCAGCTTTAGTTAATTTTTACCTCACATAGGATTAAACTGTTTTACCTGGTAAATAATCAGCTCTACACATTTGGAAATATAGTATTTTTTCACATATGCAGATATTTTTCTCTATGTGTTTTCGTTTAGAAAGTGTCGTATCATAGCATGGGAAACTTAATTAAACGCGCGAAAAAAAAACAATAGATTGCCAATCAGTTATTAATTAGACAGTTTTAAAAATTGTTTTGATTATGCATACAAATTAGATAATATTACGAAAAAAATTATTTTTCACGCATAAAGAAAAATATCGAAAATTTGTCAAACAAAAACGAATATGCAATAATTTTATACATATTAAATTGATTCAATTTTCTTGTTTTTTTTTATATGCAATAATAAGCGGATTTTTATTTAAAAAACTTAAAAAAAAAAAACAAGAAAATCTTAATTCATAGATTACTTTAAATTATTTTTATTTTAACTAAATATAAAGATAATCACAATATATCTTTATATTTAGCTATATTTTTATATTTTTAAAATAAAACTAATATGTAATCTAGATTTTTGTTAAATTTTAATATTATTGATTTATGTTTGAATATATTAATAGTAACATAACTATTTTTAACATACAAGAAATATTTTTACACGGCCTTAATTCGTTTAATAAATTTATTGAGACTCATATTACAAGTAGAAACTATATTAATATTAAAATCATAAAAATTATGACTTATATATAATTATTTTTTCATTATTTAATAGTTGCATTTCATTTCCAATTATTATTTTTTAATAATTTTTAAATATATAAACATTATTAATATACCTTTCTTAAGAAAATCTTTTGTCATCGTACTTTCGATATCTTGTGAGGAAAAGTAGTATAATTCTGCGTCCAGCAACCATACATGTATTTTTGAGGCAGATCAAATCGTACGGCGCGTCATTGCGTATACTTCCCGACGATTTTTAAAACGGGAGGAAGTAAGCAACGGAATCGGCAAAGGGGAGAAGGCGATACGATATTAATAAGGAGAGGGAGCGAGGAAAGTGCAGGAGGTATGGCAACGCTGTTTGTACGCCGAAAAAAAATATATACGTTGAATCTACAGTCTCCAAAAAATAATGTAAAATATATATTTATAATCTACAATATTTTGTTGTTCTACTATATACTCAAGAGTATATGTTTATAATCAATTATTATTATAGTTATGATTATTACTATTATCATTATTATTACTTACGTATTTATAATTTTTTCAGAGTATATAAGATTCCAATTGTTTTACTATATTAAATAGTATATGTTTATAGTCAATTATTATCATTAAAATTATTATTATTATTATCATTGTTATTATTATTACTTACGATCTATAATTACTACCGATTATTTAAGATTCTAATTATTTTACTATATTAATAGTATACGTTATAATTAATTACTATAATGATTATTGTTTTTCTATTATGATATTGCAAGATATGTGTTTGTAATCTAGAACTAGTACTATCAACTAAATTATACTACTACGTTGAAGAATAACTTCATCAAATTATTTTATATGTTATACTGTACCAATCTTTATAATGTTTAATATTGATTATCATTATTTAATAACGATATATATATATATATATATATATATATATATATATATTTGTAACATAAATAATCTTTTTAATTATCCTTTTCAGTTTTATTTTGAATATATATATATATATATATATATATATATATATATATATATATATATATATATATATATAACTAAGATAGATTTAAGAAATTTGTAAGAGATGAACGGAGGCTGCTTTGTCTTCACGAAAAGCCCCCCCCTCCATCTCTCCACCACAACCCAATTTTCCGTGGAGAAAATTTCGGCGGCGTCGCGGCCCGGGTATAAATACGGGCCCTCGAACACGCAAAAGTCAGACTGCCGGCCGTGTTTGATCCGCGCATAGCTTAACAGAGTTTTGTAAGAAATATATCGGTTATAATAAAAAGTTGACAACAAACTAAACAACGCCATTAAATCGCCGTCGTTACGTCCGTGTGGCACCAACACTGTTAGACGTTACAATACATACGCTTTCGAAAAGTAGTAGGGGATTATCACACAAAAAATGGGTGTAATGTAGTTTTTTTATATTCTTTTTGTAATATCGAACAATCTAAATCAATTTTGAAGTTTATAATTGAAGTTGTTTGTTTTTTAAGGTAAAACTTATTCCTGGAAAAGAAAAGTTTGAAACCACCACGCGGAACGAATCTTGGCCCCAATGGAACGAGGAATTTATCTTTTCTTTGCGTAAAGAAACAAAATCGAAATTTGGTAAAACAAAAGTGATTGAGGAAGAGATCGGTGCTTCGAAGTTTATGATAGCTACACTCTATGCTATACTTGAAGATAAGCCATTGATAGCTACCGAAAAAAAAGAACTTGAAAAAGATAAAGGTATACTTGTGACTAACACAATGATAAAATGATTTTTTATATAAATATCAATATTATTTTATACTTTTAAATGCATGATCCTTCGTTTGTTATTTGTGCACTACTTATTGTTTAAACAGTAATTAATTGATATTTATTAGTGAGTATATAAGTATACTTTACCTGTTAAAAAGAATCACGCACGTTGCAATACACGAGTGACTATTGATACACGAATGACATATACATGAATGACAACATACTCATTATTTCGAACAGTTTTAAGCTTAAAAAGAATAATACTAGGACGGTAAATAAATTGCAGGAAAGGATAAAAAGGATGGCAAGAAGAAGGACGCTAAGGATGGAACCAATGTCGGCTCCTCGAGCGGATCAGAGCAACAATTCAAAAGTGGCAAATTCCTGGGTCAGTTTTTCGGTAAGAGCTCGGACAAGATTGCAGAGACCTCGATTTCCGAACGACGGGCCTTTGAGAAACGACGAACAATCGGCGCAACGACAATCCCTCTTGATCCGAGGAATTTTTCCACTAAGCCACTCAAGCCCAAGCATTCCCAAGATGTGTCAACTGGTGACATGTGGAGAACTCTAAAACCAATCTCAAGTGGCATTTCTGGAGCTGAAGAGAGGGTTTGTATTTTCGTACTAATTTGTCTACTTCGTAAACAATTTTATGTGAAAATTTCAACTTTTATTCGGCTGCATATCATTCTTCAATAATGTTAAGTATTTATCTATTACATATCATCTGTTTCTCTATCTATTACTTCTAATAGACAGTAGATAGGCTATAGACGTTCTAGATTACCTCCCACGCCTTTAAAAAGTATGCTGAGCTCCCATCTAGTACGTGCTGGAGGCATAGCACATTTGACACGTGAGTAGACTTTAGGTTCAGTAGAATGCCAATAGATTTTCTCATTTTGTTTTGAGCAAAGTTCGGAGAAGTGTGGATATCCACTCTTCGATTAGCGCCATTATGCCTATAGTAAACTCAATTACTTTTTTTTGTTTTTTTCTTTTTTTATTTTTTACAAATGGAGGATTTAGAGAATAGTTTAGAGAGATAACTACATATTTTATAGTGATTTATAGAGAGAACTACATATTTTTCTCTCTCTCGTAAAGGGAGAACGTTCTTTCTCTCTCCCTCGCTCTCTCTCTCTCTCTCTCTCTCTCTCTCTCTCTCTCTCTCTTACAGTGCAGCGTTTTTTTAATTACATTTAATTACGTCACACGGCCACTAGCGCGGTGTAAGAGAGAGAGAGAGAGAGAGAGAGAGAGAGAGAGAGAGAGAGAGAGAGAGAAAGAGAGTAGGAGAGTAAGAGAGATAAAATATACGCTATATAGTTATCTCGCTGACCACACTAGTTGCGTGTTAGATAGAGAAAGAGAGAGAGAGAGAGAGAGAGAGAGAGAGAGAGAGAGAGAGAGAGAGAGAGAGAGAGAGAGAGAGAGAGAGATAGCAAAGTATAAAGCTTTCTCGTTCCCTATATCACTCGCTGCGTAAGAGATGAGGGATAGAAGTGTTTACGTCAGTTCGAGGAGGACAATTTTCTAATCGTTTTCATTGCCATCTGCTGCAGGCAGACAACACAATCGAATCTTGTAATTTCCAAACTATTTTGCGTGTGTATATGTGTGTGGATGTGTGTGTATGTATGCTACTATTGCTCGTTCTTAATGCTTAGGAGAAGCTCTATTTTATCCGTGTTTATCAAGATAGTATTTTTTAAAGAGTTTTACATAGTGCAAAGCACACGTAACTTTGTATGCTGCATTATGGTTGATGCATACTGTTAGAGTATGCTTGTGCTTCTGTTTTTTCCACTCGTAGCATGGTAAATTCACATTGTTAATATCGTCATTGATAAAATTGTAAATTTAAATCTAGCTAGCCATTCTTTTTTTGTTTCTCTATCGGTGAGTATTTTAGTTGCATTGGCTAAATTTTCATAAACTACATTGACAATTTGATTATAACAAAACTGTGCGGAATTCCATGAAATCCCATGATAATTCATTTTAAGCCATTTATTTTGCGTTCTGATACGATCTGTAAGTCGGTCACGAGAAATTGGCTTTTTCAATAAAAATTCTATAGTTTCTGAATTGTCTTTGAATGGAAACATGGTAAGCTCTTTAAGTAGATATTTGTCACTCTGTTTGAAGTGTTGCATATCAACGACAAACTCCATATTGACTGACAGCTTCTGACAAAAAATTTTACTTATATATTTTCTTATTGCAACCACTTTACAACTTCTTAACGTCTCCTCTTATAGGATGATATTGAACAATAGGATTATGTAAATTTAAAGAGTAAGCTGCCGTATTTCATCGAAAATTATTTTTTGATTCAAATTCTAGGCGTACATCAATCGGTGAACTTTTTAAGAAACTTGTTTTGCTTTGAACAATCAATAACAATAAGTGGCATATGATTTCGGAAATTTGTACTCTTTAAAATAGGTTGAGACTCCTTGTTGTAGTAGACATTTTGAAAACTTGCATACATATAAGACAATATCGATTATTTGTTTTTAGTAATATCAATATTTAAATTTCCGTATGTATAGTATTGAGAGTTGAGGATAAGTATCACATTACTGATATCACAGTTGTCAAAGCGATTAGAATTTGTATTTTTAGTCCTTTTCTATTTGTTTGAAGTCCCAGAATTACGAATCGCGGCTTTTTCAATTGATTCGTCGTTTTCACTGTCCACACATGCTTCGATGTAGAAATAGTGGATATTCATAGAGCTCCCAAGTACGAAAACTCATCATGTAATACTACGACGTATGGCATCAATCACTCGATCTTTCTAATTTCTATTTTGAAATTTTCATATTGTTCTGCGTTATCAGTTGATCTCAGTGTTACTGTTTACACAACAGCGTTTGAATTGTTGCATAACCTGATGAGAACAAGTTCATGCTTTGCATTAATTATAACTTTTCGGTAATTTTCAGCGAAACCGAAATCCAAGTTGAGGGGAAGAGATGCATCAAAACAGTCTAAATTATCGGTAATTGTATTGGACTCTTCTACATTGAACCACCCTGCATTTTCCATTATTAAACTTTGATTCAAAGTTAAGGAACCCAACTTTTCATTAGGCTTGTAATTCCAGTATTTTTATATCAATTTCTATTGCATTCAGTTCGTATCGAATATCCTCAAATAAGTGACAAATGGCGTTGTTTACAAATGTCATATCACGCAACTCTGTGTTATCAGTTTTAGTAAGTTTACTGCATACTCGTAGTGAACTACGCGAAGGTAGAAGGCACAAGTCTTGATGTTGAATCGATATACGAATTGCATCAGCGTTACTAAAATTAGTTGTGTATGGCTGGTGAGCGTGAACCTCGTAATGCACAATTAAATCATCAAATGCGATAGGAGATTCTCTACTTAGAACGTTCGCCATTTCTTTTCATACAGTTGAAAAAAATACAATTTATTTTCTACCAGGAGCGATAACTTTCAGACCTATACTTTTTTTACATGAAAGTTCAATAGGAGGAAAATATTGAGCATTAAGAATAGACATGTACTAGAAAATGTCTGAGATTATATAGAATTACTTGCAAGATTGCAGGCATAAATGACCGCAAATATATGTATTAAAATCCTGATAGCTTTCATAATTATACATAATTTCAGTATTACCAAAATAAGATATAAGGTCTAAGGGTGGTTTTAAATCATCAAAATTATTGAAATATAGTACTTTGTTGCTTCGTTTGCGATATGCAACCCAATGAGTTCCAGGACCGCTTGCATCATCAAGATTCATAATACCTGATTTATTATAATCCGGACCGTTAGTTGGCACTGCATTATGTATAAATAGGCTCCAAAAGCAGAAATTTTTAAAACATGAGCGTATTTTATTAAATCAATGTCAATGGTCGATCGCGCAATTCTATAGAGAAGCTTTTTTTAATCCTTTGCCTATATATGGTTTTAAGTAGAGATCTTTCCCATTATTTTTATACGGTTTTAGATAAATACCCTTTTTTGTAAGCTTTTAAATAAAGACCTTTTCCAAAAGCAATTGCTTCCATTGTTTTGTTATATCTTCGGTTTTCTTTTAATTCTTACTTTGCTGCTTTTGCATCATTAGCAGCTTGGACTATTCCAGTAGCACCCCTGCCAATGTTTATGTTGCACTCAAATCGGCAAATACAGGTACAAGAAATAGTAAAATATCGCTAAATCTTTGAGGAATCGGTAATATCCTCGGAATTATTATAGTACCTTTACCACCTGCCTTCTTAATAGCCTCACGAGCGCCCTTAAATGCAGAGAGAACTAACTTTTGAGAACTCAAACTTGGAAGCATAGAATATGCAGCAGATTTAATTCTTTTTTTTAATATTGATTTATTGTTTTTACCGGGAAATTTTTGTTTTTATATTTTTTAATCCCATTGCTAACTTTAGTCTAAGTTTCATTGCATTCTAGACTTCAAGTACAGCAGCCTTTTGCAGCAGCTATACTTGCATCCTTTAATTTAAGACGTAAGCGAGCTTTGTCTGCGAGAATTTCATCCGCAGCGTTGGTAGCATATCGCCAACAATATTGGAATATGTTATGTCCTGATCTTTACAAGCAGAATCAAGGGAATTTCTCTCAGGAATACAACGAGCCATATGTTCTTTTGAATTTGGTCCCAAGACCGCAGTATTGATAGCCTGGTAAATATAGTTCAATAGATAAGTGACTAAGTATCTTATTAAATACTCCACTACCTTCTATCTTATGTACGATCATTCTATTTCGAAAGATAAAATGATACTAATTAATTTTATAAATAAATGTGCTATATATACTCTACTCCCACAGTTTTAATTAAAACTGTGATCTGCAAACGAGGAATTCAAAGAGTATTCAACAAAATTACCTTTTATAAATGTTGATTCTTTTACTGAGCAGGAAAAGAAGAGCAAACGACATGGAGATTTGCTGCCGGATACGATACAAGCAGTGATTTGTGGACCTTCCAATTGTGGAAAAACCAATAGCTTATTGACTCTTATAACTCATCCAAATGGTCTTAGATTTGAAAATATATACATATATTCAAAATCATTAAATCAACCAAAATACAAGTATTTAGAACAACTTTTAGAACCAATAGATGTTATACAATATTTTCCATTTCGTGAACATGAAGCAGTAGTATCACTTGACAACGTACTACCTAAAAATATTATGTTTTTCGATGATATTGCTTGTGAGAAACAGGACTATGTTAAAGCTTACTTTTGCATCGGAAGGCATAAGAATGTTGATTCTGTTTATTTTTGTCAGTCTTATGCTCACGTTTGAAACATCTTGTAAGGGATAATGTTAATTTATATGAGGTTAATAAAAAATATATATATATATATCTCGATCATGTGAATTCAGACATATCTTTTAATCAATTTAAAAACATATGCTCAATTTATTGGAATGATGGTAAATATAGTTTTATAGTTATTGATAAAGATCAAAACATAAATTATGGTAGATATAGAAAAGTTTTTGACTGTTTTGCTATAAATATAGCATAACATAAGTATGTCGAACATTCTGGTTTTACAAGTTGAATACTCAACATGGCTGATTATCAACGAGAAAAAACTATATTGTGTCAATTAGCAAAATCATGCAAAGCAATAAGACGTAAATATAAATTATTAAAATATGATCGCGCGAATGTAGAATGTGCATTAGACGACACCTTCAACAATCGTTACTCCTCTAAATAAACTCATTACTGTAACAAAAGTCTATAATGTATTATATATTAAAAAAGAAGAAGAGAACAATTTATCTACTTTTAAAGAGGAAAAAATATTAAAGAATCATTGTCTGGTGATGAGGGTAATTAGGATACTAATACTGATATTAGTGATAATAACACTCTACAAAATAATCAAAGCACTGACAACATTAATACTTCTTTCGAATCAGCTTAGAGTGATATTGAGCCAGATGATAAAAGTCTTGAAAAGTAATTAGGTATGGTGGACCTTAATCTTCATACATTTCTTGATTTTGTATGGAGTACATAAGGAAAATAATGATCTCATGATTGGAAATTTACCAATAAATTTTTCCAACGGTAATGTCATAGTTAATAATACAAAATAGCCCATCACTAATGGATTGTTAGAATGATTATTTAGAAAATTACAAGACGTAAAACTCATTAACAAAACGATAGTCAAACTTTCTTCGAAATTTCTCGAAGTATCCAATGCTCATAAAAAAGATTATCATAAAAATAAAGAAATTCGTTTAATGAAAAATAAAAATGTTTTAGAAATTATTATACCGATGTTTACGAAAAAGGAGGGGTATTTTACCGCGATTGAAAATTGTACACAAAATCCCCTCAGACTATATTAGTAAACTGACTAAGGGTATTGTTGGCTGAAGGATCTGCAAAAGTTACACGAATGAATTATACTCTATTATCCAGGAGTCGCATGAGGCTATTGTTATATATTAGGTTGTCAAATATCTCTCTTCCGCCTTTTTGTCTTATGAATATCGTGACTAGTTTGGTTATTGCGTTCAAAAGTTATAGACGTGTAAACATGGAGTTCACTAACTTCGAAATTCGCGCTATTTTAAAGTTTTCCTTCGTCAAAGGCAAATCCGCTAGAGAAACGTTCCGTGAGATTAATGGTGTTTTGGGGATGGTACGCTATCACTTCGAATCGCAGAGGAATGGTTTTAACGATTCAGAGCCGGTGAAAACGACACCATGGATAAATCAGCCGGCGGAAGACCTATGCCGATGAATACCGATGAAATCATCGAATTTATCGAGTTAGACCGGCATGTGGCATCTCGTGACATCGCCCAGAAGATGAGAGTTAGTTACCAAACTAAAAAATGCCAGGACGATCCTCAAAGAATTTAAAGAGAGGATCGTACTCAAATTCGGCGCGCTAGAGGTCTTCCTGTCGGATAATGGTACCGAATTTAAAAATCGTATGATTGATGAATACTTAGTAGAAGCGGGTATACTTCATACCCTTACTCCACCGTACCATCCGCAGGCTAATCCGGAGGAGCGGGTCAACAGAACATTGAAAAACCGCATTGTGGCGTCCGTAGAAGAATCCCATAATATGTGGGACGAGAAACTCGTTGAGTTAAATTTCTCGCTAAACACGACGCCACAAAGTTCCACTGGATACTCTCCGACTCTATTGAATTTCGGACGAGAGCTGACTCCGCTAGGAACTCTCCGCCGCAGCCAGGATCAAGCTACGCGGAAACTCAACAAAAAGAAAGAGAGAGTTCCTGGCTAGCGAAAATGATTAAGTTGAGAGAATTGCAAGAGGCCGCTAAGACACGATCTCAAGGATACCAGCGTCGCCAGGCAGAATATTAAAATGCCAGGAGACGTCCTTATGCATACCAAGTAGATGGCCTGATATGGAAAAAAAATGTTGTCTTATCCTCTACAGCTCGAGGGATAATGTCTAAATTAGCCCCTCAATACGTAGATCCCTTTGTTATCATACAAAAGAAAGGGACTAATATGTATGAGCTGGAAGGTTGTGACGGACGGATTGAATAATTAGTTCATGCTGAAATACTCAATCTGTATGTTCAACTCGAGGAAAACGAACTCTTGTAGACCACTTCTACGCTGGGACCAGAGGATGAGGTTTTACTACAACCACCGCTGGAACCAGAAGAAGAGACTAATCCTCAACGGCCGTTGAATCGCGAGCAGGTAACGAGCGACCCACCTGTCATACGAGAAGCTTCACCAGCGGGTGAAGATTCTAGAGCGAGGTCCTCTGCGCAGGACAATCCCGAATATACTCGTGAGGCATTAGATTCCATGCCGGGTAGGAAACGAGGTCGTCCGCGCAAAAATAGAATTGTGATGCAGCGGTCTTAGGCTCAGGATATGATGTCAACTCGTCGAAAAGACCCAACAGAACGAAGACCGCGTGGGAGGCCGCGGAAGGAGAAATAGTTTTACCCTTCCTATTAATATAGTTCGTCCTTCTTTTATTTGTTTCAGATGGATAACTAGATGGACGAAACCTTCGTTGCTCGTTTTCAGGAGCTACTCGGGGAGATGTGGGGGCAAGGCTTAGCTTTTACGGTAGTCCGTCGAGGCTCCCGATCTGCCCGCCCCATCCCTCCAAGTTGGTTCCTTCCGGATCCCTCCTCGGAAGTGATAGAAGAAATTGAGGAGGAAGATCCGGATTCGGACGAGGAGGACAACGTTCCTCTCCGACGTCCTAAGTCGACGTCGAGACCTTCTCGTCCGAAGAGCAACGGAGGAGAAAGGGAGCCTCCTTCGTCTCCCACCGCTCCAAGGGCCCAGACCTCTCCTCTCGAAGCAGGAGCTTCGGGTCAAAAGAGGGGCGTCCCGACCGTCCGAGAGAGAGTCGCCAGATGGCGGAATCTTGTCCTTTCCCGGGATCTACAAGCACCTCTCCCGGAGCAGGAGTTCCGGGACAAGAGGAGGTGAAGACAGAGGCGCAATCCAGCTCTCCAGCAGGAGCTGAAGAGCGATAAGAGGCCTCTGCAACCGCCCCCACCACTCCTGGGGTTCACGACGCAGGAACGCAAGGGACATAAAGACTACAATCATCGATTTGTGGTCACTCGTCTGTTTCCCCCGAAACAGGAGTTTTGGGTACCGGAGAAGGCGAGATACCTCTTCCTCGTCTGACTCCGCTCCAACGAATGGAGCAATGCGTCTTGGAAGCCTTGGCTGATTTTAAAGCCAAGGCAGAAGTATCCAAGAAGGCTCAATCCAGAGTCATCGATCTCTGGGAAGAGTTACGGGATCGACCTAGTGGTAAAAAGCAGGTTGGTCCCGTCTTGACCCAGGAACTCGATGACTTGGCGGAGTCAGCGAGAGCTCGGGAAGCATTCCTGAGTTTAACCGGCATCGCCGTGACCAACAAAGGATGGAGGAGCTTACGACAGCACTTGTACGCCAAAAGGCCGTCGAGGCCGAGGCAGAGCGAGTGCATGCCGAGCTCATCCCTACCCGTGAAGAGGCGCGCCGGTTAAATGAGGGTGTCCTTTCCTCCCTTCGGGAATCCGCGGAGTTAGCCGCGGATGATTGACTGCGATCAAGAGCATCTTCACAATTCCGAGGGAGTCGAGGTGGTAGAGTAGCAGGGTGTACCACCGGTGGCCCTGTCGTTCACGGCAGGGGAAGTTCGTCGGGTAATTTGCGCAAAGAAGATATCCGACCTGCGGTTTGAAAGAACGGGATGGGAAAAAAAGATAGAAAAGGGGAAAGAGAGAGAGAGAGAGAGAGAGAGAGAGAGAGAGAAGGAGAATAAATTCTGAATGTAATATAGTTAATCTATAGTTGATATATAATTATTCTATAGTTTTTGAATTGATTAGAAATTGGTTGTGCACATTGAAAAGAAGCAAATAGAAATATTAATAAATTTTCTATTGTTTTTTTCAGTCGAAGTAAATGTTGTAGAAGTCTCGACAAAATAATTTAAAAAATTAGTGAACCGGCCGGTGATTCCTTTAGTACGGACGGAATCGGGAATTGCAGTGATCGATCATCGTTGGGTTGTGATTTTCCAGCGTCGTTCAATAAGGATGGTGAATTTTTTTTTGGTATCTGTATCTTCGGGTTCCACTAAATAATAGTTTTTCCTTGTTGATTTTACTTATAATCGCAATTAAAAAATCATAGAAATCTTAATTTAGTATTTCAAAGTGTGAGAGAGATAGAGAGATACAGACATAGAATAGAAATCATAAGAGTTACAAGCGCGTATATAGCTTTCAATAGTAGTTCCTCTTGTTCTTTGTAAGGTGGCGCTCTTGTTGCTTTTTCTTTATGCTCTACTTATAACGTTTTCTCTCTCACACCCTGTGTGAACGGAATCGTGCGTTAACATAGTGCGGGTGCATATTAGGTAGGGGTAGTATATCATTTATTTTTATTTTATATAATTTAATAAATCTAAAATTTCTTTTCCTAATTAACTAAATAGATTCTCTTTTTATTTTTTATTAGTAATAGAAAATATAATAATATCCCTCCTGTACCTGATAATTAACCCGTCCTTTCCTGGATTATTAATAATCTATTAATATATATATATTATTATTTAAATAAATTCCAGGATAAAAGGGTCGGTCTGAGGAAGAAATATCTGAGAACCTACGGTCTAAACAAATTGTTTGAAAACAATTTAATCCGTTCGGGGTTCTTTACACCTCTGTTAACGGATACTTCCACCGGGTGTTTCTTAAATAAGTACCCCGTTACACTGTATATTATATATATATATATATATATATATATATATATATATATATAGAGAGAGAGAGAGTGATCAATTCATTTTTGTGTTTTGAAAAGTAATCCTTGTACATATAATGTATATAGATATATAAATACTTGTATTGATGAGTTTTGTTTTTAATTTTAATTCATTCGATGGGCTGGGAACTTTTAATAAGCAAATGTTTTATTGAGTAATAAGTAATAATATCGAAACATACACGAAATGATATACGAAATCAATTTGTACATAGTCAAGTATATGTAATTATGTATGAGTACCAGTTCGTTTCAATATTTTTTTTTCTTTAAATTAGAATAATTCAATAATAATGTATATAATCTTGAAATATCATTTCATTACTATCTAATAGACTAAAGCTTTTGTCTTTTAAAAATGAAAAATATTTACGCGTGACTGTAAAGTCTAATTAGGAAAAAATATCAGTACCACACACGCGCGCGCACACACACACACAAAATGTTTTTGAAGTAAAAGTTCATTCTGTTTTTGCATTTTTGGTTAGAAATTTAGGTTCAAGTTTATAAAAAAAAAAAGGTTAGTTAAAATGGAAAGAAATATCTTGTTGGTTATGCTACAAAATTAGTTAAATAAACTAAATAATTAATAAAAAACAGAAAGCCGTTAAATCAATTCGATTTATTTAACATAACTAATATTTATTTATAAAAAATTAATGGTTTCATATTGTAAAATATTTAGCTAAATATGTTAAAGTTTGAGATTAAAGTTGTTTAGTTAATAATTTTCAGGTATATAAAGAAATAGTTTTTAAGTATCATCAGAAGAAAAATTTCACATACATAAATTGAAGCGCGATGACGTAACATTCATATAGGGAGGGCTCAAAATCTATAATTGTGTCAATTATCAATACTTCGGTTCCTCAATGATGCTAGTAAAGATATCAAGAATTAGGTCGGACAATTGTAAATATAAATCTTATATAAAATGATATAGCATAAAATATGAAGTACTATATACATTCAAAAATTATATATATTAATACTGACACAATCAAGACTAGTAATACGTATTAGATTTATGTAACTTATAGATAATACGTTTTTCAATAGATTTTCATATCAATTATATTAAAAATATGTGGACTTCAGTTTAGAACAGGTATTTGTTGGCGAAGGCATATTTCTTATCGGAGTATAGCGAAGCTGTCAATATGTCCGAACCGTAGGTAAACGCTTTTGCTCGCTTGTGATCCTTTGACATGCAATATTTTTTAATATAAAGAGTAAATAATAGAATTTGCTACGGTTCTTTTAAGGGAGAAAAATTTATCGTTGTCTGTCAATTTCAATTTATTGTAATATTATATTGCATAGTTCTTTTTTCCTACTTTGTGCTGTGGAGGTTAAAAAGCGCATTTTACTTCTAAATTATTATCATTACAAATCGCATTAAATTATTAAATGATAATTTTTCGGTTAATATAAATTTTTTTTTGATATTACAGAGAGAGAATAAGAAAGGCCAAGTGGAGGTGTCTTTGTGCCAAGAGAAGAGTGATAAAAAAGACGTCAGCAACGGGCGCCTCGTCCTCACACTGCTGCGTTTACGGTGTTCTTTGCAGACAATGCATGAGCACGAAACACTTAAAGGTCAAATGTATATAAAAATATCAGTTGTAGATAATGGACGGGTAACGCATTTCTGGAAGAGTGATCGTTTCTCTCCTTGCATCTCTATGAAGTTTGACGCCGATCAGGCACAGGTCGTTGCCGACAATCCTTATGAGGGTTCATTGAAGGACATTAGTTTCGTGATCAAATTCGTCTCAAAAAATAAGATTGGTAAAAGTTGAATTTTTTAATAGTGTTATCAATTTTATTTAATATTAATATTCTACACTTAAATTTTAATTATTTTGTTAATATTTCGAGAGCCAGAGATATTTTCGCTTCATGTAAAGGTATTGAAGCAGAATAACAAGCGGTAGGGCTAATATATTTAATTATATAATAGAAAGGAGTGGGTATAATAACCGTAAACATAAAAGGAGTAGGACACATCGCAAATTTGATTGTTGTTTCTGTTGAAAAGGAGGCTCTTGTCGACAGAACCTACTGAAAGAGGAACAGAAACTCTTGCTGATGCTCTGTTCAAACTGTATATGATATAGCTACATTGTTTTGATTCAACACAATTAAAAATTATCGTTCAAGAGGAAGGATACTACGTCAACTTTCAAGTTTAACAAAAAAATCTAATATTAGGAGTGTGAATAAGTCTTTCCCGTTTTTTGTAAGAGATGGCGCCACCAATACTGTGCGAGTATTCAATGGTTACATATGTCATAATCAAAGCTTATTCATATGTCAACAATTCCATACTAACACATTAGTTAAAATTTTTTCGCATCATAAATTTTTGATATCGTGAAAATGTCGAAATTTGAGCCGAGTCGACGTCATTTGCGGGAAGTTTCACTTTATTGGTTCAATTTGAAGAAATCTGCTGCCGAGACGCATCGATTGCTTCAGGAGGCTTATGGAGAAGGTTGTGTCGATGATTCAAGTGTTCGCGGATGGTTTCGACGCTTCAAAAGCGGTGATTTCGACGTGGAAGACAAGGAGCGTTCCGAGCGGCCACAAATCTTTGAAGATCGAGAATTGGCGACTTTGCTTGATGAAGATTCTTGTCAAACGCAAAGAGCACTTGCTGAAGCATTGGGAGTTGACCGAACAACCATTTCCAAGCGTTTGAAAGCCATGGGAATGATCCAAAAGCAAGGAAATTGGGTGCCGTACGAACTGAAGCTGAGAGACGTCGAACGGCGTTTTTTCACTTGCGAACAGCTGCTTCAGCGAAATAAAATAAAGGGTTTTCTGCATCGTATCGTGACTGGCGATGAAAAGTGGATACGTTACGATAATCCGAAGCGAAGAAAATCATGGGGACTACCCGGCCATGCATCATCATCGACGGCCAAGCCAAATATTCATGGCGCCAAGCTCATGCTCTGTATATGGTGGGACCAGCTAGGTGTGGTTTACTATGAGCTTCTGAAACCAAATGAAAGGATCACAGGCGAGGTCTATCGACGACAATTGATGCGTTTGAGCCGCGCACTGCGAGAAAAACGGCCACAATACTCCGACAGGCACGACAAAGTTATTTTGCAACATGACAATGCTCGCCCACATGTTGCACCGCCGGTGAAAACATACTTAGAAACGCTCAAATGGGAAGTCCTACCCCACCCGCCGTATAGTCCAGACGTTGCTCCGTCTGATTACCATCTCTTCAGATCGATGACGCATGGCCTGGCTGACCAGCACTTCCATTCCTACGAGGAAGCCAAAAAATGGGTGGATGACTGGATAGAGGCCAAACCGGTCGAATTTTTTCGCAACGGAATTCGTATGTTGCCAGAAAGATGGGAAAAAGTTGTAGCTAGCGATGGCCAATACTTTCAATAATTCATTTGTAACCATTTTTTCACAATAAAGGCTCAAAATTTGAAAAAAAACGGGAAAGACTTATTCACATACCTGATAACTTATATGACAAAACAGCGATATTAGTTTTTCAGGTTGTAAAAGTCATTTGATTGTCTCAGCTAAAAATACATAGTCGCTCGAAAAAGTTTATATGAACAAATTTATTCTTCAAATGACAGATGAAACAAGAATTATACATTATTGTAAAAGTAATCATTTCTGACATATATCAAAAATATTGAACGATTTCTTCATTTCCAGATTCCATAACTCCGCTTGGTTCAAATAGGAGTCTATACACCTGGTTCTTCGGCTTTTCATTTTTCTTTAGCTCTTTGTTTTTGCTACAGTATTTTCTGTCGTATCGGAAAGTTATTTCTTCTTCAAATTCGTGCACTGCCATCTTTGCATAATGTGATAGAGCCAAAAGTCTTTATTCTACAATTAGTACATTATCCGAGTCTTTAAGTGCTTGAGCAATAAGAAGTACGTACATCCATACTTTCAACGCAATGTGATATAAAAAGAAGTGTCTCGCGGGACGCACCATAGAAGTTAATACTTCTTAAACGAAACAAAAAGCATGTGTTATCTGATTCTCTCTACCTCTCCCCCCTCGCCCCTCTCCCTCTCTCTTTCTCTCTCTCTCTCTCTCTCTATATATATATATATATATATATACACACACATATATATATATATATATATATATATATATATAGTATATAGATGTAGTCTATAGAGAGGATTAGAGGATTCTATTTTCTTAATCCTAGAATTTTATCTGCAACAATGTTTTTAAAGAACTCAGACTAATACGTAATACGCAGTAAATATATATATATATATATATATATATATATATATATATATACACGAAGCCAGACACTTAAGTAATGTGACCGATTTTATTTCTCGACCTATGGTAACACTGCGAACCTGTAACTCTACCACCGTAATAGTAGATCCCTACTCTCTCGATTAAGATCTCAAAGACTGTTGTAAAACGTGCGAGGAGTCATAGTCAGATGCAGATTTGGTGGCCTACCGATTTTAAAAAAGACCGTGAGAAAATGAAAGACGAGGCGCGGAGAAGGAGAAAATCCAAAGTGAAAACCATGTTCATTTGGTTCTTCGACAGCAAAAAGGAGTGGTTCACAAAGAGTTTGTATCATCTGGACAAATCGTAAATCAAGTATTCTACCGCAATGTGCTCGAAAAATTACGAAAAAGGGTGCTCAGAGTGCATCCAGAGATCGCGAAAACTTGGGTTCTGTATCGCGACAATGCTCCCTGTCACAATGCGTTCAGTGTCTCTCAGTTTTTGGTGTCTAAAGGCATTGCAACGTTACCACAACTGCCCTATTCACCGGACATGTTACCCTGCGACTTTTTCCTATTCCCCCAGTTGAAAAAATTCGTCAAAGGTCGACATTTTGACTCTGTTGGAGACATTCACGAATCTGCGAGGAGTGTACTCTGAGAGGTCCCACAAAAAGTGTTCCATAATTGTTACGAAAACTGGAAAACTCGCTGGAATAAGTATACAGATGTGGATGGAGACTACTTTGAAGGAGATCGGAGCGCTGTAGCTTAATTTTTAAATATACTCGATTTTTAAATTTTGTCGCATAACTTAATGGTTTGACCTCGTATGCATTTTGATAAGACGTTTAATTTTTATTTGATACATTTGTTGAATTTTTTTGTATTTTACGGGATAAGTTAGGAACACGAGTTATTTTACTGCGTTTTAACGTAATTTATTATAAAAATAGTATTATCGCCAATTTTTACTATCATATAATTAATTAGAATCCTAAAAAACATATATGTACAAATTTAATGAGAATCGGGTTAGTGAACTAATTCGAAATTTGGCACTTTTTTTCTGTAAGAGATTTTCTCAATTTTTGATGTTTGCCATTTTTTATTAAATTTGCCGCAGGTTTGAAAATATACAGCTGCTAGCTGCGCCTAGGATATATACACCTACTTAAACGAAAATCACCGAGCTCAACAAACACGTCTAACGTGAGCGGCTGCCCCATAAAAACTAAGCAATGAATATTGATAAAAATTTTATCGTACTTCCGGAGCATGCGTAGCAATATAATAAAAAAATTTTATACTTATTCTCGCTACATTTTCAACACACCTCGTATATGAGGGGAGGGAGTAGTTAAAAACAATAGTTTAGTTGTAGTTTATGAAAAGCCCCTTATCAGCCAACAATATGGTGCTACTGCACGCATAGTGTAGGTCTGCTGCGAAAATATAATGATGAAGAATAGAAGTCCTTAGACTTTTAACATCAAGGAAGATAGTCGTTGGATGAGTGATTACTCCAGTTTCAAACAAATCTTAGAAGCTGAATAAGACTAACTTGAACTTTTGGGAGAAATTTGGAGACGCAAGATCCCCTTATGGGAATTGTGCAAGTTGCGATAGTTCTAACGATCACAGCCTTATTTTAGAAGAGGGATCTCACGGAGAGGAAAGACCCAGACATTTTTTCTCTTATTCTGACAAGATATTTATTCTGAGGGAAGATTCTTTTTCGAAAAGGTTTCGTTGATATTTAACTTTCATGTTCAATATTTTTGATAAAGAATGGGCCAAAATTTGTTGAATTGGCCAGTGCAGGGCTGTGCTATTCTTCGAATAGATAAGATTCGGCCATGGTGGTGTAAATATATACGTAATAAAGTTTAAATAGACAAGGGAAGAATTTTAAGTCTCGTGAAAAATGTCAGAGTTATTAAAAGGTTATACTGTTTCCAGATGTCAACATATACTATATGACTTTTTACAGCTGACAATTTCGATGTTATCTTATCGGTGGCGCCATCTTTTCAAAACGGCGGAAACTTATTTGTACACTTAATAAATGCTTGGAAAAATACTAAACATCCATAAACAATACTATTTTTTATTATAATTTTTTAAATACTTCCAATTTTTACGTTTCAGTTTTCAAAATTGGAAAAATAAATCGAAATATAATCTTAGATTTTTAACTTACATTAATAATAAATTAACCGACAACTTTTAAACTACAATGCACGTCTTAATACGAAAGCCAATGAAATTTCTATGACCTTTAAAATTTGCACAGTTGCATATAGGTTTTCTAAATATATTTTAGATTCCTAAACAGAGACGTTAGAATTCGTTATTGAGAAAATCGCAGATACATTGTTATAAATAATTTAATTTTACAAACTCTAGCTTTATTACAGTTTTAAATTTCTCTCTAGAAATCAACTTAATTTTATAAAATCCAAAAATATTTATTAGTACTCGAGATACTGCAAATTTAATAAGTATAAATTAGTAACTTATACTCCGATTTAATACATAAACTTTCGTTTGTCTTATAATATTTTATACTTCGTAGAACTAATTTTAAAGTTTAAAGATTTCTTTATTATATTTCTTTATTATCTTTAATATATACATACATACATAGAGTATCTTTTTCTACATACAAGTATTTTAGTAAAAGTAATTTTCATTTAAAATTATTTTTAGGTAAAAAAGTCACTGTTGGCCATTTTGTAATTGGACCCGAAGTTGGTGGAGTTTACAGCGATCAATGGAAGCAAGCCTTATCTAAACCTGGACAGCAAATTGTAAAATGGCAACCATTTGAATAAAACAATCTGCAAGTGTTACTTCTTAGATATTAAATTTGTCTAAGATCTTTATAGTACATTTTTTACTAATCTTTAGAAAAAAGTTTTTGAATATTTAATATAATCAACATAGTTTATGTCGTTGAAGATTGTAATTGAAATATTTCTATATCATATGTATAGATAAAACATGTATAATTCATGTTCAACTACAACCGTCCAATATTTCGTAACCACTGTAAATTTTATATGTTATTTTGAATTGTACATAGGCATTCGTAGCACCGAGAAATAAGATATATTTATTAAGTGCCTACAAAATTAGTATTGTAAAAATGTAGAAATAATAAATGTAAGACTTGTAAAAACTACCGAAAAATTATTTTAAGAAAAATCTTACAATGTTAAATACTATTCAGAAATTATATTAATTTTTTTTTTATTTATGCACATTATATTATATTTTTTTACTTTTATTTCTTATAATAAATACATTTAGTTAATATTAAATCTTGTAAGAAAAAAGAATTGACATATTGGACAAGATTTAAAAATTTTGTTTTGATAATTGATTTATCAATATTGCATTGAAAATGTGTTGTAATATTTAGTAAAAAGTGCTCTATTTTGAAGATTTTTACAACTAAATAATACTATTATAATTTTTAGATAATTATACCCATTATTTACGTCTATTTTACATTTCTACGAAATTTCAAGTATATTTATCAAGCCTTATGAAAATGAGAACTTTTTTAAAATTAATACATAAATTAAATTAATACATAAAAGTCATAATGAATATGAAAATTACTTATCCCGTCTCTCAAATTATATATATATATATATATATATATATATATATATATATATATATATATATATATATATGCATATAAAATACGGCTTCAATGGAAAAAATTGTACTTTCGAGTTCGAGTGGTAGAAAAAGATGTGCAAATGTCTCGAAACGACGTTTGCAGCGAGCATCACGTTCGGACTACGTATAGGGATTGTCTCGGAACGACTGCTATAGAGTTTTGTGTTGGGGAGGTAGAAATTACTACTACTAGTAAAAAGACTCTTACTGGGAGTGTGTGTGTTCGAATGATAGAATACTAATCTCTTCATAGAAATCGTGAAATTGCTGAAATTCAAGCAAAATGATATGGCCAATAGCATATTTTTTAAGCAGACGATGGATATTTCTTTTTTATGCAGAAGTGACGATATATATATATATATATATATATATATATATATATATATATATATATATATATATATATATGGTTTCGAAGTTTTGGTAAAAGAAGCCTATTTTGCAATCATTTCTTTTGTTCAAACTAAAAAAAAGACAGTCTCTTGTCACAATTCTGAAGTTAATGTAATGTATAAAAACAAAAATATAATTGTTGTCACAAATTATATTCAGTATGATTTAGCATACAGAACCATTTTAGAAGAGGAGGAGAAAGAAAGACAGAGAGAGAGAGGGAGAGGGAGAGAGAGACAGATTTTCTCACGAAAGAGAAAATAAAATTTACAAAAATCAAAAGATATCCATAAGGTGTGAGTGTAGATAAGGTGTGTGTGTCAGATTAACCTGAAGAACCAGAAAGGTTATACCGACTACGTCACATCTTCTTTAGGGTACGAATCCCAAAGATGAATATGATCATTCGTCTGAGCTGGCCTGGTATTAAAACAAGCGGACTACTTTGAGTTGATATTCGTGATTCAAGACGTTACCTAGTGGCCGCTTGTGAAACCGATTGTTAAAACCATTCACTTAATTTATTGATGAAAGTAAAATGATTTTCAATAAAAAACAGAGCCTATGTCCTTCCCAAGATAATATAGATTCTAAATGTTAATTTTCAGAACAATCGGTTCAGTAGTTTTTTCGGCTATTGAGTACAAACAAAAACACGCTTTGTCTTTATAAATTAGTATGATATGATATGATATGATATGATATGATATGATATGATATGATATATATATATATACTTTTTATATATATACTTTTTATATTTCCGTTTTTTCAATTAAATACCGTGAATAATTTCTTAGTGATGTGAACTGAAATTCAAGCGAGATACTAGGAGACGAGAAGCAATAAAGAAGCTTCAGCTCGACATCCAGCATTCGATTAAAATGCACATTTATGTATGCATCTACACAAACACGCACACACGCACACACACACACACACACACACACACACACACACACACACGCACGCACGCACACTGACATATATAGTCTCCATACTCCTAACCAAATCACTTACACAAAAATGTCAAGGGCCGTGGTGGTCGCATGTAAAAGTGGTTCATGTAAATTTTATGTTGAGTTTATATCAAAACTTGTCTACCAATGATTTACACAATTTTATACGAAACTTTGGTTTATGGAATGTTACAAAAAAAATTATAAAAAATTAAATGATGTTAATTACTTCATTAATAAATAGAATGAGGTCTTTTAATTACGAATATTGAAATCAGTATAAAGATAACAACGAATAATATTTCCAAATTAATTTTCTTTTGCAAAAATTTAGATACTAAATAATATCTGTTTAAGTTAAACAATTGCAAAATTAATTATTATACTTAATTTTTAGGGTGACAAAATCCAATACACAATAGACTTTATTATTTTATAATTCTTTCAAACTGTTAGTTTATGTATTCTATTAAATTATTTTTTATTAAACAAATAACATAATAAATTATTATTCTATAAATATTAATTTCTTGCAGTATAGTAATTAAAACTTGCATTTGAAATAAAATTATTATTTACTAGACAGAAATAAAAGGACCTAGCTTATACCTTTTTCTTAATTTTACTATAACAATGTTGAAATTTTTCATTCTAAGATTTGTCTATTTTATAACCATAATAGTTCAATTATTTTTAGTTCGTAGTGACTAGATTTCAGCCTACTCAAAATTATTAGATGCCTACGATGTGATGTATAACGCTAATTTTCGATTCTGTTCTGAAAGTTTTGAAAGTATTTTTTCAGCTTTTGCTGGTCATTCTTTGATTTGATTCTAAAATACATCTATTGACGTAGACTTTATTCAAACCACAATGGATTTTTTATTTCTTAATTCTTATTTATAAAAAAACATATATATCATATCATATCATATCAAATCATATCATACTTTATATCATCTCATATTAATCATATCATATCATATCATATTATATCATATCATATCATATCATACTAATGTACGCGATAATCGAAAAAACTACTGAACCAATTGTTCTGAAATTTGACATATATATTCTATATTATTTTGGGAAGGACATATGCTATGTTTTTTATTGAAAATCATTTTACTTTCATCAATAAATTAAGTTAATGGTTTTAACAATCAGTTTCAACAGCGACCACTACGTGGCGTCTAGAATCACGAACATTAACTCAAAGTAGCCCGCTTAAAGTATTAATACCAGGCCAGCTCAAACGAATGTTCAAAACTCTTCCTTCCAAACTACATCACGTATAGGAAGGACAGAGAGCACTCTAACGGTGGGGGCGTGGCAATCCTCGTCCACAAGTCCTACCGCCACCGTGGAATTACAACTGCCTCCATCTGCGAGACAATAGGGGTTGAAATTTCCCTCCAAAAAGGTCCCTTGAGGGTAATTGCATGCTATAACCCTCCACAACTCGAGAACAACTTTAAAGATCTTGCCTTGCTTCTCAGCAGCAACACCCCCACAATCATCGCCGGGGATCTCAATGCTAAGCACCCCTCTTGGGGCTGCGGCTCCAGAAACAGCAACGGCCGCGCCCTCCTCAGAAAAACAATTCGGCATGATTTTACAGTGGAAGCTCCTCCCTCCCCTACCCACTTTCCGGGCTCCCCACAACACGCACCACACATTCTCGATATTTTTCTCACCAAAAATATCACACCCCTAAGCGACCCCCGGGTTATCTGTGCACTGAGCTCAGACCACAGCCCGGTGATCCTCGCCTTCCATGCATCACACATCTCTCTCCCGTCACACACAGAACACATGGACTGGCTACATCTCCAATTCAACCTAGAGACATCAGCCTTTCGATGCAGACCCATATTATCGATCTCTCAAATCGAGGAAGAGATCACCTCCCTGTCTAATGACATTACCCACGCTGTTAGAATCGCTACATTCTCCCGCCCTCCACAGGGCACTAATAATAACCTCCCCGACGGTATTTTGAAGCTAATTAAGCAAAAGAATAGAATCCGGAAGAAATGGCAACATCTTAGAACTCCAGTTCTCAAAACCCAACTCAACTCCTTACAAAGGGACATCCACTCTCGGATAAACGAGCTAAGAAACAGCCGCTTCAACGATTTCATCACTGAAGCCGTAACTCACCCCAAAAACGTCTGGAAGGTGATAAAATCTATACGAGGCAGTCGCCCTTGCCTTCCACCACTCAAGCAAAATGGCCAAACCTTCTCACTCGCTGAAGAAAAGGCCGAGATCTTCGCATCATCTCTCAGCAATCAGTGCTCACCTCTACCCAGCGCACCAGAACTCTCACAATTTCATGAGCATGTCACCCAGACAGCTCAACACTTCCTCCTTTCAAACAGGGGCATCACCCCTACCTCCCCCAAAGAGATACGCGACATCATTCGCAGTCTTCAAAACAAGAAAGCCCCTGATGCTGACAAAATCAATAACAACACACTAAAAATCCTCCCCCACAAACACATCATGTCCATCTACAATATCGTAAACGCAATGATGAGACATCAATACTTTACCAAGGCCTGGAAAACGGCCATAGTGGTCTGTCTTCCAAAAGCCGGGAAGCCCCTCAACGACCCCGCAAGCTATCGTCCCATCAGTCTTTTAAACTCCCTAAGCAAAGTGGCCGAAAGCGTTATCCTAAAACGCCTCTCCACCTCGGTCACCAGAAAAAACCTCATACCTGACTGTCAGCATGGGTTCCGCACAGGGCACAGCACCTGTCACCAACTTCTCAGAGTTATGAAACTTATTGCTGACAACATGAACAGACGGCTGCACACAACGATGCTGCTGTTAGATGTCCAGCAAGCCTTCGACAGGGTATGGCATGACGGGCTCGTCTTCAAGCTCATTGCCAATGACATCCCCCATTATTTGATCGGGATAATAAAGTCAGACCGATTTATTCGAGTTAGGGTAGGCAACTCCCTTTCCACTCCAAAGGCCATCTCAGCCGGCGTTCCTCAAGGGTCTAAGCTCTCCCTCCTACTTTTTACTTTTTTCTGCCATGATCTTCCCAAACACGATACAATTACCACGGCACTCTACGCGGACAATATTGCCCTCATAGACGCCACTAAAACAATTTGCCACAGCACCTCAAGGCTAAACAGATTTCTCCCATACCTCATCAACTGGTACTCACGGTGGAGACTCTCCATCGACGAGAGCAAGTCCAGTGCAATCTTCATCTCCCGTAAAAACCGCACCCCTCCAAAAATAACGATCAAAGGCTCCTCCATCCCGTGGAGCCAATCGGTCAAATACTTCGGAGTGACGTTCGACAGGAACCTATCCTGGTTAAACACCTTCGCCTCACCAGGAGCAAAATGCTAGAAGCCTTCTTAAAGCTCAAACCTCTCCTTCATAGCAAAACCCTGTCACCCAGAACAAAGGCCAGAGCCTTCTCCGCCATCATCAGGAGCATTACCACATACGCCATCCCGATCTGGGGGTCCATCCCCCTAGAAAGACTTCAGCGACTCCAAGGCACCTACATGAGGCTGCTACGCTCTTCCCTGAACACCCCTTGGTACTTAAGGCACACTCAAGTACTTAGGGAAACTAATCTTCTTGCTCTCAACGACTACGCGAACAAATTCGCCAAAAATCTGAGAGATTCAATTCAACAGCACCCGAACTCAGGAATCCAATCCCTGAGTAGTATCTGTCCTAAATCGACGAATCGCTACAGGAGTCCTTGCCACCTGATCAGCGATCCGTAACCCCATCAGCCACTACCGGCCACTCCGTGCTTCGTTTTCGTACGTAAGCCTCTGCCCCCAAGAAGGCGGAGGCCTAAACTCACCAATTTCCTCCCCTATTCACATCCCACTCCTACTCCCCCACCCCCTATACCGTTCCGTTTAATAATATTTTATCCCAACAAGTAAAGGGAATGATATCTCCGGGTAGGAATCCCTGCGGGGAGGGGTTTTAGTCGGTAGGCATGCGATCAAAGGCTCCATGAATCCGACACTACCTCTCTTAGAGAGGTGTCTTTAGGAGATTAAGTCTTAAGGACATTTGCTCATTCAAACAGCACTGAAAATCGTATTGCCAGCAAAGCAGACAAAGAAGCAGTTCTAATACAGGGTAAAAAATAAAATATAACAACGCCGCAAATATGTTAATACGAAAAAGAATGGCACTACATGCGATAGAAATATATTGTAATAACATATGGATAGAGGAAAAAAAACAATAAAGAGAAATTTTTTTCGAACCAAGTTAAATTTTACAATAATAGTTATTAATTTTTGAAAGTTCTTAATATTCTAAAAACATATCAAACTCGCCAAGTTATTTTGCTTTTCTTAAAAAATATATTATAAATGTATACTTAGTCATTAGTTTTATTTTTTAAGTAGTTAAAAATTGAATAAATTTTTATTATTTATTAGACAAAATTTCTGAATCTAAAATTTATGTTCAAATATGAATCAAATTGATATGAATCAAAAAAAAAATCCTCGAAAAAAGACCTATTTTCGTAACATAGATGAGGGCTACGCTGTGATTTTATCACCAAGCCACGTAGAACCTAAACTTGCGAATGTATCTTTTTATAAAATGTTCTATATCATATTTAATTTTAAATAAATGAAATATACAAATTGGTTTTTAAACGTAGTATTTTTATTATTTATAGTTATTGTATCATTTTCGTATTGTAATTAAATTTTTGGTCATTCTTACTGTTGCAGGTTGAAATTTTAATTGCAATATTTATTGTAAAAACTATGTAAGAAAAAATGATAATAAAAAATCAACTACGACTCTTAAAATATTAATACAAAGATCTTATTTAACCTATAATTAAAAAAAAAATAACAATAATTAAGCATAAATAAATAAAAAAAATGTTAAAAACCTATTTTTAAAAAAATGGTTAACAAGTTTAATTAAACGGTAAAAAAAGAAATAACAGAGAAAAATTTAACTAAAAGTTAAAACATAAAACTATGCCCAGAAAATATTAAATATGAAAAATATTAAAATATAAAATATAAACAAATTATACTCCAATGAGCAAAAACATCCGACTAAGTTTTGGTAATCTGGAGGTATCTCCGCTAAAAGGATCGATTCAATTTCAGGTAACATTATATCATATTATGTTGCAAAATTCAGAAGGGATTTTATATAAGACCTATATATATATATCAATATTTGGAACACTGCATCAGACAAATGACACAATCTTTATTCGAATTTGTTTTTTAAATTTTTTAATATAAATCGATAAAAACAATTGAAATTTGTTTTCAAATATTATATAATTTTTATTAATTTATTATTTTCTAAAATAAGCTTATTTAGAATAAGTAATTTAAAAATAATTTAATACAATAAATAAAATAATCTATTTTAGATAAATATGAAATAATGATTTAATTATTTTTTTAAATTACGTAATTTTATATTAAGAATAGTCTAGAGTGCCATTATGTTCCATATAATTAATATTTTTATATTCTTTACCCGATAGAATCAAGTACGGTTCTGTCAAATTATAGATTACCATACCAATTTTAGATTAAAAATACAGATTTATAAAATAAAATTTAAAAAAAAAATAATACAATAAAAATGTAATTGTAAAGAAAAAAGTGCACGGCAATCTTGACAAATTCAAATTTATTTAGATAATACGCAAAACTATAAAAATTTAATATTTTTATTTACTACTTTCACATTATAGCATTGCAATAACAAAACTAATATTTTATACATAAAGCCAATAAAATGAAAATATTGAATTTCTTTATATCTAAAAATTATACGTGTAAAGAATGTCAACTTGGTTTTCTATAAAATGACGAAGAAAAATTCCTTAGATTACATTCCTGGTACTAAAAAATAATTCCAAATTTAAGTGTAGAAAAAAGAAGTTATAATGGCTGATTTATTGCGCAAGAATAGATTAAAAATAGAATTTCACAGGAATACTAAAAAATTAGAAACAAATCAAAGAATGACCAACAAAAGCTGAAAAAATACTTTCAAAACTTTCAGAACAGAATCGAAAATTAGCGTTATACATCACATCGTAGGCATCTAATAATTTTGAGTAGGCTGAAATCTAGTCACTACGAACTAAAAATAATTGAACTATTATGGTTATAAAATAGACAAATCTTAGAATGAAAAATTTCAACATTGTTATAGTAAAATTAAGAAAAAGGTATAAGCTAGGTCCTCTTATTTCTGTCTAGTAAATAATAATTTTATTTCAAATGCAAGTTTTAATTACTATACTGCAAGAAATTAATATTTATAGAATAATAATTTATTATGTTATTTGTTTAATAAAAAATAATTTAATAGAATACATAAACTAACAGTTTGAAAGAATTATAAAATAATAAAGTCTATTGTGTATTGGATTTTGTCATCCCAAAAATTAAGTATAATAATTAATTTTACAATTGTTGACCTTAAACAGACAATTTTGTATATCTAAATTTTCGAAAAAAAAAAAAATTAATTTGAAAATATTATCCGCTGTTATCTTTATACTTATTTCAATATTCATAATTAAGAGACCCCATTCTATTCACTAATGAAATAATTAATATCATTTAATTTTTTATCATTTTTTTTGTAACATTCCATAAACCAAAGTTTCGTATAAAATTGTGTAAATCATTGGCAAACAAGCTTTGATATAAACTCCAATATGAAGTTACTATATATATATATATATATATATATATATATATATATATATATATATATATATATATATATATATTAATCGTTTGTAGCCACCACGGCCCTTGACATTTTTGAGTAAGTAATTTGGTTAGAAATTAGGAGTATGGAGATTATATATGTTAATGTGTGTGTAGATACGCATACATATATGCGTATTTCAATCAAACGCTGGATGTCGAGCTGATGTTTCTTTATTACTGCTCGTCTCCTAGTATCCTTATCTTCTACACTTAAATATACTATATATATATATATATATATATATATATATATATATATATATATATATATATATATATATATATATATATATATATATATATGCATGCATAAATTAATAAATATTTCCATCAGTGTTACAGTCCAATATAAATTAAAATTAATACATAATAATATCAATACATATACATATCAAAATTAATACACATATATATGCATATCTCTCTCTCTTTCTCTCTCTGTGCGTTTGTATGTGTGTAAATTTATATATATATATATATATATATATATATATATATATATATATATATAATAAACTTCTTGTGGCAAATGATCAACTACTCCGCTACTTATTTCATAAGAATATTATAAAATATAAATATTGTATGGATCATTTATAATTTACATATTTAACGTGGGCTACTACGGCCCTGATTAATACTAGAACAATCGATAAAACAGAACAGCATTTTTTGCACACTTCAAGTTCCGTAAATTTCCACAGTATATTAAAAATCAGGCGCTTCAATCGATTTTAACTTCCGTCAGAGGTATGGAGCACTCTTAATCGTCGATGAGAGAAATTTATCGATGTTGTACATCGTTTAATCTGTGGAATCACCCAAGTGTGAAAATATATTCTTAGAAATATATCTAAATTATTGAATCTATCCTTTTAGCGAAAATACCTGCAGATTACCTAAACTTAGTCGGATGTTTTAGCTGTTTGGAGCATAATTTGTTTATATTTTATATTTTAATATTTTTCATATGTTTAATATTTTCTGGGCATAGTTTTATGTTTTACTTTTTAGTTAAATTTTTCTCTGTTATTTCTTTTTTATCTTTTAATTAAATTTCTTAATCATTTTTTTTTAAAATAGGTTTTTAACATTTTTTTTATTTATTTATGCTTAATGATTTTTATTTTTTTAAATTATAGTTTAAATAAGATCTTTAGATTAATATTGTAAGAGTGGTGGCTAATGTTTCATTATGATTTTTTCTTACTTAGTTGTTACAATAAATATTGCAATTCAAATTTCAACCTGCAACAGTAAGAATGACCAGAAATTCAATCACAATACGAAAATGATACTATAACTATAAAGAATAAAAATATTACGTTTAAAAACCAATTTGTATATTTACTTTATTTAAAATTAGAAATGACATAGAACATTTTATAAAAAGATGCATTCTCTAACGAGTTTAGGTTTTAGGTGACTTGGTGATAAAATCACGTAGTAGCCCCCATCTATGTTATGAAAATATGACTTTTTTCTAGGAACATAAATTTTAGATTCAGAAATTTGGTCTAATAAATAATAAAAATTTATTCAATTTTTAACTACTTAAAACATGAAGCTACAGATTAATGATACATTTATAATAAAATTTTTATGAAAAGCAAAATCACTAGGCGAGTTTAATATGTTTTTAAAATATTAAGAACTTTCAAAAATAAATATCTATTATTGTAAAATTTAACTTGGTTCGAAAAAATTTGCCTTTATTGTTTGTATTTGTGTTTTTTTCTCTATCCATATGTTATTACAATATATTTCTATCGCAAGTAGTACCATTCTTTTTCTTATTAACATATTTGCGGCGTTGTTATATTTTATTTTTTACGCTCTATTAAAGCTGCTTCTTTGGCTGCTTTGCTGGCAATATGATTTTCAGTACTGTTTGAATGAGTAGATGTCCTTAAGACTTCTATTTTAATTTCTTTTCTTGATTTATTGAATTTTATGAGTATATAATTCATTTCATTAACTATTTAATTATTAGCACTGACATTGTGCAGTGAATTTAGTACACATTTTGAAGCCGAGCATATATAAAGATGGAGTTGTGTAGAACTTATACATTTTTGCCGCCACTCGTTTCCACGATAATCGTTTTGAACTAAGTTTTAAATTTTGCTTGAATTTCAGTTGGCATCACTACGAAAATATACGAAATATGTAATATATATTGTATGTATATTATATTGTACATATTATATATACACATTTTAAATACGGTTTCTACTGAGAAATATTGTATTGGCCTGTGTGGGCGGTTGATTACCATATCCCGTTGCCTAAAGACGATTTAAATATGCAGTCGTGTGTTCGGATGATAGAATGCGATATCCAGGTGTCTCTGGGCGATTTCTACGGGGAATATTGTATTTAATTGATAGAGAACGAGATTCAGGTATGAGGAAATCAACTTCTATGGGAAGATTCATGTTGAGTCGGTACTCTTTTCGAACGACTTCTACGGGGAGTATTGTGTTCGGATGATAGAATGCGATTTCCAGATGATTTGGAACGATTTCTACGGGGAGTGTCATGTATAGTTAGTGAGAAACGATGTCCTGGTATGTAATTACGATTTCTATGAAGAGATTAGTATTCTATCATTCGAACACACACACTCCCAGTAAGAGTCATTCCGAGATAACTAGACATTGTATTCTACCTCCCCAACATAAAACTCTCTATAGAAGTCATCTCGAGACACTTGCACGTCTTTTTCTATCGCTCGAACTCGAATGAACAATTTTTTCCATTGAAGCCGTATTTAATATATATATATATATATATATATATATATATATATATATATATATATATATATATTGTATAAAATGGCCGGCAAAAATCAACTTTTTGAAGTAGGCACTACATTGAAACAGCTTTTTATATAGATGCGACGATAGGTAAATTACGGTCAATTATTTATAGAAACACAGATTTTTATATATAAAGTACTTTTTACTTAGATATTATTGAATTATTTATGAAATCGGTTAAATTATTATCTCGTGCGAAGCCGAGACAGGGGGATGCTTGTTATATTATAAAGACTGTAAGACCGATAAAAATATTTATTAATCTACGTTAAAGTATATATATATACCCTTAGATATACATATCTCAGGGTTGAGATATTTTTTAATGAATTTGTAATAATTTATAATTACTTTTTAATTTTTATCGCTATATATATTGAATAAGGTATTATTTTCAATTTTGAATTAAATGAAAATTTAATTAATCATCATTTTTAATTAATATAATAGCTTGTTTGGATGAATTACTTTATTATACTAAAACTGTAATGATCAGATAAAGAATCATGTATTTGAGTATATGGCCAATAACTGTATTACGGGCATCACGGTCCACGTTCGCGCAAATCGTATCATTGCGCTGGCAGCTGGTGTATTCTATCAAAGCGTTCAACACTGTTTCCAAAATCGTGTAAAATGTAGTGGCAACATCACATTGTATACGATTTGATAGACAGTATGCGAGTATTTACGATTTTCTAAACGAATGAATCACAAATCCGAACAGTCAACCCAACCTCTCGACAAATGTCGTACAGCTGATCCGATAATATATATATATATAATTCAGGTATCAACATAACGATTGCCTGATGAATGGAGATGGGTCTTGATACAATTCTTGATCATGTATTCTGATGGATTATTCTTTTCTCTCCTATAATGTTAATTATCTCCAGATTTAACTTTTTATAAATTAAAAATAATAGCTAATTAAAAATTTATTTAAATAATAATTGTAATTTAATGATTACTTAAATAAACATGTAAACAATAATTAAAAAGAAATTATTAATTATTAATGGCAAATTAATATAAATAATCTAAATCAGTATATATTTCATAAAAAATTACAGACAAACGGTTATATACAGACGAGACATGATGGGCACCCAAAATTCCAATAAGTTCAGTTATTTTATATTTCAATGTGCAAGTGATAGACAAAAACCTATAATTTAAGGTGCTATTTTTGAACAAAAAAATTATTAAATAAATTGATAAAAAATGTAAAGCCTCCCAAAAGACAATTAGCTTCATCTCCCCTTCCCCAGAATGGAACACGAGGGTATGAAGTATTTTTATTTATATAATAAGATTCTTATATGTAAATAAAATAAAAATAAGGCAAATAGTACAAACATATTAATTTTGTACCTTGTAATTTTGGCCATTTAGTATAAATAATTAATAAAAATAATGATCAATTGAGTTTTGAAGGGGGCAGTTTGATTGTTCGTATGTGATAATATTAATATTATAGATATAATCTGATGTTAATGCAATCAAGAAAGCTATTATTTTAGTTCCAAGGTATCTAATATGTAAAATAGCGAAAAATTGAAATGGAAAGAATATATAATTTTTACTTTAAATGAAAAGTATAAAATCACCATCTTCTCGGAAAGTAAGTAGAACAGTATGATTAGTATGATTATATTTTATGAACAGTATGATTATATTTTATTTATTATTAAATAAAAACTAAAAAAAAATTTAACCGTACAAGAATATATTTTAAAATAAAATTTTTATAATTAGCTATTGAATAGATAGTAATGAAACTATTGAAAAGATACTTATTGAAAAAGATAGTAATTTCTAATATATAAGTGCTATTGTCAAATAGTGTTACTTCATTAAAATTTATTTTAATATTTGAATCTGTAACAGTTTTCTTACAAAAAGTTTCTATAAAAGCTGTTTATTATATAAATTGTATAAATTATACAAAGTGCCAATAAGAGTATAACGATGTGTAATATAAGAATAAATTAAAAAATTGTTTTATATAAATAACTATATATGTAAATATTTATAATATAATATATTAATTTAGGAGCTCTACTTACTCCTTATACAAAATTCAGTACTATAATTACACAATCATACTCTTCTAGATTCTTAAATAATGAAGGTTTTATGATATTTTAGATTTGAATTAAAAATTATATATTCTTTTCACGTTACTTTTTCTTATCCGTTTCCTCTAATAGGGGTGCATATCGAAGTAACAACTCAAATGCATCAATTGCACGTTGTGAACACTCAAAACTCTCATTTCCTCCTAAAATTATGAGTTTTTAAAATTGCAGCTAAAAGACTATCTTGCAAAAAAAAATAAATAAACATGTTTGAAATTTTGGGAATTTTTTATGAGCTTTAGTTCTCATAAGAAACGATTTATTTAATAAAAATTTTTTAGCATGTATATAAATATTAAATCTACGTAGGCAATAACATTTTTGCCTACATAAATATTATATATACTTTAGGTTAGAACAATTACTTTCCTATTATAGTTTCATATATATTTATTGGCTCAAACTCGTACATCTCATATCTCTATGTAATCTCAAATTTCTATGTTCGCAATATGTTTGTATGTATGTACGTATGTATGTATTTTTTTTAATAGACGTAGGCAGAGCAAGCTCTGTACAAGTGGCCTCTCGAAACCAGCATCCCGCCGAAACTATCAGAGAATATCACTTCGGCAGGGCTGTTAGTTAGCCTATACGGTTTCTCTTCCTAGGACATTATCCTACGTCTCCCATCCACACAAGTGATCAGGGGTTCGGTGTTCATCCTCTGAAAATAAAAAATAGAATTAGCTAGCCTAATTCATCCTGGGCCATTCGCCTAATTCTATCGGTATTTCTAAGTTTGGTCATCACCTCTTTTGCGAAACTACTACTATTCTTCTACGCATACTATCTGTTTCTCTAATCCGAAATAGTTTGAGCGGTCATAATATCGTTCTATTATTCACTTTCCCATTGATTGAGGAACGACGAACATGTGAACTTCATTTTAATCTATAACTAAGTTTGTAGAACAACCTGTTAATTAAAGTGTAATTTTCTATTTCAGTTTTTTCTCCTATTGTTCTATTTTTTGAGTTCTTTTTATAATATTGAAATATTTTATTATAATATTTTAGAAATATTATCTTTTCTTCTTTTGTTCTTATATTGAGTGATTCTTATATTGAGCAGTGTGAAAATACAGCAACGTGTTGCATCTTTATATCTGTTCTATAAAGAACGTCCAAAATGAACTCCAAAATAGCGCTAATCTAACGCAATACCTGCGGCTAGTTCGTCTTCAACGTGTTAATAATATGAAGCAGAAAACTATCAGAGCCTATTCGTTGTCCATGTTATTGCCATCAACCCTAAGCGACTCGAGTGATATTTTGCATCAGCTTTATTATTGTTCTTACTTATTGCATACATTAATTTTAATATACCATTGTCAGATTGAAATAGCATCGTAGTTATACCATCCGCGAACACGTCGATGTGAAGGTCTGTCTTTTTTGTTTACAGAATAAAGATTGACAGCATTGGCTTTGACGTGGGATGACTTTCCAATTATTCGAACGCGTTCTTGCTTTGAAATTCTATTCGAATTTAATATTATGTTTCGTCACTTCCGATAATGGTGCAACTATTTTTGCGAAATAAGGAATAAACCATCTAAAAGAACTAGTTAGTCATAGACATCTTCACATTTCGGGGACATTTATTGGTCGCCCAATGTTTGAAATTGTCACCTTTATCTCCTTCTCTAGCTCTAAAACCTAAGTATTTAATTGTTAACATATCATACTTGCACTTTTTCAGATTGATTGTTTAACCATCTTGTAATTATTTTAATAAGTATTTGAAATTGATTATTAGTTGGTTCTAGTTTCCCCCAATTCTGTACGAGTCATTGAAATATGTCACGGCGATATTTCTTATATGTTTGAGCTACAACGGGGTGCTCATTAGTTTTTTAAAGTATATCGAAGCATTCTCCAGACGAAACATTACTTTAGTAATTTTTCTGATATAGGTTTCAGTGATTAATGCGATTTTTTCTTTTCCGTCTGATGTTAACGACACTTGCAAGTATCTCAACGAGGGTTATTGGGAAGCTTATGTGTTTCGTATCTTTATTTAACCATCTATAATCGACATTCATACGTACTATCGAGCGTGTTCAGTTTATGTGGTTTCACAACAAAGCGTTTGCTTTCCGCGAATTAATTTGCTTTCGAAATTAATATCCATTTATAATATGTCAATTCATTCAAGTTTGCACGATATTTTCGCAAAACAAGTACGGTATTTATATAAAATCTCTATTAGTTACTATTTTTGTCCATTGCCCATTTTCCGGCATACATTTCGTCACACATAATTATATTCTCATACTTTCCTAACATGGGTGCTTTTTCGAGTTAAAATATTTTTTCGTTTAATATCTCACCGGCTTGTTGCAGGTTTTTGCAGGTACGCATAAATTATCGTTATCAATTTTCAAATTGGTAAAATTGATAGTTTTGAACTCTATGTCGCAGCATTCGTTCAACATAATATAAGAGTTATGCGAAAATTTTTCTGTGCTAATTTTTCGAGTTTCTTTCAAAGTTCTTTCCAAAGTTTTCAACACAGACTCTTCTATTTATCCTAAAATTACTACATAGCACTAATAACGCTTTTGCCGCACATATGAGCGCTTCCATATCTATCTGCACTACCATTTTCATATTGTCTAAGTAATTCTTTTGTAAACATTTCCTAATTGTTGTTTAAGCTTGAGACTATCTACGACATTAAATTCTTGCATGGCCAGAATTTTAACGGGCGCATAGCATTTAACAATCGCGTACCATCTAACGACTAAATGCCGCAGTATCCGTACTTAAAAAACTTTAATGTTCTACGTACTGCTACACAATCGCGAGATTTATATTCCATCGAAATGCAATTAAGGCTATCGCTTCGCATGATTAGCAGTATATTTCTCGCACTGCAGTTTACGCTATTCGATGGTGTCATCAACGATATTACAGCACGCTAAATTTTAATGATATGGCTTATGCTTAAGCTTATTGTCTGTATTGAATAGTTGATAAGGCAACAACAAGCGTTGTATTGCAGTTTACAGTATTTGCCGCTGTTGATGTTGTCGGATCCTCTCGATATTTTATCTTGTCTTTATTTTGTCCTTCTCGATATCATGTCCTGCTTTTTATTAAAATCTAAAGTTTTATACAACACGTTATCATCAAAATATTCAGTTGTTGCTTCATTTACATTTTGTACCCGTACAATCATTGCCTGAAATTTAGCAACGGCTCTTCGATATACTATAAGCATTTTATTTATTCTTATAAAACGACATGCAATCAAAGATTACCGTAGCTTTCACCATTTATGCCGCCCACTAGTAAGATAGGACTTTCGGAAGATCTCTGAACTACGGTATTTAATTTCCATTGAAATTTATCTCATGTATTTTTCATATCGGAAACGATCCTCTACACTTTTGACCTTTTAATTATTTGGTAATCAAGAAATTGTCTCATTAGGTTACTTCAGTCACAATAATTCGTTTGTCTGATCACTCATCTTGTTCCTATTCCACTTCTGAATTGCCAGGATAAGTAAAACACAATAAAAAATTGTATATTTTAGAAGAGTAAACAGGACACAGGCTCTATTTAAATTATATATTTTCTTAACAGCTGTAATACAAAATGGTTACCAATAAAAACACCTTGGATTTCATGCAATGAGCCGTAATATAATATTTGCACTTCACTGTTACTACAAATATTTCGTTCGCTCTGAACCTCTCGCTCGTTTTTCTACTCTGAAATTCTCTATAATTGTCATGACGTGCGCTGAGACTCATTGCAAATTTTCCTCGAATTCACTTTATTATCTGAATAAATAGAATTTGAACAATTCAATATTATAATTATCAATTATATTTCTGAACAACTTTGAGAATTGATTTACGGAATGATTTTTAAAAGAGATTCTGATTATTTATGAGAAGTAATTATTTAAAATATTCGTAAATTTTATACAAATTAATTAGTCATTTTTATACGTTCTGTAAGGTATTTAATTTTTTTCTGCAATTTTTGAAAGCCAATAATTTTAGAATAATTTTATTAGTTTCATGTAAATTCTATCATGTATTTTAAGTGTAAGTATTTTTATAAAATTAAAACTTTTACAATAATTTTTATTTAAATTATTCATTAACTTTTATAAGCTGATTAGTTTTTTAAAATATTTTATTAGTTTAGTATAAATGCTCTGAATTATTTTATATTAAAATATTTTATAACTTTCTGAAAAGTCGTTTTACACAGTTTGTCCCAAAGGTAAGACTATGGGTATAAAATCCAGACTACTTGCACCATCTTTATGAAACTTTGGCCACTAGTTACTACAACCTTTTTCTACCTCTATATAAAGTTTCAAGTTCATTAGATTATATACTGCTGTTCAGTAGCAGTTTGTGTAGGAGTAGCTAAATGGTCGCTATCATTGTTTAACATATATAAAAATATCGAACAATGTGTTGCATTTAAATTTTGCTTTAAAGTTTATAAAAGTGCAACAGAAACGAAGAAAATGATAAAAGTGGTTTATGGTGAATGTGTTATGTCTCGAGCTACTATTTTTCGATGATATAACCTCTTCGCGGCAGGTAGAGAGTCGGTTAAAGACGACAAAAGGAGCGGTCGACCATGCGCTACGAAGAGTGACAATAACATCGACAAAGTCGCACCTGCGTTCAAGGATAACTATAACTGTAGTTGCAGATTGCTTGCTGAACTTACTGGAATACTAAAAATCGCCCGTTCAAAATATTATAACGAACAACTTGGAAAAAACAAGGTATATACACGTTTCGTTCCACACGCGCTACCTGCCGAACAGGGAGAGCAACGAATTTGACATGCACGAAACTTGTTTAATATAATTGAAATACAGCGCCATTTCGTTGAAACTATTATTATGTGTGATGAAAGTTGGTGTTTTGCATACAACCCTGCAACGAAATGCCAAAGTGCTGAATAGGTCGGCAAAAACTCGCCTCGACCAAAATACTGCGCTTTTAAAAATCAAAAGTTAAGATAATGTTAATAATTTTCTTTTTATTCTAAAGGTATCATCCACAAAGAATTTATTCCCAAAGTACTGCAGTGAATGCTGCATTTTACCAACAAGTATTCGATCGCTTGTGTAAAGGAATTGCGCGTGTTAGATCCGATTTGTAGAAAGTGGGCTCTTTTTTCTTCTTGCCCAGCATATACGTCGGCAATCAAGACTCAATTTCTGTCCAAAAAGTGGTTCCTGTACTTAACTATCCACCATACTCACTTGATTTATGCCTGCCCTGACTACTTCTAAAATTAAAAATGGACTTGAAAGGAAACAGTTTTGCGTCAATAGATGAGATACAAAAAGCTATGACAACGAAAAAGTATTCCAAAAGACGAGCTTTTACAAGACATGAAGAGACTGGAAGATCGTGCCAACTTATGTATTATATCTAATGGAGACTATTTTGAATAAGAAGTTTGTTGAAAAACATAAATTTAAATAAATGGTTTATCTATATGTCATTACTTATATGCTTATTTAAATACAGTAAATAATTATTTGATTTAGGAAGACTAAAACTTCGCTTAAATTAATTCGATTCTTTATTTTAATAAATATTTCTTTGATTTAAATAAATTATTTTTAAAACACAATTTTTTAATATTGTCGAATTCAACAACATATAAACGTAATTAAACATAAGTTGAATGTATTTTTTTACCAAAATATTGGGGTACAAGAAAGTGTCCAGCTTTTTTTTCAAAATGTGAGATTTTATTATGAAAAAATAGTTATATATCCTTTATTCAAAGTCTCATCTGTCGTAAAAGTCATCTTCATTGATCGAAACAAGTGATAAGTATATGGTGGCACATCTGAACTGTAAATAAAAATAGTTTTTGACCTAAGTCACAACATGTAGCCGAGCATTATATGATCTTCTTTACCTGAATATTTCGTTTCGGCGTTGGTTGGACGGGCTCCCTGGGTTTTGTTTACTATTTTCTGCATTAGGTTTATAATAAATCGATTTTTCACCACCAGTGACAATACGATGCACAAATGATTTATTTTTATACCGCTGCAGCAATATTTCGAACATGCGAAAACGTCATTCAACGTCTCTCGGCTTCAATTCGTACGGCACTCAGTTTCCAACCTTCTGAATGAATCTCAATACTTTTTAGCGTAGGGAAAAGGTCTGTTATGTGAGACCCAATGATGCAGCAAGTTCTTGAATTTGACATGGATCCTCTTCGAGCAAAGTATCTAATTCCTTGTCTTCAAATTATTCGGCTTTCCTGAATTCATAGGAGGGCGTCACAAGTCATTCCTGTCTCTCTGTTATCTCTATCTCCATCTGTAATACTATTGTCAGACACCTTTCGTCTTCCTCTGTGTGCTCAGATAATGACGAGATTGTGGATGATAAGGACGAGGAAGAGGAAAATGTCAATGAGGATGATGAGCAGGACGACGTCGAGGATGTTAACAAGAACAAAGAGAACGATGAGAGTGATGAAGACGATGTTGTGTTCATTACCTCTGAGACGGCTGGTGCTTAGTCGTTCTCGTTGTTTGTCACTTCCATTGTAGTTTGAATGGCTTTCTCAAAGGTTTCATTGACGGACATTTCGATACAATGGTCGAAGGCTTTACTAGTCCCTTTATTTATACTAACATTTATATACAAAACGCGACTTTCAATTGACCTAGCAAACTTTTCCTTTTATTTTCTTATAATTTTACTATTTCTACGCAATTTTTGTTTGATATAATAATTTTAATTTCGCTTGGTATAAATATATAATTTTAATATAATAATGTAATTTCTATTTGGCGGAAAATTCCAATTGAAAATGGAAATAGTTGGATCTCTTTTAAAAAATTTTATCTTTATTCGGTGTCGCTAATGGCTTTAGATTCGAAAGAGTCGTTTAAGCCATCCTCATGTATGTGCCATCATATCCGTTGGTTTTTTGGACGCATGATTCGTTTGCTTTCCTGTCTCCTACGCTGTGCTGCTAGTGATCTTCGATGAAATAGTATAAATATATAAATATAAATAAATATAACCTATAATAGTGATCGCTTCGATACCAAAGATTACTTCTGCATCTGTATGTTGTTCTACCACTACAAACTGACTTCTGAATTGAGCGGTATTGTAAGTAAAAGATATATCCGGTATAAATTGCTCTCATATTTATTGATTTTCATCTACATATTGTGAAATCATTGTCTTGATTACACGATTAGCTCTTCTACAGGCTTACACTGTGGTGAGCGTCGGTGTGTGATTTCACATTTTTCTAATAATGGAAAATCCTTACTTATAAATTGTTGTCCATTATCCGATATTATGGTGTTTGAACATCCATGAAGTAAAATTATTTGTTCTCTTACGGCATTTGCAAAAGCTTCTCCAGTGGCTTTACGAAGAGATCGTAATTCAACCCACTTTGTCATCTTATCTTGGATAACTAAAAGCTATTTGTTCAGTTTTGTCAAACAAGGCAATGATCCATTATTAAACTTTATTTCATTAAAGTCAAACGTTTGTAATATATGAGAATATTTTCTGGATCAGCTTTGACGGCTGATATATATTTCATATACCAGTCTTCTTCAGGTTTCTTTACATTACACAGTTTTACAGGCTGGCGAGACAGTGTATCGACGAGAAGATCCTCGTTGCCCGGTCGACATTTAATTTCGAAGTCATATTAATTAAGTTCGAGAGTCCATCTAGCCAAACGTCCAGACGGATTTTCTATTTTGTTTATCAGGTTACATAAATTAAGCAAATTATTTGGTCGACTAGTCGAAATTTTGCATGTATGTTATAATAATTTAATTCGGAAAAAAGGCGTATTTTCTCCGAAAAATTATCTTCTGTCTTAAATTTAATCGCATTTATTCATGTGATTTTTCTTTATACTTTTCTAGATGAAATAAAATTATTTTTCAGAAGTTGGGTGTGCCATTCTTCTGATCTAGTAATTTTTATGACTCTTTCGTACGAGTAAGGGAGTCGTTCTTTGGCCTCATAAAAGAGTTATTCACTTGAAAAGAGAAAGGATTGGTCGGTCAGAAGAATATCGATTTATTTCGTTACTCGAGAGGCATCCTTCTCCAACGAGTACCGAAAGTAAATCGTTTTTGAAATGGAATGATCGGTCGATAGAGATTTGATTCGGTTCATTAATCGAGAGGTATCTTTCCTCAATGCGTACTGAAAGGGAATCTGCTTCAGAGAAAAGAAGAATCGGTCGGAGTGTGCAATCGCCGCTGGTGGTGTATGGTAGGGATGTAATGAGTATAGCTTTAACTTGTAGACCACTGCTATTGATGTACGGCGGCATCCGCCGAGCACAGCTCTCTCTCTCTCGCTCTCACTCTCTTTCTATCTCTCTCTCTCTTTCTCTCACTCTCTTTCTCTCTCTCTCTCTCTCACTCTCTTGCTATCTTTCCCTCTTTTTCTTTCACTCTCTCTCTCTCTCTCTCTCTCTCTCTCTCTCTCTCTCTCTCTCTCTCTCTGTGGCTGCCATTTTCCGTGCACAATAGTGGCGGTGACGATACTTTATTTCGATGTTGGAGTGACACCTACACGTCCCATGAACTCATGAGACGTAGCGGGGATGAGTCGATATGAGTATGAGTCGGGTGACGACATGTGTGGGAGCGGTAACGGAAACAAAAGACGCCTGGAAACGATTTATAATGTTATTCGATGAAATCTCGGGCTATTCGAGATCCGAGAATTCCGGAGATTCACTGTCTTAGTTACTCTTCTGCGTTCCTTGTAATCCTTACGTGGCCATCGCTTCGTGTGGCGCCAAGAGGCGCTGAAGGTAACCACAAGCGAGGATTGATACAAAGTTGCCTGGTAAAAATAAGGAGGAAGGGAATCTCGATTTATTAAGTCCACAAGAATCGGGGTGATGTGTCGAAATATAACAATCGTTAATGTTAAAAATGCTGTTGTTGCCGCTGTTGCTGCTATTTCAGTTAAGGCTGATTTTTCTGTTTGCGTTATATCTGCGTAGAGATTTGATGCTTTGGCTGCTGAAACACGATGCATTGCTTGGATTTTCCTCCCAAATAGGCCCTGATTACAAGATAGTTGATTCATGTAACTGCAATGCAATACATCCTCGGGTTGCTAAATATGCTGGATTATATACTGATAGCACATGTTGCCATTTAGCTGTCGACAAAAAAGCTATAATTGCACTAACTCTATTTATAATATATGTTTTCTAATGAGATGGATGTGTTCTTAGCCAGACCCGAACGACTTTTGAGTCAAATCAACAATGAATCTATTCACGAGCAGAATCTAATTTAGAAAAAATTCTAGACATTAGTTTGGCTAATAATGCTGCAGTACAGAGTTTCAACTTTGATAAATTTATAACTTAAAGTGGGCCACCTTAAATTTAGTAATGAGAAACTGTGGTACAGATTTGTCACTTGAAACAACAAAGAATGCAGCTGTGAAAACTCACTCATAAGAACCATAAAACCAATGCAAATGCCAGGTGTCAAATTCGTTTGTATTTATCGAACGTCGAAATCGAATCTTCTCTAATTCAGTAAACTGTTAAGAAGTCAAGTATTCAGTCTGTAGAGAAGTCAATCATTGTGAATTAGACCTGAAACTGGCGAAACCCAATCGATAACTTGCATATTTAAACATTGGATAAGTATTTTCGTACGAATTGGAGACAAATATCCCAGAGGTTCAAAGGGTTTAGAATTTTTTGTGGTTGCTGAATGAATCGTCAGAAATTGTCGCTTTTTCAACAGACATTCTGTTGAGCTACTCATTGACCTACGAAGTGAAAATCAAACGACCTCATTCGGCGAAGAAAAAAATCTTGTTTCATCAGGATAACGCACCAGCGCACACGTCAATTGTTGCGATGGCTAAAATCAACAATCTTAAGTTTGAATTGATGCCGCGCCCTCCCTACTCTCCAAACCTAGCCCCAAGTGACTATTATCTGTTTCCTAACCTCAAAAAATAGCTTGGTGGTAAGAGATTTGCGGACAATGAAGAAGTAATCGAAGCTGTAAATGGGTATTTTGAGGAGCTTGACGAATCAGTATATACAGATGGCATTACTATACTAGAACACTGCTATGAGAAATGTATCAACCTTGGAGTACATTATGTTGAGAAATAAGAAAAAAATTCTTAGAAACGTTGTTTTCCTTGGTCAGGCCGGAAATTTATCAATCCACCCTCGTATATGTGTATATAGCAGTCAGATGCTGAAAACTAAATCAGAAATCATAGTTTTCTTATTTGCGTCAACTCGAATGATAAAAAGTAGTAATCGTCCACTAAGCGACATAATCTTTTATTACCCGATATACCCCGCCATGTTAAATAAAGTTGTATATTTGATACATATATTTCCATATAAATCTATATACAATTTCAAGTATATTTATATAAACTTCAAGTTATATTTCACTAAAAATAAAACTAATATATAAATTTAATATATATGAGGTGTGTTCAAATGATAAGGTGACTTTTTGGTTTTGTCAAAAAATATTTCATAATCAATACTTATGTTATCACCTTCAAAATAACCCCTCTCAAATATAATACACTTGTGCAAACGCTTTTTCCAATTATCGAGTGGTGTTGGTTTTGGCCAAAAAATCTCTCATAAGCAACTAAGAATGAGCAGGTACATAATCGTGCTGCAAAAGCCACGAATTGTTTCTCCAATGTTCCAGATATTTTTTGCATATTCTTCTGATCAAAATTAAGTAGTTCTGAAATGAATTTTGCTTACACATGTCACATGCCTAGAACATCCGAAAGAATAGCATGGCATGAGCCAATCAATATGCCAAAATCTTCAACAACTTATCGGATAGAGATTCGACGATTTTTTAACACAATATCAGTTACTGCTTGAACATTTTCATCTGTTGTTGACGTTCTAGGACGTTCAGGACGAGGTTCGTCTTCGGCATCTTTCGACCATCTTGGAACAGCTTATATCACTTCTAAACATTCTTTTTACTCAAAGTAGACCCACTGTATACAACTATCAACATTTCAAGAGGTTTAGAGCACTGCATTTTATTTTTAACACAAAATTTAATGCAAACTCTTTGCTCCATGTTTTTGATGAAAAAAATTCGCTCAGCACGCGGAACACTTATAAATTTATATGCCTGTCACAAACAAACAAATAATGCTATAAAGCTAAAGCCGTGAATATAGGCTCGGTACACCTGTACCAATACAAAATAAAAAAAATTCATAATTGAACGGACAAAGCCCTCGATATTTGCAAAGTCACCTTATTATTTGAACACACCTTGTAAATGTAAATATCCACTTTAATATAATTATATGTAATATGCATATAAACATTTACATTTAATTCATAACTTTTTTAAAATTGTAGGTTGTCGGTAAAAAAACCTATAATTATTTTATATTTGTATTTGTTTATAATGTATTTCGTACAGGAGAATAGACATATATCTTTTGAGGTAATATTCGGCAGACTAGCTAGCTTACCGTCTAATGATCCGCACAGAGAAGCAGACTTACTTCCAACAGATCAAAAATGTATGATAAATAATAATAAAAAATGATAAATAACTACACAATTATTATTTTTCTTTCATATAAAAATTAATATTTTTATAGTTAAACATTGTTACGTTAACTATAAAAAATATGGTAATGTAACCTTAGAATAAATAATTCATTTGGAAACCAAAAAGAAGTTTGACTAGAAATAGAATTCACTGTCAATTAAATTTTAGTATATTAGGTGATCCTTTATAGAAAAGAAAACATTGTTATAATATATAAATAACGCACCAAATGGGATATACAAACACCATAATACAATTCAAAGGAAGAATCAATTAATGATAAGAATGAGCCATCAACAAGTTTTAAATGCACAGAAAAAAAGGATCTATACAAAAAAAGATGTCTTCGAACAGAGCAATGCAGCGTTACGGTTGATTGTGTTCTTTTAAATCCATAACGAACCGTTTAAGGCCATGGGTATTGCATCCAGCAACATTAGAAATTATTAATAATTTATTAAAAAAGGAACATGCAAATTGAAAAAGATATTAATTGCATTTTAATGCATTTGTAGAGGTCACAAAGGAGTATCCTGCGTGTTAAGTAAAATATTGCTGAGGAAAAATTAGACATTATTTCTCCTTTTAGGGGCCGCTTACTTTCCCTACCGTGAAAAAGTACTAAAGGAGAAAAGATCGTAAAATTTTTACAAAAGTCTCTGTCCAAAATAATTTAAAATCATTCTTAATTTTATATATTATTTAATAACAAATACGTATATATATATATATATATATATATATATATATATATATATATATATATATATATGGTTATACAAGTAAGCTGCTATCTTCCAAAATGTGAGATTTTATTATGAAACCATGGTTATCTATCCTTTATTCATCTTCATTGATCGAAATAAGTGGCAAGCAAACGGCATCAAGTCTGAACTGTAAGGCAAAAGAGATAGAATTTCCCATTCGAATAGACATAAGCCGCAACATGTGGTTGAGCGTTATCCTGCGAGAAAATGATAGACGCATGTCTGATCTCATATTCTATCCATTTTTTCTGCAATACTTACTTCAAACAAATAAGCTGAGTTCGATGCAATGATCCTTCTCTGGTTCGATCACTCGGAAGCAGTTCATAGTATAAGACACCCTTTTGATCCCACCATATGCAAGGCATAAACTTATTTACGTGAATATATCGTTTCGGCGTAAATTGGGCCGACTCATCGAGATTTTCATCACTAGTGACAATACAGTTCAAAAACGATTTATTTTTATACTGCTGCATCAGTATTTCAGATATGCAAAATCGCCGTTTGACGTTTCTCGGCTTCAATTCGTACAGCACCAAATTTTCTGCCTTATGAATTAATCCAAATGCTTTTAGTTACTGGGAAACTGCTTTTTGCGTAATACCCAATGATACAGCAATTTTTCTAAAATTTGACACGGAGCCTCATCCAGCAAAGCATCTAATTCTTCATCTTCAAAACTTTTCGGATTTCTGGAGCGATCGCTTCCTTCAACTTTAAAATTACTACTTTTGAATCGTTTGAATCAATCGCGGCACTTCAATTTACCAATACATTTGGACCCATAAGTTTCCAAAAGTAATCGATAAACTTTAGCCGCACTTTTCCTCACATGAAAGAATAGAAGCAGTGCTTTTCACAAATGACATTTATTTGGCTGAAAACTTGCAATGATTTTGCTCTGATTATAAGTGTAACGTGCGGCAAATAATAGATATTATAGATATATAGATATAGTAGTGAATAAATAACGCGCATAATCCAATGTTAAATAAAAACTAGTTTACTTGTATTGTATAATTATATAGCTAGGTACTACCAGTGGTCACTAAATAAATGAACGACCAATAAGAACGATAAAATTATAATTTAAAATGAAATAACGTACTTTTCGTTCGTATAAAATTGCGTTATTTTTCGATAAAAGTCCTGTTTTCGACACTTACTGAGGAAGGCACCTCTCGAGTGAAGAAAGGGAAACAGCAAATTTCGACTGACCGACCCGTCGTCTCCTGGTGCAAACTCTTCAACGAGGAAAAGGTGCTCCTTTGCTTGTTTGACGATATAATTACTTCTGTAGGAAAGGGCGCTCTCTTGCTAACTAGAAATACCGCACCGAGCGACACTCGAGAAGGCCAACGAAAAAGGAAAAATTCTATTTCTGAGTAAAGGTGGTCCTTTGTCAGAAATAGAATTAGTAAATATATTATTGACGAGGTGCTCCTCGGATTAATATATCAAACTCCGTAGGGCATTTCGTTTATCTGTAAAAAATTAGGAGTCAGATTTTATCTCTGAGAAAATGCGCTTCTTTGTCAGAGATAAAATTAAATGTGTATTAATGGCGAGGTGCTCCTCGAATTAATACATCCGGACCGCCGAGAAATTGTAAAATCCTTCAAAAAGTTAAAAGGTGAAAAGTCATATTTTATCTCTGAGAAAAGGCGCTCCTTTGTCAGAGATAAAAATAAGGAGGTATTAATGACGAGGCGCGCCTTGAATTAATAGATCTAGACTAATACAGAATAATAGTAAAGTGTCGATAAATCCAAGATAGGGAAATCCGTATAATTAAAGTGTTATTGGAAAAGGCGCGACGTTTCTCCGAATATAAATTGTAGCGAGACATATCAAAGGTAAATAAAATATACCAGAAAAGTAAATAAGGAATTAATACTAGGAAATCGAATGTCTATCCCAGCAAGTAAATTAATCGATTATGTGATTAAAGGTGTACCTAATTTAAATCTACAAAATCAAGCCTGGATTATGAGATTCCGTAATTGATACAAACTATTAGAAGCTTTTTATCAAGTATCATTGAATGAAAGAAGATATAACAATGCAAAAAATATATATGATAAACAAGAGCTTAGTGCTAATAAAAGAGGAGAAGAATTGAATATACGTTGTTTGAATTATTCACAAATGGAACATTACGCATACAGTTGTCTGAAGCCAAAACGGGAACGTGGATCATGTTTTAAATGTCGATCGATATCGTACTAACTAAGAAATGGCCCATTGAAAATTGAAAAGCGACCCAGTAGCAACATGAGAAAACAGGCAACAAGTCAACAGGTAACAACAGCATCTAGAAATCTAATTCAGGCTATCTTAACACCGCCATATCTGCTACCATTAAGTTTCAATGTTACTGATAAGGAAAATGATAGTTCACATATATGATGATATATCATAGGATCACTAATCAGTTTAATGAAAGAACATGTTATCCCGCCGGAAGTTATGTTATCGATGGAAGGAAATGCATTACAATTCTGTGCTATTAATGGCTCACGTATGAATAGTGTAGGATTATTTAAAATTAATGTAAAAGTCGAAGATATCGAATGAAATATGACATTTTATATAGTACCTAAAAATACAATGGCTTACACGGCGATTCTAGGGTACGATTTTTCGTCTAGTCCGTTAATGAAATTGTCTTTAGATGTTAAGCAGTATTGCACTTAAAAAACAAGAATAAAATAATTTAACAATTTCACAGATTATGAATATAGATTGCATAAATGGTAAATATACTGCCACAGACAATTGAAAAATAAATCCGTATGTAAATTAGCTTTATATTATTAAAATAAAACAATCTTACATAAATAATTATAACGCGAAATTACAGGTAGCACATACTTAGAAATGGAAATCCAATTAGTTTTAGTCGAGAAGACTTTCTTATGGAGATGAAGAGAAATTCAAAACTATTTTAGACGACTTATTAGAGAGAAAAATTATTCACCCGAATGAATCGCCATACGCGAGTCTAATAGTTTTAGTTAGAAAAAATACAGCGATATGAGTTTGTATCGATTTTAGATCTAAATAAAATTACGGTACAAGTTCATTTTCCCTATCGACTCATTGATAATAATATCGATCAATTACAAAACAAAAAATATTTTACGATCCGTGATCTTAAAGATAGTTATTACAATGTAAAAATCTCAGAAAAATCAAAAAAAGTTTCAATATTTTTCGATGATTTCTTAATTGCCAAAAATTTAGAAAGGTATTTAACTATTCTAAATACAGTTTTCCAAATAGTATGTAAACATAGATTTAATTAATTTTAATTAAATAAATGTAATTTTGGTCAGACCGAAATTGACTATCTAGGATATAATATTAGTTTTTACGGTATTCGACCAAATGATAAGAACATTGAATCTATATTCAAGAATCCAATTCCTAACAATACTAAGCAGATTCTACAATTTGTATCATTAGCTAGTTATTTTAGACGTTTCATTCTGAATTTTTCTATTATTGCGAAGCCTTTACACAATTTTGTAAAACAAAACTCGAAATTTGTATTCGGAGGAAAAGAAAAGTCTTTTTTTGAAACTTTATATACAATATAAACTTTATATACAAACTTTATTACAATTTTTATATAATAAATCTCTTTTATCTATTTATTCGCCACAAACTAAGACAGAATTACATTGTGATGCCAGCATATCAGGGTATGGAGCTATTTTATTACAAAAACAAGCCAGCGGATGTTGAATATGAAAACAAGCCACTTGTTTTTTATTTTAGTCAGCGCACATCATCAATGGAATCTCGATATCATAGCTTCGAACTTGAATGCCTTGCTGTCGTTTATGTGATTTAGGGTTTATTTCAATGGCTTACATTTTAAGATTGTAATTGATTGTGACAATTTCTGGTTAACGTTGAATAAACAAAATATAAACCTACGTATCTCAAGATGGGCAATGTTTTTGCAAAATTTTGACTATAATATCCAAAATAGAGTGAGAATGCGAAACAGAATTAAAAATTTTAAATTAAGAGAGGGGTTCGTGTATTGTAAGAACAAGATGAAAGATTTATTATTTTATGTACCAACTTTAATAGAGAATAATGTTATTCGGACCTGCCACGACGATTTAGGGCAAATCGGTATACATAAAGTTGACAATATGAAGCCATATATTGAAATATAGTAATAATAATTATATTATGTAAGTATATATATATATATATATAAATATGGTATCACAACCACTTGTTTATAAATAAATAAACCAAAAAAATGGTAGTTAATAGAATCTCTTTCTGTATTGATAAAAAAAGATGTGTATATATATTAAGATTTTATTACTGTAGATAATTAACTAAAAATTAAATGCTTCGAATTAGTCCGAATAGCAAATAATTTATAATAGCTCATAAATATTATATACAAGATGCGGATGCTTATTTACTACAAGAAATTATGTAATTTGACATCTTATTAGGATATAGGTATAGTATACAGTAACACATTTCAGGATTAAACAGCAATATTGATTTGAATAAATTAGCCAGAACGACTAAATTGTCAGAATGGCCGAACTGTAGGCGTATACTTGTTAATTCGTAGGAATACCAGTTATTATGCGGGAGAAACCCCGATGGACAGGCGGCGTATCAAAAGTAATGTTAATCCTCCCTAACAGCTAAAGCAAGCCACTGGCGCAAGTGTATACGTAAGTAGGGCGAAAATCGTACTTAGGCTTCCCCCACCTTAATATATATAAGGGCAGCGATCGGATAATTCGGATAATTAGCTTCTTCTGAAGCTTAGATTGTTATAAGGTTGTCGAAGACCAATTCACTTTTGCACAAACCTTTTCTTTACAATATACGTATATTGTTCGATAAAACAATAATATTTTTTTTTATTTTATTTGTTTATCCTAACAACCCTCGTACTATATATATATATATATATATATATATATATATATATATATATATATATATATACAAAACTTACAATTTTCTTATATTATTACCCTTTAACATTCAGATTGTATTCTTATAAATCTCAACGTTATCAGAGAAAATATTTTAAAATAGTTATTGTATTTCAATAATTTATGTTTAAGGCAAGTTAATTGTAGATTTAAGAAAGAATTTTTATTTAGAATAATATTATTTTTTAAATGTATTTGAAATAATTCGAGCGAACTATCGAAGGTACAACAAATTGAATAGTTTAACTTTTTGCGAAAAAAAAGAAACGACAAAATTTTTATTATTGGCATTATCAATAAAACGGCAAGTCATACATATTTTTTGTTGTATATTTTTGCAAGTACAGCGATTGATCAAGAAAAATTTGTTTAAATCAACGACGTCTTCGAAATGCGTTATATTGTATAATTTTTTTGTTAAATATACGCTGACATTGTACTGCATACATGAAAGCGTTATATGAAAAATTACTTTATCCTTTGAAATAATAATAAATACGTGGGGAGCCTATATTTAAAATTAAGTAATGTAAAATGCAAATATTTGGGAACTTCATAGTTCGCGCTGCGAGCATCGCGCCCGACGCGTCCCGATCGCCGTGTCCGACATCGTACTTACTCCCCTCCCTTTTTCTACAATTTTAAAGAGGTTCGGAGGAAGTAGTGGTGGAGAGAAGAATATAGAGAGAGTGGAGTGAATGAATTGAGGAGGAGAGAGAAAGTCGAAAGAGTAAGGACCAGACGGCGGTGCAAGAAGAGAAGGTGAACATAGGAGACGAGTGAGCTCGGAATCAAGAGAAGGAGAAAGAGAGACAGAAAGCGAACAAGAGATAAATAGAACGGAAGTGGACCGAAAGAATTGAGATGGCGAGAGAGAGAGAGAGAGAGAGAGAGAGAGAGAGAGAGAGAGAGAGAGATAAAGAGAGAGAAGAATAGGGACAGAGAGTGATATAAGGAATAATACAGATAAAGTTAAGTATTATAATAAAGGTACTGAAAACAAGGGAGTCAGAAATATAGAAAGTGAAAGAAGGGCGAGCCCAGTAGAAGAGATATGAAAGAGAAACGCGAACGAAGCAAAGAAGAGAGACTGTATTGGAGAGTGAAGAATAGAGAGAGAAAGAGAGTGATAGGAATAATAATAAATAAATTAAAGTATTATAAAGAAGATAGAACGGAGAGGAGATTACAAGTGCGTACTATAGAGAAAAGGTGAGAGAGAAGGAAGAGAAAGAGAGCTTAAGAATATGAGAAGAATAGAGGGCGATAGAAAAAAGGAGGCAAATAATACGAGAGAAGAAAAGAGAGAGCGAGAGAGAAACAGCGGAAGAAGAAGAGAGGAGAGAGTGGTGGCGGAGAAGGCGACGTCGTCTCTCCGGAGGTAAGCAGTGGTGCAACCCCGCCCACCCTTCCGATGCGACTCCCGCGGGAGTGAGTAATTTCGAAGTCTTGACGAGATCTTAAGAAAGTTCTATTTTTTTTGTTTTGTCTTTGTAATCGGATCAGTGTTGTGATATAGTAGATTCGTACCTAGTAGCAGAAATGATGGCTTCAAAGACGGATGTAGAATTATGTTTATTATAATAAATACGCCTCGTATATTTCATTTTTTTTTTTAATTCAAATCTGGCTATCAGGGTTATTTGTCTTTTTTCAATTATAAAGTTATATTCTAGTTTAGTCGTAAGTTATGAAGTAATAGTAAGTTTATTAAATATTTGTTTTTTTTCTTTGGAATAAACTAGTTTAGTTGTAGCAATAAGAAGAAAAATATATAAAATTTAAACGAATTGACGTAAACGTTAATAATTAAGTTATATTTGAAGAGTTTACTAATTCGTAGATATAAGAATTTAATAATATGAATATTATAGTATTAGCCAAGGCTGTAAAATAGTTATATTCTTATTGTCAATGAACTGAAGTAGTTATAGGTTACGGAGTTCGTAATTAGTTATATATTAATTCATATTATTTATATATCAGTTATAGTTTAAATATATCGTTTTATATATAGCGGAGTCTGGTGTAAGATTAAATTAATCTTATATTCTACTTGAATTATTAAAAAAATATTTTAATAATATTTTTCAAAATTAATCTTAATGAATAATTGAATGCGAATACTATTTATTTAAATACATTAAGTACATTGTAAGAAAATAAATGCAGGATTTGTTTATAAACATTGATTCCTAAGTCGTTTCCCTCAATTTGAAGATAATGTTTTCAGAAAATATCATAGGGTGGCGTGAACATCGTATATATAGTCGAACACCCTCAAGACAAGAATTCACTTACGATTATGATTTTTAATCGTTCAGATCTCCACGTAAGGATTATTGGGACTTATATCTTTTCAACATTTTCCAACTTATTCTTTTTCAACTTTTATTTAGACTTAGATATTTTTTTGGAACTTCGTTTTTTTATTATTCAAATTGATTTCTTAATTATTTTTATTGCTACTTCTCGGCTTTAGATCTAGTTTGCATTAGATTTTAGGCTTGTTTAAATTTATAATTTTTACCTTCTTATACGATTAATAGTAAAATCTTTGGCTGCTTCCGCTGTACTTTCAAAGCAAAATAAAAGAAAGTTATATTTGAAATATTTATCAGGTATGTGAATAAGTCTTTCCCGTTTTTTTTCAAATTTTGAGCCTTTATTGTGAAAAAATGGTTACAAATGAATTATTGAAAGTATTGGCCATCGCTAGCTACAACTTTTTCCCATCTTTCTGGCAACATACGAATCCCGTTGCGAAAAAATTCGACCGGTTTGGCCTCTATCCAGTCATCCACCCATTTTTTAGCTTCCTCGTAGGAATGGAAGTGCTGGTCAGCCAGGCCATGCGTCATCGATCTGAAGAGATGTTAATCATACGGAGCAACGTCTGGACTATACGGCGGGTGGGGTAGGACTTCCCATTTGAGAGTTTCTAAGTATGTTTTCACCGGCGGTGCAACATGTGGGCGAGCATTGTCATGATGCAAAATAACTTTGTCGTGCCTGTCGGAGTATTGTGGCCGTTTTTCTCGCAGTGCGCGGCTCAAACGCATCAATTGTCGTCGATAGACCTCGCCTGTGATCCTTTCATTCGGTTTCAGAAGCTCATAGTAAACCACACCTAGCTGGTCCCACTATATACAGAGCATGAGCTTGGCGCCATGAATATTTGGCTTGGCCGTCGATGATGATGCATGGCCGGGTACTCCCCATGATTTTCTTCGCTTCGGATTATCGTAACGTATCCACTTTTCATCGCCAGTCACGATACGATGCAGAAAACCCTTTCTTTTATGTCGCTGAAGCAGCTGTTCGCAAGTGAAAAAACGCCGTTCGACGTCTCTCAGCTTCAGTTCGAACGGCACCCCATTTCCTTGCTTTTGGATCATTCCCATGGCTTTCAAACGCCTGGAAATGGTTGTTCGGTCAACTCCTAATGCTTCAGCAAGTTCTTCTTGCGTTTGACAAGAATCTTCATCAAGCAAAGTCGCCAATTCTCGATCTTCAAAGATTTGCGGCCGCCCGGAACGCTCCTTGTCTTCCACGTCGAAATCGCCGCTTTTGAAGCGTCGAAACCATCCGCGAACACTTGAATCATCGACACAACCTTCTCCATAAGCCTCCTGAAACAATCGATGCGTCTCGGCAGCAGATTTCTTCAAATTGAACCAATAAAGTGAAACTTCCCGCAAATGACGTCGACTCGGCTCAAATTTCGACATTTTCACGATATCAAAAATTTATGATGCGAAAAAATTTTAACTAATGTGTTAGTATGGAATTGTTGACATATGAATAAGCTTTGATTATGACATATGTAACCATTGAATACTCGCACAGTATTGGTGGCGCCATCTCTTACAAAAAACGGGAAAGACTTATTCACACTCCTAATATATTATAGGAATACAAGCGTCCTCAAGAGCAAGCTCGAAATTAGCATTATAATTATTATAATTATAATGCGATTATTATTATTACATTATTATGAAATTATTATTGTTATTTTTCGGCGGCTCGATACGAAATTAGTCGAATAGTGGCGGAAATATCTGATTGACTAATTTTTCGTGTATAAAAGGGCGACTTTTTCGGCACAAAAGCATTGTTCTCTCGGCCTTACAACCAGAAGAAGCTCCCTAGAGCTATCCTAATTCTAGAGTTCTAGAAATGCTGTCTCTGTCCGAAATTCCTAAAGAGTAGAGGCTTGTCCTGGTTGCGCGGCGCTCCGTTAAAGACTAACGGTCTCACTCCTAACCTCGAATCAAGTCATGATTTTAAGTGCACGGACTCTGACGTATTTTGGTGCTTGCCGAAAGGCCCAGGTGAGAGTTCGGCGACTAGGCGCCAAGGCAGGTTGAGCCGGAGCCACGAAGTAACAAGCACCGGGCAACGATCAGGATTTATTTTACCAAAATTCCCTCCACCCCTAGTAAATAGATAGATAGTGCGCGAGAATATTATAAGTACGCGGATTAAACTAAATAATTGTGAATAAGTAAAGGCCTGCGTTCTAGTATAAATATATATAATCTGTGATACTTACATTAATTTAAAAATCTTCTCCGCTTGTTTGTATAACTAAAAACTCAGGTTCGATTATTTTCCCGTTTTCACTGAAAAACTCTCTTTCCTTTCAAACTGATACTGGTACTACCCCGTAAGGTATCTCGAGGGGAAAAAGGAAACATTACACAGTCATTGATTAAGTGTAATATAATAAATATATTATTTGTACTGAAATAAACCTATTTGTTGTATTCAAATGAATTTACAAATATTTTTTAGTGTGTTAGTATAATGCAAATTATATTCTTTAGTAAATTGCATAATATTATAATGTAAATAGCAATTAAGTAAAACTTGCTATATAAATATGGACCATATGATCAAATTTGATGCGCACTGGTATATTTAAACTGCACGCGTAAACTAAATCGGTAAAATTTTTTTTCCTATATGGGTACAACCTTTCTTCATGTTCATATGCAAATTGAGCGCTATATCTCCATTAGTCTGTGTTTATCAGTTGTTTGTTTACAACGCAAAAAGTTTGTCTAGTGATATTAAGCGTGGAAAAAAGTTAATTATAAAAAATTAACGAGTTTGTTTGAAATTTTGTGTTTCCAATGGAATTACGACTATTGAATCGTTGAAAATGTTGCAGAGGTGTTTTGTAGAGTCTACTTTATCGGGAACGCAAGTATTTATCTAGCACAAAGTATTCAGTGAAGGTAGTGAAGTCGTCGAAAACTTGCCTCTAAGATGCTCATGCACCTTTGTTAACGATGATAATATCGAAAAAGTTGAGGAATTGGTGCTACAAAATCGTTGTGTCGGCATCAGAGAGATAGCCATCGACTCAACATACGTTAATTAATGTTCTGCATATGAATCTTGTCAATGATAGACTCGTTCCAAAACATCTAAATCTTTTGCAAAAACAACGTCGAGAAGAGGGCGCAAAAGAGATGCTTCAAAACGTAGTTAAGGACCCTACATTCGTAAAATGTATCATTACTGCTGATGAGACATGGGTTTATGAATATAACATCGAAACTGCCCAACAATGTAGCGGATGGCGCTCCAAAAATGAGCCGAAACCGAAAAAACCACGTCAAAATCGGTCGAAAATCAAAATGATGCTCACCGTTTTTTTTGGATTGCCATGGGATGGTTCATCGTGAATTCGTTCCAAGAGATCAAACGGCCAATAAGGAGTATTTGACTGTTTTGAGACGTCAACGTGAAGCAATTCGTCGTAAATGACAGGATATGTGGGCAGACCATTCATTGTTTTATTTTAAACCACGATAATGCGCTAACACATTTCAGCATGATTTTGTCTGAAATTTTGACCAAACACGAAATGAAAGTCATCGCTCAGCCACCGTATTCGCCAGATTTGGCTCCCTGTGACTTTTTCCTCTTTCCGAAACTCAAAAATCTGCTTCGGGAAACGCACCATGAGTCCATTGAAGCCGTAAAAAGTAATTCACTAAAGAAACTGAAAGTAATCCCAGATGAGGCTTACAACAAGTGTATGGAAAATTCAATTAAGCACAGGCATGCTTTTATTGGCTCGAAAAGAGCCTATTTTGAAGGCGGTAATAAAGATTTGTATTAAAATACGTAAAAATGTTGGTTTTTTTGGTCAGTCCGGGATAATAAATGTTATTACATAATTATTTACAGAAAGTGAATCTTTTATATCAAATTAAATATTTTTTGAAGACATTTATTTTGCACAATTATAACTGTCTACAAAAATTTAATTTTATACAATCTTTGGCAGAGGATTTGTTTTGTTAAGCATTATTTTATTACTGACAGGTAATCTTATTTCCTTTGGAATTGACGTAAATGAGATTGTAACTGTATGTTATATTTGTGGCGTTACTCCACTATGTTGTAAAATTGTTTATATTTTATGCAATACTTACAACGAATATTATTGTGAAAATTGGAGGAAATTCCATTTTTATCGTGAAATCTATAAAACCTCTTTGAAAATCTCGTTTCTCTATGTTATCATGTAAAATATGAAAAAATTAAAAAAGGATTCTTAACAAAGTTATAGATTTCATCAAAATATATATTTCTTATTCTATGCATTTTTCTGTTCCAATAGTTGTTCTCGAAAAAAATATATTCAAACCAACAGAGGATATATTAAGAGACGAACATAGTTTCCGATCTTCTTTAACGGAAAAAGGACATATTTTTTTTATGTTATTTAACGTCGCTCTATTTATGCTTCCAAAGACCGGTGCTAATCAGCGGCGGAGGTCTACGATGTGTTTGTAAACAAAGCACATATAGAAAATTACAGCCGTGCTTGTGTCCATCGGCCGAGACTAAGATTTGAACTTGGATCACCGAGTTACTAATCCTTCGCTCTAGCGATCGAATCATCGTAAGCCTCTAAAAAGGACATTTATGATGGAAATGGATAGATGTTAACTTAATGAAAATATTTTCTGTCATTTTCTACTTCTTTTATTCATCTTTCTGGAAATATGGCGATACCGTGGCGAATGAACGATGGCGGTTTCGAGGCGATCCAATCATCCATAAATTCTCGCACTTCTGGAACATGTCGGAAATGTGTATCAATGAGCTCGTGCTCCATCGATCTGAATATGTGGCAATCAGAACGTTGGGACCACCAACACTTGCCGTTCGAGCTCCAACAGAGTATTTTTAACGGCTTTCGCAACATATTGCCGAGCGTTGTAGTGCAAGAGAATGACTTTGTATGGATTGTTCGCGATGGCTGTTCTATGTTCGATCAAGATCTGTTGCAAATCATTTACGTAGTTGTCATTTGTACACCTCGGTAGTATCGGTTTTATTCGGTTTATCAGCTCGTAGTATAGTACATCCTGTTGGTCCCACCAAATGCACAGCAATACCTTTTGGCTGTGGATGTTCCGTTTAGGTGTCGATGTGGACGGTTGGTTTGGATCCACCCATGACTTTTTGCGCTTATAATTGTCATAGTATATCCACTTTTCATCAACAGTCACAATACACCACAGAAAACTCATCTTTTTTTGCCTGGCAAGCAAAAACGGTGCGATGTTGTATCGATTCATAATGGCACTTTCGGTCAAATCGTGTGGTATCCATTTTCCTTCTTTATGAATTTTTTCCATGGCATGTAAACATTTGCCAACTGTTGTGTCACTGACTCCTAACCTATGAGCGAGTTCTTTCTGCGTTTGAGCTGAGTTTTCGTCCCATAATGCTTGCAATTCACTATCTTCAAACGTTTCCGGTTATCCACAAAGTTCTTTGTCATTATCACCAGTATCTCAACTTCTAAACCGCTGAAACCACTTTTTACATGTTGTAAGCGATCGACAAGTTTTTACTACACTTTTTTTCAAATCAAAATATTGTAAAAGGACATGTCGAAAAAACGATTAATCACGATTCATTTTTCACTGATAAAACAATTATAATGTTTACACAAATAGTGGCGCCTGTTAACTGAATTTTATTGGTAAATGACAAAACTATTTTGAAAAAAAGAATTTTCATACTACTTATATCGCCATTTAAACGTAAAAGTCGGAAACTAAGTTCGTCTCCTAATAGAATAGCCAATGGCAATATTACGGTGCAGCCCTTTTTTGATAAAAAAAAACGTGTATAAAGAAAAAATATATATTAAAATAAATATATTTTGATGAGATATTGAATGTTTATTTAAAATGTTTATTGAAATTTTTGTATTTTATGAGGTAAGTGAGGAAAAGACTTTTCCCGCACTCAGGCAAAATACGATTTTCTTCAGCTGTCTAGAGGGAGCAAAATACTACTTTTCCTCTCTAGGGAGGAAAAGTGTTTATAACCGCTTCCCGACTAATCAGAAAGCAGAATTTTACTTTTCCTTCCTTGAGAGGAAAAGTGAATGAACGAAATCGTGTAGTCCGGTACGATTTTCAGTTTTCCGTGCCTACGTAACATCTGGCATTTACGATCTTTAGACTTATATGCGCCACTCGGCTGCATGCTCAACCTTTTTTGGCACTATGAGTCAGGTATTTGAGATTTTAAAATAAAATAATATTTATATTCTATCTGAAATTTATTATAAAAATTCTTATAAAGATTTTTAAGTATTAAAAATTATATATATATCTTTTTTTAAATTAGTTTTAATTTTAAATTCTATTTATTATGCTATTAAATTTTTTAATTTTTTAATTTAAGAGTAGATTATTAACAAACTTACAATCTTCAATTGATTAGTCTTATTTATTTTTAGAAAAGAGTGGGCTCTGCTCCTAGCCTCTGGTGGAGGCTTCGCCCCCTGCACGCCCACCTCCCGATCCTACATCTCTTCTTAACATACTTTATCAATTTCCAAATAAGAGGAAATAATTGAATTTAATGTTATGAAATTGAAATAAATTGTAAGAATAACCTTAATAGAAAACCGATAATATTATTTTTTTTAAATCCAACGAATTACATTTTATGGTACGGCAACTCATTTCGGAACGAGTATCATCTCGACCTTAAAATATTGTACCTGCTCGGTCTATCTAAGCATGACTAACACGTGGGGGGCGGGGATTTCATATTGTTTGATCCTGTAAGTTTGCCATTCAATTTTTTGTGCATTTCTTTGAGAAAGAAAAAGTGCCCTCGTATGGAAAAATAGTATGTGATACACGGAAGCAAAGACGTTTTCCACAATGTACTATTTTACTGGCTTTTAATGTGTTTTATTAAAAAACTGGAATTATCGCCAATTTTTACTGTCATATCTGTAATCAGAAACCTAAAAAACATATATGTACAAATTTAATGCAAATCGAGTTAGTGGATTCATTCGAAATTTAGCAGTTCTTTGCTGTAACAGATTTTCTCAACTTTTGATATTTGCCAGTTTTCAATAAAGTCGCCGCAAGTTTTAAATCGGAGAGCTGCTTGCTAGCTGAGCCTAGGATATATACACCTACTTATAATACCTGCACCAAAAAAAAAATTCTTTTTGTTCGCTAAACTATTATATAGTATAGGATTCTATTAAAAAGATTCCTTTAATCCCCCCTATATAATACTATGTATAGAAAGAGAGAGAGAGAGAGAGAGAGAGAGGTAGCTAATGTATAGCATAGTAATCCATTATAGGAATTTTGCTATATACGTTCTATATAGCTCTATAATGTTAGTTGACTATATATTGGGTGTAAAATAAGTTTCCGCCGTTTTTTTATAAAAAAATTAAAATTTATTCTAAAAAAAGGTACAAATAATGTCATTCAAAATATTGCTCACCACTTTCTACTACTTTTGACCATCTTTCGGGCAATCGGCACATTTCTTCAATTCCTCGTAAGAAGTGAAATGCTGCTCAGCCAGACCATGAGTCATCGACCGGAATAGGTGGTAATCTGAAGGAGCAATGTCTGGTGAATACGGCGGGTGGGGTAGTACGTCCCATTTTAGTGCTTCTAACGTTTCCTTTACGATTTTTGCAATATGTGACCGAAGATTATCATGCTGAAAAATTACTTTATCGTGCCTTTTGGCATATTGTGGACGTTTAATCATTAATGCTCGGCTCAATTGCATCAGCTGTTGTGGTAACCTTCCTCGGTGACGGTTTGATTGTGTTGGAGTAGCTTAGATTACTCCAAGCTGATCAATACATCATCAATGAGTGAGAGAAAGAGAGATGTGAGTGTGTAGGGATTGAGAGGATAAGTGAGAGAAGAACAGAACGAGAGTACAAAGACGTAGGGGTACTGGCCAAGTACGTCACTTCCGTTACACTCACTACTTCCGTTACGCTCTCAGGTCATTGGCCTGAAAATTTTTCAGTTTGGTTCTCATTCGAGTCGAGCACAGCCGGATGCAGCGTAAGAAGTTAACTTCAACATAAATGTTAGAAAGTAACAAACAAATAAATAAGAAAATGAAACCATTCTCTGTTGCAATGCAGGCAGAAAAAATAAAAATGTTATTTATTTAAATTATTAATGTTTATTTAGCCTTCGCGTGGGTTCCTGCTCTAGCCGATCTTTTAGCGTATATGGCTATCCATACAAATTTATTATATGTACGTCTAAGCTTCGCGTTTCGTGAGTATGCGGAAACATACTCTCGTTCAGTTGACTAGCATAGGTTCCTCGTCTCAGCCTAACAACGCGTGCCGGGGCATACTGATGATATACAGGGAGAAAGTCTCGCTTTCGTTCTAGAGGCTCTCTCTCTCCTTACAGAAGAAGCATCATCCGCCGTGGCGTTTATTCTACGTGCATTTCCACGTGTCTCTTCTTACTCCAGAAAATCTCGAGTTGCTTTCTCTCTCTTAGATACTGCATACATACTGCATATATACCTACTTACATACATACTTATATACTTACATACATACATCATATCTACATACACACACAGACGCACGTGCATACATACATACATGCATACATACAGATATACATACATTTGCGTGTTCTGTATATTATCTGCACGTACTCACGAAAAAATTTGGTAATTTCAAATAGATACATTTGTTCAAATTTAAATAACCTATATAATAATATTTATTATCAAAAATTATCAAAAAATTGATTTCGTTATCAAAAAATATGCATTGAATTATGGATGATTGAGGAATATAGACGTATATTAAAATTATTATAATTGTTCAGTCTACAAAGATCTAACAAAAACGGAATTGCTGGAGAGATGTTTGGGCAGAAACACTCAAAATAACAATGAGAGTTTCAACTCAACAGTTTGGGCTATGGCACCGAAGCATGTCTATAATGAAAAAAAACCGTTACAATTGCATGCCTCACTGCTGCCTGCATTTTTAATCAAGGATTCAGTCCACTTTTGAAAATAATGGAAATTATGGGCCTGAAAATCGGCCAAACCACCATGCAGTACGCCAATATGTGCGACCAACAGCACATCGTTCGAGAGAACCGCCGCTCAACTGAGACTTCTAAGGAGAGCAGAACTCAAAAAAAGCAGGATAAATTAGATGAAAATACTCGCCTGGAACAAGTTAAAGACATATTAAATGGCCCAGGCATAGCTGATTGAGCGTAAGATAATTTTTTCTACGATTTTTCACTTACAAAGCTTTAAACGCGTTTTTCTCAAAACAGCGTTTTCAAGTACCGTAGTCGTGAAAACTAAAAAACTATTGAACCGATCCTTATGTAATTTTGAACACATATTCTATATGTTTCTATCAACCGTCCTAACTACAATCAACTTAAAATTTTAGTTTTAACTATATTTTTAATGCAAACAAATACGGAAAAAAGCAATTTTTCTTTCTTTCGTATTTTAGCCGCCATTTTGTTGATTTTGCAAGTACATGAAATATTCTAGTTAGATCGGTTTCTGGAGTCATATTGAACATACAACTATTTGATTTTTTGTTTCAGACCATCGGTCGGCAAGATTTTACGACCACGACAACGTTACCTACTTTTTGAGGTGTTGGCTTTGACCATACTTTACATGTATAAAAAATGTATAAAATAAATAAAAAAAATTTTTTATGTACTTCAAGAGTGTATTTATTTAGCTTTTCAAATCCTACATCCATATCTTCAATAACATTCTCAGAAAAATTTTACAAAAATAGCGTTTTTTTCGAGGGTCTAAAATAAAATACTGTCTTAAAAGAATTTCTTAAAATTGACTGCACCAATAAGTAAAATTTAAAAAATTCATTTTCTTCAAAGCTTCCATATAATTTAATAAATGTATCGTTAATTTAATATTTCATTTATTAATAATAGTAAATGTTTCAAAACTTTTTCGGGAAGCGAATTCATGATTTTCTCGCAGCTCGCCTATGACGTTCCACCCTTTTGTTTAATGAGTAAGAAGTACGAAAATATATAACAATAAAATTAATTTATACAAAAGTATAAAATCAGGCAAGTATGGTTATTGAACTTCCTAATCATTTAAAAGCGCTTCTCTAAAATGTATTGTATTTATATAAATGATATCTTTTCCTAATTAGACTTCACAGTACGCGTAAATATTCTTCATTCTTAAAAAAAAGTTATAGCTTAAGCTAGTAATAAAATGCATTTCAGGATTATATGTAATTGTTTCTAATTTAATAAAAATGTATTGAAATCAATTTTTATATAGTCAAGTAAATATAAATATGTATAAGTACCAATTTGTGTAAGTTTCGAAATTATTACTTATTATTATTTAATGAAAAATTTGCTTATTCATAATGTGGAAATACAGTACTATGAAAATATAATTTAAAAATTATTTTGACATGTACTTGTGAGCCCGTCTTTGCAAAGTTTCTTGGTAAACAAGGGAATTGTGGATACTAAATTATGTCATTTTTTATTTCCAAAATACCTATCCACATAACATTATATTGGAGAGCTGTGTTCTCTGTGATATCATTGGACTAAGATCATTGAAATCAAAATCATTGAAATCTAAGATCACTTAAACATTAAAATCATTAATAATTGACAAAATCATCATTACTCATATCCGAAATTACTTTCTCATAACATTACAATTACTTTGTCAGATAAAATTTCAGTATTCTCAAAAGATTTGGTTACTCGTGATTTGATAGAAAGTATCATTTATTGAAACTGAAAATTGGTTTTCAAGTTATTTCAAAATGATTTCAAATAATTTTCTTCATAAATGATTGCGATTATTACAAGTGATTTCAATTGATTTCAAAACGATTTTCAAATGACTCGTTTAAGACAGTCCAATAATTCTACGGAGTAAACAGATTACCAATGTAATTTTATATGGCAAGGTATTTTGCAAATAAGAAAATGAAATAATTTAGTATTTACAATTCCCTTGTTTACCAAAAAATTTTTTAAAGACGAACCTACAAGTACATGTTAAAATAATTTTTAAATTATATTTTGATAGTACTGTATTGCCGCATTAGAAATCAGTGAGTGTATAAGCATATTTTTAATAAGTAACTCTTTTACTCAAGAATAATAAGTAATAATTTCTAAACTTACTCGAATTGATACTTTATGTATATTTACATATACTTGACCGTACTAACATGGATTTCAATACTTTCTTTTGTTTAAATTAGAAATAATTGAATGTAATCCTGAACTGTCATATTATTACTATTATTGCTATCTATATATACTATAATTACTATCTAATTAGGAAAAAATATGAGTTACGTTTTAAAAAAACGCACTTTGTCTGAAATGCTTTTTATACAACGTAATATCAAACATACTGTTAATAAAAAAGAAGACACGCTATTTCTTAGCAAAATATATTCAGACATAATCCCATTTTTATAATTTTAGAATATATTTTGACATAAAATTTTATAATTAGTACTTGATTTGTTATGTTTACGTGATCGTTATTGGCTTATCAACTTTGAGATTGTCAATATTAAAATTTTCATCAGTTTATCTTATAACGTCTTAGCGCGTGCCTTTAAACTTAATTGTAAGTGTTGATTTATTTATTGTACGGTATTTCTCACTATTATATAATTTTGATATGTAATTATTTGAATATTATTTTTATTAAAGCACCTAAAGAGGTTGACAATACCTGTCGACAAAACATGAAATAAAAACACTGAGTTTTTTTATTAACCCGAACCTCATCGAAATAATTATATTTATATACATATTGACCTATAATGGTTTTACCCTTTTCCAGATAGTCGATAAAAATTATTCCTTGCTAACCCTAAAAGACAGTCGCCATAATCTTCCCGATCGAAGGAATTGTCTTCGCTTCTTTCGGAGCAGATCCTCCCTTGATAATTCATTATTCAGACTGCTCTTTGGTCTCAGAAGTGTAGTGATGTATGCATGTTTCATCCACAGCGATGAAACGATGCTTCAACTCCTGTGGATTTTGCTGAAACTGCTGTAAACTGTTTTTGCAACACTAGACACGATTTTGTTTTTGGTCGATCGTGAGTAATCGCAGCACCCACTTATAGGATAGCTTTTTCAAATCCAAATGTTGGTGCAAAATGTTATGTACCTAATACACCTTCACCTGAAATACACCTTCGCTCTTCTGTCATCCATTACCATATCATGGATTTTATCAAAGATTTCTGGAGTGGTGACCTCAACAGGGCTTCCGGAACATTCAGCGTCTCTTGCGCTCATATGGCAACTCTGTAAATTTTGATACCACTTATCAACCGTAGTAATCGAAAGTGCAGAGTTGCCATAATGCTTATCAAGCTTCTATTTAGTCTCCTGAAATGTTTTTCCTTTTATAATGTAATGTATAATCAACACACGAAATTCTTTTATGTCCATTTTTTTAAACCACTTGATTTCTTCGATTGAAACGAACACAAAGTAATAAACCGATCTGGCTGAAACTTGATATGTGTTCTTTCAAGAAACGCTACTAATTAAAAATAACTTCGGTATGCATCAGTGGTGCCATCTCTCTGAGTTTATACGGACTTGTCAAACGACCCTCGTATATAGGTATATACGACAGACAGACTTATGACTAAAATCAAAATTATACAATTCATCAAAATATTGTTCATAATTTAATTTCTCATTTGTAATCAGCTATGAATAAGTTTTTATGAATTCCTTATTTATAAAATTATTTATTTCTATATAGATATATTGTAAAAAGTCATTTGTATGAATAGTTTTTCTCCTTCTTTCGTCATTTTACTTCTTATTGAAAATAATAAAAGATTTAATATATTACATTTTATTTTGTAATTTATTTAACAAAAACAATTATTATATAAATGAAATTGTTATATATATATATATATATATATATATATATATATATATATATATATAGACATATATTTAGAACTTGTATAAGAAAAACACAGACACTACGCGCATAAATAAATAAATATATATATATGTGTGTGTGTGTGTGTGTGTGTGTGTGTGTGTGTGTGCGCACGCACGAATATATGCATTTATTTTATTTTTCTTTCCAAGCATCCCGAATCTTGCCCCTCTTTCACTTTCCAATGTTTTCTACCCCCCCCCCTTTACGACTTTGAAACTGCATGATTGTGCATCACGAGTCTGCTACATCAGCTACTAGTTTTGACCGCCTCCTCCCCCCTCTTGGACTGAAATGAACTACTCATCTCTACCTGCACACACGTATCCGCTTATAGTTTTCTATTCGAATCCTTTTGTGCAGCATTGTACCTTTACCGAATCTAAACGGATCTTGTTCTCGATTCTATCGCAGCAAGCAACAAAGCCATATTAAGGATCTTCCTTTTACATGGGTTCTAGCAATCTCTGATTCGATTCATTATTCAATTCGAAATTCAGACTGACCCAAGTTTGATCTGTACTTCATGTATTAAATTTATAACGTATTGTTATTTGGTGTTACTAAAGCGTCGATTTCTATGGTGCAGATGATATTTAGATGCAACCTTTTTAATTTTTTTCAACTAACTATGAAAAATATTATGAAAACAGTAAGGGTGGTCATCACGGTTGCATTATTTTTCAAAGGTTTAGATAAATTTTTTTCAACATTGTAAAATGTAAAATGAAATCAAAAAACGAAATTTACGATTTACACATTTTCATTTCCATTTTACTAGTTCATCGTCACGCTGGGATCGCGGTATGGAGCACATTGAAGAATTTTATAACTTATAAATCATATATATATATAATTTATAAAAACTTTCTATAAAATATTTTTCTAAATTCAGTAACATATTAAGATAAAAATACAAATAATATATGTAGCTATATTGTAAATTTTTTTACAGTGAAACAAAAAAATGTTCATATACCAGAGTATGTTTTATACAAAATAGTTTTTTAAAACATTTCGAATGAGATTAACAAAAATAAATTATATAACGAAATAACAGCTAAAAACGATAGTTCATTAAAACTAATGGCTAAGCGCAATTTATATTCAGCCTAGTAAATAACAGATGCATAGTTTACAAAAAATATATTTAAAACTCTAACAAATAATAACAAATAAATAGTTTTAACTGAAATGCATCTTAATAATGTATGAGATCACTTACGAATAGCCGCGTTAATTTTTACATCATTGTTTACATCCAGCACATATCTCGTGAATTTTTAATGTGTTAATAAAAGTATAATAAGCAAACGAATAATAGATATTAAAATGAGTATGCACTTGATATCAAATTCTAATAAGCAGATGACAAACAAAATATGCATATTTGAATATTACATGAGTAGGTTAAAATATTATTCCTTACATTTTCGAAAAATATATTTTAAAAATAAATACTGTTTACACCCGGACTCAATTATCATTCTCAATAAAAAAAATTAATTATCTTGAATCGTCGATGTTTTTAGGTGAACAGTCTTCTGCTATTTATTTTAATATCTGAGATATATATCAATACCTCTTTGTTCATTTTCCAACAGTTGACATAAATACAGTTTTAAAGACAAAATAAACATAAAACTTTCTCGTGGACTTTCTCCCAAGACAGCTGGTCTATGTGGGATATGAATCAAGCAATAAACTTTGTGTTAGTAAAATCAGTGAAGTTGTTCATTTAATGCAGAGAGTTAGTAGTATAGTTTTATCATATCCTGCATTTCTTCTATATACAGTTTGCTTTTAAAGTAATGGCCCCTACATTTCTCAAAAGAAAAGGAGCGCGTTAAAGCAAGCTATTTCCACTGACACTCTCATGTAACGTGTGCTGTATCAGAAGAATAACCTCACGCCGAACAGGGAATACAGATTTTCGATAGCCGTCGAGATATGCACAGACGGCCTCTCTGTATCCGTAAGATATACAAACGGCTTCTTTACAGCTATAAAATATTCGGCCGACCTCTCTACAGCCACAGGATATAGATGGCCCTTCCACAGACGCTAGATAATAAAGAACTCGCATCCTGACCGTAACTCTTTTACAGCTACCAGAACACGCGATTTCAGATAACGGTAGCATTGCAACGAAACAATCATTTTTTCGCCAGCGCGCGAGAGCTGTGTAAATTGCGACGCTTAATTTCATATGGTGTGAGAGTTACGAGCACGTCTCTATACACGCATTTGTGATATATTATACTGTTTATATAACGACTCTAAAACTCAGAAAATCGTCAGTTTATTTTATGGAAATGGTGTCATTCGCTTACGTAAACATACATATTTATTTTATTTAAGTGGCTCGACATATGAAAGCCGTTATAAAAAACAATTTTTTGGCAGCCATTTATATTGCGAAAATGATTCCCACCTTGACATTTTGGTGCGCAAACATCCATCTTGTATTCGAAACATGTCATAAGCACTCACCGCATTTCCGGCGCGCTTCAGTCGCTCATATCTCTTTATGTGCGCGCGTTGCACCATTAGCGACTGCCGTTTCTTCATGTCATCGTCAACAATGCACAGTACCAGTAATATATTGAATTCGTGCTATTCTCCGTGCCATGGTATTACAGTTTACGCCCACGCATCGACATCCGGCGACGTTCGATCATGAATAACGCGAACATGGACCACCTGTCGCGAGATAACAAGTGTCAGTACACAATATGCAGTCCCTAACTGACGTAGCCGTCCATCGTTTAGAAGAAAGGGGCGTTCCACTAGTGCAACAGTTCACTGACCTCCGTCTTCTTTCTGTGATGCATCAGCCTGATGCGGAGGTGACTGCAAGATGCATCCTGTTAGAAGGCGAACTTAGTTTCCGATCTTTTTTTAACGGAAAAAGGACATTTATGATGAAAAATGGATACATTTTAGCTTAATCAAAATATTTTCCGTCATTTTCTACTACTTTTTTCCATCTTTCTAGCAGTATGGCGATACCGTGGCGATCGTTGGAGGTTTCGACGTAATCCAATCATCTACAAAATCTCGTACTTCTTGAACATGTCGAAAGTGCGTATCAACGAGATTGTGCTACATCGATCTGAATATGTGGTAATGAGAAGGCACTATGTCTGGCGAGTACGCTGGGTTCGGCAACACTTCCCATTCGAGTTTCAACAGGGTGTTTTTAATGACTTTCGCAACATATTGCCGAGCGTTATCATGCAAGAGAATGACTTTGCGTCTATTTTATCGCGATTGCTGTTCTATGTCCGATCAATTTCTGTTGCGAATCATTCAATTAGCGTTTGTATACCTGGGCAGTGGTGGTTTTTTCGGTCTTATCAGCTCGTAATACAGTACACCCTGTTGGTCTCATCAAATGCACAGCAATACCTTTTGGTCGTGGATGTTCCGTGTTGGTGTCGATGTGGACTGTTGGCCTAGGTCCACCCATGACTTTTTGCGCTTAGGATTGTCATAGTAGATCCATTTTTTATCGCCAACCACAATACGCCACATAAAACTCTTCTTTTTTCATCTGACAAGCAAAGACAGTGCGATGTTGTATCGATTCTATTATATTGATTGCAGTTTCAGTCAAATCGTCCGGCATCTATTTTCCTTCATTTTGAATCTTTTCCATTGCATGTAAACATTTGCCAGTTGCTCTATCACTGACTCCTAACTTCTAAATTTTTGTCCAATAATGCTTGTAATTCACTATCTTCAATCTTTTTCGATCGTCCAGAACGTTCTTTGGCATTACTATCAGTATCTCCACTTCTAAGCCGCTGAAACCACTCTTTACATATTGTAAGCGATGGGACTTATTCGCCATAACATTCTTGAAACAATCGATAAGTTCCTGCTACATTTTTTTTCAAATCAAAATAGTGCAAAAGGACATATCGAAAAAACATTTTATCACGGTTCATTTTTCACTGATCAAAAATTATATTGTTTAGACAAATGATGGTGCCTGTTAACTTAATTTTATTGGTAAATGCTAAAACTAAAAAATAAGTACTACATCCGGCACATCTGACTTTTCGTACTACTTATATCGCGATCTAAACGCGAAGATCAGAAACTAAGTTCGCAATCGAATTTGTCCTTTAATCCCGGTGTATGATTACCCAAGTTGAAGTTGCGTTTAACTCATAACCTATTCGCAGCGAAAAAAAATTGATATGACCAGACTGTTGGAGTCTCCTACCGAAGTAGGTCGAGAAATCTCCGACATCATTTTAAATCCGCCAGCAACTACTCAATATGCATTTTTACAAAATGCTATGTTACAGCGGTTCGCAGCTTCGTCTGTTCAGCAGCTACATAAGGTGGTAATTGAAATTCAACTTGCTGGATACGCGTTCGCATCTATTGCACTACATGAGACGTCTCGTAGGCTCGACAATCTCGGATGCTGCACTTCATATAAAATGATTGGATCTACTTCTCTCCTACATCAGTAAGCTGTGCAGAATAATGCGTACGTCAACACTATTTATCTTGGCTTCACTCGCAGACGAGCTCATGTCTCCCAAACTGACAGTCCAAGTCGTCGACCGATGCTTTGCAGCAATACCTGCATCGCCGAGCAGATTGTACCGACATCAGCAGCAATGCTGCCATCTCAAAACCTGACATCATTATGCTTCATTCTGGCACAAATAGTCACAATGCTCCAGCAGTAATCCACACTGCTCGAGAGCATTGCAATTGTTTCCACAGTAACGACACATTCTCATGGATGCCTTGGCAGTAAAGGAACTCGAACCACCTCGCAGGAGCACCGTCGTTTGTCTACACCATCAGCTGACGTGAAGTAGTATTGGTATCATAACCGTTATGCCAAGAAGGCGATATAATGCAAACCGCTATTCAGCTACTGAATTCAATGAAACTAAGTACCACCGCCACATCTGCAGACCCACACAGTGTCCAACAGATCCGAACAACACCTGCATTTTACTGACTGAAAATTAAAGATACGTTTCCTGATTGACACTGGCTTAGCAATATTACTGATCTCTCGCTCACCTATTAAACACACTGTATTACATGGACCGCTAATTTTCAATACCGCCAATAAGTCTATAATTGCGACATACGGCGAAATGGAATGAACCTGGATTTAGGTCTATATTACCAATTCAACTGGCGTTTAACTATTGCTGACGTCAACCATCTGATTTTTGGCGCCGACTTTCTGATTCATCTTGGTCACGCCGTGAACTTGCAGCAGAAGAGGCAGATCGACATCGATACTACTCGAACTCAACAGATGTTGTTCTCTCAGCTGAAGTTCACTCACTTTGTATTAATATTTTATCTGAAGTTTCAGAAGGCCGCTTTGCCGACTTGCTGAGAGAATTTGAGGACCTTGCAGCTCCAGAAAACACGACCATTATGCTTCTTAACCTCGAGGCCCTGCACCTTATTCAAACTACTAGAAGACCGGCCGCAGCAAGAGCTCGCCATCTCCTTGGTTTATGGTTACAAGCGGCTCGCGCGCAATTCGACAATCCCAAGACCGACTATCAGCCACTAGTCTACGCTGCAAATCAGCCTTCAAACAAAGGGTCTCTGAGACAAGGGAGACAACTGGATGTTCTTCTCCAAAAGGCGAGGACAATGCAGTAGACATACCCTACATTCTCGTGCTCAGTGAACTAGCGCTTCAGAAGGTCGATGACGTAGAGTTGCCGCAGCTACTGCAATCCAAAGTTTCTTTTCAAAAGTATTTATTTTATTTTAATAAATATTTCTTCAAAACACAATGGTTCAATATCGTTGTTAGTTCAATATTGTAGTCTTTTAATTTATTAGACAGTCACAAGCGTACACTATATATTATATTCCCATTAAAAATAATTATATTTATATATTTTTCTATCATTTTAATAATACCATATATATACATACACTGTACATATATACACTAGCATCTCTCAGTTGGGGTTCACCCGAGATAATAATTTAACCAATTTATTAAAATCACACATTTTTCTTTTTTAGGATACTAATCCCAACATAAGATATGATCATTCAAATAACTGGTTTATTATTAATAGTTTAAACTGATTACTTTGAGTTGATATTCGACATACATCAAGTCCCTACCTACTGGCCGTTGGTGGAACAGACTGCTAAGAGCGTCAACTACGCATACGCATGGTACTATGTATAGACATATCATACACACATACTATTAGTCTTGATTACAAAATAATATCTAGTGTAATATTATTCGCTTACACACTTGAAGATAATAACAATGACTACATTTTCTTTTTATAATTGGTTGAACTATACAATATTAAAAAATTGTGTTTATTAAAATTATTTATAGAAATGAAATAAATATTTTTTTAAATAAAGAATCGTATCAGTTGAAACAATGTTTGTGTTTCATAAATAAAAAAATGTATTTGATTTAAATAAACATTTAAGTAATAGAATATAGATAAACTATTTATTTAATTTAAAAAATGTTTATTGAAATAAACACAATTTTTTTTCATTGCAAAAAAAATTACATCTAAGAAAAAATTGGAGAAATGTATAAACTATAAAGCATCAGATGAATAACAAAATATGAATTTGTAAAGAATGCGAATATGTATAGAATATAAAAAATTATTACTCTAAAACTCATCAGATATTTTATGAATAATTATATCTACGTCGTTTCCCACAGATTATGTATAATAAACATACACTAGAATATGATAAGTGCAGGACTGCGGCGACGATGATGAGATCGCCCGCTGACTTCATGTTTCTACCTGGCACATAACGACGCTTTAAAATGCTATGCACCACCTCCTTTCATACATATCTTACACACTTATTTAATGCATTTAAGTTTGCCCTGTCTCTACCCTCCCCACTTTTTCTCACTCGTTATCCTTTATAGATGCTTTATAGCCGCCTCTGCAGTATGCTATTCAACTAGGAATCTTATAGAATATCGCGGCCTGGTGGCCAATTCGTACGTTAGCTTCTGCCATGGATTTTGACACGATTTTAGCAAAGTTTCCATTCCTTCTGTCTACTAGTCTCTACGCTTAATAGGTCATATCAACAAAGATAGATTCTTATAGAAATGGTATAGTGATGGTAGTTCAAATCTGTCCAGTAGACGTCACTGTCTTGGAAATTCTTCGATATGTTTTCATGCAACAGAGAGAGAGAGAGAGAGAGAGAGAGAGAGAGAGTGAGAAATCAAAAGCCAAAGCGAGTGAGGGGAAGAAAAGAAACAAGATTGGGGGAGCAGAGAATTAACTTTCTCCTCTCTCCACGCTCATTACATTCTCTTATCCCTTTCCTTTAAAAGCATGCTATTCAACGAGCAATGTTATTGGCAAAGAAAACGTCCACCGTGTAAACGAGAGCGCCACTGTATCAAAGCAAAAATGCCAATCGTAGAAGTTAAAATAACACAGGATGTATATGGATGAACTGGATTTTTCAATTAGAAAATAGGTGTTTACACTTAAAAAATTTATTTAAATTTTGTAAGATATTTTATAATCACATAACATGTTGAAAAATAAAACAAATGTAACTTAATTGTATTAATTTCAATTTAATTAAACACATTCTGTAGCAAAAAACGAATTAGTTAATTTTCAAAAAGTTTTGAAGCACTCAAAGAATTTAAAGAGCGGCGTTACAAAAGTACGTGAAGCATTGCTTAAAATAGTACCATGTGATCAAATTTAACCCGGACTGATGCATTTAAACTCCGCGCATAAACTGAAATGGTACATTTTTTTTGCCTATATTAGTAAAATCTTTCTTGATGTCCGTATGAAATTTGAGCGCCATATCTCCATTAGTACGTGTTTGTCAGCTATTTGTTTACAGCGGAAAAAGTTTGTCTGGCGAGATTGACTATGGCCTCAGGTTACGTTCTCCGAAGCGAATGTTTCAGTTTCGGAAAGAGGAAAAAGTCACAAGGAGCCAAATCTGGCGAATATGCTGGCTGAGCGATGATGCTCAAAGGTGTGACATTAGTAGGTATTATACTTTTTGTTCTACAGGTCAATCTGACACTACTCTCGATTTTTGTAAATTTTATTTTCTCTTATATGGGAAAATCTCTTTCTCTCTCTTTCTCTATCTTCTTTTATAAAATGGTATAATGAAAAAACTTAAAATTATGTAATCAAATTTGACCCGACCTGACCAAAAAACAACATTTTACGTATTTTAATACAAATATTGATTATCGCCTTCAAAATAGGATGCTTTCAAGCCAATACAAGTATGCCAACGCTTAATTCGATTTTCCATATACCTGTTGAAAGCCTCGCCAGGGATTCTGTTCAGTTCCTTTAGCGAATTACTTTTTATGGTTTCAATGGACTCGTGGTGCGTTCCCCAAAGCGGATTTTTGAGTTTGGGAAAGAGGAAAAAGTCACAGGAAGCCAAATCTGGCGAATACCATAGCTGAGCGATGACTTTCATTTCGTATTTGGCCAAAAAATCAGACACAATCATGCTGGAATATGCCGGCGCATTATCGTGGTTTAAAATAAAACCGTGAATTGTTTACCCACAAATCCGGTCGTTTACGACGAATTGCTTCACGTTGACGCCTCAAAACGGCCAAGTAGTACTCCTTATTGACCGTTTGATCTTCTGGAACGAAGTCATGGTGAACCACCCCATGGTAATTGAAAAAAAAATGATGAGCATCAGTTTGATTTTCGGTAGATGAGCGACTTGCATGAGGCAAGTTTTCGACGACTTCATGACCTTCACTGAATGCTTTGTTGCGCTCAAATCCTTTAACTTACTTTAACTGAAATACTTACTAGCAAACTTGTTGATCATCTTTTTTTTCCATATTCAACATCGCCAGACAAACTTTTAGCGTCGTAAACCAAAAGGTGACAAACACACACTAATGGAGATTTCATATGAATATCAAGAAAGGTTCTACCAATATAGGAAAAAAAATTTTACCGATTCAGTTTCCGCGCGGAGTTTCAATGCATCAGTCCGGGTCAAATTTGATCACATGGTACTATTTTAAGCAATGCTTCTGTAACGCCGTTGTCCGCCATTTTTTTAATTCTCCTGTCCAGCACTAGCATCGCATATTATATTTAAGTTGCTAATAGGCTGTCGCCGTCATGTGGCCAATTCTGGCGTGATATCCTGCTTTGCAATTGGACACAATTTTAGCGGAGTCTCCATTCTTTTTCTTTACCCTTCATGCGATATATCGTCACTTCCGTATAAAAAGGTGCTATCTTAGCGCCCGCTTCACAAAGGTGCTATCTAAGGTTCAAGAAAGTGTTATCTGAAACTCCAAGGAGATTTGCGTAATTTTTATGGAAAGCGTTTGTCAAATTTTAAACTTGCATAGAGGACCCCAATCCGGGTTTATAAAGTCAAACACCAATATCAAACTATTCGGGCATGACTGAGCACCCTTATAGTTGCATGACAAAACTGGCCGGTTGCCACCAGAGAGGGAAAGTTGCTTTATTACTGGTGACCTCGATATACAAAACTATGTTAAGACTTTTGGAAACCCTCTTCATATTTTCTCCCCCCCTCCCTCTCTCTTTCTCTCTGTTAGGCCGTTTAATTTTTTTCGTTTATTTCTTACACAAGTTAAAAGCATCAAAAAAATTGAAAGTAAAGAAATGTAGTGCGCATACGACTTAGCTGTTTGTTTAAAGTTTTCGAATAAACTTCCGATGAATTCTCACACCCTATTTTATTTTGGTGTCCTGATTATCAATATCATAGTGATTTTTTATGCAAACTAAATTTTTGTGACAAAATCTCATGAATGTCCACACCAATAATAATTTTTCAATTGGATTCCAAATAGACATAAAATTTTAAAAATATTTTAAACAAAACTCATCACTACAATTAGTAATAGGTAAATGATGATGTCTCAGCTGTAGCGTACTTCATGGGAAGATAGATGATCCGATCTAGGTGCAAAGGCGGCACTGGTAGAAACCTGAGTACAAAAGTCAGGATGGGCTGGATCATCTGGAGCTACACCAACACGCACAAAGAGAAGGTCAGTGCGAGAAAGCGAATAATACAGCGACGAAATAAAGAAGTGGTGCAGTAACGGTGTTAGGCGCGGGGTATACTTATAACTCCAATACTCTCTGTAACAAACTCTCGACTTCTTCGCGCGCGCGGCATCAGCCCCCCTTCCTCTTTCACGCTCTCTGCCTGACTTATCTCTTCGCCGGTTAGTTCGTCGCCGGCCGGTAACATAAGTCATACAACTAAATAGATATAAATATATACAAATTAAGACATACATAAGAAATACATAGACTACTATTCGCATCGTACATAGAAACTATATACGCCGGATAGCGAACGCAGGCGGTGTTCACGATATAATTATGTTTGGAATTTTAACATATTTTCATTAACGGCGAAGCTATTAGGAGTGTGAATAAGTCTTTCCCGTTTTTTGTAAGAGATGGCGCCACCAATACTGTGCGAGTATTCAATGGTTACATATGTCATAATCAAAGCTTATTCATATGTCAACAATTCCATACTAACACATTAGTTAAAATTTTTTCGCATCATAAATTTTTGATATCGTGAAAATGTCGAAATTTGAGCCGAGTCGACGTCATTTGCGGGAAGTTTCACTTTATTGGTTCAATTTGAAGAAATCTGCTGCCGAGACGCATCGATTGCTTCAGGAGGCTTATGGAGAAGGTTGTGTCGATGATTCAAGTGTTCGCGGATGGTTTCGACGCTTCAAAAGCGGTGATTTCGACGTGGAAGACAAGGAGCGTTCCGAGCGGCCACAAATCTTTGAAGATCGAGAATTGGCGACTTTGCTTGATGAAGATTCTTGTCAAACGCAAAGAGAACTTGCTGAAGCATTGGGAGTTGACCGAACAACCATTTCCAAGCGTTTGAAAGCCATGGGAATGATCCAAAAGCAAGGAAATTGGGTGTCGTACGAACTGAAGCTGAGAGACGTCGAACGGCGTTTTTTCACTTGCGAACAGCTGCTTCAGCGACATAAAAGAAAGGGTTTTCTGCATCGTATCGTGACTGGCGATGAAAAGTGGATACGTTACGATAATCCGAAGCGAAGAAAATCATGGGACTACCCGGTCATGCATCATCATTGACGGCCAAGCCAAATATTCATGGCGCCAAGCTCATGCTCTGTATATGGTGGGACCAGCTAGGTGTGGTTTACTATGAGCTTCTGAAACCGAATGAAAGGATCACAGGCGAGGTCTGTCGACGACAATTGATGCGTTTGAGCCGCGCACTGCGAGAAAAACGGCCACAATACTCCGACAGGCACGACAAAGTTATTTTGCAACATGACAATGCTCGCCCACATGTTGCACCGCCGGTGAAAACATACTTAGAAACGCTCAAATGGGAAGTCCTACCCCACCCGCCGTATAGTCCAGACGTTGCTCCGTCTGATTACCATCTCTTCAGATCGATGACGCATGGCCCGGCTGACCAGCACTTCCATTCCTACGAGGAAGCCCAAAAATGGGTGGATGACTGGATAGAGGCCAAACCGGTCGAATTTTTTCGCAACGGGATTCGTATGTTGCCAGAAAGATGGGAAAAAGTTGTAGCTAGCGATGGCCAATACTTTCAATAATTCATTTGCAACCATTTTTTCACAATAAAGGCTCAAAGTTTGAAAAAAAAACGGGAAAGACTTATTCACATACCTGATATAATAAGAAAACCAACCAAGCCAAGGATTATTACGTCAAGAGCCCGTCGCATATATAAGATAAGAATTGTTAAGGATGAAAAAATGAGAGAAAAAAACAAAATAAAGATAAGTAAGAACAAATTAGGCTTTGGTTTTCACCCATCGTATCTATCTGTCCTTTAGCCCGTGGAAGTCATAGATTTAACTGGAAACGACGAGAACAACAAACCACCAGCAGTCTCAGAAGGACTAAGCGAGGCATCATCATCATCATCCTGATCGTCGTCTTCGGCCTCTTCATCATCGTCAACTTCACCATCCTCATTGACATCTTCGTCTTCCTCATCATCATCATCGACCTTGTCATCATCAGCGGACACAGAGGAAGGCGAAGGATATTGGACAAAGACGCGGTCTATAACACCGACAATAGTAGAAGAGGATTTCATCACAAGAGGCCGAAACGAGAGGAAACGGCCACGATGTCCAAAAATAATTCCAATAGAATTAGAGTCGGAGATAAAAGCGACAGAGAGGCAAACTGCGACGCCCTGCGAGACGACCTACGACGCCCTCGTACAAGGATACAAATCGAAAAACACGAGAATTCGTCCTTCCAGTCGGACAGAAAATCCTATGTCTAGAAGCATACTAGCAGCATCGAATCAACATCGGCAATACAAAGTTTATACTGTGAATCATTCGAAAGACGAGACAGGTGCAACGAGTGAACGCAGTAAAAACGTAAGTTTTACATTTCTCGATCGCTTCATTAACCAAAAATCGACGTTATACATTTTCGCTACCGAAAAAATAGGGAAATGTAACGTGAGTTACAAGAAAAGAAAAGTTTAATTATTTAAATTATTATATATACAAGATATTTCGAGTAACGAAACGAATCAAAATTCTACCGAACGATCATTCAGGAGCGATTTATTTTGGGTACTCATTGAGGAAGGATACCTCTCGAGTAACGAAATAAATCGATACTCTTCTGGCCGACCAATCGTTTCCCTTTTTTAGTGAAAAACTCTTCTATGAGGCAAAAGGAAGGCACCTTTACTCATACAAAAGAGTGATAAAATTACTTGACGGGCACTCCCGACTTCTGAAAAGGCAATTTTCGACTAGATTTATACTTTTCTCCTTATACTTTTCAACTAGAAAAGTATAAGAAAAAGTCAATGGCATAAATGCGATTAATTTCGAAACCGAATATAATTTATTCGGACAAAATGCACCCCTTTTCTCCGAACTAAATTATTATAATACTAAGGCAAATCTCTACCAGATAGACGTCGAAAAATTAAAAGTCATGTTAACGGAGGACTGAATATTCAATCATATAAATTATTTAATTTAAATAGGATGCGCTTGGGAGCGATAATTTTTATAAGAATTAAATTTATTCTTATTATAATGTCGACCTTTTTATATTATAAATTAAGATACGCCTTAGAGTAAAATAAAAACAAACAAGTGTCGTTCGGAAATAAAATTGTTAAAAGCACTTGGATTCGTGTAAGTAGACGAACAAAACCGTACGAAATCCGGAAATTCGAAATAATCGGATTAGCGCTCGATACTTTGTATATATATATATATATATATGTATAGATATTAGAAAAGGGTAATAGTAATTTAATTTTTTTCTGGTTTTATTATATGTTGCAGGACATCTACCAGGAGATACCGATTGATAAATAGTTTATTTATTTCTCTTATAATTTTTTGTATTTAATGAAAAAGAATATAGTAATTGTTTTTTGTTATAATTTAAAAAACGAGTTCAGAGTTATTCATCTAAATTTCCAACTACCAGTCCTGATACGTTCGTCTCTCTTCAATCGAACCCTGATATAAAATTAAAACGAAAACAAAGTCAACCTAAAGCAGAGTAGAGTCGGAGCGTTACAACAGTTTCTGCAACAATTTAACAGAAATATTTCTGTAATATATCAGTATAATATTCCTGTTATATGATATGTCCGAAAAATTATAATGTAGTATATTTCTGGAATATTATATTATCGAAATCTGTCAGTTAAAGTCACTATTAGGTGCTATGAAATAATACAGAAATATGTCATATAACATATTACAGACATGTCTCTGAAACATTAATAGAATTCCCATACAAAACTTGAATTCAATAAATGTTTATTTCACATAAACAAATCTTAAAGGTTTTTTCTTAAAAATCCTCCTTTTTTAAAAATGAATATAAAAAAGATATGATTTTTTAAAGTCCAAATTTTTCAATATCTTAATTGCTTTGATTATCAGTAAATTTGTAATTAATTAACTTCACTGTCAACTTCAAAATTATACTTCTTGCTTAAATCTTATTTAGTAATTTGAAATTACTTAAACCCAAACTTTTTTTACCTAAACAATAATTTTAACAATAAAAAATTTTCTAATATGCACAGCATATAGCTTTGTCAGCTCTACCCATTTTTTATTCAATTTTTTTTTTTAATTAATTACCATTTAATAGTCATTTTTGGAGGATAAATGTTAGAAGCTTTTTTACTTATAATTAACTACCATTTTAGTAAAAAATTTGTCTAGTATCAAATTAGTATCAAAAAATTCGAGGATATTTTTTCATCAGTTCTAAGACATTGTTTTTCTTGCATAATTTATATTGAACTTAACAGTTTGTAGGATAGAAATGAGTAAAAATTTTTAAATAATTTCAAATGTAATGTTACAGAAAATACCACGACTGAAATGCTATCAAAGCAATATTTGATATGTATGTATAGTATCTTTTGTGACAGAGATCGCGAACGCCGCCTGCATTCGCTATCCCGCGTTCACAGGCTCTGTCTCCAGTAGTATGTATATATGTGTACGTCCTCTTATGTATATATTTATGTATATTTTATTTATTTGTAGAGCTCTTTTACAGATCAGCGAATTGACTAACTGGCGAAGAAGTAAGCAAGGGAGAGAGCGAGAGAGGAGAGATGTAAAGCCAGCCGCGTCCCCGTGAGGAACGCATCATCTGCTCCTTCGCCTCCAGGGCCTGCCCCTGCTGACTTCGTCAGTCACCGTTGTATAGAGCGTCATCAAGTGAGCCGTAAGGATGATGGGAAGTGGCAGCCCTTTTAGCGCTCTCTCTCTCTCTCTCTCTCACCCCCCCCCCTTCGCGCGCACCGTTGCCGCAACGGCTATCGACCTGCAAGTTACGCTCTGGTAATTTCGCTTTGTATTTATGTGTACCTGATGAATTTGACTAAAATAGACAGTGTTTGTTTCATTTTAATTATTTGCGTTTTCTTCCGCCTTTCTCGCTCCCACTCCGAGTGCATGCAGTATTTCACCTCTCGCGGACCACCACTCTCCTTCGCCGGATTGGTTCGGGCCTCGGGCGAAATCTGGGCTAAAATATAAATATATATACGTGCATATATGTGTATAGATTTATATACACATATAATCCCGTAACGTGCCCTGGCGAAATTCGCATAAAATACGCGCTGAAATGCGTAATGGAATTATAGAATATTATAATTATAATATAATGTACAATATTGTAATATTGAAGGATAGTATAATTCGATTTTCCCTAGCGTCTTCAAGCCGATAGAGTAAATACGCTCGGTCAAGGCCATTGCCAGCAAGGCTAAATTTAAAATTTAACGGCGAATATATTATAACTAAAACCTTATTGTAATACATCTAAGTATTAAACCCATATACGTTAATACTTACACATTTTATTTGATATTCATATTTATACTCCTATTCCTAATTTTATATTAATATATATCATTAATAGATTATTCATAGATATAAATGATAAATAAGCGATGAATAATATATATAATTAAAATATAAAAATGATGTGATACTAAATCTTATTAATAGTAGAAAATAATAAATATTATAAACGATATAAACGTTATAAATATTACAAACATTATAAATATCATAAATATTAAAAATATTATAAATATTATAAAGTGGAATATTAGGAGGCGAACTAAGTTTCCGATCTTTTTTAACAGAAAAAGAACATTTATGATGGAAAATAGATAAACTTAGATTAAACAAAATATTTTCCGTCATTTTCTACTAATTTTTTTCTATCTTTCTGACAATATAGCGATACCATGGCGAAAGAAGGTTGGCGGTATGGAAGCGATCCAATCATCCACAAATTCTCGCACTTCTTGAACATGTCGGAAGTGCGTATTAACGAAGTCTTGCTGCATCGATCTGAATAGGTGGTAATCAGAAGACGCTATGTCTGGTGAGTACGCTGGGTACGGCAACGCTTCCCATTCGAGTTCTTTTTGACGGCTTTCACAACATGTGGCCGAGCGTTGTCATGCAAGACAATGACTTTGCGTCTATTGGTCGCAATTGCTGATTTATGTTTGATCAATTTCTGTTGCAAATCATGCAACATGGCATTTCTTTGTCATTAACATCAGTATCTCCACTTCTAAGCCGCTGAAACCACTCTTTACATGTTGTAAGTGATTGATACGTTTTTACCACACTTTTTTCAAATAAAATACTGTAAAAGGACATGAAAAAACGATTTATCACAATTCATTGATCAAAAAATTATAATGTTTACACAAATGATGGCGCCTGTTAAGTTAATTTTATTGGTAAATGACAAAACTAAAAAATAAGTACTAGATCCGACACATTTGACTTTTCGTACTACCTATATCGATATCTAAACGTGAATGTCGGATACGAAGTTCGCCTCCTAATATATTGTAAATGTGATAAATATTATATGTCGGTACATAACATTACACAGTGGTTGTACGGCAAATATAGATCTTTTTGAAATTGATGAACTTTGAATACACCCACATCGACCACACCGACTCTGCGCTATAGATACGCAGGGTGTACCTACAAGGGGTGTCTGAAGTAAATTTTTTTTGCTTGTGTATGTTTTTTTTTTTCGAAAATCCAAAAATCAATGTTTTATATTTAGGCTTTTTCGATCGTTTTCGGAATATCCAAAAATCAAAATTTTTTTTGGGTATTTGTTTTTTCTTCGCAAAATCAAAAAATTAAAATTTTTTGTGTTTTTGTTTATTTTGTCTTGTTCGGAAAATAAAAAAATTGAAGCTGTTTATTCAATAATTGCGATTAACTAAATTAATTGAAAAAAAAGTTGACTAAAAATAACTTGTTATTGGTGTTGCTTTCTTTATTGTTCTAAAAATAATTATTTTTCGTTAGTCGCTCACAATTTTTGTGATTTTGGTTGGCGCTTTCGTTTTCACTATTAATTACTTCTTAGCATACAACATCCCATCACTCATCAAGTAAGTAAACGTAATGTGTTTCTTTGTTTTTTTTCAATTAAAATAACTCATTTTAAACAGTTAAATAATTAATGAAATTAATAATAAGTAAAATTAACATATTTTTAAAAAATTATTAATAAAAATAAGAATGAAGAATAAAAAATTCAAAATATATTAATAATAAATAATCAAATTATTTTCTTTCTACGCTGCTCTCAATTTATTTAATTAGATTTTTTATGGATATTCTTTTTTTGCTGCTTTGCAATCCAATTACTGAAAATTTTTTTATTTTTAATTTATTTTAAATTTTATTTTCAATTCAATTGCAAATACACTTTGATCTTAATATAAAATTTTAAGTGGCTCAAAACTTTATCAGACCTGATTCGAATGAAAATTTTCACGTCCTTTCTTTTACTTTACAAGTAAATTTTTTTTTCCCTATGTGATATAGTGAATTAAATTGATCAGTGATGGCGATAGTAAACCCCTAGGCGATTTCGATGACTGGCTCTAGCTTTTGTGAAAAAGCGACAGACATCATAACGACGGACCTGGAAGTCAAAATCGAAAGAACTATCAGGCTGTAGCGCTAACTATCGATGGACTTTGTAGAGTGCGAAAACGAGAGTGAAGTCGCAAAAATACACATACGCATGAATAGGAAACTGTTGAAAATCATTGTTACCTCGACAATGCGACTGAATTTCGTTTCTAAGTTCAGCGCATATCCGCTCACTTACATGGACGTGATTTTACGAAAACTGAAAACTGCACGATATATTTCCACACTGGGCCTCAGCAGCGCCTACCACCAAATGTCCCTTTGGGAGGAATCACGAAACCTCTCTGCCTTTACTGTTCCAGACATGGGGTTGTTTGAATGAACCCGTATGCGTCATGGTACCGCCGGTGGAGCTGCAACCATTTAGCAGCTATGCGACGGATAACGGACCATAGAATAAAGTCACCGAATTTCGACATAAGACCATAAGATAATTATCTTAGAGCGTGGAGTGGTTTATTAAGAGATACCCCCTTACCACGCTCAAGCCAATCCAGTAGAGAGGGTGATTCGGCCACTGGCACGCATCGTCGCCAGGAAGAGTAGCACGCACATTTAACGCAAGACGAGGCTGCTCTGCAGCATTGGAAAAAGCGCATGGAGAAGCTACCCAATCTCCACATAAATTCAGCGTAAAACTCGCAGCGGGTACAGGCAAAGCAAGGTCGATATGATAATGCAAGACGTTACGACACCAATTACCGAATTGGTGATCGCGTATGGTAGCGTAATCATATTGTCTCATCTGGCACATTAGGCGTCAGCGCTAAACTTGCTCCGAAATTTAACGGGCCTTTTAACATCACAACAAAACTCTGCATGAATGCCTAGCTTTTAATCGATTCTATGGGAATAGATGCTGGTAAGCATCACATCGTCGATCTAAAGCCCTATAATCAAGGCAACGACTTTGAAGACGACGGCGGGTCTAGCACGGATGTGCCTTCGGGCGATGAACGTGACTTCAGTGCGTCTAATTGTAATATAGAAGCAAGCAAACGTGCTAGCATTGTAACACATTGTCCACATGGGTCGCCAAAGGTAAAATTTTTCGTTCTTTACCTGCTCAGTCATCAAGATCGAGGCACCGGTGAGCGAGGTAATCACGGAAATCCTCCGCCCCTTGCTGAAGAAGATTTTCGGGCGACTAGACATCAGCGACGCGCCTGCGCTATCCCACGACCAGCCACTGATACCATCGGCGGCCAATGGCGCCGCACCGAAGGATCACTAGCGCCGGGCAACCGAGAAACCAGGGCCGGCCATTGAACCGCGTTTAGGCACTATGCAGATGATTATATTTCTGGTGTGAAAAGTTGGAGGCCGACGAGGCCAACACTCTACGCCGGGCTAGCGTGGGCTGTTTGAGTTAGGGGAGGTAGATTATATCACCTGAATTGACCAGCGGTGAAAACTCGCGAGGCCTTTCTGACTAGTACCACGATCGAACATTAACCAGCTATTTGCACTGCGCAAATCTGCAGAGAATCGACGCGAGCAGGCTACGGCCGATACCTCGCAATTCGCGCCCATCCGGTTATCTAATTGCAACCGGTGAAGCCTGGAGGACGTATGCCAAGATAGGGAGTGCTCCAATATGCACAACCATTACCACTATGAAAGGCACACCTTCACCAATCCGGAGAAGCGTATTCGCACCTAAGTAGCGAAACCACCCAGCGCGAAATTAGCTGCGCCAAGCAGAGGCGCCAATATACGCACCTTGCATTGGAATTAATAATTAAAAAGACCCTCTTAGATATAATATCGTCCCGAAATAACATATTTTTCTCCCTGTCACCTTTCTCTTTCCTCTACTTGTCAACGCAGTCCCTCAGTTATATATTGGATTATGAGTAGCTAACGCCTAATACGATGGTCATTAAGAAAGAGAGATGCGCAGGATCGAGCTGCCACGCTCCGGCTACCAGCGTTTGGACGAGGGGGTGTGTGAAGGGAATCGCGAACACAGGCTTTTTCTCCAGTAGTAGCCTGTATATATGTGTACGTCTTCTTATGTATATATTTATGTATATTTTATTTATTTGTATAGCTTTGTTACAGACTGGGCAATTGACTAACAAGGGAGAGAGCGAAGGAAGGGAGGGGGAGCTCGACCTGGATTTTGCACTTGGGTTTGTACCGGTGCAGCTTTCGCGCCTAAAACGGTCCAGCCGCCTTCCCGTAAAAGACACTACAGCGGACACACTGTTATTTACCGCGGTCTTGCGAGCCTGAGCGAATAGTGCAAAAAAAAGAACAAAATAAAAATACGGCAAAAAGAACTGCTATACTGCGCACGGGTAAGTGTAAAAAGCTATAAAAATCATAGTTATATGCGCGAGCTGAACTGCAGCGAATTGGAGCATGGGCGTGCACTACGTGGTGTATGGACAATTTTTTTAGTTCGGCTACAACTTCTCAACTACATTGCCAAACTAGTCTTTCGATCTAAAAAAAGCCAACATCTAACGTTGGGCTTTTCAGGAGCTCAGGCCAAGCGAGCACTTCAAAGACGTGCGCACTCATCACTGGTTCTGTCTTACAGACCATTTTTTTTTCTTCAATTGAAATTGGCACCAATGCCTACAAATTCGCGGTATTTAATTAAAAATACGAAAACAAATATCTATATATATACATATAGAAAAAATATATAGACGTCTTCTACGGGTAATCTCTTAGTTACGTGTTCGGACACTGGAATATGATGTCCACATGTTTCTAAACGTTTTCTACGGGGAGTTTTGGACATCCTGCATTTGGACATCGTATTCCGCTGTCCGAACGCGAAACTCCTCGTAGAAGTCGTTCAGAAACACGTGAATATCATATTTCAGCATCCGATATGTAAACACGAAATAACCCGTAGAAGCCGCCTATATATTTTTTCTATATACATACACACACACACACACACACACACACACACACACACACACACACACACACACACACACACACACACACACACACACACACACTTGACGAACTCACTGAAAATGACAATGAGGCAATTAGCAACATCAATAGATGGATTAAGTCGGCTGGCCTACAATTAGCGCAGCACAAGACAGAAGTAGTTCTTGTCAGCAGTCATAAGAAGGTAGATAGTATTACTCTTAAAGTTGCTAGCTGCCGCATTAGTTCTGCGCCATCTTTACGATACTTGGGTGTACAGCTTGATGCCAGGTTAAACTTCAAATAGCATCTAAAGATATCTGGCGAAAAAGCGAAACGAGTTTCAGCTGCCTTGTGTCGGCTCATGCCTAACATTGGTGGCCCACGCCCACCCCAGAGGAAGCTATTAGCTTATGTTGTTAATTCTGTCAGCATGTATGCACCGCCAATCTGGCATCATGCATGTGGAAATAAATGGTATTGTGAGCTGGCCATTGCGACCCATCGCCGTTCCTGTATACGTATTATTAGTGGTTACAGGACAGTATCCACCGACGCTGCTGAGGTACTTGCCGGAATTCTTCGTTTCGATTTAGCTGCAGATGAACTGGCTAGGCTGCACAACATATGTAAGGCCGCAGTGGATTCTCTACAAGGTGCTAAAAACGTGGAACGTCATCGTTCTATAGAAATATGGCAAAAACGATGGAACGATTCTAGTAAAGGCCGATGGACTTATCGTATCCTTCCAGACATACACAGATGAATCAACAGGAAACACGGGGAATTAGATTTCCACCTAACCCAGTTGCTGACTGGACATGGTTGTTTTAGGTCCTATTTCCACCGCTTTCACCTGGATAATAATGATTTCTGCCCCATCTGTCCGACTTTGGTCGAGGATGCCGAGCATATATTAGTGAGCTGCCCTCGTTTTAGAACACAACGTGAGCACTTGATGAACATCATCAATAAGCCGATAAGACTAGAGAGCATTCTATCAATACTGCTGGAATCTTCTGAAAACTGGAAGGCAGTAGCCAGTTTCGCAAAAGAGGTGATGACCAAACTTAGAAATGCCGATAGAATTAGGCGAATGGCTCAGGATGAACCAGGCTAGCTTATTCTATTTTAAGATACAGAGGACGAACACCGAACCCTTGTGTGGATGGGGGACGTAGGATAGTGTCATAAGAAGAGGAGCCGTATAGGCTAACTAACAGCCCCGCCGAAGTAATATTCCCGGATAGTTCCGGCGGGATGCTGGTTTCGAGAGGCCACTAGTGCAGAGCTTGCTCTGCCTACGCCTAATAAAAAACACGCGCGCACACACACACACACATAACAAATACTCATTTAAAAAAAGAAGGAAAAAAAGACAAAGAGAGAGAGAGTGAGAGATGGAGAATGAGATATAGAATATGAATATTTTTGAATATAATATAATATATAAATATTTCAAAAAAGTGTGTGACTACTTATGGTATACCTGTATTGGTTTCGTCCTTAATACTTTAGAACATAATTAGAGAAAAATATTTGTGCTAACGTTGGTAAGAGAGAAGTGTTTTTCTGAATTATAATATTAAATTTGATTACTGATACGTCAGCATGTTTGAGAATCAGAGACAAAAAAGAGGAAAAGTCCCATCAGCTCTGTAGTGAAAAGCAGAAACAGATTTATTCTTTCATCGTTGCATTGAAATCTTCCGTCGTTGACTAAAATTAATGTTGATGTTTTAATTCTACTTAAAATATTTAGTTCACGTGATTCTTTATTTTTCTTAATTAATATAATTAAAAACTTAAAATCAGTGTACGTGTGCAAGGTATGGAGTGGTATGTCTCTCTTACACATAGATAATAGAGAAAACTGAATCCGCGGAATAACAATTGGATAGATCGCGGTACGCGTATTTATTCTGCGAAGGAAGCGCTTCTCTATACATTTGTAAGGCGTCATTTTGATATTTAGTTCACTACGCCACTCTACGCGTTAACGTTTCCCTCGCACTTCTGTGTATAGATAGCGAGTTTTAGAATAATATGGGTGTATATTAGGTAGATAGTAAATTAATAGATATTAAATTTATTTTTATTTAATTATTTATTATATAAAGATATTTCCGTATACATTTCCCGTTATAATAAACCGTCAGTTCCCTCCTTATAGAATTTTTCCTATTTCGGTTAATAATAACAAAAGAAAAGGAACATAGAAAAAAGATAGATAAGTATAAATAAACATATCCTGTACAGGTATCCTTCCCCTCTGTTAACGGGGACTTAAATTAGGGTGGATAATCGGGATTAAATAAATAATCTCAGGGGCGTATCCCATAAAGACACAAGAATCCCATGACAATAAATATACATAAATGTTATTATGTATTTTAAATTAAATACCCATAATATGTAAGTTTGGTGTGAATTGAAGCAAAAAAAATGGTTTGTGAAATAGTACATTCTTGAACTGAACGCTGATATGGGATCTTTTTGAAGCGGGCGCTGAAATAACACCTTTTTATACGGAAGCAACAATATTTTATATATATATAATACAATATATATGAAGAATAAGTTCTATATAAGGTGAAAAATATTTTTTGGGGAAATTTAAATTATTTATTGGAGTACCTTTTTGCTCAAAATGTTAATTCTATATTTCTGTGAACCAAAGAAGTATTGATAAGGATGCGCGGATGTCTTATACCAAAGTATTTCAGAAAAGAATAGTTACAACAAAATTCAACATCCAGACAACTTATTTTGTTCTTGTGAATAAGCTACAAATAAATGTTAGAAATTTAATGTATTAAATGCAATAAAAATATAAGGTTAGATCCTTAAAATTTAACACAAAATTTTGAAAATGTGAATATTTAACTATATATGTATTACTTAATATTATTTAAAATGAATATTATTTTCAAGTTTTTAAATTACATTAACGAAATGTTGCAAAAATACAATAACTTTTATTTCACTTTGCTCACACATCAAATAAGTTCAATAATAATATATAAAAACTCAAATGAGCAAGATACATCATAATACATTACATGTACTATAATTATTTAAAACTAGTATGCTTAGCATTATTGAAAATCTTTATGCATATATCTTGTAAATTTTTAGTTTTTTTATAAGTATAGTAAATCAAGATGGCAAGGGTTTTGTATAAATAATAAAGCTGTTTATATTTGTTTAACATTCTTTATTTATATACTTTAGAAATTCTTTATAAAAATTTAAATTTATATTATTTTTAATTATCTTGTAAAAAGATTTGTCATTTACATTATATATATATATATATATATATATATATATATATATATATATATATATATATATATATATATATATATCAAATTCTTATGTACAAATTTTAAAAAATTTGTTGGCAAATATGCCTTTCATTTTAATTATATATATATATACACACACACACACACACACACATGTGTGTGTGTGTGTGTGTGTGTGTGTGTGTGTGTGTGTGTGTGTGTGTGTGTGTGTGTGTGTGTGTGTAAGTAGTTAATTACAGTATATTATGTTTATTCTATTATTCTAACTTATTATGGACGGTATCAGCAGTCTTATTTACTATACAGATTAGTGTACATTCTTATTCCATAAATTGTTACCATTTTGTTCTATAATTATTTGGAAATAGTAACAATTTTAGTATTTTTTAGTACTTATGTGTCTGTTAATACATTATACTATTCTATAGTTGTTTTAGACATTTAATCAATGATTTTTTTACTATTTGGCAAAAATAATACATTTTTCATAATATTAATTTACTAGTTTTTATACAATATAATGATTTATCATAATTTGAAAAAGCAACTAACAGTAAGTATTTATTATAATAGAAATAAAATAATTATAATGTATTTTATTAATCAAATCAGATTTTATAATAATTAAAATTATGGAAATCAAATTTTTTCAATGTCATAATAGACAGTATGAAATATAAAAAATTATTTTCATGAATTATAAAACATTGTTAAAAAGGCTTAAAAAATTTGAAACTAAAGTCAAAATCATAATTAAATGCTGTCGATGCAATTAAAGTGGATAGTTTTAAGAAATAATGAATAGTGAGGTTAGGATTGACACTGTAATTATAGTACTAATTTGAAGATAAGCATTTAGTTGAAGTCCTGGAGCTGAGTTGCAGCCATCTTTACTATTACATGTACAATACTCCATAAAAATGTTATACGTTCCTGTCCTCATCAAACAAAATCGTTCATCTCCCAATATACCAGGTTCTCCCATAAATGCACAACTACGGAAATATCGCCACTCTCCATTAACTATAAAATTTTTGTCAAAATGTTAATACTTTATATAAAGTATTGATATTTATTTAATTATATTTTTTGTATATATGTTAAAATGCATTAATATATAGAAGTATAAGCAATTTTTAATTTGCAATATTCCATTTCGGAAATTTTTGAATAATCTTATACAAATATAAAAGTGAATTATTTTCAAAATTTTAAATATAATATGATTAAATAAAAAAACAAAAGACAAGTATTAAATATTAGATTGTTATTAAGTTTAGAAAAGCTTCTAGAAAATCTAGTTAATACAATTATTTCTTAATGCAAATTATGAGTTACTTATTTTTAATAAATGCATTTTAATGCTTGTTATTAATAATGTCGATTTCAACATACCCTTTTGTCGAATTTTTCTACACATTGTGGGTCTAACTCCAGGTAAATGTTCCAATTCTTTTTCTTGACTACAATCTGTTATTGGAACAGTTGAATTATCAAAAGGATCAGCACATTTTGGATCTGAATCTGATCTACACGCCCAGCATTTTATGGAAAGGCCTGTAATAAAATTATCTTTTCAACATGCGTCATAATTATATAAATAACGTTATTTAGTTTATGTTATTGTTACAGTTATATGAATATATTAAATTCTACTCGAAATTTTATAGTTAGGAAGAAATATAAAACACAGATTATTTGAATGAATACAATTTTTAAAATTAGTTTAATTTTATATTTTTGAATAAATCACTTTTTTTATTTTACAATTTTTTAAAAGAAAATTACCTTTTTCTATAAAACATGTAAGTAGTGTTAGAGTTATGAATTCTATTAATATAAATTGTTTATTCATCTTAAACGTATTAAAAATATTACAAAATAGAAACAAACAAATTAACGTGGCACCAACGTGAGCAACACCATGGGCAACACCTATATCTACGTAGATATAAACTCAAAGAGAAACGTAAACTCCATAAAATAGTTGCTACCGTGAAATCAAAGTTATTACAATGACATACAGGTGGCGAAAGTAAAGTAAATATTATCACTATGGTGAGCAGAGAGGAGTGGAAACTCCACTAAAATCGTGTCAAATTACACGACAGACTTCGAGACAAAATTGGGCACAAGGTCAGACAAGGTGACAACAACCTGTCGGCAGTGAGGTTTCTGATGTCATATACAATAGCAGAGATAATAAGGAGAGATTGCCGATGCCATATACGAAAGGCTCCACAATTTTTGAGCGCCGAGAACGTGCGCCCTCCATAGGGTATATGCCACACTAACGCGCCAACGCAACGTCACAGCTACGTCAGCATAAATTAGTGTGCGCAAATGCATTTCAATTCCAACATTACCATATCTATTTATCGGCAACTTACCGGAGGCCTTTCGGAACAGACCCTTGATTGTTTTTGTAAGCATTCATTAGAGTTAGTTTTGATTTAGACAATATTTACTTAATCATTGCAAAAATGTCGATCATAATTTTAATAGAAGAATAAATATTACATACAAAAAACATTGTATTTAAAAATGAATTTTAAAAATGCTTCCAAAGACGTTCGGATATTATGACTATCTGATAACAATGCTCTAGCAATTAGCAAGCAATCATCAATCAACAATTTTTGATACTAATAAATGTTAAGATAATTGTTTTCAAAATAGATTAATTATTGCATTTTTTATTTAATTCTTAATTGGTAATAGAAATGAGAATTTACAGTAACATTTATATTTTTGATTAAGTTTATAATTTTGTTCTTTATCAATTAAAAAGTTGATTATTATTTATTCTCAATTTCAAATTCTCGATTATTTACTTATAGCTCAAATTATCGTATCAAATGATTATATCCTACATTTCAATTGGTTAGTTAAAATAATTAGTTATTTTCTATAGGTTTAATAATTAATTTATGTATTTTTAATAATAATTTTTGAAAATATAAATGTAGCTGAGTAATAAATATGCAACATTCTTATTGAATAGTGTATTAAAAGGATTTTATTCTATTAAATTAAAAATTTTGATTGTCGAATATCAATGTAGTATTAATTATTTATATATAATCAATAAATACATTTATTATTAAATTTCTATTGAATTTCATATTTTAATTCTGAAAGTAAAATTTATTTAGAAAATGTATACAGTAGGAAATATAGACAATTTATATGTTTCATCAATAAATATAATTATATAAATTTTAGAATCATAATTGATTACAAAACTAATAAGATAACATTTCAACTTATATTTTAGTTTTTTTTAATCACTTATAATAAATTCTTTCAATTAAATTATAAAGCTACAACTAGTTCTGTTCCAGGGTATTCTGGCAAATTGAGCTCATATGCTATTTCAAGCTTTTTAGGTACAAATCGTCCACCTAAGTAATGATATTTTCCTGAAAAGTCATGAGCACAAAGTTTTGGTGCTGTTAATGATATAAGCATCTCTGGATTAATACCACCTTCATGTGGAATACCCCTTTCAACGTTCCATCCAGATGGAATGTCAATACTGCATATAGGAGCATGTGATTTTTTTAGAATGTCCAGAATTCCTAAAAAATCAGGCCGAACAGGTGGTTTAAAACTAAATCCAAATAATGCATCTACTATAAGTTTATAAGCTTTAGTATCTTTTATATCAGTTATATTTTCTAAAAGTGTAATATCATTTTCAATGCATTGATGAAGAAGGTTACTGTATAGAGTATTATTTACTCTTTTTGGATAAAATATTTCTGGAGAATACCCAAACAATTTTAAATGTCTAGCACAAACAAGCCCATCTCCTCCATTATTTCCTGGACCACAACATATTAAAACTGTATTCTCAGTATTAATTGAAAGTGGATAACATTTTGCAATCGCAGCTGCACAACTTTGACCAGCAAGTTCCATTAATTGATCAATACTAAATTTATAATTTTCAAACAATTCTTTGTCCACATTCACTGCCTGTAACTGGTTCAAGTATTTCACCATAACTTGATGTTTTATTAAACTTAATTTTAATGTTGTAATGGAAAAATTACGTAACGTATTAAATAATTGCAAATTATGTTTTTTTAACAATAAATTTTGTACACAATTCAATGTGTAAATTTGACGCACTGATTCAAATAAGATATTCATTAATAATAACTATTTTTGAAAGTATAAGCATCATCTGCTTCGAGTTAGGGTTTTATCGCAATGAAGGTTAGCAGATAGTTGCGTGTTGCGTGTGACATGTAAAAATAAAATACTGGATATGAAATAATTTTGTAAGCGACCTAATTAAATAAATATTAAAATACGTATTTGTAAGATGTTAAAAAATATTAAAAATAAATTTTTCCATATAATAATACTTAATTTTTATGTAATAGTAAAAAGTAGCAATCTAACAATCTTGTAAATTGCATCAATGAAGTACGATCGTGATATGTACAAAGCATAAGTACGTTTATATACATCTAGAAATATGTATAGCTATATTTTCGTTTTTGTGTAATACTTAAAACTTGTGCGCTGTTTATCGATTTCAATGCGCAAGACACAAAGTACTAACCACGCGCAACTAGAGCAAATATATAGATATACAATTACGTACAAGGTAGCCCCCGACCAGTCCGTATATTTCATTAGTGAATCAGTATATTTTTTCACCTTTTATTAGAATCAATTCGGTATTTCTGTTATTAATATAGCGGAGATGATTGAATGTAAATTTACATTTATTATCAGTTGTTAAATCTTCAATACTAAAAATTTTGACCAGTATTTCTGAGAGTATATCTAAAGAGTTAAGTTTCTTCACAGCTTGGAATTATTCATACATAAACCATATAACAATAATTATATCATCACGGAGCCTCCAGCATTTTGTAAAGTAACTAATAATGCTTATTTATTATATTGCTTATTCAACTTTTTTATTACTTATAAATATTTATCCGAATCATTTTATTTAATTGTACATCAGATACCAATAAAAATAATACATGTTACGGCTACGAAATTATTAATCTAATTAATACATACATTTGACCCTGTATACTTTTTCTAACATAAAAATATAAATATTATATTTTTTAACTTTTCTTTAAAAAATTCAATATTTATTTCCAACTATTTGAAAAAAATGATTCATTTTGACGTACCCGATTGACTAATGGTCAAAAACTGAATGAACATCTTGATTGTATTATTATTTTTGGTAATATTACAAACTATATATATTAAAGATGTATGCCTATATAAAGTATACTAGTATTTCCCGTCTCGGCTTTGCCCGAAGTAATTTAAACGATTTCTGAAACAGTTCAACAATATCTATATAAAAATAAGACTATGTATAAATCTATATTCCTATAGACAATGGACCTTTCGTCGCTTCCATATAAAAAACTGCTTTAAAGCAACATCCGCTTCAAAAAGGTGATATTTCGCAGTACATTTTATAGGATATATCATATCATATCATATCATATATCACATATCATATATATATATATATATATATGTTGTCTCCCCCTCTTTCTCTGTCTTCTTTTATAAAATGGTATAATGATAAAACTTAAAATTATGTGATCAAATAATCAATTTGACCTGGACTGACCAAAAAACAACATTTTACTTATTTTAATATAAATTTTTATTATAGCCTTCAAAATAGGAAGCTTTCGAGCCAATACAAGCATGCCAACGCTTAATTCGATGTTCCATACACCTGTTGTAAGCCTCACCTGGAATTGCCTTCAGTTTCTTTAGCGAATTACTTTTTATGGCTTCAATGGACTCAAGGTTCGTTCCCCGAAGCGGATTTTTGAGTTTCGGAAAGAGGAAAAAGTCACAGGGAGCCAAATCTGGCAAATGCGGTGGCTGAGCGATGACTTGTATTTCGTGTTTGGCAAAAAAATCAGACAAAATCATGCTGAAATGTGTCGGCGCATTATTGTGGTGAAAAAACCATGAATTGTCTGCCCACAAATCCTGTCGTTTACGACGAATTGCATCACGTAGACGCCTCAAAACGGCCAAGTAGTACTCCTTATTGATCGTTTGACCGCCTGGAACGAATTCATGGTGAATCACCCCATGGTAATTGGAAAAAACGATGAGCATCACCTTGAGATTCGACCAACTTTGACGTGGTTTTTTCGGTTTCAGCTCATTTTTGGAGCGCCATTCGCTAGATTGTTGGACAGTTTCAGCGTCATATCCATAAACCCATGTCTTGTCACCAGTAATGATGCGTTTGATGAATGTAGGGTCCTCAGCTACGTTTTGAAGTATCTCTTTTGGGACCTCTACTCGACGTTGTTTTTGCAAAAGATCCAGATGTTTTGGAATGAGTCTAACATTGATACGCTTCATATGCAAAACATTAACGAAAATATGTTGAGTCTATCCATAAGAGATGTTGAGAGTCTCTGCTATCTCTCTGATGCCGACACGATGATTTTGGAGCACCATTTCCTCAACTTTTTCGATGTTATCGTCGTTAACAGAAGTGGATGGGCGACTTGCATGAGGAAAGTTTTCAATGACTTCACGACCTTCAGTGAATGCTTTGTTCAAATGCTTTCTTCAAACCTTCACTTAAATAGTTACGTTCGCGATAAAGTAAACTCCCCAAAATACTTCTGCAATATTTTCAACGATTCCGTTGCCGTAATTCCATTGGAAACAAAATTTCAAACAAACTTGTTGATCAACTTTTTTCCATATTCAATATCGCCAGACAAACTTTTTGCGTCGTAAGCAAACAGCTGACAAATACACACTAATGAAGATATGGCGCTCAAATTTCACACGAACATCATGAAAGGTTGTACCAATATAGGAAAAAAAAATTTATCGATTCAGTTTACGCGCTGAGTTTAAATGCACCAGTCCGGGTAAAATTTGATCATATATACTAAGTTTTGCTGTTACTTCTCGTTTCCTATCTATACTCTTTCGCCTATATAAATAAATATCTCACCTTTCCCTATTATTTTCTTATTTTAATTTGGATTTGAACTCCAGCCGCAGATCCCACAGTCTAGTGCATAAGTCTATGTATATTGGCATTGCGTATCTGTTTTGATCAATCGGCCTCTATCTTTGCTAATGTGGAACAGTGCAGGCTAATAAGAACAAAATAATTGTTTATGTTGTTTCGCGCTAAAAGACTTTATTTTATCCGATCGATTATAATAAACTATCTAAAGTATTAACGATATTTCAGGCAAACATAGTAAAGATTATGCTAGATCATAAAATATATATAAATAATAAGAAAATTTAGAATAATTTCATAAAAAGTATGTTAAATTGACACAGGTTTATCCCGTAAGTCCCGTGACGGGGCCGGGTTCTGCAAAGTCAGTATGGGAGCTCAGTCCAGATCCAGATATGGTTGGCCATTTATTGCCCAACAGCCCTCTTTCCATTGTAACACAGCAGAGTCAGAGCACTAACAAGAGTTCACGGTATCGTAGAAGAAATGGACCCGACGACAACGTGTATGCCGATGAAGCTGCACCAGGTCAGGGGCCGAGCGATGAAACCAAACGTGTCTTCGAGCTTCTTCGAGCTGGGTATGTATTATCCGTAAGCATTTATACTAATTAATTGATATTGATTTCCTCACTACGTCTTTCATTGATTTTTCTGCAAACAGCTAACTGAAGACAAATTTAATAAAATTAATTAAACAAGTATGTGTAATTGTACCAAGAAATAACCATAGTTACTAATTATAGTATACTACTGCCATTATTACTAATAAAAACAACCATATTTTCTATATTCAGTGGTACCGATATAAGCACCGGCAATTTACTACTCTAACAATGCAAGATCATTACTGCAAGCAGAATTGCATTGCTGCTGTTTTGACAAAACACCATTAAATAACGATTAAGTTTTTATAAATGTGTCTCTAACCTGTATATTATATTCAAACAGTTACAAATACTCTCTGGTAAAAGACAATATAAATAAACAACTGATCGTTTTTATCAATATTGTCAATGCTACAGATTCTTGCTTTTCGTGTATTATATAGTATCTTCAAATCTTTATCTACTTTATCATTTTCTGTGACCATGAGCGATGACAAAAATATAATGATAATGATAGATATTCCTACACAATGTCAACTACCTAAAATATACATAATGAAAACTACCACTGCGCGCAAAGGGATTCTCGTTATCTTTTTTAAAATATATTTATTGAAAAAAGAGTAATATCTTACATTCGTAGAGGCGACATAGCGTAGGCATACATTATAATATCGTAATTTAATAGAGTCACAATTAACTGGTTTGGACAAGCTTCCACCAGCAAAATTGTACAATATCTTGAGTAATATTAGTTTATCATAACAATTTGGATGGGAAAAATAACAATTCTATTATATTAGGAGTCGAACCTAGTTTCCGACCGTTTTTAATGGAAAAAGGACATTTATGATGGAAAATAGATACACGTTAGATTCATCAAAATATGTTCCGTCATTTTGTACTACTTTTTCCCATATTTCTGGTAATATAGGGATACCTTAGCGAAAGAACAATGGTGGTATCGAGGCGATTCAATCATCCAGAAATTCTCGCACTTCTTGAACATGTCGGAAGTGCGTGACTACGAAGTCGTGCTGCATCGATCTGAATAGGTGGCAATCATAAGGCACTATGTCTGGCGAGTGCGCTGGGTGCGGCAACATTTCCCATTAGAACTCTAACAGGGTCCTTTGACGGTTTTCGCAATATGTGGCCGAGCGTTGTCATGCTAGAGAATGATTTTGCGCCTATTGCTGGCGATTGCTGATCTATGTTTGATCAATTTCTGTTGCAAATCATTCAGTTGGCGTTTGTACACCTCGGTTGTACGTATGACGGTTTCATTCGGGTTTGCAGCTCGTAGTGTAGAACAGCCTATTGGTACCATCAAATGCACAGCAATATATTTTGGCCGTGGGTGTTCCGTTTTGGTGTCGATATGGACGGCAGGCCTGGGTCCCATGACCTTTCGCGTTTAGGATTATCATAGTAGATCCACTTTTCATCACTAGTCACAAGACACCACAAAAAACTCTTCTTTTTTGCCTGGCAAGCAAGGAGAGTGCGATGTTGTATCGATTTATAATAGCACTTTCGGTCAACTCATGTGGCATCCATTTTCCTTCTTTATGAATCTTTTCCAACGCATATAAACGTTTTGCCAACTGCTCTGTCACTAACTCCTAACTTGTTAGCGAGTTCTTTCTGCGTTTGAGTTGAGTTTTCGTCCAATAATGCTTGTAATTCACTATCTTCAAACTTTTTCGGCTGTCCCGAACGTTCTCTGTAATTAACATCAGTAACTTCACTTTTATTTTCTTTTATTTTAACTGTTTGAGCAAAGTGATTAGGTCATATAATTTTTTTATAACTAATATATTTTGGATAATTCGTTTTTTTGGTTCTAAGTATCATGACAGGCTAACAATTTTTATTTCAAAGACTCTAAATTTTTCAATTATTAACGCAGAGATATTTTATCTATGAGACAACCATATCTTAAAATCACATTTCATAAGGCTTGATAATATATTATGTTAGCTTTACTTTGAAGTACTTAATATAAAATCGTGCTGCTTTGCAAAATAACTTTTTCGCTTTTGAAAATTCAGTTTGCATCTGTTCCTATAATTTGAATAATTATCTATATTGACACATACATCGATTAGAGTTTTTATGTGGAATAATCTCTCCATCGTTCGTTTTTTTTTGAAGTTCTTACAACATTAGAGAAGAAATGAAGTATGGTTTTATACTTTGAGACAGTAATTTCCAGCTTCCATGTATTAAAACTATTCTTTGTGTTAATAAGAAGTTCTTGTAGCTTCGGCGATAGATTAAAAAAAGCTTTGATTTTCATCCTTTGCCTGTATACAGTTCTAAGTAGAGACCTCTCCCATTATTTTTATAAGGTTTTAAATAAAGACCTTTTCCAAGAGCAATTGCTTCCATTGTTTTGTTATGTCTTCGATTTTCTTCCAATTCATGCTTTGTCGCTTTTTCATCATTAACAGCTTTGACTATTCCAGCAGCATCCTCGGCCAATGTTCCTGTTGAACTCAATGCGGCAAATAAATGAACAAGAAATGGTGAAACACCGCCAGGTTTTTAAGGAACTGGTAATATTAGGTTATCAAATATCTCCCATCCACTTTTTTATCTTATAAATTTCGTGGCTATGTACAAAGCGCTACAGAGCACTTATCTGGCGATACTATACATCATTTGAAAAGTCTTGACATAACGTACAAAAAGACGCTATGCATGATTAGTTTGGATATTGCGTGCAAAAGTTATAGACGTGTAAACTTGGAATTCACTAACGCCGAAATTCGCGCTATTTTAAAGTTTTCCTTCGTCAAAGGCAAATCCGCTAGAGAAACGTTCCGTGAGATTAATGGTCTTTTGGGGGATGGCACGCTATCACTTCGAACCACAGAGGAATGGTTTCGACGATTCAGAGCCGGTGAAAACGACACCATGTATAAGTTAGCCGGCGGAAGACCTGTGATGACGAATACTGATCAAATTATAGAATTTATCGAGTTAGGCTGGCATGTGACATCACGTAACATCGTTCAGGAGATCAGAGTTAGTCACCAAACCATTTTAAACCATCCGCAGAAGGCTGAATACAAAAAATCTTGATGTTTGGGTGCCACATGATTTGACGCAAAAAAACCTTCAGGACCGAATCAACGCCTGCGATGTGCTGCTGAAACGGAACGAACTCGACCCATTTTTGAAGTGGTGATGACTGGCGACGAAAAATGGATCATATACGACAATATGTAAGCGGAAACGGTCATGGTCCAAGGCCGGTGGACCGTGCCAAACAGTTTCCAAGCTGGGATTGACGGTCAGGAAGGTTTTGCTGTATGTTTGGGGGAATTGGAAGGGAATCATCCACTATGAGCTGCTCCCATATGACCACCAGGTTCCACCAAGACTGGGATGGGAATCGGAAGTTTTATCGCATCCACCATATAACCCGGACATAGAGCCAAGTGATTACCACCTGTTCCCGTCTATGTCGAACGTCCTTGGTGGTGTAAAGTTGGACTCAAAAGAGGCTTGTGAAAAGTGACTGTCCGAGTTCTTCTTAAATAAGGAGAGGGGTTTCTACGAAAGGGATATTATGAAGTTGCCGCCTAGATGGAAACAGATTATCGAACAAAACGGCGCATATTTGAAGTAAATCCGACCACTGTAACACTTTTTATAAAGTATTGAATGAAGAGCATATAAGTGGAAAGGAGATATTTGACAACCTAATATCTTTGGAATTGTCACATTGTCTTTACAGCATATCTTTTTTAGAGCCTCGTGAGCGCCCTTTAATGCAGAGCAAACTAATTTTTGAGAACTCGAAATTGAAATAATAGAATATGCAGCAGCTTTAATTATTTTTTTAACGTTGATTTATTATTTTTACCAAACAATTTTTGTTTATTATTTTTTTTCAATTCCATTCCTAAGTTTTACTGCATTATAAACCACAAGTGCAGCAGCCTTTTCAGCTATACTTGCATTCTTTGATTTAAAACGCAAGCGAGCTTTGTCTGCGGGAATTTGATCCGCAGCGTGAGTAGTTTGCATATCGTTAACAATATTTGAATATAATACGTCATGATCTTTGCAAACAGAATCAAGGGAATTTATCGCAGGATCACCATGAGTTATACGTTTTTCAATTTTTCAATTTTCGCTTATGTACGATCATTCTGTATCGAAAGTTAAAATGATACTACCTGATTTTATGTATATGCGTGCTATTTATACTTTACTTTCACAGTTTCAGTTAACACCATAATGTGGCAGAATGGAATTCAAGAGTACTCGACAAAATTACCAGTCAAAAATTTTGACTCTTTTACAGATCAGGAAAAAAAACTAAGCAGCATGGAGATTGACTACTGGATAGTATACGCGCAGTGATTTGTGGACCTTCCAATTGTGAAAAAACAATAGCTTATCGACTCTTATAACCCATCCGAATGTTTCTACATTTGAAAATTTACACATTTATTCAAAATCATTAAATCATCAAAATATAAGTACATCTTCCCATCTGAATATGTTTTATCCTTTGATAGACTGCGAGAGATACAGCACTAGTAAACGATGCACTTTATAGTAATTTAAATAATTCAACCATTGCTGATGAAAATTATAAGCATGCACAACTAGTGCGGCAAAAATTTGATATTAAAACTTTAGGTGACTATTTAGATTTATATTTGAAAACAGATGTATTACTTATTGATATGTTGGAAAATTTTCGAAATAATGGTCTCGAAGCTTACGATCTTGATGCAGAACACTATTATACCACTCCTAATCTATGACGGGATGCTATACTAAAATATACGAAAATAAAATTCAAAGGGCTTACTGATATTGATATGCTTATGTTTATTGAAAGAGATATTAGGTGGTGTTATTAAATGTTCTAATCGATATATAAACTATATGTTATTATATACAGATACTGATAGTCCTGTATACGAAGTAAAAAAGATTGATATGTATGACTTGATGCGGAAAGATAGTCATAAATTTGATACATCAGATTATCCTGAGAATAATCCTTATTAAATACCTCAGAAAAATAAAAAAATTGTTGGGTTAATGAAGAATGAGTGTAATGGTAGTTTATTGGATTGTGAAGTAAATGTATAGTATGAAAATTCAAGGAGAAAGTCAAATTAATAAAGCCAATGATGTTTAAAGTGCAGTAGTGAAAAATACAATACGTTTTGAAAATTACAAACAATGCTTGGAAGAAAAAGCCATCATACACAGAGATTAGTTTAATATTCGCTCGAAACTTCATATTCCACAAATGGAAAAACAAAATAAAATAGCTTTAAATCCTTTTGACGATAAGCGTTTTACAGAAACAGACTCTACAGATTTTTTCCTTGGAAACATTATATCATTCGTGAATATGAATATATTTTAAATAATCAAGTCGCTAAAAGGATCAGTGTAATTGAACAATACGCTGGGATGTTTGATTATGGCAATAAGAAAATAACAATATAAAATATATTTAAATTAAAAATTGAATTTAATAAATCAAAATATAATTAATACAATAACCTTGCTAAGCAGAAATCAGAAAAAGAATATCTCTCCGAGCGCTCATACCGCGCTTTTATAAACTTTACTCCCCTCTCAATGGGGTCAAATTTCGAGCGATAAGCCTCACTTGCCGAACGCAGCTCAAACTCTCGCACAGCCTGACGGTTGGAGAGTCCGAGGTGGCAAACCGAACACGTCACCTGATTTCGGACTTCCCAACATTTTCTCAAAGCTATAATACGTAGCTAATAGTTTGTAGAATAGCTTTTTCAACGAAAATATTGGGAAGCTCCCGCCACAGTACAGATCATTGCTTTTAGGAAGCATAACCTATTTACCTCTTTTGAAAACCTCAAGATTTTCCCATAGCAAGTATTCGCTCACCTTATGTATGATACCGTATACAAGCTATTTTAAGGCAAAACTTTCGGTTTTCCCATCACGGCACGGATCAAACATATACCTTATATGTACATATAGTTGGGCTTATAGCGAGAGTTCGCTCGCGATCGTTTTTATAAACTATAATATTAGTAACTATGATTCTTATTTCTTACATAATAAAAAACCATGAAGTAATTTTTCGTGAACATACTATTTTAAAACGAATATCTGTAAATTTCCAATCTCTGCTGTACATTAATTGAACATTATAATTTTCTGAATTGCTGACGCACGGGAAGCCGCTTTGTCCAAAGTTTAAGAGTCCGAGAGATCGCATTACATTTCCCTTTTTTATATGGGACTTGATATGACGATACAGAGAACGTATTTTGTTTATTTACCATATATACTATATCGAGTCTATATATTATTATGCGAGAAACGTTATCTAAAGATTTTATTTTTATCGCATTAGTTCTCGATTACAATTATACTTTAAACTATTAAATTTAACTCTACGTAAATACTTAACAGAATTACGATAAATCTTACAAACTACAAGGTTTAAATACATATATTGAATTCATAATAATTTCAAATTAAATACTATAAACGTTTCTTAACATATATATAATTACAAACTAAAACATTTAAGAATATATTTAATCTTACGAATTAAACCATTTAAAAAAAAGATATCAAATTATCAATTAATATATTTAAAATATCTCTCAAGTTACAAATTAAATATTAAAGTAGATATGAAATTACACACTAAAAATTTTACTTTTTTAAAATAAAAGATCTTGTGAGTTCGTAACAATCAGAGTTGACACTGAAAATGCACAAACACTTCAATTATTTACTGAACAAGTTGCAACCGGAATAGGAGAAGGCGTAGGTAGTAGTAGCTTAGTACATTGCTCAACTGAAGCATGAGTCAAAACCTGCGTAGAAGACGAAGCCAGCGATAAGACTTTACAAAAGGTCGCCTGAGTAAGTCGGGATAGTGAGCGGTGACCAAGAGAGCTTACGTAAATGACAGCGAAACACGTTCGACATGGAGATGACAAATAGAGGGGAGATTAACCTTATGGAAAGAGAAAACAATTGAAAAAGCGAGAGTGTAGAGAGAACTAAGTCATTCAGTGTCTCGTGCTTGATTGCAATTGTCCTCAAGTACGCTTTCGAAACAGTGGTTCTGAAAAAAGTAACACACATATTTTTTCTAAAAGCCAATGTTCATCAACAATCATAGACAATGAAACTGAGTTTCGAAATGACATTCCCTCGTGCTGAGACGTCTGCTTAACTGATAACACAGCTAATGACTGGTGATTTCATACCAAAGTTTAACAAAGACAGCGTAAAACTAGAGTATTCATATCTTCAGATGTATTTTTTTAAATTTCCACTGTAAATACTAGAAAATAATTATATAAAAAAAAGATTTTTAAAATAGTTTATAAAATTTTCCAGATGAATTTGAAAAGATTGAACCATATCGCAGAAGGTGGTTTTCGATCCACTAAAAGAATTGCTGAATTCGAAAGAAATAGAAATTATATGATTACAAAAATCAAGAAAGTCAATACGAAATATAGGTGGAAAATAGTAGTCGAGCTTGATTGTAAATTCCAATTTTTTTTACTTAACCGAATTTCAAAGGCTTTAATGAAAGATGAAAGATTTTTCAATTTAAATTATTTATAAAATCATTGAGAGAAGATAATTTTGAATTTACAACATCATAATATGTAAAATGTATGCGTATGATGAATTAATTAAACAATATTTTATTTAAATGGAGGTGTACGTATTTATTAATCCTCATTAATAAATAATACAAAATTAATTTGCATATTAAAAGTATAATCATTTTATCATTTCTTATTACTTAAGTTATGCACTTTCTTTATTTTTCCAACTATTATGAGAGCTATTACATCCAAGCCATTTGACGAAAACGTTATCTCCTCGACGTTTAAAAATTTTTTCAATGAGGTAAACATCTAGATATTTGGTTCCTAGAAACTTTTATTCATAGAAACAACTAGCGATAGGTTGATTACTTTTTGTTGCTGCTTAGTTTTTGTTTCCTGATCTGTAAAAGAGTCAAAATTTTTGACTGGTAATTTTTTCGAGTACTCTTTGAATTCCATTTTTGCATATCACGGTTTTAACTGAAACTGTAAAAGTAGAGTATAAATAGCATGTATATATATAAATTTAAGTAGTATCATTTTAACTTTCGATGTAGAATGATCGTACATAAGCGAGAAAGCAGTAGAGTATCTAATAAGATACTTAGTAAATTACTTAATGAACTGTATTTAGCAGGTTATCAATACTACGGTCCAGAGAGAAAATTGAAAAACGTATAACTCGTGGTGATCCTGGGATAAATTCCCTTGATTCTGTTGGCAAACATCATAACGTAGCATATTCAAATATTGTTAACGATATGCAAACTACTCACGCTGTGGATCAAATTCTCGCAGACGAAGCTCACTTGCGTCTTAAATCAAAGACTGCAAGTATGGCTGAAAAGGCTGCTGCATTTGTAGTTTATAATGCAATGAAACTTAGGAATGGAATTGAAAAAAAAATGAAAAACAAAAATTTCTTGATAAAAATAATAAACCAAGATTGAAAACAATAATTAAATCCGCTGCATATTTTATATTCGATTATTTCAATTTTGAGTTTTCAAAAATTAATTTGCTCTGCATTAAAGGGCGTTAACGAGGCTGTTAAAAAGGTAGGCTGTAAAGACAATACAACAATTCCAAAGATATTACCGGTTCAAAGTTCAAAGGAAGAATTGGAAGAAAATCGAAGACATAACAAAACAATGGAAACAATTGCTCGTGGAAAAGGTTTTTTTTGAAAACCTTACAAAAAATCTATGGTCTTTACTTAAAACCATATAAAAGTAATGGCATGGGTCTTTACTTAAAACCGTATACAGGCAAAGGATTAAAAAAAAAGCTTCTCTATAGAATTGGGAGATCGACCATTATCGGACATGGATTTCATAAAATACGCTCGTATTTTTAAAATTTTAGCTTTTTTGATGCGTATTTATGTGTAATACACTTCTAACTGATGGTCCGCATTATAATGAATCAGGTATTGTGAATCTTGATGATGCAAGTGGTCCTAGAATTCATTGCGTTGTATATCGCAAACGAGGCAACAGAGTACAATATTTCAATAGTTTTGGTGATTTAAAGTCGCCCATAGACCTTATATTCTACTTTGGTGGTGTTGAAATTCTGTGTAATTATGAAAAATATTAGGTTTTTAATACGTATTATTTACGGTCATTTATGCCTGCAATTTCTATGTGACAATTTTGCAAGTAGCTCTACATAATCTCAGACATTTTATAATACACGTCATTCTTAACTTAACCATGATGTATGAATTATGTACTTTGATGTTTACCGGTACATCGTTTATTCTTGATTCTCAATATTTTCCTCCTATTGAACTTTCATCTAATGAAAATCATGTTCTTGCTTTAGTTTAGTTTTTAACATTTATCTCGATTCCCAATATTGATGAAAATAACAATAAATTTTATGTCGATAAAGAAATACTTGGCCTACCGACCGGCAACTATGAATTTGAAGATATTGACAATAGATATTGAAAAAGGAAAGATTAACTTCTAAAGATATAATATGAAGTCTTGAGTCTAATAATTTTGCCAGTAGGTGTTATACACAATTCCGATTTAGCAGTGAAATGATAATTCACGAGTTCTTTCCTGCAGTGCAGTAACCGTCAAGTGATAGATCATATTGAATTACACATCGTCAATCAAAACGGAGATCTTGTAAATTTCCGAGGAGAGGTTATAACTATCAGATTACACGTTAAAAAAGTAGCTTAGTGAGCGATGGGAATTATTTACAACGTTCCTAGGGTATGTGAATAGCCAGTCATATCAGCAAATGACCAGTCTTTTGTTGACTTTTAAACAAATCAATTGCCTGAGAAAAATAAAAAAGTGTTATCGCCGTCCTCGTCAGAAGACAGTTCTAAATTACAATCTAGCAGTCAAAGTACTGATACATTAAAACATTCAATTTCTAATAAGTATAGGTCTAATAGTCATCGCTCCTAGTGGAACATAAGTTGTATTTTATTTAACTGTATGCAACGGAATGGCGGACGTTAAGTGTATAATTTACTATCACAATTAATGATTCAATGTGATATTGATTTAACTAATGAATTTAATTTATAAAATTAAATTTTATATATAAATTAAATAATTTTTATATATAAACTAAACATATAAATAATATATATATATATATATATATATATATATATATTATTTTGTATATATTTGTTAAGTTTTTCACAATTTTGTATATACCGTACGGTATATAGAATTTTGTTATGTGTAACCTAATAGATGAATAATCGATGCTATAAAAAATATTTCTCTCATTATTAAATTTTATATTATTACTTTTTATACATATTAACAACATTTTTTATCTCGTGTAGTAATATTTTATTCAAATGTGATCTTAAATTTATTTTGAAAATTTTTATTACGAGAAGAGGTCAATAAGCTCTTAGAAAATCTAAGAGATGGCGCTCGTAGCATCGCAAATGGTCTGTTTCTAGTAAGCATCATTCCTCACTAGGTATCTGGCAAAGTTGCAGCCACATTCATCTAGTCGTTTTGTTTTTATCGTCAGTTGAAGTAAATAACTTTTGTTTGCTTAAGAAAATGGAAAAAGTGAGTTTAATGCGGTGATGAAACATTTCTATTTAAAAGGCTTAACAGTAAAAGAAATAACAGCTGAGTTGGATTCAGTTAATGGCACATTTGCCCCGGTTTTTGCAACAGTATACAATTGGATAAATGAATTTAAACGTGGCTGAAGATCAACAGAAGATAAACACCGTTCAGGACGTCCGACGTACGTGAGTGCCCCGGAAATGATCGATAAAATTCACGATATGGTGTTAAGTAACCGAAAAATAAAATTAAGCAAAATAGTTAAGGCCACAGGGTTTCAAAAGGTATCGTTGTTTCAATTTTGCACAATAAATTGGCTATGAAAAAAATATCTGCGAGATGGGTGCTGCGTCTGCTCTCAGTTGAGAACAAACGCAACCGCGTAGTCTCTTTTAAGGCTCTTTTGAAGCGCATGCGTCGCAACCCAGATGAGTTTGTGCGTAGGTTAATCACTGTAGTAGAAACATGGATACACCACTACACTCCCGAGACGAAAGAATAGTCTAAACCATGGATTATTAAATGCTAATGGACTCCAAAGAAGGCAAAGACGATGAAATCAACTGAAAATATTATGGCTCCTGTGTTTTGGGAAGCACGTGGTATTATTCTTATTGACTATTTGAAAAAGGGCAGACGATTACTGGAAAATATTATGCGTCATTAGTAAGTCAGCTACGTGAAAAAATAAAAGAAAATCGTCCTCATTTGAAGAAAAAAAAGTTCTCTTTCTCCAGGATAATGCACGAATGCATACGTGCGCAGTTCGATGGCTAAAATTCAGGAATTGAAATTTGAATTAACAGACCATCCACCGTACTCACCAGATTTGGCACCGAGTGACTTCTTCTTATTTCCAAATTTTAAAAAATGGCTCAGCGGAAAATAGTTTACGTCAAATGAGGAGGTCATCACTCACACAAATGCTTATTTTGAGGAACTACAACAATTATACTTTTCTGAAGGCTGAAAAAAATTAGAGATACGTCTGTCAAAGTGTATTGAACTAGAAGGAGATTATGTTGAACAATAAAAAAAAATTTACCCAAAAAAAATTGTTTTCTATCTTTTTCTAAAGACTTATTGATCCACCCTCGTAGTTTCAATATTGTTGAATAAACTTATACCAAGAGGAATTTCACAGCACCAAAGAATAAAATAGTACCATAGTACAACAATGTTCTTAATATATAAGCAAATGAATAACATATTCTTTCTTATTTGACATATATAATTAATATAAAATATTCAATTTGGTGGCATAAAATAAAGAGCGAGTTTTAATTTGCATAGAAGGGAATTTAATTAAGAAATTAATTTTTTATATGTATAATAACAACTTTGTTCATCGTACAGTAATATACTATTTACATGAGATTTTAAATTTCTTTTGTTCATAATTTTGTTTTTTTTCTGTATTTTTGAATCAAATTATACAAGAAGAATTTTAGATCACTAAGTGATAAAATAAAATAGTATCTAATCTAATAAAATAGTATGACTTTAGCAACAATATACTTAATAATATAAGGAAATTAATACTACATTATTTCTTATTTGTATATAAATTTTTACCAAGCATTTAGTATCTGAACATTTATTTTATTTTATTTTAGCATTTAATTTTAAGAATTTAATTATGAATTTATTTTGAATACACATTGATGTTGGTTTCTGTATTATTGAATTAAATATACAACAAGAATTTCACAGCACAAAAGAATAAAATAGCATCACATTTGCAACAATGTTCTTAATATATGAGCAAATTCATACTATATTCTTTATTATTTTACATATATAGTTAGTATAAAATATTCAATTTGGTGGCAAAAAATAAAGAGCGAGTTTTATTTTGCATAGAAATAAGGAACAGTGTTCAATATAAAATATAAATAATATAAATATAAATTATATATATATATATATATATATATATATATATAAATATAATAACAAATTGTTCTTGCAAAATAAGATTGTATTCACATGTGATCTTGAATTTTTTTGGTAAACAGATCATAAACTTTTATTAATTTTGGTATTGTTGATTTGTATTAAATATAAGAAGAATTTCACATCACTAAAGAATAAATTATTATCATTCATTTAATAATGTTTTTAATATATGAGCAAATCCAAAGTACATTGTTTCATATTTTGCATATAAATTTTTGCCAAGCATTTAGTACATAACGTTTATTTTATTTTATTTTAGCTTTGAATTTCAAGAATTTAATTTTCTATTTTTGAATTATATTATTATTTATATTTTTAATATTTGAGACAATTAATGGATTTTCTCTTTTTGTCAAATAAACCAACAGAATAATTTCCTTACTAGTTTATACAGAAAACGATTCTATGGTTTAGACCAATCATTGTGTTAAATCGGAATTACACAAATTCTTCAAAATGTCAATAAGTAACAATACAGAATAGATTAAAATAAATATAAATTAAAAATATGCTGTTTGAATGTTATATTATTATTTATATTTTTAATATTTGAGATAATTAATGAATTGTCTCTTTTACCTACGCGTTAGTTACTAAAATAAAAGCATTAAATATTAAAAATAAATTTTTTTAACTAATTATTGAATATCCATTTTGTGTACAAAATCATAAGACTCAATTTGAAATTTCCACAATAGAAGAAAGGAAAGTCTTGATTTTTTGCAGAATGAAAAATTCATCTGGTATTGGAGTTTGGAGCTGAATTGTTTTTTTGATGCTCGTGCGCATATTAGATATTATTTAGCTTAGCCTTTGTAATTCGAACAAAAACAGCAACGTCTCATTGAACAGAGTCGCACAACTATAGATGCAGATATATATATATATATATACGGATGTCTTCAAAAAGTAACGAGAATTTTTAAATTTCGCGGGTTTGGAGAGTCCGCCTGTATAATTTTTTTTTTATTATGTTATTACGCCTGTCCCTGAAGTACGATAACATTTTCAGCAATATTCATTGCTTACTTTGTAATTGGCAGCCGCTAACGTTAGACGTATTTTTTAAGCTCGGCGATTTTCGTTTGAGAAAAAAAATAGAGCAAAGAATTTGTATTCAATTTTGCGTAAAAAATGAAATAAAATGTAGTGAAGTTTGTAAAATGTTAAAAAAGACATATGGTGAGTCTGCTATGAGTAAAGCAAGGATTTACGAGTGCTATAAGCGTTTCCAAGATGGCTGCGAAAACGTTGAAGATGACGAATGACTCGGACGCCTAAGCACATAAACAACCGATGAAAACCTGAAAAAAGTGATTGAAATGGTTATGAACGATCGCCGCATCACAATCAGAGAAGTTGCTAATAATGTTGGCATATCAGTTGGCTCATGCCATGGAATTTTTACGGCAGCAAAATTTGTTCCAAAATTGTTGAATTTCGAACAAAAACAGCGGCGAATGGAAGTTGCTCAGGAGTCGCTAAATGACGTTAATAATGATACAGAACTACTAAAACGTATTATAACAGGTGATAAAACATGGGTTTACGGATATGATGTCGAAACTAAGGCTCAATTGTCCCAGTGGAGGCATTCTGGATCGCCAAGACCGAAAAAGGCTCGACAAGTGTGGTCGAATGTGAAGGTAATGCTCACTGTGTTCTTCGATTTTAATGGCATAGTGCATCATGAATTTTTACCACAAGGTCCAACAATCAATAAGGAGTACTACCTACAAGTCCAACGCCGTTTGCGTGAAGCAATCGGAAAAAACGCCAGGATTTGTGGCAAAACAATAATGGCTTTTGCACCACGATAATGCACCTGCTCACACTTCATTGCTTCTTCGTGAATTTTTGGCCCAAAACAAAACGATGCCTCAACCTTCATGTGACTTTTCTATTTCCAAAAATAAAGAGAACATTAAAAGGCCGTCGTTTTACAAGCATAGATGATATTACAAGCAAATCACTGAAGCATAAGTGCATTATATCCAAGGAGGATTACTTTGAAGGGGACAAAATAGATATTGATGAAGAAATAAATATCTTTTTCATAGAACGAAAATTCTCGTTATTTTTTGAACACACCTATATATATATATATATATATATATATATATATATATATATATATATATTGCCTACTCCACAGCTCGTGACGCAGGCAAATGCGCACACTAATTTAAGCTAGCATAGATGTGACGTCGTGTTGGCGCGTTAGTGTAGCAGTTGGCCCTATGGAGGGCGCACGTTCACCGTGCTCGAAAATTGTCGAACCTTTCATACATGGCATCGGAAATCATTTTTTATTATCTCTGTTGCTATTAGTTACTCATTTTAAACTGGCTGAAATTTATTTAATTTATTTTTTGTATTGGAAAGCAAAATCGTTGTGGTAGATTTTTTACTAAAAAAACTAAAAACATTACCTTTGTAGTATAGTATTTTTCATATTATTTCTTTAATTTTGATTATATATTAATTGTTATCGAGATTGCAAAGTTTGCAGAATCAAAAAAAAAGTTCTTACAATGTTTGCTGTGTAGTTAGTGGCTGTGAAAGCAAATCAGGTGACATGAGTTTTCTCGCCTTCTTGTGACCAAATAAATGTAGAAAGGAGCAAGAAACATGTCCATGGTATGCGCCATGGTAGGCGCAATAAATTAAAGAATTACGATACAAACAATGATATGACAGCTTTGCTCTTATTTTGTTTGTTTTGGGAAACTTATGGGTCCAAATGTATTGGTAAATCGATGTGAAACGATTGGTTCAAACGATTCAAAAGTGGTCATTTTAATGTTGAAGGAGAGAATCGCTCCGGAAATCCGAAAAGTTTTGAAGACCAGAAATTAGATGCATTGCTGGATATGGATTCATGTCAGATTCAAGAAAAATTTGATATATCATTGGGTGTTACGCAACAAGCCGTTTTCCGGCGCCTAAAAGCATTGGGATTCATTTATAAGGTTTATAATTGGGTGCCGTACTAATTGAAGCGGAAGGACGTCGATAAAAATAGATGAACTTTTACAGCTATTAAAATCATCCATTCACGGGTTATGACTTGATCAAAATTCAAGATTAGTATTAATCATATCATGTTTTTGTCTCTCAATGTAAATCAGAATACAGAAAACCCATCCCGAAGGAAAAATTTCGAGGTCAAGACTAAGGCCACAACAGAAGCAAGATTATTATTGTTTTGACAACATATTCTGATCAAGTAAGTTGCTGCAGGAACATTGATATTGTTTGAAGAGATCGAAAATAAATCACACAATTTTGAAATTATATATATTACATTCAAATGTGTTATATGTGTAAATGATTATATAAATTCAGTATTTATTATTTTATTTTCTATTAAAAGTTATTTTAATATGTTATAAATATATATGTTTTACATGTTTAAAACCATTTTTTTATGTGATTTAAATTCCACAATTTCTGCTCCGGAATTGTGATACCAATCAGCTACAGATATCGATTATATATAGTCCGATGGCGCCAAGTCTAGCCTATATGGCAAGCGAAGCAGAATGTATCACATGTGTCCTCCAAATAGTTTTTAATTGAAGCTGCAACATATGGCAGAGCGTTATCGTGATGATAAATGACGGACTCATGCCTGGTCTCATATTCCAGCTCTTTTTCGTGTAATGCTCGCTTCATATAAATAAGTTGAGTTCAATTGAATGGCCCTTTGATGGGTTGACCACTTGAAAGCAGTGTGTAGACACCCTTTTGATGCTATCATATTCAGATAGAGCATGGCCTTATTTACGTGAATACTTCGTTTCGGCGTTGCTTGGATGGGCGCGCCGGGTTTCGTATATGATTTTCTGCGTTTACGTTTATCATAATAAATCCATTTTTCATCACCAGTGACAATACGAAGCAAAAATGCTTTTTTTATACCGCTGCAGCAACATTTCGGACATGAACAATCGCCGTTCGACGTTTCTCAGCTTCAATTAATACGGCATCTAATTTTAAACCTTATAAATTAATCCCAATGCTTATAGGCGCAGGGAAACGACTTGTTACGTAATATCCAATGATGTAGCAAGCTTTTCTTAAATCTGACATGAATCCATATCCAGCAAAGCGTCTAATTCCTGGTCTTCAAAACTTTTCGTATTTCCGGAGCGATCCTTTCCTTTAACTTCAAAATTACCACTTTTGAATCATTTGAACCAATCCTGTCCATAGTAGCCTAACTTATAAACGACCCATACAAAATACATATCTTATTATATTCTTATGAAATAAGAGCGTAGTAGCTTATCGCGAGTGATCTTTTTGTCACAAGAAGTTTATGTAAATATATATATAGTTTGAGTGTGGAACAAAACGGAGCGGGATACTAGGAGTGGAGAAGCAATAATAAAGCATCAACTGGGCATCCGGCGTTCGATTGAATTATGTATATACGTATGCATATATATAGAGAAATATATATATATATATATATATATATATATATGTATATATATATATATACACGAGGGTGGATTGATAAGTTTCCGGCCTGACCAAGAGATGGCGCCACTAGGCCTACATTGAGGTGACGTTCTATAGTACCATCCTGAAATAGCTTGTAGCTATAGTTTCAGTCCGATCGCCATGTTAGTTTAGGTTTGAGAGCACGCTCAACAAGACGCCTCTGTGTTTTTCGTAAAAATGGAAAAACTGGAAAATCGCGCTGTCATCAAATACTTTTATTTGAAGGGGTTAACACCAAAGGAAATTAAAGAAGAGATGGACTTAACACAGAGGGTATCCTCTCCATCATATTCAACCGTTCAGCAGTGGGTTTCCGAGTTTCAAAAAAGTCGTGTGAGCACCTCTGATGAGCCTCGCTTAGGACGCCCCATTGAGGTCACAACTCCAGATATGATCGAAAAAAACCCATCAAATAGTGCTGAAAGACCTCAGATTAAAAGTGCGTGAGATGGCTGAGACCTGTAAGATGTCATATTTATGTCATAATAGAAAATTAAACGACGAAACTTATCAATCCACCCTCATATATATATACTAGCATCTCCCGCCTCGGCTTCGCCCGAGATAATAATTTAACCGATATCATAAACAATTAAATAATATCTAAGTAAAAAGTACTCTATATATACAAATATATATTTCTATAAATAATTGACCGTAAATTACCTATCGTCGCGTCTGCATAAAAAGCTGCTTCAATGTGGCGTCCGCTTCAAATAGTTGATATTTTGCCGACCATTTTATACAATATATATGGGTTCGATGGAGAAAATTGTACTTTCGAGTTCGAGCGGTAGAAAAAGGTGTGCAAGTGTCTCAAGACCACGTTTACAGAGAGTATCATGTTCGGACTATAGGAAATGTTTCGGGTCGATTACTATAAAGTGTTTTGTGTTGGGGGAGGTAGAATACAATGTCCTGGTATCCCGGGACGACTCGTAGTGGGAGTGTGCGTGTTCGAATGACCGTGTACGAATCTTTTCATAGAAGTCGTACTGACATACCTGGACATTCTTTCCCTCCAACTATACACGAAACTCCCCGTAGAAGTCGATCCAAATTATCTGGAAATCACATTCTATCATTCGAACACGAAACTCCCCGTAAAAGTTGTCCCTACAAACTTAAAGATCGTTTCCTACCAACTAAACTCGATAGTCCCAGTAGAAGTCGGCCCGAGAAAGCTATTATCGCTTCCTAACGACTAAACACAATACTCCCCGTAGAAGTCGTTTGGAAAAACCTAGATATCGTATTTCAGCGTCCCAACACATTTTCCCACAGAATTTCCTCAGACCTGGATCTCGTTTTCTATCAACTAAATATAATATTCCCCTCAGAAATCGCCCAGACACACCTGGACATCGCATTCTATCATCGGAACACACAACTGCCACAGAAATCGTCTTGAGGCAACGGAATATCGCAATCAACCGCCCGTACGCGCCAATACAATATTTCTCGGTAGAAACCGTATTTAAAATGTGTAAATATAATATGTACAATATAATTTACATACAATATATATATATATATATATATATATATATATATAGTATATTTCCATTTTTTCAATGAAATACAGTGAATATTTTCGTAGTGATGCCAATTGAAATTCAAGCAAAATGTTGGTATGGGAATAGCATATTTTCTAAGCAGACGATGGATATTGCCTTTTTATGAAGAAGTGACGATATTATATATATATATATATATATATATATATATATAGTTTCGAGGTTGTTGGTAAAAAACTCTATTTTGCCATCGTTTCTTTTATTTGAACTAAATAAAACATAGTCTTTTGTCACAATTCTGAAGTTAATATAACGTATAAAAACAAAAGTATAATTTGTTGTCACAAACTATATTCAGTATGATTTGGCATACAGAACCATTTTATTACAGAAGGAGACAGAAAGACAGAGAGACAGAGACAGAGTCAGAGTGAGGGCGAGAGAGAGAGAGAGAGAGAGAGAGAGAGAGAGAGAGAGAGAGAGAGAGAGATTTCCCACGTAAGAGAAAATAAAATTTACAAATATCAAAAGATATCCAAAAGGTGTGATAGTAGTGTCGGATAAACCTGGAGAACAAAAAGGATAATACCCACTAATGTCACACCTTCTTTAGAATACGAATCCGAAAGTTGGATATGATTATTCGTCTGAACTGGCCTGGTATTAATACTTTAAGCGGACTACTTTGAGTTGATATTCGTGATTCAAGACGCCACCTAGTGGTCGCTGGTGGAACTGATTTTTAAAACCATTAACTTAATTTATTGATGAAAGTAAAATGATTTTCAATAAAAAAACATAACCTAAGCCCTTCCGAAGATAATATAGAATCTATATGTCAAATTTCGGAACAATCGGTTCAGTAGTTTTTTTGGTTATCGTGTGCAAACAAAAACACGCTTTGTCTTTATAAATTAGTATGATATAATATGATATGATATGATATGATGAAATTTTCGAAAGTCTCTTTTGAATTTAATGTTTCATTATTTTTACAAAAGCATGGAAAAAAACGAATTTCGAGTGGTTATTAAACATTACTTTTGGCGTGGAAAAATAATTAAGAAAACGCAAGAAAAGCTTATAAAGTATTATAAGGACTCTGCTCCATCACATCGAATGGTACAAGTGGTTGACTGAATTTCGTTGTGGTAGTATGAATACAAGTGATGCTGAGCATTCTTTCCGCCCAAAAGAGGTGACTAATCAAGGTATGGCCAATAAAATCCATGATATGATACTCGAAGATCGTCGATTAAAGATACGCGAGATTAATTACACCGTAGGAATGTCGAATGAACGCGTATTTCATATTTTGCATGAAATTTTGAATATGAGAAAATTATCTGCAAGATGGGTGCCGCGTTTGCTCACATTCGACAATAAGCGGTCACGAATTGTTGCATCTAAACAATGTTTGGACATGTTTCAGCGTAATCCAACCGAATTTTTGCACCGTTATCTTACTGTTAATAAAACATAGATGCATCACTATACGCCGGAAATGAAACGAAAGTGAAAAATGAGGACTGAGCATGGAAAACCTGCTTTGAAAAAAGCAAAAATTGTTCCATCAGCCCGTAAGGTCATGGTCACAGTTTTTTTGGGACACACGGGGTATAATACTAATTGATTACCTACAGAAGAGAAAAACAATTACAGGACAGTATTATGCTTCATTATTGGATAGATTTGAAGCCATACTGAAGGAAAAGCGGTTGCATCTGGTGAAGAAAGACAACGCACCAGCTCATACAATTGCTATAGCAACAGTCAAATTAGCAGAATTACGTTACGAATTACTTTCTTACCCACCTTATTCTCCAGATTTAGCACCGTCCGATTATTTTCTATTTCCAAACATGAAAACTTGGCTTGGTGGTAAAAGATTTTCATCGAATGAAGAGATTATGACTGCCACAAATGATTATTTTGAGGATTTCGACAAATGTTACTTTTTGGAAGGCTTAAAAGAGATTGAATACCGCTGGAATAAATGTATCGAGTTGAGAGGGGACTATATTGAAAAATAAAAAAAAAATTGTTTAAATAAATTGTATTTTCATTTAAAAGTCCCGGACTTATCAAACCACCCTCGTATATATACTCTTATATATAATATATATATATATATATATATATATAATATATATATATCTCCATACTGCCGAGCCAAGTCACTTCTCGACTATATCGAGGACCGTGGTGGCACACACAAAATTTAGTGTGTGCATATTCCATAAATCAAAGTTTCGTATAAAAATGTGTAAATCATTGGTAAATAAGTTTTGATATAAACTCAACGTAAAATATACGTGAATTTAAACAAAATCATATAAAATTAAATGATATTATTCATTTCATTAACAAATAGCATAGGATCTCTTAATTACGAATATTAAAATAAGTATAAAGACAACAACGAATAATATTTCCAAATTAATTTTTTCGTGCAAAAATTTAAATACTAAATAATATATGTATTGTAACAGTGGCGTGTCTCAGTGAAAGCTACTTCGTGGCTCCGGCTCAGCACGCCTCGGCCCCTGTTCGTTCAGCACGCCATCAGGTTCTTTTGGTCAACATCAGTTGCATAAGCGTAACTGCGGCTCAACACACTCCGGTTCTTAGCCGCTCAAAACGCCACCAAGTTCGCTTACGAAACGATAATGTTCCCTTTTTTTCAATTTGTATTACTTATTTTTATTTCTTTTCGCGTTGCTGGTCGCTTCTGTATACTGTACTTTAGCTTCGACTCAATCCACCGAGGCCCTTGGTCGCTCAACAATTGAAATCGCATTGAACTAATTGCAGTGACCGTCGTGCTAATCTCTAATTGTTATTGTCTAATTTTTCCAACCATTTTAAGGATTGATGGTCCGTTACCACCGTACATGGATAACGTTCTAGATATGGGCCCATTATTTTTTAATTCTAATTCCGTTGTAATGATATTTGTCTCCTCCTCGCACAGGCTTTGGAGCCAGTCATTAAAGTCGTTTGGAGGATTTGCCATCCTGTTTTTATTTAATTGACGGGAAACTGAGGAGACCAACTAACAAACAAAACAACGCGAGAAAAAGAAAACAGAACGGCAAAAAAATTTTTGTTCGTTATTTATAAAAATTAAAAAAAGAGAGACAAGAAATTTTAAATTAATTCATTACAATTGTTAATAAATAAGTTGCAAAATTAATTAATCCACTAAATGGACAACAAATTTCTCGGTAGTACTCCAGCAATTGGAAAACAGCATCATAATAGAAATCAGTTTATCAAACCATTAACCATTTCAAAAAAACAAATTTGAGAGAATTAATTAATTAATTAATTAAGAAATATTAAATTATTCAATGAGTTAAATAAATAAAATAATCTAAGGAATTAAATAATATCCATAACTAAGCCGTTGAGCGATGCTCGTGTGATGGTTGTTAAGGCGAGATAGAAGAACAGAGATTAGATAATAAAAAAAAAACAAAAACAAAAAAATTGTTATTTCATTGGTATTGGTATAAATTATTCTTTTATTATAATTATTTATTAACGAACTAAATACAATCAATTGATTCTTAACCCGATTGAATTGATCGTTAATTAAAAAAAAATTTAATAATTATTGTTCGATATTATTAAATTAACATCTTATTTAATTGTCTCTCAATTATTAATTTCAATTGTATCTGTATATTTTATATAATACTTACAAATATTTAATAGAATATTTATTATTATTTATAATACAAATATTATATTTAAAATACTATTTATAATTATTTACAAAACAATTTAATACAATAATTTATAAAATATATAGATTTTATTTATGAGTTTATTTACTGATTGTTAAATTGTTTAGTATTCACTGTTGTCATTGAGCAGAAAAAAAATAAAGAACAAAACATTTTTGTTTGGCAAATAGTTAAAAGCCGACAATGTCGAGAGACAGTGGATTGCGAGGACGAAAGCGCAAAAATTATAGGCGACTGACGCAAAAAAAATATGTAAGAAATAGAAAAAAAAAACAAAAAGTTTATTCTCACCACAAAAGTAAGAAAAAGTAGTTTATTTTTAGTCCCCTTGTAATTTTGAAAGAATTTTATTTTTCAGTTTCAAAAAAAAATTTTCAAAAATTTTCAGAGATTTTCACTTTCTAATTTCCGATTTTTCAAAAAAAAATTATATTGAAATTTTAAAAAGAAAATTTTAGTTTTTGTATTTTCCGAAAAATACCAAACTACAAAAATATCAAAACGAAAATCAGAAAGTGAGAATCATAAGGGGAAGAATAAATTTTGATCAACTGATAAATTTTGATCAATTAAATTGAGAAACAAAGAAAAATTTGCGTTAGTCGCGTGTACACCAGTATGTATAGCGTAGAATCGCGGTGGTGTGTGCGTGTGTATACACACAGATCGCTGACTTTGCAATTTTATATTTATCGTGTCGCGACTATGTGTAAAAAATTTTTTTTTTTTATTTACGTGAAATATTAATTTACATTAAATGTTAATTACACTTATTATGATGAAAGTTTATTATAATATTATAATAGCGAATATAAATCTATTTATATCAATTATATTTTCATATTATGTTGCATTATAAATACATTATTGATTAATTCTAGTTTAACTTAAATAGAATTTACATAATTAACTTAAATTAAATTTATAATTAAATCAAATCAATATATATAAAACATTATATAAATTAATGTGTATATGAGTATTTAGCTCAATATCAGCATTGCTTGAAAAGCCGCACAAATATTATATTTTCGAATTTAGCTATATATTTAATTTGTGCTGCTTTTCAGCCGCTTTCGCCGAATAGGCGTTTTACCGAATTGGCCTTGGCCAATTTCGAGAGTGCTTACGACTACGAGCTAGCAACGTAAACACTCGCGACACGCAGTGCGTTCGCACTGTGTAATATAGCTATGTTCCACACTAATAATTATATTATATGGAAGATAACTATATTCCGTACACAAATGACATTTTTGCGCATCCGCGTAACTTGCGAATTTTCGCCGGGCACGAAATATATTATACAACTAGCATCCCCCGTCTCGGCTTCGCCCGAGATAAGAATTTAACCGATTTCATAAGCAATTCAATAATATCTAAGTAAAAAGTATTAGGAGTGTGAATAAGTCTTTCCCGGTTTTTGTAAGAAATGGCGCCACCAATACTGTGCGAGTATTCAATGGTTACATATGTCATAATCAAAGCTTATTCATATGTCAACAATTCCATACTAACACATTAGTTAAAATTTTTTCGCATCATAAATTTTTGATATCGTGAAAATGTCGAAATTTGAGCCGAGTCGACGTCATTTGCGGGAAGTTTCACTTTATTGGTTCAATTTGAAGAAATCTGCTGCCGAGACGCATCGATTGCTTCAGGAGGCTTATGGAGAAGGTTGTGTCGATGATTCAAGTGTTCGCGGATGGTTTCGACGCTTCAAAAGCGGTGATTTCGACGTGGAAGACAAGGAGCGTTCCGGGCGGCCGCAAATCTTTGAAGAACGACAATTGGCGACTTTGCTTGATGAAGATTCTTGTCAAACGCAAGAAGAACTTGCTGAAGCATTGGGAGTTGACCGAACAACCATTTCCAAGCGTTTGAAAGCCATGGGAATGATCCAAAAGCAAGGAAATTGGGTGTCGTACGAACTGAAGCTGAGAGACGTCGAACGGCGTTTTTTCACTTGCGAACAGCTGCTTCAGCGACATAAAAGAAAGGGTTTTCTGCATCGTATCGTGACTGGCGATGAAAAGTGGATACGTTACGATAATCCGAAGCGAAGAAAATCATGGGGACTACTCGGTCATGCATCATCATCGACGGCCAAGCCAAATATTCATGGCGCCAAGCTCATGCTCTGTATATGGTGGGACCAGCTAGGTGTGGTTTACTATGAGCTTCTGAAACCGAATGAAAGGATCACAGGCGAGGTCTATCGACGACAATTGATGCGTTTGAGCCGCACACTGCGAGAAAAACGGCCACAATACTCCGACAGGCACGACAAAGTTATTTTGCAACATGACAATGTTCGCCCACATGTTGCACCGCCGGTGAAAACATACTTAGAAACGCTCAAATGGGAAGTCCTACCCCACCCGCCGTATAGTCCAGACGTTGCTCCGTCTGATTACCATCTCTTCAGATCGATGACGCATGGCCTGGCTGACCAGCACTTCCATTCCTACGAGGAAGCCAAAAAATGGGTGGATGGCTGGATAGAGGCCAAACCGGTCGAATTTTTTCGCAACGGGATTCGTATGTTGCCAGAAAGATGGGAAAAAGTTGTAGCTAGCGATGGCCAATACTTTCAATAATTCATTTGTAACCATTTTTTCACAATAAAGGCTCAAAATTTGAAAAAAAAACGGGAAAGACTTATTCACATACCTGATACTTTATATATAAAAATCTATATTACTATAAATAATTGACCGTAATTTACCTCTCGTCGCTTCTGTATACACAGTATGTATATACAGAATGTACAACCGTATTTAATACACACACGTATGCATATTACATACGGTTTCTATGAGGAAAATTGTACTTTTGAGTTCGAACGGTAAGAAAAGATGTCCAAGTGTCTCGAGACGACGTTTATAGTGTATCATGTTCGTAATATAGAACATGTTTCGGGACGACTGCTATAGAGTTTTTTCTTAGGAAGGTACTTTACGACGTCTAGGTATTCCGGGACGACTTTTACTGGGATTGTGCGTGTTCGAACGATAGAAAATAAATCTCATTGTAGCAGTATCTGAAACACTCCCCGTCGTAGTCGTTCCAAAACATTCTAATATCTGATCCCACTATCCAAACACGAAACTCCCCATAGAAGTCGTCCCGTCATACGTGGACATCGTCTTCTACCGTACAAACACAAAATTCCTCGTAGAAGTTATCCCGTCATTCCTGGACATCGTTTTCTACCGTCCGAACACGAAATTCACCGTAGAAGACGTTCAAAGACACCTGGACATCTTATTCTACCGTCCGAACAGACAACTCCCTGTAGAAGTCGTCCCATCATATCTAGACATCGTCGTCTACCGTCCGAACATGAAATTTCTCGTAGAACTTGTCCCGACATAAAAGAACATCGTTTTCTACCAACTAAACACGGTACTCCCAGTAGAAGTCGTCCCGAGAAAGCTACCATGGCTTCCTAACGACTAAACACAATATTCCCTGTAGAAGTCGTTCGGAATAACCTAGATATCGTATTTTACCGTCCATACACGAATCTTCCCATAGAAGTTGATTTCCTCATACTTGGACGTCGTTTTCTACCAACTAAATACAATATTCCCCATAGAAATCGTCTAGAGACACCTGGACATTGCATTCTATCATCCGCAAACACAGCTGCCTATAGAAATCATCTTGAGGCAACGGAATATCGTAATCAACTGACCGTACACAACAATACAATATTTCTCAGTAGAAACCGTATCTAAAATATGTATATATCTTATATACAATATAATATACATACTATATATATATATGCATTATACACATACATATAAATATATTTATATATATACTCTCTCTCATTTACCCCTCCGCCAGTGTATTCATGCATCGGTCTGTAACAAGTATACATTGATATTTACATATAAACATATATACATATATACAAGGGCTACGATGGGAGAAAGAGCATAGGGACGCGGGAAAGCAAGCGTACGCGGCGCTTGCGTTCCCCGTCACAATATATATATATATATATATATATATATATATATTATAACCCGACTTTAGCGGGTTACTTACCTTAATATCTCACGTGGCGTCGACGTCGCTGGAACGAGAGAACGGGGAACGGGGAACTAGGAACGCGAAAGAACTTGTCTAATTCTTTAACAATATATAATCAATATATAATCATCACACATTCCTTACTCTACGCGTTACAAATCGCTTTGCAATTTACATTAAACATGATACGCGCGACGGCTACAAACACGACGGAGCGGGTTCCGCGGACCAGGATAGATGCGGTAGGACAGGGGGGAAAGGGGAAACGCAGTTTAACCTACAGCTAGACGCTCGCGTTTGCGCAGCTACGCTACGATGGCGCGTGCTCACAGGGGGGCGCGCACTTTACACATTACTAATAACTTGGAAGGCTACTTGCTGAAGGGTCCTCGGCGCCGCTGCTTCTTCTCGATCGCATGGCTTCTTCTCGTCCGGGTGGTGCCTTCGTGCTTCCTCTCTCGCTCTCCTTCACTCTCTCTCTTTCTCTCTCTTCTGTGCGGGGCTATCTTCCCTCCTTCCTTCCTTCTCGTTTTCTCGCTGAGCCTTCAGGCCCAGGGGCGATGCTGGTTCGAGACGACCGCGGAGACGGTCGTGGATCAGGCGTTGCTGTTGAGGTCGTCGTTGACGTATGCACGGTTGGCGCGTGGGAATGGTCGAAATGCGGGTGGCAACCGAATCGGAAAAGAGTTCGATAGTTCAGATGACAACTCGGCTCGATACGTCAGATCTCCTCGACGGCTCGGGGAAGAAGGAGAAGGTGAACTTCCTTTCTTTTCGCTTCCTTCTTCGCGGGCGAACGTCGCGCACTCTCGCGGCTCGTGCTTCGCGTTTTTTCGCCGTAACGCGCGAACTCTCAGTTTTGCAACCGCGGACCGGCTATTTGATCGGTCACAAACTCCCCCTTCCAAACCGACGGTGAAGCGCCTTGTCCTTCGCGCGTCTTTCGACCGGTAGGGATATGATTGGGGATGGGGAGTGGAATCCGTGGATATCGGAACCGCTCGTGTGAAGTTTAACGTGTTTTTTTCGAACTCAAAATTATACATTTTTTTGTAACTAAAAATAAAATTAAACTCTACCTTTCATGACCATCGGTGGTCTCTTGGTGTTGTCGTCGTCCGCTGGTGGCTCTATATAATTCAATGCAGGTCTTACATACTAAGGGTTTATTCCTATTCTAGTGTAAATGACGAAAATAAAATATTAGTTCTTCGCGCTGATTCTACCAAATCCAGTATCAGTAATTTCTGAATACTGTGGGGAAATTCAACTGAATGTTTCTTTGCGCTGGGGCATAAAAGGGAAAAAACGTTTATGACTATAAATACCTATTCTAGCTAATTATTTTAATGTGAAACAAAAGAAAAGGTAATTATGACTATGCTAAGTTTGTTACAGTTATATAAAAAGAAATAAGTAAGTAAAATATAAGAAATAAGTAAGTTATATAAAAAAATGATACGTATAAACTAATGCTAGGATAATTGTAGAAATATGAAGCGTATAAACTAACTCTAAGATAATTATGAAAAATATACAACTTATACGCTAATTAAGCTAATCTATCATTTACGCTATGTCTATGTTTCTATTGTGTGTGATTCTTGCTCGTCACTTCTTCTTCGCTCGGGGCCTGCTTCGGCCATCTTCTCAAGCTTCTCTGCGCTGTGCTGGCTTTTCCCTGTAGTGAACTCGGAGGCTGGAAATGAGGTTTTTCTATAGTAATTGATTTCCTCTCAGCTCTCGTTGGGGCAGTGTTGCGGGGTCGTGCAAGTAGCCTTCTCTTTACTTGGAGCCATTGTATGCTCTTTTCTCGTGCTACTTGTCACCCGTCAACGCTGCGCCATCGCTACATTGCCGCACACGAGACACCCGTATCATGCCCTATTTCTTCGCGTTGATAACCCCTGAACAGTGTATTCGGCTGTTTTGCTGGAATCGCGGTATGGGGACATGGGGGGATCTCAATAGTATCTGGCTCTGGGGATAAAGGGATAACAGCTGGACGGTATCATTACATTTACTTATTAATATAAACGTTGGCACCCGACATGACGATTAAGACCGGGCCATGGCCGACTACTCCTGCAACCTCCTGCAGGGTGTGCCTCATCGACTCTTGCGCTCTTGGTTGCGCGACTGTCGGGGGCTCAGCCTTTCCTAACACCACTTCTTCCTCTGCCACTTTCTCAGACAACTGCCGCGTCGTCTTATCGCCTTCGTCTGGCGACTGTCTCGCGCTGTCGCCCACCCCCTCCCCCTTCCAAGATGAAGCGGCGGAGGCCGGTCTCTCGGGACAGGATATGCAGGCATGCACATCTGTCGTCGGATTCCCACAGCGGTAGCAGAACTTGCTACTCCGCGGTAGCGGGCAGGCGGAGTACCTGTGACCTTTGGTGCCGCAGTTCCAACAGCCATCCCTGTTGTCAGCCTGTTGTTTAGAAAACGGCCTTGCGGGATAGGATGGGTGCGGTCGCTTGGGGGGTACAAAGTTTTCTGGAGGGTGACTGCCAACGTCATTAGCGCTGGTATTGTTAGCGTAGTCAAAGCGGAATCTCTCGTCGCTTATTGTGCTACAGGGCGATAAAGGCTGGCGACGATTCGGCATGGAGCAATGAACTTTGGTACTAGTTTTGCTGCGAATCTATCCGGCGCTGATGATAATACATGGTTTCTCCTACAAACCATATCGTTTTCCTCGAAGGAAGCTTCTCGTCTATTTTTGTTGTAATGGCGTGACTGTTTTTCGCTGGCCACACTAAGGTTTTTCCTGACTAATTCATGAATGGCGGGAAGCCTCTTGATTCGATTTAGCTAGTCAACAGGTGTTAATGGCTGATGTGGTTGGTTTGCTGTGCGGGTGTTTTTATACGTGGGCATCTCCCTAGGATTTCTACCGAAATTTAGGAAGGCTGGCGAGGCTTGAGTACTAGCACGCACAAAGGTATTCATGGCAAAGGTTAGTTCGTGTAGGTGGATATCCCAATCTTTATGATCTTCTTTTACAAAGATTGAGATCATGCCTTTAAATGTCTTATTTATCCGTTCTACAGGGTTTGCCTGTGCATGATACGGTGCTATCAGCTGTTGCAGTATTCCGAGTTCGTCGAGTCGCTGTTTGACTAACTTATTGGCGAACTCGATGCCATTGTCGGAGATTACAAACTTGGGGCAACCCCATTTGAATACAACTAGCTCTTCTGGCACCTTTATTATTGTTTGCCCCGTTGCCTTTCGAAGTGGTCGAAGCTCCACGTATTTGGTAAACAGGTCCTCGAAGATCAATAGATATTTGTGTTGACCTTTACTGGCCGGAAATGGGCCCATTATGTCAGTGGCCACGCTCGTCCATGACCCTTCCACATTTCTGTGCGTCATCAAACCTGTTGGTGCTCTCTGGGAGACTTTGTATAACTGACATTCTAGGCAGTGTTTAATATAGCTGAAAATATCTCGCCTCCTCCCTGGCCAGTAATAGTTTGGACAGAATAGTACCGACATCCGACCAAAATGTCCGGATGTCGGTGTATTATCACACTCGAACATTATGCGCTCTCGGTCTTTGGAAGAGATGGCAATCTTCCAGTCGCCTTCCTCAGGGCCTAGTATGTCCGAGTAGACGTTTGGGCGTTGTTTTAGTAGTATATTGTCCTTAATGCACCAGTCTGGATATTTCTCTGGGCATTTTCAGATTTCGCTTACTTTTCTTTCATACCAGCTATCTCGCTCTATAGCGGTGATAGTAGCTGCTGGTGATGATTCCTTGGTAGTGGGACGTGAGAGCGCGTCTGGCACCTTGTGCAGTGAGCCTTTTCGGTCGATGCTCGCTAGCCTGCCCGTGGGTTTTTTTTAGCGTATGTAACCATTTTAGGCTACTATGATCCGTGATCACTGTGAATGTTTCTCCCAACAAATAGCTTCTAAATTTCTCGACGACCCATAGTACCGCGAGGCACTCTTTCTCGGTAATCGTGTAGTTCACCTCTGCCTTGGTTAGTGCCCTTCTCGCATAAGCGATAGGGTGTTCTTCATCGACCGTGTCTTGGCTAAGCACGGCACCGAGGGCATAATTGCTGGCATCGGTTTGGAGTATATAGGGTCTATTTTGTATGGGGCGCGCTAACACGGGTGCTTGCGTTAGCAAGATACGCAGTTGGTTGAATGCGTCTTCCTGGGGTTTGTCCCAGTGCCATCTCACGTTTTTCCGCAATAGCTTGCTTAAAGGTGCTTTTATGTCCGCTAAAGATTTAATGAAGCGGGCGTACCACCCTACCATGCCGAGAAAAGTTCTCAGTTGTTTAATGTTCTTAGGTGGTGGATATTCCGTGACGGGCTTTAGTTTGTCGGGGTCCGTAGGCAGTCCGTCTTTGTCTACCACATATCCTAAGTAGCGTACTTCCGGGCAACAGAACTCAGACTTGTCCTTATTGATTTGTAGTCCAACCTGTTTAAGGCGGGCCAGTACCGCTTCTAATTGCTGAGTGTCTTCCTCGAAAGTGCTCGTGGCGATAATGATATCGTCCATGTAAACAAACACGCAGGGTTACCACTGCGGTCCGAACACAACATCCATGCCGCGTTGGAAGCTGGCTGGGGCGTTGGTCAGCCCATATGGAATCCTCGTGTATTGAAACAGCCCTTTCTGTGGGACTGCGAAGGCAGTTATTTCCTTGCTCTCGTCATCTAAAGGAATCTGGTGATACGCCTGGCTCAGATCTATCTTAGAAAGATAGCGAGCGTCACGCAGATTATCCAATAGGACGCCCATGTGAGGAAGAGGATATGCATCCTTCTTCGTCACCTGGTTACCTGCCCTGTAATCAAAACAGAATCTGATGTTACCGTCTTTTTTCGGCACGATGACCGGACAACTACTCCACGAACTCTCCGAAGGTTCGATAATTCCTTCGGCGAAAAGTCTGTCGACTTCTGCGTAGGCCTGTTTTAATAGTTTGTCCGGTATACGGTGCAGGCGCTGTTTAATAGGTCGGTGTCCTTGCACGTCTATATAATGAGGGAGCATCTGTGCAAGCTTCAGTGTCCCCGTGTGTTTTGGTATCAGCTGATCCAATAGCTGATTCAGTTGTTGCCTCTGTTTCTGCTCCAACCGGGCGACACCGTTCACTGCTGCTAAAGCTGTGATGGCTTGTTCGTCGTTGTTCGCACGTGTCACGAAGTGTCTCACTATGTTTTTCGGCGTATGCCAAGTCGCTTTGGCGAAATTAATTGTCATTTCTAGCTGTATCAATATATCCATCCCTAGGATGATATCATAGGTTAATAATTTAGACACCCTGAAACGCGTCGAAATTTGTTGCCCATCTATTTTCAGAAGGAGATCTATTTCTCCGTTGTTAGAACAGATTTGGCCATCTGGCAGCTGCATAACCGATGTGACTGGTATGATGGCGGTTTTCACTATCTTTGCAGGACGTGGTCCAATATACGAATCTCTTGCACCCGGATCGACTAATGCTGGGAATATTTTTCCTAATAATTCGATGTTTAGAAAAAATCGATTATCGTCCTCTCGAATTGGGGACGTGCGTCGGGAGTCTGTAACATCCGTAGCCGTTATTGACATGTGTTCTGCGTTCTTTTCGTGTGTTGTTGTTTGCGGAGTCTCGATGTAAAGGGAGGTAGGTGCGACTCCAATAGGCTCTTCCCTTACGCGTTTCCCGAGGTTCTCCTGTTCGGGCCGCAACGCGTGCAGTTTACGGTGGTAACGCCATCTTCGCCGCAATTGTAACAGAACATGCGTTTCTGCTCGGGGCATCTATCTGCCCAGTGGCCTCGTCTACTGCATATCCAGCACGGCCGATCATCTTCGCCGTTGTTTCTTCGTTCTGTGCATGGTCGCGGTGACTCACGACGTGTTCGTTCATATACTGGATATTCATCGTTGCGTTCTCTTGAAGGTGATCGGGGGTAACGCTTCTGGTCATTGCTTCCTCGGGCTGGACGATAGTCGCGAGAGGGGCTGGTTAATCGGGTGTTGTTACGTTGTGACGGGCTCCTAGGCTTATATCGTGGTTCATCGGTCAATTTGGATTGGGGCCGTGGGGGTGTTACCGAACGATATCTGGGAGAGGGACTACAATATTGTTTCTCCCTCGATTCTTGTCTAGATTCATCCCGTGGTTTTCTGGGTGAAGGGCTAAGGCTATTTTCCCGGTTACGTCTACCTGGGGAGGAGCCTTTGCTATGTTCTTTTCTTAGTTACTATTGTTGCTGGTGGTTCGACCAACGTTACATGTTTTGACTCTTCCTCGTCCAGTGCTGCCAGTCTCGATCGTCTGGTCGCTCTTCCAGACTGTGGGCAGGCTGCGCTGCTCATCAGACAGGTTTCTGCTGCTGGCGGCTCTTTGTAGCGACGAGTTAACTCTCTCTTGAGTTCTATTTGTTGGCCTAACACCTGCAGCTCGTCTAATGTCTTGAAATCTGCCCTATTTATCTTGTCGATAAAGGTAGGGTTTAGATTTCGATATACTCTATCGAGTTGTGTCTCTGGTGGTAAAGGTGGCGACACTTTTCCTAATATCGCTCTCATACCGATTAGGTATGATCCAATTGATTCATTGGAACCTTGCGTTCTATCTCTGAGTTCCTCTTCTAACCGTAATGTGTAATCAATAGATCGGAACTGTTGTCGCAGTGCTGTCTCCGCATAGTATTCCAGGTATTAACTTCAGTATATCTGCCGCGGGAATGTTCAGACTCTCGCAAGTCTCCTCTAGCCTTTCAATGAATTCCTCGACATCTTCTTGCGGCGTTCCCGAATACTTTACGTTCCATTGCCTAAGCAGCTGGCCTGTTCGCGTTTCTTTAAGATATGTACTATCCAGTGACCTGCTGTGATGCCAGGTTTGTGTATTCGGGATTGCTTTAAGTGTGTGTTGCAAAGATGGTGTGGATTCTTCTGCCTGTCTGTTGTTGTCTCGGGCTGTGGCGGCAGGTGTCTCTGGTGGTGGTTGTTGCATGTTTGCAGCGTATTGCTGCATCCGGTAGTAGGGGTCATTCCATGGTCCTGGTAGATTATACCACGGGTGTACCATGGTTGCTGGTATTTTCTCCGCACCCGGCAGATTTGTACTGTGGGCTGGTGGTGATTGCCATTGGCCCATATTATATCCACCGAACGGGGTGTTCATAGGGAAACACCATAGCGGTGTCGTCGTGACAGATTTTGTTTGAGGGCTCTGCTGAGCGGCAGCGTTCTGCGCTTCTACGTTGACAGCTGTCGCTTTGTTAGCTTTCGTCTCCTCTATCTTATCTAGTTCTGCGGAGTTCAGAACTTTCGATATTTCCGAGATGTCTGGATGAATTTCATCATTCAACTCATTCCACTCGGCAGCGCTGTTTCCGAAGAGGCGTCTCAGCTCAAACCTGACTAATCTGTCGCGGAGAGCTTCCGTATTATCCTGTGTTACGATGCTGTGCTGCCTCGCTTCTTGGGCGAGCTGCTCAGGCGTCATAGCCGTGAAAAGGCTGTTTAATCTTTTTTCCTCGTCGGCTAGTGCCTCACTTGTCGACGGTTTAGCCTCCATTTTGCTTAAGTAGGTATGTCCGTAATAAAAGAAATTAGAATTATGTAAATCTAGTTTATGTATGATTTATTATACAATCCTAGTTTAAGAACGTGTTTTTATGACCTATTGGTGCGTTCGTTTGTATACACGTCTAATTAGCTGATGATCGCTGATTTACGAGGATCGATAAAAACGTCTATTTATGTTTATTTTTATATTAACTTATTACTATCAGTCTTTTCCCTTTTATTATTTATTTTTTTTATAGATAATAGTTAGTCTATTTATATTACAGATAAAAATTAATTGTTAGCCTATTTTGTTAAAATTTTCGTTTTGTTATCTTTTATTTCTTTGCTTTATTTTTTTTGATCAACCTTATTTTATTTATTTCTTATTACATTTCTGTCTCTGGACCAAATAATCGTTGGTTGAGGTAAGTATTTGTTTTATTTCTTTCTATTTTTATTTTTGATTATTATTATTATTTTATTTATTAATTATTAATTAACAACATTTATTAATTATTAATACTATTATGTCTATAATGCAGGTATTATTGTGATTTAGAAGTGTGAAGTTTCTTATGGTGTTTAGTGAGCTGCAGCAATATAGAAGAAAAAAAAGAGTACTAGAAAAATTTCAAAAAAAATGTTGAAGTTGAAATAATTTAATTCGACATTCCTTTTGTTTCTACAAATTTATATAAGATTTCAAAAAAAATTTTAAAAGTTTTTTTTTTTATTGTTTATGCAAAAATTATTTATTTATTATTTATCAATTTCTATTATTAAGTAGTGAATTTTATGTCCTCGTTTGTCTTCTGATTAGTTATTTTAAAGATGACTTCTATTGCTGAAATTTTTTTTTTCAAGTGGTATCTTGTTTATTTATTTATTTATTTATTTATTATTGTTATTATTATCCTGATTGTTCTTATTTGCTTTGAAACAATTGAATTGTACTTCTGTCGACTGCCCATATACAAATTAATAAATATTTTTTATTGGTCTTACAGTCCAATCAATTTCAACCAAAAATAAAATAAAATAAAAATAAAAATAAAAATAAAATAAAAATAAAAACTAAAAAATAAAAAATAAAAATAACAATAAAAAATAAAAAATAAGAAATACAAATAATAAATAATAAAAATAAAAAATAAAAATTAAAAATAAAAATTTTTATTTTTAATTTTTATTTTTTATTTTTATTATTTATTATTTGTATTTCTTATTTTTTATTTTTTATTGTTATTTTTATTTTTTATTTTTTAGTTTTTATTTTTATTTTATTTTTATTTTTATTTTTATTTTATTTTATTTTTGGTTGAAATTGATTGGACTGTAAGACCAATAAAAAATATTTATTAATTTATTTGCTTTGACGTTAATTGATTTTGCTGCTGCTTCATTAACTTCCTCATTTTTATGTCTTGATATTGATTGTTTATTATAAATTATTAAATTATTTATTATTTGTTATTTGTTATTTGTTATTTAATTAATAATTGTGTGTCAGTTATTACACTGAACAATATATAGTGTCCCTCGCTGGCAAAAAGAAAGAGTTTGAAATTTGCTTGATGTATATATTTTTTGTATATATTGCTTAAAGACTTTGTTTATCTATAGTAAATTTATTGATGTTGTTTTTATCGTTAATTAATTATTATTCTATTTGTAAATCACTTCTATATATCCTCTATGGCTTCATGCTGCTAAGATTTTACAATCCTGTGTCAACGTAACTTGTTGTTACTTTACCTTGTATAAATGCAGACTTACCATATGAGTTTTATGTTTTGTAATATCGCTTATATATTTAGTTATTATTTTACCTGCAAAAAGAAGTTGTGTAAATTGCTTACCGGTTATTTTTACTATGATCGTTAGATTTTAAACCAAAAGAAGTTATATATTCAGATTGTGATGGTGACAGAGTTGTTTGGTTGATTATTTATTTATTCGACCTCTTTATTTATTATAAATTAATTAATATTATGCTTGATTCGTGGTCATGCTAACTTCTTATTACACCCTTGTTTTTCTTTTCTTAAAACTTACCTCATGACAAAAACGCACTTTTACTTATACATAAATTTTTGTATAACAGTCATATTAACTTCACACTGTGCAATTATTAATTATTTGTTGATCACTTGTTTAGCTTCCAGTTCTTCTACTTATCGTCAAGATATTTTACAGTAAAAGCGTGGTATTTTATACTTGATCCTGTCTGGCTGTATGTTGCATGTGACAGGAACAGCGTGTGATTTCAAAATTACTCTTAAAGTATTTTTATAAAAATTTATAATTATTAATAAATATTTGTTCACGTTTATATTCACTATTGCTGCGGTTGTCACAAATTTAATGTCCTTGGTTTGGTCAGAAAATTCCTTTTCTTTCCCATACTTTTGACACTTTCAAAATTTTCACCTATATATACTTCACTTGACATATAGGTTATACGTACCATCAATACTTGATACAGCAGACAGATATAAATCTTTTGTATTTCTTAAAATCACTGACACTTTCACTGATTTATATCAAGTATTATAAAATGCTATAACAAGGAAGCATGTATTCGCTGGAATTTTTGCTGATCACTTTTACTTGCACAGTAATGATTTATGCAACATATATACAGACAAACACTTATATCACTTCTTATTATATGTAAAAAAACACTAAAATGCACATCTAATATTTAAGTTATTGTGTATCGATCCTCTTCCTACTATTCAAATTTCTATCTATTAAAAGAAAATAGATTATCTCATCAATTGTTCAGTTTAATGCCACTTGTATGGCTACTTGAGAACCTGTTTTTTCATTAAGTTTTTTCTGTCGAAATTTGTTCTTCTCGCTAAATGTCTTCGAATCTTTATTTTCTCTATAGGTATAGTTGTACTAAACTGCATCTGCCTCTCTGAATTAGGGAATTTAGCTTTTTTCTAATGTTTTTATGTCTATCAAAATCCACTTATGTACTGTCAACTATATAGCGTATCGGCTGTCAACTGATACTGCTTAATCACATAGGCTTACTATGCCAGTATGTTTTACTTAACTTTGTTGTGCAGTTTTTTTTTCAGGGGCATTTGCCACTAGCTTCTTCGAGCTAGTGAGCTGGAGCGACAGGAAGAATGACAATCGTACACTGTTCAGAGATTGAATTTATGTGCAAAAATATGTATATAAGAAATGTTTAAAAAGAAAATGAATTGACATGAAATATAATACAGAAAAATAAAACAGATATAATAAATATTATAAATAATTTTATATAGATTTATAAAGAGATTTTCAATAAATATTTAGATCAATAGTATATATTTTATATATGACAACATGCAAATATGACATAAAGAGACAACATTTAATTAAATTATTAAGCCATTTAAAATTATATCATTCTAAAAAAAATTATATACAGCAATATATATTCGAAGGGGACACGATTTTACTTAATATTTCTGTTTGCATATCGAGAGGCAGAAAGTGAAAAATTTTCTATTACTATCCTTATAGTTCGTATGACGCTTGTGTCGTTTACACCGGCCGCGTCTGCTACACGCAATGGCGCTACTGCGCATATTCGTGCGCCGCTCTCCAACATGGCCGTCTGTAGTTGCCACGTGGCGTATTACACGGCGCGTTCTCGCTTTTTATAATCATATCACTGTTTTCGACCACGACTCTGTTTCCGCGCTTTCTATCCGGAAAAGCCTTTTCTTATATAATTTTGTCCGACGGGTCTCATTTATTGGGCGCCATTTTATCACCCGACTTTAGCGGGATACTTACCTTAATATCTCACGTGGCGTCGACGTCGCTGGAACGAGAGAACGGGGAACGAGGAACTAGGAACGCGAAAGAACGAGTCTAATTGTTTAACAATATATAATCAATTATTCATTACAACTCGCGTATCACACATTCCTTACTCTACGCGTTACAAATCGCTTTGCAAATTATATTAAACATGATACGCGCGACGACGACAAACACGACGGAGCGGGTTCCGCTGACCAGGATAGATGCGGTAGGACAGGGGGGAAAGGGGGAACGCGGTGTAACCTACAGCTAGACGCTCGCGCTCGCGCGGCTACGATACGATGGCGCGTGCTCACAGGGGGACGCGCATTCTTCCCTCCTTCCTTCCTTCTCGTTTTCTCGCTGAGCTTTCAGGCCCAGGGGCGATGCTGGTTCGGGACGACCGCGGAGACAGTCGTGGATCAGGCGTTGCTGTTGAGGTCGTCGTCGACGTATGCATGGCTGGAGCGTGGGAATGGTCGGAATGCGGGTGGCAACCGAATCGGAGAAGAGTTCGATAGTTCAGATGACAACTCGGCTCGATACGTCAGATCTCCTCGACGGCTCGGGGAAGAAGGAGAATGTGAACTTCCTTTCTTTTCGCTTCTTTTTTCGCGGGTGAACGTCGCGCACTCTCGCGGCTCGTGCTTCGCGTATTTTCGCTATAACGCGCGAACGCTCCGTTTTACAACCGCGGACCGACCATTTGGTCGGTCACAATATATATATATATAAATTTATATTAAGTAAAAATTTAAATGCAGAATTTTAAAGAACTCTCTATATATCTATAATACAGAATTATTTTTCAAGTGAAAATTTTATATATAAAAGTAATATATATTTGAAGGTTATAATATAAATTATCAGTAATATTATTTATCTAATTACTGAAGAGTACTTGTATCTATGATGGGGTGTTTATATTCTGTATTTTTATTTTTAATATATGATGATTTATATATACAGGATGCTCCCAGAAGTACCTGGTCTGACCTAGAGGTGGCGGTAAATGCTCAAAATATACCACTGTATTAGAAAGTACACAATCTGTAAAGCATACGTCTCAAATTTAAAGATGCTATGATGTTTAGTATTTGTTTGACAGCCATCAATTGTGAACATTTTCAGCGAGTTTGTAAACATGGAAAAAATTGGTCATCGTTATGTGATACAATACTTTTATTTGAAAGGCCTCATCTCAATCAATATAAAAGCTGAACTATACTCTGGGTGAGACTGCTCCTTCGTTTGCAACAGTGAAATATTGGGTAGCAGAGTTTATACGAGGCTGTACGAGCTGCCAAGACCAGCATCGTAGTAGTCAACCAAAAAAGGTGACGACTCTAGAAATGTGAAAGAAAATTCACAAAGCGATACAGGATGATCGGCGACTGAAAGTTAGCGAGGAAGCAGACATGGTAGGCATTTCACAAAGTGCCGTAAATCGCATATTAACTGAAAATTTGAAGATGACGAAGCTGTGCGGTAGATGGATGCCACGTTTACTCACAATGGAACAAAAACAGCGTCGTGAACATATTTCAGTTGAGTGTTTGGCAATGTTTCGCAAAAATAAAACCGAATTTTTCGCCTATTCATAATCATGGATTAAACATGGGTTCACCACTTCACATCCGAAACAAAAGAACAATCAAAACAATATATATATATATATATATATATATATATATATATACATATATATATATATATATCATCATATCATACTTCATATCATATCATATCATATCATATAATATCATATCATATCATATCATATCATATCATATCATATCATATCATATAATATCATATCATATCATATCATATCATATCATATCATACTTCATACTAATTTATAAAGACAAAGCGTGTTTTTGTTTGTACGCGATAACCGAAGAAACTACTGAACCGATTGTTCTGAAATTTGACATATAGATTCTATATTATAGTTTAAACTATCATTATGCGGGTTATTCCAGTATATCCTAGGTTTATCATTAAGATTTTGTGGATTGTGCTATTTTAGTCTGTAGTTAAGATTAGTGTTTATTTGTTGATTTCGTTTATTTATTTATTTCGTTCTGTACGTATGTAAATAATCCCTATAATTTACGGTATTTATAGATTGTTGGATTATTCGTTTATTCTGGGATTAAGTAGTGTTGTTTCTCGAAAACTTTATCGGCTAGTAGTTTTGGCATTTCTAAAAATGTTCCAGAAGCAGTGATTCCGCTATCGTTTACTTCTTTTATGAATACAGTTGGGCTCAATTTTATTACCCATTCTGTCAGTACTTCTTCTGATATCATTTTGAACATTTACTTTATTAAGAGAGTTCTATCAGTGCTCATTTTATTTATTTTAATAGGAGAGTCAATTTAATAATTTACTAATTTTTTTCTATTAGAAATCATATCATATCAAATCATATCAAACTAATTTATAAAGACAAACCGAAAAAACTACTGAACCGATTGTTCTGAAATTTGACATATAGATTCGATATTATCTTGGAAAGGACATAGGCTATGTTTTTTCTTGAAAATCATTTTACATTTAACAATAAAGTAAGTTAACAGTTTTAGTGGTCAGTTTGACCAGCGGCCACTAGGTGGCGTCTTGAATCACGAACATTAACTCAAAGTAGTCCGCTTAAAGTAGTAATACCAGGCCAACTCAAACGAATGTTCATATCCAACTTTGGGATTCGTATCCTAAAGAAGGTATGACGTTAGTCGGTATTACCTTTTTTGTTCTTCAGATTAATCTGACATTACTTTCACACCTTATGGATATCTTTTGATTTTTGGAAATTTTATTTTCTCTTACGTGGGAAAATCTCTCTCTCTCTCTCTCTCTCTCTCTCTCTCTCTCTCTCTCTTTCTCTCTGTCACTATCTTTTTGTATAATTGGTGGGAAACAATGTCCAAGTATGTCATTACGACTTCTATGAAGAGATTAGTATTCTATCATTCGAACACGCACACTCCCAGTAAGAGTCGTCCTGGGATAACTGAAAATTGTATTCTATCTCCCCAATAGAAAACTCTCTATAGCAGTCGTCCCGAGACATTTCTTATTGTCCGAACATGATACTCTCTGTAAACGTGGTCTCGAGACACTTGCACACCTTTTTCTACCGCTCTAATTCGAAAGTACAATTTTTTCGATTGAAGACGTATTTAATATGCATATTTATATATATATATATATATATATATATATATATATATATATATATATATATGTATTGTATCAAATGGCCGGTAAATATCAACTTTTTGAAGTGGACGCTACATTGAAACAGCTTTTTATACAGATGCGACGACAATTACTTATAGAAACACAGATTTTTATATATAGAGTACGTGGGAAAATCTCTCTCTCTCTCTCTCTCTCTCTCTCTCTCTCTCTCTCTCTCTCTCTCTCTCTCTCTCTCTCTCTTTCTCTCTGTCACTATCTTTTTGTCTTCTTTTCTCCTTCATTTATAAAATGGTTCTGTATGCTAAGTCTACTGAATATAGTTTGTGACGACAAATTATATTTTTATTTTTATATTTTCTATTAACTTCAGAATTGTGACAAGTGACTATATTTTTTTTAGTTCGAAAAAAGGAAATGATGGTAAAATAGGATTCTTTAGCAACAATCTCGAAACTATGTATATATAAATAAAATATATCGTCACTTCTGCATAAAAAAGCAATATCCATCGCCTATTTAAAAAATATGCTATGCGCAAACCAGCATTTTGCTTGAATTTCAATTGGCATCACTACGAAAATATTCACGGTATTTAATTGAAAAGACGAAAATATAAAAAGTATATATATATATATATATACATATATTGTATGTATATTATATTGTACATGTTATATATATATTTTTTAAATACGGTTTCTACTGAGTAATATTGTATTGGCGTGTACGGGCGGTTGATTACGATATTCCGTTGCCTCAAGACGATTTCTATACGCAGTTGTGTATTCGGATGATAGAATACGATCTCCAGGTGTGTCTGGGCGATTTCTACGGGGAATATTGTATTTAGTTGATGGAAAACGAGATCCAGGTCTGAGGAAATCAACTTCTATGAGAAGATACGTGTTGGGACGGTAAAATACGATATCTAGGTCTTTCCAAACTTTCTACTGGGACTATCGAGTTTAGTTGGTAGGAAACGATCTTTAGGTATGTCGAGACAACTTCTACGGGGAATTTTGATGTTCGGATGATAGAATGCCATTTCCAGGTGTTTTGGAACGACTGGAAGATGATGTCCAGGTATATCGGGTCAACTTCTACGGCGAGTTTCGTGTTCGGATGATAGAATACGATTTCATGTATAATTGGTGGGAAACAATGTCCAAGTATGTCATTACGACTTCTATGAAGAGATTAGTATTCTATCATTCGAACACGCACACTCCCAGTAAGAGTCGTCCTGGGATAACTGAAAATTGTATTCTATCTCCCCAATAGAAAACTCTCTATAGCAGTCGTCCCGAGACATTTCTTATTGTCCGAACATGATACTCTCTGTAAACGTGGTCTCGAGACACTTGCACACCTTTTTCTACCGCTCTAATTCGAAAGTACAATTTTTTCCATTGAAGACGTATTTAATATTTATATATTAACTTTTTGAAGTGGACACTAAATTGCAGCAGCTTTTTATACAGAAGCTACGATAGGTAAATTACGGTCAATTGTTTATAGAAATATTTCAGGTATGTGCATAAGTCTTTCCCGTTTTTTTTTTCAAATTTTGAGCCTTTATTGTGAAAAAATGGTTACAAATGAATTATTGAAAGTATTGGCCATCGCTAGCTACAACTTTTTCCCATCTTTCTGGCAACATACGAATCCCGTTGCGAAAAAATTCGACCGGTTTGGCCTCTATCCAGCCATCCACCCATTTTTTGGCTTCCTCGTAGGAATGGAAGTGCTGGTCAGCCAGGCCATGCGTCATCGATCTGAAGAGATGGTAATCAGACGGAGCAACGTCTGGACTATACGGCGGGTGGGGTAGGACTTCCCATTTGAGCGTTTCTAAGTATGTTTTCACCGGCGGTGCAACATGTGGGCGAACATTGTCATGTTGCAAAATAACTTTGTCGTGCCTGTCGGAGTATTGTGGCCGTTTTTCTCGCAGTGTGCGGCTCAAACGCATCAATTGTCGTCGATAGACCTCGCCTGTGATCCTTTCATTCGGTTTCAGAAGCTCATAGTAAACCACACCTAGCTGGTCCCACCATATACAGAGCATGAGCTTGGCGCCATGAATATTTGGCTTGGCCGTCGATGATGATGCATGACCGAGTAGTCCCCATGATTTTCTTCGCTTCGGATTATCGTAACGTATCCACTTTTCATCGCCAGTCACGATACGATGCAGAAAACCCTTTCTTTTATGTCGCTGAAGCAGCTGTTCGCAAGTGAAAAAACGCCGTTCGACGTCTCTCAGCTTCAGTTCGTACGACACCCAATTTCCTTGCTTTTGGATCATTCCCATGGCTTTCAAACGCTTGGAAATGGTTGTTCGGTCAACTCCCAATGCTTCAGCAAGTTCTTCTTGCGTTTGACAAGAATCTTCATCAAGCAAAGTCGCCAATTGTCGTTCTTCAAAGATTTGCGGCCGCCCGGAACGCTCCTTGTCTTCCACGTCGAAATCACCGCTTTTGAAGCGTCGAAACCATCCGCGAACACTTGAATCATCGACACAACCTTCTCCATAAGCCTCCTGAAGCAATCGATGCGTCTCGGCAGCAGATTTCTTCAAATTGAACCAATAAAGTGAAACTTCCCGCAAATGACGTCGACTCGGCTCAAATTTCGACATTTTCACGATATCAAAAATTTATGATGCGAAAAAATTTTAACTAATGTGTTAGTATGGAATTGTTGACATATGAATAAGCTTTGATTATGACATATGTAACCATTGAATACTCGCACAGTATTGGTGGCGCCATCTCTTACAAAAAACGGGAAAGACTTATTCACACTCCTAATAGATTTGTATATATAAGAGTACTTTTTACTTAGATATTATTGAATTGTTTATGAAATCGGTTAAATTATTATCTCGGGCGAAGCCGAGACGGGGGATGCTATATAATATAAGAATGAAATATAATTGCATCAAATCAGGTAGGTTAGATAATCTACAAAGATATTTACGTATTTCTACATAGTACTTATAGTATTCTGCTTATTTATTGTTTATTACTTTTCAAAACTTTAAAGGGTATTTTCTTGGGAAGTCCGAGTATTAGCTGCGAATTGCCGCTGAGTCAATGTGTCGAATTTCTCGGTACGCTCGAACTAAGACTCTATAATGACCCTGTTTGTTTATTTATAGATTCTTTGAAAATGCCTGAACCGAACTATAAATATTTGTTTTCTTCCGACTTCTTTTTCTTAACACACCTAAATTAGATATAACGCCTAAATTAAGATTTTAATAACAAGCATCCCCCTGTCTCGGCTTCGCGCGAGATAATAATTTAATCAATTTCATAAATAATTTAATAATATCTAAGTAAAAAGTACTCTATATATAAAAATCTGTGTTTCTATAAGTAATTGTCGTCGCATCTGTATAAAAAGCTGTTTCAATGTAGCGTCCACTTCAAAAAGTTGATATTTACCGGCCATTTGATACAATACATATATATATATATATATATATATATATAAATATGCATATTAAATACGTCTTCAATCGAAAAAATTGTACTTTCGAATTAGAGCGGTAGAAAAAGGTGTGCAAGTGTCTCGAGACCACGTTTACAGAGAGTATCATGTTCGGACAATAAGAAATGTCTCGGGACGACTGCTATAGAGAGTTTTCTATTGGGGAGATAGAATACAATTTTCAGTTATCCCAGGACGACTCTTACTGGGAGTGTGCGTGTTCGAATGATAGAATACTAATCTCTTCATAGAAGTCGTAATGACATACTTGGACATTGTTTCCCACCAATTATACAAAAAGATAGTGACAGAGAGAAAGAGAGAGAGAGAGAGAGAGAGAGAGAGAGAGAGAGAGAGAGAGATTTTCCCACGTAAGAGAAAATAAAATTTCCAAAAATCAAAAGATATCCATAAGGTGTGAAAGTAATGTCAGATTAATCTGAAGAACAAAAAAGGTAATACCGACTAACGTCATACCTTCTTTAGGATACGAATCCCAAAGTTGGATATGAACATTCGTTTGAGTTGGCCTGGTATTACTACTTTAAGCGGACTACTTTGAGTTAATGTTCGTGATTCAAGACGCCACCTAGTGGCCGCTGGTCAAACTGACCACTAAAACTGTTAACTTACTTTATTGTTAAATGTAAAATGATTTTCAAGAAAAAACATAGCCTATGTCCTTTCCAAGATAATATCGAATCTATATGTCAAATTTCAGAACAATCGGTTCAGTAGTTTTTTCGGTTTGTCTTTATAAATTAGTTTGATATGATTTGATATGATATGATTTCTAATAGAAAAAAACTAGTAAATTATTAAATTGACTCTCCTATTAAAATAAATAAAATGAGCACTGATAGAACTCTCTTAATAAAGTAAATGTTCAAAATGATATCAGAAGAAGTACTGACAGAATGGGTAATAAAATTGAGCCCAACTGTATTCATAAAAGAAGTAAACGATAGCGGAATCACTGCTTCTGGAACATTTTTAGAAATGCCAAAACTACTAGCCGATAAAGTTTTCGAGATACAACACTACTTAATCCCAGAATAAAAGAATAATCCAACAATCTATAAATACCGTAAATTATAGGGATTATTTACATACGTACAGAACGAAATCAACAAATAAACACTAATCTTAACTATAGACTAAAATAGCACAATCCACAAAATCTTAATGATAAACCTAGGATATACTGGAATAACCCGCATAATGATAGTTTAAACTATTATATAATTCAGTTAATAATTTCAATCTCGTTTTGAATAACAATATATATGGTGATAATATAGAAATAAAAGACATACGCATAAGCAAACCTGTAACACAACATTTTTTGACTTTATGAGAAAATAAAATTTAAAATTCACCGGAAAAAAGTAAAGACAGCGAAGAATTCTGAAAGCTGGAAATCATTTCCAGAGTTAGAATTAAAATGGTGCGCTTGCTTTTTGGACGCAGACTTTCAATATGCCCTTGGGAAAAAAGCAAATAAGCGAACACAAGGAGAAAGAGAACCGGTAGCTGACTGTCTCATATGCATAAAAACGATGTTTAACAGAATGGTGTCGACTCTAAGAGAAAATAGTGAAATTGATTTAGCTCTACGTCACATAGTGCCTCGAATAGGTTTAAAAATAAATAGAGGAGAAAGCGATTCTTTTAGCGATCTTGAACAGATAGCAGTGTGGACGGAAAAAAGAATTCAAATCGCTAGAGAGAGACAACCACCGCCAAGCCCTAACGATTTGCTCGTGCTAGTATTAGCCTGCCCAGATAATAGTCGTAGCTACCGACAAATGCGGGAAAACTTTTCAAACTTAGAATACGTAGAAAACGACTACGAGGAAGAACATATAATAAAAAATACAATATATACTAATAACGAAGAAGAATTTTTGGATAATCTCAGAATCCGTCCAGAAATAGACCGTAAAGTATAAACAACAAATTACGCACCTCAAAAACAACAACAAGAGTTCTCTAAAATATAAAGCTACTGAAAAAATTACACGCACAATAGTCCAGCAAGTCAAAACCAAAAAGCTGAAAATAAGAATAACAGCATAAGTCGATCTAGTAAAGGTAATAGAAGATGCTATAATTGCTCCATAACCAGACATTTTTCACGAGAATGCAAAGTACCACAGCGACTAAGATGTCATAATTATAAAAGAACGGGATACACAAGACAAACATGCCCCAATTGCAACATTTCAAAACCGTTTTACTTGGACCGTGGCTTAGTCAACTATACTAGAACAAACTGTCTGGAATATATGGGAAACATAAACGAAGGCGCAACAAGAGATAATTGAGCCTTTATTACATAAATAAACAGTCTCAACACAAATACTAATACTCTAAGACCATGTCCTGACAGATTATAGAGCAGACATCCACACAATAATAGCAGAAAGATTTAATTGTGGATTTGTGTACCTCATAGAAAATGTCTTAGATAATATAGACAAAGAAAAACTATACGCGTTACCAAATTATACCAATAAAAGAATTCTAAATCATCTTGGGCCTTGACACATTAACATAACTAGAAATAACAATTAATTTTAAAAACCTTACATGGCACCTCGATTGAAATAAAAATGAACTATTTCAATGCAAAAAAAACAGAAACCAAGCAAACAAAAAAATAGAAAAACTGAACGACTTAGTTGAACTGTCTATATCGGAGAAGCTGATACTTGATGAGTCTCTAAAGAAAAACATCTCACCGACGCAAGCAAAACTGATCACAACACACTTAATAGAACATAAAATAGATATAAATGGTCATCCAGCAATCAAACAGAAATACTACCCAGTTTGGCATGCAGTAGAAAAGTACCTAATTGAACAGATAGATAAAACTTTAGAAAACGAGATAATAGAACCTTCAAAAAGCGAATGGTTATTTCCCATAATTATGTTCAAGAAACCAAACAACACTTATAGATTCTACCTAGATCTCCGAAAAGTAAATTCTATAGCAAAAAAGGACGCTTACCCATTACCCTATGCGAGCACAATGTTAGATAAACTACGAACAGTAAAACACATTTCCACCATAGATATGAGCCAAGCATTCTTACAAATACCTTTAGAAACAATCAGTCGGGAGATAGCTGCTTTCACAGTACCAGGTAAAGGTGTGTTTCAATTTAAAAGATTACCATACAAACTTAGTTCATCCCCAGCAGTATTCCAACGACTAATGGATACATTCTTTGGACCAGAAATGCAACCTCGTGTATTTACTTACATAGATGACATAATCATCGCATCAGAAATCTTTAATCTGTAAAGGGCCGGATTGTGAGGTTTCGAAACCTCCTTTGAAAGTGACCAAATTCATATCTTGTATCAGTCATCAACTATATACAAGAGTCCTATCATGGACCGAGCCATTATATAGACTGTCCGGCCCTGGAGGATTTATGAAAATTTTTATTTCGGTAAAATAGGAATAAAATCATATTCTCAGGTTTTGAGATGTGCTGCATCCAAATCTGGTGTCTGATCGATCATAACTGTTCATAATCACGGTTATTCGAGGACAAACAGGGTCACTTCATGGTTAAATGCAGAAAGTATCATATATATTCGAAAAAAAATGATATCCAAGAGTATATCCCGAGATGCTACATCTGAATCTCACACTTGTTTAATTCTGAATAAACATAATTATACTAATTCTTCTGGGTATATGGCCATCTCAGGGCTTATGTGTTTTGATTGGTGGTTTTTTTTAGTAATATAGAGTTTTTAGGCCTTCTATTCTTCTTCTGCTTTACCCAAAGCTAACGACTTGAACGCAGAAAGTAATGTAGCACCTTTTTTCATTTTTTTTTGTTATTTAAATGTTCCTATTTTTTAATACATTTTTTTCATTTTTTAAATATTTTTTGATTTTGTCAAAAGTCTATTTTGTATTTTTCTCACATTGCTCTTCTGAGATGTAGATGAATCTATCGATAACATCAGACTTTATGACTTTCTTTTATTTTTTATAATCTTTTCCAACTTGATCAAGGTAAGACTTCTTTAGTGTGATAAATTTCAAAAAACGGATCTGTACATAGAACAAGTTGGCAAGATTTACATTCATAAGTGCTTCGATGTCTGGTTTTATTCCTGAGACATAAACAGCAATTGCCTTCTTTTTTTCTCTTGATCAATTTTCTTAGGAAAGTGTTTCCTAATAAGTCGAGAGTCATTCGACTGACATGAATGATGCAAGTCATCAGAATTTATCCCCAGTGAAGCTCTTACCACTTCTAAACGAAAATCAGGATAGGAAAGCTTTTTGTTACTGGTACTTTTCATTTTATGCAATGCCTGAGAATTTACCAGAACAAAATCAAGTAAGTGAAAAAAAGTTTTCCCATTTAGTAGACTTTCTAATCCTTTCTGCCAATGAAAATTGTCTGTCTATGTTGTCAATCCCTCCCATATTTTTTTTATTGTAGTCCACTATACATATTGGTTTTATAATATCTTTATTAGTACTCCAATGTTTCTTCTCTCTACTTGCGTAACCAACTTCATGGACCGTTGTTATCATGTAAACTTCTTTCTTGTCCATCCACTTTATTGCTAATCAAGAATCGGTATGGACTACTTTAATTTCACCTCGGTTCAATTTACTGACAAGCTTAGGCATTCCTTTTCTGATTTTCTTCATGTTTCCACACATACCAGTATCTTTGTCATGGAGAAAATTAGCAAGTTGAGGAGACGAGTACCAATTATCTATAAAGATAACGTGACCTTTGTTGAAATATGGTGTTAGGAAATCAATTACTATATCTCCAGAGATTCCCAAATCAAATTTTTCATAATCTGTATCAGTGATTTGTGAAAGCCAAGACGCAATTGATAGTGAACTTAATTATTTAAGACGTAATTTTAAAATCACTGTGAACAAAGCGAGCAAATTTGTCGGATTGGAGATCAAGCGTGATTGACCTAATCGTACAATAAAGATTAGTCAATCTAAGTACATTGCAAAAATTCTGAATAAATTCTGTCTGAATGATGCATATGCAACCATTGTTCCTGTGGAACCTGGCTTAGTATTGAGTAACGAAACGAATGCGTGTAAAGTGAATAAACGTATACCATATCGCGCAACTATCGACTCACTTTTATTTACAGCTCGAGTGTGCCGACCAGACATTAAATATGCTGTAAATTACACAATCCAATTTTTAAATTGCTTCAGTCAAGTATACTGGAAAGCAGTAAAAAGAATTTTCCGATATTTAATAGGCACTCGCGAGTTTGATATAATTTTCGGAAATAGTGGGAGTACGGAATATATACTGACGCCGATTATACCGGATGCCTAGAGATGCACAAATCGTGAAGCGGATTTATATTTTTATTAAATGGTGGTCCAAATTCTGGTCCAGTCAGCGTTAATTCGTAGTGTTATTGTCAACAGCAGAAGCTGAGTACATTGCACTAACGCATGGAACAAAAGAAGCCATTTGGATGCGCCAAATGCTAAAAGAATTAGAAATTTCCCGGGATCCGATTAGTATATTTGTTGACAATCAATCGGCAATCAAGTTAGCAAATAATGCTGAATTCCATAATCGTTTTAAACACATAGACGTCAGATTTCATTTTGTTCGAGGAGTTATAAGCCGTAAAGAAATTGAAATTAAATATGTAAAATCACAATTGCAATTAGCCGATATCTTTACAAAGCCATTAGCGAAACAACAATTTTGCTTCTTGCACGAACAACTAAGCATTAGAAATATTTCAAATTAAGTGGGAGTATTAGATTTCTGCCGAAATCTTATAATGTATATTTTGAAATAGCGGGGAAACCCTTAGGTTAATAAATTAAGCTTGATGAAAACGTAGCGTTGACCGTTATAAAATTTAGTGTACGTGCGATTCTTCCAACAAGTTCAGTCAGGTTGTAGACTGACTGAAATGATCACCCATCTGCCATATAATTAGAGTGCTCATTGTATATTTTCGTAGATCGGCGTTATAAACAAGTTTGTACTTGCATCTAGAAAGTAAGTGTCTCCTAGGTATTGTTATTGTAATGCCCTTAGCGGAGGGTAGTGGCACTTCGTATTTCGTCGTTGTATAGATCAGTCGCAACCTAAAGCTTAGTTAGTGACCGTGTCATATTGTATCTTATACTTATAATGTTATCTTTAATAAATATACTTAAAACATGTATTCTGTTATTTATAACTTCTACAAAAAGGAAAACTCTTGAAAATATTTATATTTTAAAGAATCGCAATAATGTAATTTTAATGTTAGAGTCAAGTAAATTGGACAATACTTATTATTTTTTACTAATATAAATTTATGTATTAAAATTAATTTTTATTTACCTTTAAATCAAAAGCTGTGAGAGTTCTATAAATATTATATAAATTAATTTAGGGGTGGGAATAGGATATATATTGTAGGATGTTAGATTCTTATTTTAGTTTAGTCTAGTTTAGTTTAGTTTAGTTTATTTGAGCGGTTCGAAACGTCGGACATTAAAGGTAAATTTAAATTTAACTTGGCGGGGGCAGTCAGATTGTCCTTTCCTATCATAAAATATAGATTATTTGATTTTTATTATTTTTTAGTGTTAATTTAATTTAATTTTTATTTTATTTTTTAGCAGTAATAATTTTCATTTTGTAGTAAAATTTTGTGTAAAATATGTAATTATTTTTATATTTTTCAGTACAGTTTGCTTGCCATTATATTAGTATAGTATATTATTGTATAAAAACTGTAAGACCAATAAAAATATTTAATAATTTAATATAAATATAAATTATAATATTAAAAATCTTTTTTGAAGACAGGCAAAGACAATGAATTTTCGTTATAGAATGATTTATTCAATAAAATAATATAATAAAAGTTTTAATATAATGTATATGATATATTGAATTGTACTTCTGTCGACTGCCCATATACAAATTAATAAATATTTTTTATTGGTCTTACAGTCCAATCAATTTCAACCAAAAATAGAATAAAATAAAAATAAAAATAAAAATAAAATAAAAATAAAAACTAAAAAATAAAAAATAAAAATAACAATAAAAAATAAAAAATAAGAAATACAAATAATAAATAATAAAAATAAAAAATAAAAATTAAAAATAAAAATTAAATTAAAAATTAAATTAAAATGATAATGACAGTCAGACTGTCCTTGTTTATATTCACCCCCGTAGACTAATCTGAAAATAAAATATTAGCTGAAAAAATTCTTTGTTAGTAAAGTGCAGTCTGACTGTCCCCAACACCCTTACCTAATTGAAGACTTGTCCAACGTTTCGAGCTCGCTACGGCTCCTCATCAGGGACTAATCTAAACCTTATATTCTAATCTATATATACTCATCCCCACCACCAAATTTCGTAAATTAAATATAAATTCCCCCTCTACACAAATTGTCCAAAACCAATCAATTTAATAAGGAATGATAAACACTGTCCAATCTACCAGACTCTAACATTAAATTCACATTATTTCGATTCTTGGAAATGTGAATACTTTCAAGACTCTCCCGTTTATACTTATTATTAATACCATATTCCAAAATATCCACATTCACAAAATCAAAAGAATGTAAAAACTTTAAACAATGCTCTTTTAAACCAGAAGTAATATGTGAGCTACGTAAACTATATTTATGCTCATAAATTCTCTTTTTTAAATATCTACCTGTTTGTCCAATATAGTATTTATCACAATCCATGCAATTAATCTTGTAAACAACTCCTGATTTTAAGCATAAATCATCCTTATCTTTGCAATTATTAAACAATCTACTTAAATTATTGCGATTTTTAAAGAAAATTTGAATGTTATATTTCCGAAAATTTCTTTTTATTCTTTCAGATAATCTTTCATATGGTAAGACAATAATTTTGCCTCCGTTAAAATCAATTCCTGCACTATGTCTATTTTCGGTATTATAAATTTCAAACAATCTCTCAGCAATCAATCTATTAATAAATTGAATTGGATAGCCATTATTAATAAAAGTCTCTCTTACTCTCTTACTCTCTTATTATCTGAAAGAATAAAAAGAAATTTTCGGAAATATAACATTCAAATTTTCTTTAAAAATCGCAATAATTTAAGTAGATTGTTTAATAATTGCAAAGATAAGGATGATTTATGCTTAAAATCAGGAGTTGTTTACAAGATTAATTGCATGGATTGTGATAAATACTATATTGGACAAACAGGTAGATATTTAAAAAAGAGAATTTATGAGCATAAATATAGTTTACGTAGCTCACATATTACTTCTGGTTTAAAAGAGCATTGTTTAAAGTTTTTACATTCTTTTGATTTTGTGAATGTGGATATTTTGGAATATGGTATTAATAATAAGTATAAACGGGAGAGTCTTGAAAGTATTCACATTTCCAAGAATCGAAATAATGTGAATTTAATGTTAGAGTCTGGTAGATTGGACAGTGTTTATCATTCCTTATTAAATTGATTGGTTTTGGACAATTTGTGTAGAGGGGGAATTTATATTTAATTTACGAAATTTGGTGGTGGGGATGAGTATATATAGATTAGAATATAAGGTTTAGATTAGTCCCTGATGAGGAGCCGTAGCGAGCTCGAAACGTTGGACAAGTCTTCAATTAGGTAAGGGTGTTGGGGACAGTCAGACTGCACTTTACTAACAAAGAATTTTTTCAGCTAATATTTTATTTTCAGATTAGTCTACGGGGGTGAATATAAACAAGGACAGTCTGACTGTCATTATCATTTTAATTTAATTTTTAATTTAATTTTTATTTTTAATTTTTATTTTTTATTTTTATTATTTATTATTTGTATTTCTTATTTTTTATTTTTTATTGTTATTTTTATTTTTTATTTTTTAGTTTTTATTTTTATTTTATTTTTATTTTTATTTTTATTTTATTTTATTTTTGGTTGAAATTGATTGGACTGTAAGACCAATAAAAAATATTTATTAATTTGTATATGATATATGTAAATAAATAATATTTGTAATGTCCAAAAAGTAAAATGCTTAATGTATTAGTATAAAAATAATTTATATACTTTCTCCAAAAAATGTTTTGAAAAATAAATAAATTTGATTAATAAATATGTATATAATATTCAATGCTCCTCTCTTTCTTTCCTTCTCTTCTCATTATTGCCTTCATTATCAATCCATAATCCGTCAACATTTGTATAATTACGATTCTAATTCACTGTAAAGTAATATCTCAAAAATTTAATGCCAATTGAAATATATTTTTAGAAATATGGAAGCCATTGATGACTTAGTGGATAAAAACGGATCTGGAATATTGAGTGTACGAGATGAATGGGGGTATACTCCAGCTCACTGGGCTGCTCTTGATGGAAATATCGAAGTATGTAATTTTATTTACACTTACTGATATATATATATATATATATATATATATATATATATATATATATATATTAGTAACAATTATATATTGACAAACTGAAACAACTCTTATAAGTTTTATCCAAACATATAAGTATAATTGTACATATTTATCAAATAACTTAATTAAAAGTAGATTTATTTTAGATAATGCGATATTTGATTGAGAGAAATGGTCCTGTCGATCTTTCTTGCCTTGGAACACAAGGGCCGAGACCAATTCATTGGGCATGTCGGAAAGGGCATAGTGCAATTGTTCAATTACTTCTTAAGGTACATTTTGTATCGTAATACAATGCAACGATGATACAAATCTATTCAATATAAAATAATTTAATTAACTAAATAAATATAGTCAGGAGTTGCTGTCAATGCTGCAGATTTTAAGGGGCTGACACCGCTTATGACAGCATGCATGTTTGGCAAATTCGCGACAGCAGCATTCTTGCTGGGGTCTGGTGCACTTTGTCATTTGACCGACATAAATGGTGATACAGCTCTGCATTGGGCAGCGTACAAAGGTCACTCTGATTTGATTCGACTGTTGATGTACAGCGGTGTTGACCTACAAAAGCCCGATTATTTCGGATCAACACCCCTACACTTGGCCTGCCTGTCAGGACACGTGAGCTGTGTGAAAATCTTGTGTGAAAAGAGCAAGATCGAGCTAGAACCACGTGACAAAAATGGCAAAATACCCTTACAGCTCGCCAAAAGTCATCGACATGCCGAGATTGTCCGTATTTTGCAAACAGAGATGAGACGACGTGCCAGATGGATTCCACCAGCAAATGAACTATGGTGAGCGAACTCAAATACAGGAACATTTGAATAAGTGTTTTGTTTCAGTTTCTTAAAAGAAATAATAAAGCTATTTATTAATTACATTCTGGTTTATCGTTACAGGGCGATATTATTTGGTGGAGCTGGAAATAGCAAAGGTCCACTTTTACTTTTCATGAGTTCAGTACTTTTGTGGGGGTACCCAATGTACCTGTTAAAATGTATTCCTATAACGTGGAATTTATTACGAGGTAGTCATTATTGTTTTATATATTGGAATATTCTTATGTGGGTTTCTTGGATCATTGCTAACAGAAAAGATCCTGGTTATATACCACAAAATAGCGATACTTATTATAGAGCAATTAAGCAAGTAGGTGATTATATGCACATTAAAATTAATTTGTAAGCCAACAAATTTGAATAAAATTTTTATTTAGATTCCTTATTTTGATAAATGGAAAAAACGTAACATCATATTGTCAAGACTTTGTCACAGCTGCAAATGTTTGAGACCGTTAAGAGCAAAGCACTGCCGAATCTGTAATCGCTGCGTATCGTACTTTGACCATCATTGTCCATTTATCTATAATTGCGTTGGTCTTAGAAATAGGTAACATTGCTTTCTTCATTATATTAAAACACAGAATTTAATTTCAATAAGAACAAATGTGAAGTGCTTACTAAAATTATCATTATCGTTTTTTACAGAATGTGGTTTTTCATTTTTGTCATGTGCGTTGCGATAAACTGTTCCTTCACTTTATATTTTGCTTTCTATTGCATAGCAATTGAAGGAATACAATTATTGTATGTTTTAGGGCTATTAGAAGCACTAGTTTTTTGTGGATTGGGTTGGATACTAACATGCACTTCGGTAAGATAATAGAACTAAGATGAGATGTTAATTAGAATAATTTCTGTTTCTGTTTTTTTTTATAATTGTGAAATTTTTTTCAGGTTTTACATGCTTGCATGAATTTAACAACTAATGAAATGTTTAATTATAAGAGATATTCATATTTAAGAGATAAAAAAGGAAGATATTGGAATCCTTTTAGTAGAGGTCCAGTTTTAAACTTTATTGAATTTTTTCTATGTCCTTCAGATCAATACGCCAATGATCCTCAAAATTACCAAATTTTTCAAGATGATTTAATGTGACGAGATTATTTCTTAAAGAAAAGACGCACTTAAATCATTAAACATTTATGTAATACAAATTTTCCTTAAGTATCAGTCAAATTTTTCGCACAATCGCTATATTTTATAAATTTATAAAAATATATTAATTTTAAAATACTTTAATTGTGCTTTTGTCGACTGCTTATATACAATTGGACTGTAAGGCCAAGGAAAATATTTATTAATTTATATAAATTTTAAATTTTTTAATGAAATAAGATAAATATAATATAATTATATAATTATATTATATAATTAAAAGAATAAATAATTATTACTGCAATAAAAAGTATAATTTATTTATAAGTTTAAGAAAGTAGTTATAAATATTGATAACAAAACATTATGGGATTTGTAACATGTATAAGCTACCTTTTTTTTTCTTATTTTTTGTGGAGTCTGTGCTGTTTATGTATCTCCGATGGTCGTTCAGCAAGAATGGTCCTGAAAAACGACCACCTGAATATGTGCGACTCGACAGAAAACCCATGTCACTACTCACTAAACACATATCTCCGTGTTGCACCGACACCAGCCTGGAACTTTTATACACATTACTTCAGCCTGGGCGGCAGTCCTGGCGTGGTCATTTCACGTTCATATCTTTCATTCCAGATTCTCATGCATACTCGATATTACATTCACTCTTCATAGACTTTCAATCGTCCAGACATCCATCTGCTCTTTTGCTTTGAAGCACATTCATAACGTATTTTGCGATCAACCGCCAGCTGTCCGCGTCCGTCATCATAATTTTCGTCACGTTTTCTGGCGTGATCGCTCCTGTCCTCGTCTGTAACTCAGGTCGTGGCTCAGTCCAATGTTCGCACACAAAAAATGTGTGTTCCGCATCGTCCCAAGCCCATCCGCAGTACTTGCATTCTGAAGAGGCGACCCTCTTCATCTTGCAGAGGTACTTACGGAAGTATCCGTCTCCGGACAGAAATTGGGCAAGGTAGAAGTCCACCTCTCCGTATTTCCTCTCTTTCCACGGGCCGATTTTGGGTATTAGTCTTTTCGTCCACCGTCTTCTTTCGTCCGTCGACCACCGTCTCTGCCATGTCTCGATGGTCTTCGTCCGTTCTTCAGTCACAGCGTCTTCCCTTCCTACGTTCGGGCTCCGCTCGTAAATTCGCTTCCGTTCGGACGCGAGCAGATCGATGGAAATGACCACAGCAATCACGAAAACGGCGCTCTCAGACACAGTACGATACGTGCACGCGATTCTTAACGCGCCCACTCTTTGTACGCTTTTCATGGCGTTCACGCCAGTGGGTAACGCTCATCAACAGTCTACGAACGTTCTGTTTCGGTCCGTTCGTATTGTCCATCAGTCTACTTAGAGCCTTGGTCTTTTCTGCTGCCTTTGTCACCGCGTTTCGTAGGTATCACGGCTGCCACATCGTCGGCATAGGCAATGAGACGCGCGTCGGAGGGCATGTCTAGTCTCAACAAACCATCGTATTGTACGTTCCAGAAGTCGGGGCCTAAAATGGAACCCTGCGCCACCCCCGCTGTCATGCGTTTCCATTTCTTTCCGTCCAAAGTATCATACATCAGTCCTCGATCTCGTAAGTAGTCCCGTATGATACGAAGGAGGTAGGAGTCAACCTTAAAAGTCAACTCCAACGCCCCCAGTATCTCTGTCCATTTTGCAGAGTTAAAGGCGTTACGAACGTCCAGGGTCACCAACAGAACCAGTGGTCTGGTTGCATGACAGCCCCTTTTCGCCGCATGAAAGATGTTCGTCACGTCATCTATAACTCCGATTGTCGACCGTCCTTTCCTAAATCCGTGTTGTTGTTCGGATAGGTCTCCGGCGTTTTTAATTGTCTGTGACAGTCTTGGTCTCGGCAGTAGCTCCAACAGCTTCCCTGCCGTATTTAGTAGGCAGAGAGGCCTGTATGAAGAAGGCAAATCGGGGTTCTCCTTAGACTTACGGATGAGAACCAATCGAGCCTCCTTCCAGAGCCTGCTAAAAACTCTCTCTACCAGACACCCGTTGTACAAACCCAAAAGGATGTCCGGGCGGCGTGAAGCGACCACCCGTAACACCTCACTAGGTATGCCATCGAGACCCGGGGCCTTGTTAGGCTTCAACGCATTCGAAGCTCTGCGGAGCTCTTCCTGCGTGAAGAGAGGGATTTCTATATCTGTCATTTCATTTGTCGCGTCCGTTCTGTTGGGATGGGTTGGAAAAAATCTCTCAACTATCCGCTCCATCACTTTCGCGTCTCGTAGCTCCGGCGGACACCGACCTTCCAGGGCGCATGTTATAATTTTATAACCGTTGCCCCAGGGATCCGAGTCCACCTCGTCGATTAGTTTTGTCCAACACCGTTTTTTACTGTCATTGATCGCGTATCTCAGTCGCTGTCTGGCGCGACTATACTCCATAGAGTATAGTCCCACTACGCCTTGACTTCGGGCTCGTTGAGCTTTCCGTCTCAGCTTCAAACAATTGCTTCTGAGATCCGCGATCTCGGCTGTCCACCAGACACAGTCCTCCTCAGTTCCGCTACGTACGATATTCGACGCGCCCTTTCCACGTAACCAAACTGCGGATATGCCCGAGCTGCTTGCGAGCCAAGTCGGTAATCGTCTGTCTTTGTATTTCTCACTGATAATCAGCACGTCGATGTTCAGTTCCGCCGCAATCTGCGGGAGCAGTGCGTCTGCCACGCTACTCCCGTTCATATTGCATTGGAGTATCGTCATCGTCATTGTGTGACTGTCTTTGTCTTCTGTTCTGTTAGTGCTATCCTGAACGCGGCACACGAGGACGAGCCGGGTAAGTGACCCCTGTCTTGGATATTATCCCCAGTGCACAGGAAACACTCCCCACGACTCTTGCAGTCCCTGTGGGAATGACCCTCGAGGCCGCATCGCCAGCAGCAGCTTCGTCTGTCCAGTCCTTTACAGTCATTCCGTACATGACCGAACCCGAGGCATCTATAGCATCGCGAGACGCGTATCCTTGCTTTTATTCTTGATATAACCCACCCGATTTTAATACGCCTTTTCCTTAAGAGGACGGTAGCCTTTTTTACGTCAAAATCGCAGACCGCCATTCTCTGTCCTCGACTGTTAACGTCGAAAACATGGGGCCGACGGTCTACAGTCCGTCCCGTTTCCCGATTTAACGCGTTCGCGATGTCCTCGTCGGTCGGACACAGTCCAAGTCTAGGAATTCCAGTGTCACCCTGGAGGTCAAATCTTTTACGCGTCCAGTCTAAGGAGGAAAAGTGTTTAAGGCCGATTCCCGGCCCATCAGAAAGCAGAATTTTACTTTTCCTCCCTTGGGAGGAAAAGTGAATGAACGGAACCGTGTAGTCCGGCAGGATTCTTAGTTTTCCGTGCCTGTGCAACATCTGGCATTTACGATGTTTAGACTTACGAGTATATGCGCCAGTCGACCGCGGGTACGACCTTTTTTTTGCACTTTGAGTTAGGTATTCGAGATTTGAAAATGAAATAAGATTTATATTCTATCTGAAATTTATTATAAAAATTCTTATGTTTTTTAAGTATTACAAATTATCTATATCTTTTTTTTAATTAGTTTTAATTTAAAATTATATTTATTATGCTATTAAATATTCTAAAATTTTAATTTGATCGTAGATTATTAACAAACTTATAGTTTTCAATTGATTAGTCTTATTTATTTATAGAAAAGGGGGGCTCCGCCCTCCAACCCCCGGCGGGGTTTTCACCGCCTGCACCCCCACCGCCCAATCCTACATCTCTTCTTAACATACTATATAATTTCCAAATAAAAGGAAATTATTTAATTTAATTTTATTCAATTCAAGTAAATTGCACGTATAACCTTAAGAAAAACCCGATAATATTATATTTTTTTTAAACCCAACGAATTACATTTTATGTTAGGGCAGCTTATTTCAGAACGATTATCATTTGGACCTTTAGATTTTATACCTGCTTGCGCTATCTAAGCACGGCTAACACATGGGAGGGGGGTTTACATTCTTTATTTCTGTGAGTTTGCCGTTCAATTTTTTGTGCATTTCTTTGAGAAAGAGAAAGCGCCCTCGTATGGGAAAATAGTATGTGACACACGGGATCAAAGGCGTTTTCGGACTCGGGTAATTTGACCCCTCGCTTCGCTCGGGCGGCAAACATACCCTCGAAAGCGCCTATTTTGCTCCCTTGTGTCCACAATGTACTATTATCACTTTTCATGGTTATGGGATTTGTAACATGTATAGGCTACCTTGCCCTATACATATTAATTACTACTGCAAATGATGAAAAAAGAGGGAAAAAGGGAAAAAGAGAGAGAAGGAAGGAGAATAAAATTTGGATTTGAATATAGTTAATATATAGTTTGCTTTAAAGCAAAAATTTGTTGTTGAAAGCACGTATCGTGTAAAACAAGAAAAATATATTACGAGGTACCTGTGCTGGAGAATATAGATTCTCTGTTATTTTCTCAGTGAAAATAAATTTATAGGAGTTCCTACAAATTAATTATATTGATTAGTGAACCGTCCGGCGATTTCCTTAATACGAACTGAATTAAGGATTGCATCAATCGATCATCGTTGGGTTGAGAATTCTTAGCGTCGTTTAATAAGGTTGGTGAATTTATTCAATATAAGTATATTCAAGCTTCGCTAAATAATAGTTTTTTTTTATTGATTTTACTTATCATAGTAATCTAAATATCGTAGAAATTTTTATTTTGCATTTTAAAGTGTGTGTGTGAGAGAGAGAGAGAGAGAGAGAGAGAGAGAGAGAGAGAGAGATACCGACATAGAATAGCAATCAAAAGAACGACAAGCGCACACGCAGGTTTCAGTAGTAGTTCGTCTTGTTTCTCGTAAGGTGGCGCTCTTGTTGTTTTATATCTCTATTATAATTATAAATTTTTCTCTCTCACACCTGTGTGAACCGAAACGTGCGTTAGCATAACGCGGGTGCATAATAGGCAGCGGTTGTATAATATTTATTATAATTTATAGAATTTATTAAATATTAAAATTTTTCTGTCTTTATTCAACTAAATAGAGTTTTTGTTTCTTTTAGTTAGAAATAGAAAATACCATATTTCCCCCTGTACCTGATAGTAAACCCGCCCTTTCCTGGATTATTGATAATCTATTAATATATATATATATATATATATATATATATATATATATATATATATATTATTTAAATAAATTCCAGGATAAAAAGGTAGGTCTGAGGAAGAAATATCTGTAAAGAACCTACGGTCCAAACAAATTGTTTTAAAACAATTTATTGCGTTTAGGGTTCTTTGCACCTTTGTTTATGGGTACTTCTATCGGGTGTTTCTTAAATAAGTACCCCGTTACACATTATTAATAATTTGATTTAAAGATTAGATACTTTATTTAATAGCATGTATATAACATCAATAAATATATTTCACCTATAAACTATTGACATTGTCATTCTAATTATAAATCCAATGAATACAAAATAAAATTTTATAACAGAAAAAATAATGTACAACAGATAAAGTATATTTGTTTAGTAGTATTAACTTAATATTTAATTTTTAAAATAAACAATTCTATGTAAATGATGCATTGTTAAATAAAATATTTTCTTTAGCAAAGATTAATGTTGTAATACACGTTTTATAAAATTTAAATGTAATGTATTTAGATACATGCATGAAAGTTGATTTTTGTAGTGTAAGGAAGGAAAGTCGCACGATATACAAATCTACTTGTAAATTAGAATCAATCTTTTATATCATGAGAGCTACAAAATCATGTGATCACCAATGATTTTGTATTAGAGTGGTGTAAAACAATTTTATTAGTCAATGATTTTTATGGAGTATATATTCTATATATATTTAAGCTTTACCTAAAATAATTTTTTATGTACAAAGATATGCAAAAACATGCGTACGTTCTAAAAGCACAAAAATGTGCACCACGATGATTTTGCAATTCAATTACATCTAATAATGTATATTAATCTTAATTTATGCACTGGTTGTAAGTTAATAGTCAAGTTATTATATCCAATTTTTCTTATGAAAAGATTTTGGATAAATAATTGTTATAATTTAAATTATATAAGTCTATAACTATTTAAACATCATAGCAAAAATCATAATTTGGAGGTGGATCTGGTATTGGTGGTGGATTTTGAGGAATATCAATTCCCTCGGCATCCAATAATCTCAATTTTATATCCATCGATAATAGAGTTTCTAAATCCTTTTCAGTTTCTTTACTATTCATTCGAATACCTAAATTTAAAAAGAAAAAAGAAAATTATATATTTATAGGTTTCTAAATGGTAAGATTAGTTTTAATTACCTAGTAAAGCATTGATACCATCAGTCCAATAATCAAATACTTGTTCATCTGGAGCTACAAAATCTAATGTTGTAACATCCACAGAATCTAAAATAAGGGAAAAAGCTAATTGATGCGTAGTTTTTCGTCTTTGCAAGTCTTTCATATGAGGACAATCTCTTCCAGTTAACAGGCCTCGAATTTCGACAATAGCTATCTTTGTCGGCAATTCGTCTATAGTTGGAACGGATTTTTCGTCACAATCACCATAATGAAAGACTTTGTGGTTTGGTGATAAACGTACGTACCAAAATTTATCTTTAATTCTCTGTACAGTAAAATGAATATTAATTTTATTATTTTAAAAAAATTAAAAATTCAAATTTGAAAACAATGACTAACTTGTCCTCTTGTGCTGTATTTAGTAAATCTTGTTCCTTCTATTAAAAATCCGAGTCGTTGTTGTTGTATTAAAGCCATTATATCTGGAGTAATTTGCTCTTTTAATTCAACGATAGGTCTGGCATTACTTTCCCATTCTTCTCGACTAGTTCTTTCTTGTTGCCATAAATTTGTTATATGCAAATATGTCAATTGCTGTAATTTATTTTTGAATTTATCTAGACCAGTTGGTTTTGATTGTAGAGCTCTTGTTATCTGCTGCCGTACTACTGAAAACACTTTAATAAAATCTTCCGTTGTAGCTCTCATTTCTTTCCATGTTTTATTTAACAAAACTATGCATGCACAATAAAATTCTTCAAAAGGATGATCGTGGGTAAAAAACATTGGATGGTAGGATTGACCTTGTTCACTAGGGGCTTCTCCGATTTTTAAAACCTGTTGTAAAATAAATAGAATGTAACATTGTTTTAAACTTTACTAATAGCTTCTCAACAATTAATTTTAATTTTAAGAAAAACTTCCAAAATTAATATATACCTCACAGAGTAATTTTACAAGTTCAACACTAGTTCTTCCAAATGGGCATTCATGTTCATCTGCTCTGCAAGAATTTTCTAATACAACTTTTGTATAACTTTCTGTATGATTTCGAGCAAAATATACCATACAGTCAAGGGCCAACATTCCAGGAGGAGCTTCAGTAAAATCCAATGCAGGATTAATATCACATTTAAATCCTAGTTTTTTATAATCTTTAGCAAACCCTTGTTTTCTTGCAGTAATATCACTACTATTTGTTCCTTCAGTATCAAATGCAATCCTTCTCAGTTCTTTAATTTTATCATGAGCATCTTGATCTTGATTATCCATTTTCGTCATCATTCGCTGTTCTAATAAACTCAACATCAATGTTTGAAGAACATATAACTGATGAGCCATTTCTGTACCTACCTATCAAAAATTTACAGACAGAACTATATTAAATAAATAAAAATTGGATACTATGAAGTAGGCTTCTACTACATCAACACATGACTTATGAAAATTATATATTATAATAATAAACAGTTTGCTTAACTTTTACTTTCAATATTTTAGTTCTTTATTGTGAACACTATAATTATAGAAATCTCAAAAATATATTTTATACCAAAATGCTGATTTTTTTTTAAAAATAAGGTACCTTATTACTTCTGACTCTAATTTAGACAATTATATTTTTAATATTATTGTTATACTCATAAATAAAAATATACACTAAACTAAACCTTCCCAACTTTAATTACATTATCATTTAAATACAGTTTCTAAATGTACAGTAAAATTATGGTAATTGAAATCTTTGTTTATTATATTAATTCTATGATGCGTTTGTACAAAAAGTAAATATAAATTTTTATAATGATTGTGTCCATGAGATACTGGACTGAATTTTTAAATAACTATAAGAGATATTATATTTTATATGTTTAATATTATACATAATTTCAATGCATAATTTGATTCAATTAAGTTAAGATTTTTTTTATATAATAATGTATACTACTTACTTGACCAGTTGACTGTATAACATTAGTTAGAAAAACATTCCTCACTTGCTTTGATTGCAATGTTGCAGCAACAGCTTTGCGCCTTCCTACATCTGCTTTTAAAAAGAGCGCATTTATTAAAGCTATAGCATTTTGCTGAATTTGTGAGTTCATATTTTGTAGATGCATAACTAAATTTGGAAATGTTATTTCTTTTTCGACTTGATTATATTTTCCAGTTGAATTTAAAACAATATTTTCAAGAATGCTTAACGATGCTTTAATTACATTAGGATCAATTGCTACGGCTTGATTATTTACATAACTAGCAACTTTATTAATAAATGGTGATTCAACAATATCCCAAGGTATAATGCCATGATCCATCAACTCAACAAAAGAGTGTAAGCAATATGCTAAGGCAGTAGTTTTATATTTTTCAGTTTCAATCTATAAAATAAAGTGAAATATTTATTGATTGCATAATATTTAATGTATTAAACAATTAAAATACATTCCAATTATTCATTCTCTAAAAATTATATATTTATTTTAATATCTCTTATTAAGAAAATTTTGAAAAAAATCTTGTGTAGATTATGCACAATAAAAAACCTATTGATAATAAACAAAATTATTCCAAAATTATATTTTTTACATTTAAATTACTAATTTACCTGAGAAATTATTAAAGATAATCCTTTTTTATTTATGAATTCTAGAGCAAAAGTAATATCTCGACTAAGACTACTAAGCTTTTCAAGAGCTGTAATTATTTTTTCTTCTAGATTACTATTATTTAATTTTACAAGAATATCACTTGCAGTTTTTGATGGGGAATGTTCTAAACGTAAAATGCTACCATTTTTAACTTCATTTCTATTTTTTTCTGTTATATAGTTTTGATTATTATTTTCATTAAACTGAAGAGAAAAAGATTCAGGATCTGAAAGATCCCACCCATTGCAAAGTTCCTAAAGTAATAAAAATTACGTATTTATTATTTTGGTACAAATTGAATGCTCTTATATATATATATATATATATATATATATATATATATATATATATATATATATATATATATATAAATAATATCATAAATAAAATTGTTTATAATCTAGAAATTTAGAATAAAACATCTTCTATCAAACCTGAATAATTCCTGTCAAAGGTTGCTTTTGATTGAATTCTATTAATTGAGGTACAAGATCTCCAAATTGAACTGCTATTTTCACAATGCTTGAATCTTTTTGAGCTGGCATCCTTATGGTTTGTGTATACATTAATGATGACTTTTAAATTTAGTTTCTGACGTTCCTTTTAAAATTTTTTTCATGCATATATTACATTACTTATTTAGTCGTTCGCGCGTCTTTTTCTTTATGAAGAATTAGAAATAATTTGCGATCATAATGATAACTTTTTTGTCAATGTTTTATACTAAAGAATAAATGTCTAAAATAAGATAAAATATTTGGAATCACATTCACATATACTTATTTATATTAGGCGTGTCTATTATAAAAATTACTAACTGACACGTCTCTTTAATAAAATGCAAGTATTATTATTATTTGTACAATAGCGTTTAGTTTCTCAAGAATTTGAGAACACTGAGTACATGAGAATGCGCCATACTGTCTCAAGGATTCAAGGAATTCATAGGTTAGGTTATTTTGCGATATTTAACCTATATTAATTGGAATCTGTGATTGACATTAAAATTCATTCAATGAGTTAGAATGACTAAAGAATATTTAAATTGAAAATTAACGTATAAAATGTATACTTTGTTAATATTTTAATATCGTATGTCATTACTTTGTAACCCTTTTTGTTCTAAGTTTGTCATTTTTTCATAACGATATTTACAGTTTCTTTAAAGTTCTATTTACAGTTTGTCATATTAGAGTTATTACCTAATTAATTTTTTTAAATATTTTAAAACCAATACATCTTATATTTGAACATTCTTGATATATTTTAAGGTGCCTTATTTTCATTATTTTCAATACGATTATCTGTTTTGGGAGTTAATTTTATAGCTGAAAATTGTTGGCCTAATATTTTCATTACCTCACCATGTTTAATTGTAACTCCAGTTTGTTTTACTAAATGATAGTTTTCCTTAACATAAAGAGCAAACCCAGAAAGTCCCTTCGTTTGTGCTGTACTTTTTGCTTGAATTTTTCCAGCTTTTGTTACTTTATTAATTAGTAGTTCAAATGATCCATGACAATAGCCACACCGTTTTTTATTAATATCTAAAGATTTAGAATGTCGACCAATACTATAGCTACAATTCTTACATTTATAAGTATATTTTGTTTGAATTTCATAATTATGACATCTAGAAATAGGTGGTAGTTCTGGAAATGTTTTCATTGCTTTATCTGCCCATGCTTTCCAAAAGCTGCCATGTCCGTCTGAGATGCTATTGATAAGCCACGTAGCAGCATGGCACATCTCATGAATTAAAGTATCACGTAATCTATCTGGAGAATCTAAAATCTTTGTTGCTAAAACAATTCTTGAAGATCTAACAGTTTTTCCAAGAGCTTTAAGTGACTGTTTATTGTAACATTTTCCTGCTGTACCTCGCAATCTAACACTCCATTCAATTGACATATTATCAGGTAATTTATTATCAAACACATTTTCATTAAATAATTTAAATAAAAATTTGCATAATTCTTCTTTCATAGTATTATACTTAACTCTATAAGTCATTGCTTTGAAATCTGCATTTTCTAAAGGGACATCTTTTGATAATGATGCCAAAAAACTTTTCTTCAAATTTTTATTTTCTTGTAATATTGTTGGTTTAGCAGGTGCTAGATTAACAGCTTTTGTAATTTTTAAACCTTTTTTTGTTGTTTTTGGTAGTACTACATCTCCTGGATCAAATTCACTTGTAATAGAACTAGATGAAGAACTAAAACTAAGTTTACGATTATAATTTGGTCTATTTTTCCAATTTTCATTATCACAATCCGAATCTGAATCACAAATTGATAAAACTTTTTGAATATTATTTCTATTTTTTATTTTTTGCGTTGAAATATTTTTACTTGGAAACTGATTATTTTGCAATGATGTAGGATTTGTAACTGCTGTATAATAAGAACAATCTGGACTGCTTTCTGTTGTTGACTCATTATTTGTAAAAGTATTTTTAGAACTAACTTTACAAGGTAATTTTTTTTTTCCAGGTTGATCACGTTTTTTTATTGGTATAATGCAATGATTTTTTATACTAGGTAATATATTATCAGATTCAATATGAGATTTTTTCAGATCAAATCGATCATATCTTAGTTTTCCTTTTTTTTCTGTCTGTACATTTTTGAAGATTTTTCTTACTCTTTGTTTCTTTGGTTCAGTAGCTGATATAAGAGTGCTTGCTTTTTTTCTCCAAGTTGCACCATATAAATTTTCTAATATATCTGCACACTCATCAACTATATTATTAACTTCTGAATTAAAATTAGAAGTTATATTTTTTTGACATTTGTCTTTATTCTTTAAATTCATGTTTAATGAACTATTTAATTGTTCTAAATCATCATTAACTTCTGAACAAACTGATTCAGGAATTATCGTAGGCTTAGCAATAGGTGCGGAATCTTTATAATTTATATTATACATATTTTCACAAGAGCTATCATAGTCAGTAGATTCCAATATTTGTGTTTCTGGGATTATAATAGCTTTTGTATTAATTTTTAAATTATTATTTGCAATTTCTTCAGAGCTTTCATTTTCTGATATTTCCAAATTTGTTGTCATATTTTTTATTGGAGTTATATTAAAATTATTTTTTTTAGGTTTTTTATAATTTAAAATATTTGATTCCAGTAATTTAGTTTTTGTTTTCACTTTAATATTATTTATTGGAGTCTTATAAATAACTTTACTTTTAGGTGTAGTATCCTTAGAAATATTTAATTTATTTTTTTTCACTTTGGTAAAATATTGATCTAGTGTACTTTGACCTTTTAGGTCTTTTAAAATGTTTTGGTTCGTCTTTTTTACAGTTATTTGATTTTTTAACTTACCACGGTTATTAGGAGTTTCAAAATTTAATTCTAAACGTTCTAAACTACTATTTCCTGAGCTTAGATAACTTTTTCTACTATTCGAAATTGCACTTTCTTGGCTAAATGAAGTTTCATATTTACAATTATCTACATTTTTTAAAAGCCATTGCATTATTTCCTTTTTTTTCCTTTCAGATAATGTTGCACTCTCAATTACAGTATTTTTTATTATCTTTGGAACTTTATTTTCATCAATTTCAGGATCACTTTCATCAATAACTACTACTGGTTTACTTTTTTCCACAAATTCATAATTATTTTTTGTTGTTTGTTGCACATTATTATTCTGTATTAAAGCTTTAGGAGATTCCATAATTGTCTCTTGACATGACTCTAAAAATTCAATACCTTTTTTTGTTTTGTGCTCTATGTTTACATTGTTTTTTAATCTGCTGGATTTGTCATATGAAAAAATACTTCCATTAGAACTAGAATCACTTATCAAAATAACTTCATCTTTTTCATTTAATTTTCTATTATCACTTTCTTCAATTTCATCTACACATGATTCTGATAACCGTAAACTAAAAGTTTCAGTTTCACTCTGTTCTTGAACAAATGCTGAAGAACATATGTTGTCATTTTTCGAATTGCCTTTTGAAACATTCAATTTATTGTCAAAAAAATTTCGATTATTTATTGATTTTGATTTCCATTGTTTATAAAATTCATTATCAAAATCCATTTTCACAAAGAAAATAAGATTGATAAATGAAACTTCGTTTATAAAACTTTAATATGTATTTACAGTCAAAATATACGTAATTTACAAAGTTTATTATATTAAATGCATGTCGATAAAAAGTCTAAAGCAAGTAAAATTAAGAAACATATTCGTAAGTTTTTTTTAAGATAAACCACCATTTTTAAATTTAAAACTTTCAACGGTTCACTCTCTGCAAGACATCATCGCTTACGCGATACTACCAGAATTTTATTGCGTTTGCGATACTACATAGTATGGAAATGAAGTATGCGAGCATAGAAAGGAGTGGAAACTCCGCTCGCTTAGCATGAGAAAACCTTATGAAAAATTAGCCGGAGATGGTAGTTCAGATTTTTCCGGTAGATATCGCAGTCTTGTAAATCCTTCAATGGTTCTGCGTGCAACAGAGAGAGAAAGCAAAAACCAAAGCGAGTAAAGGGAAGAAAAAAGCAAGAGTAGGGGAGCAGAGATTTAACTTTCCCCTTTCTCCATGCTCACTGCATATCCCCACTCTCTTTTCTTCAAATACATGGTGTCACAGGGTGTCGCCGCCATGCGGCCAATTCTGTCCCGAAGTCCTGCCGTGTAATTTGACACGATTTTAGCAAAGTTTCTATTCCTTCTCTATACCCTCCATAGTACATGAAGTAGATGTTTTGTTTATAAATTTAACGTATATGCGCGAATGTGCGATTATTTCCATATCATCTCGGGATGTACCTCAAACCTGCAACCTGCAACTTGCAACAATGAATTTTAATTCTAACAAAGTAACATCAAAAATTGGGAAAAAAATGTAAATTTTCAATATATTCTTATTTCATTTATGATTGTTATTATTGTTACTGTAATTATTAATAAATTAATAGATTTATCAAATATTTACACAATTTATGATATTCACCATAAATTCTAAGTGCAAATGCCTTGCGTATAAATTTATAATTTATTATAATTAAGTAATTTTGTTTAATTATTATTAATTGAAAAAAATATGCAGCTATTTAATAGTTTGAATGAAATTAATAATATATCTAATTTTTATTGAATTTTAGTAACCCTTATCCATTAGAGAAAGTACGATGTCAAAAATGTCTTGAGATGGGTCATTGGAGTTATGATTGTAAAGGAAAAAGAAAATATCTTCAACGAACTTCAAGAACTATTCAATTGAAAAAGGCTCTAGAAACAAATCAAACAAATGCGTAATTATTATAAATTTGATCTACATAATTTAAATTTATTTCATAACTATGTTTATATAATTTGATAGTAATTTTTTTTTATTATTTTTTAAAACGAGGAATAGATCATTTTATTTATTTGAAATAAATTTTATTAATTTAGAATCAAATGTCTAAACTATGTAGGTTAAAAACTATTCGTTATTTCATTATAAACAGTAGCTTTCTATATTTGTTTACCATCATTAATGAAAACTCATAATGTAATAGGAAAAACGTTTTCATTTATTTTTTACATATATTCAATTTTATTTTTAAATTTAGGATACAGAATGAATTAACTAAGAAAGAAGAGCTTTTAAATGAAAATTTTACGGATCATCATTCTTCCAGTTCAAGTACCAATAGTACTAGCAGTACAAGCAGTAGCAGTAGGTCTTCAGATAGTGAATCAGATTCAAGTGATAGTCTGTCTAGTAGTAGTTCTAGTACAAGCAGCTCTAGCAGCACTAATGCTTCTAGTAAAAAATGTACTTCAGCTAAAAGAAGAAAACGGTAGAAATGTTAATATTGTGCTACTTTTTCTTTGAGCTTTATTCATTTCAATTTGCTATCTTTTAATATAAAATAATTACATCTTTATCTTTATATTTATAATGTTCTTTTACAAAATAATTTATGAAAATGTTGTATACTTAACCACAGATTACAAAATTACCCACAGTATTTTAATACATTTAAATTTATATAATAATCAGATAAGCTAAACTAATATCTATTGTTCTGTTGTAAAATTAAAATATTATATAATTTGTATAATTGAAAATTTTTATAATATTTTATGATAGAAAATAACAAATAATTTTAAATATTGAATAAGAAATTTTACTAAAAAAATCTTTTCAAAAAGTTCTCTTCAAATATATAAAGAATGTTTTGTTATTTTAAATAAATTATATATGCAAAAGTCTTATGTCCATATAGTTTCACATTTTTGTATAGAAGTTATGCTAATACATTATGCTAAATTAGTAAATGAAAACCTTCTAGGGGCATGTATTTTTGACAATAATACACAGCAGTGGGCTAAGCCACATTTTCAAATTTTATATACTTTTATCAGTTTTTATACATACAGTATTTTTATATTTGATCTTGTAGTCTTTATGTTCTTTACACCAACGTGATGATGATTTAAAGAATATAGGTATTGCCTACCTGAGCACATCTGTAAGTTTTTGTTTTTAATAACAATATAAATATATATATATATATATATATATATATATATATATATATATATATATATATATATATTAAAAATAGTATATATAATTTGATGAAATTTATACTTCAATGGGCATGAAAACTTACATAGCTTGAAACTTACACTGTGCACACAGTACATATACAAGTAGTTCCTAAGTGGATGCTAAGTAAATTTTTGATGATCAAGACAAATATTCTATTTTTAATAATATATATATAAATATTAAATTACTGCAACAATTTTGTGGAACTTAAATTAAAACGCTTCAAACATTTATCAATTTCAGTTATAAAAATTAAATTAATAAATATTTCTATTGGTCTTACAGTCCAATTCAATAAATAAAAATTAATACATAATAATATCAATATATAATTAATTGAACATTATAATGACAGTCAGACTGTCCTTGTTTAAAATCACCCCCATAGACTAATCTAAAATAAAAAAATATTATCTGAAAAAAATTCTTTATTAGTAAAGTGCAATTGGACTGTCCCCACGACCTTTACCTAATTTAAGGTTTACTATAGTTGTCTAATGTTTTGAGCTCACTACAGCTCCTCATCAGGGACAAGAGATATAATATAGATTGTAATGAATGCTACATTGAAAAAATAAGTAAATATTAAAAAAAGATAATTTATGAATATAAATATAGTTTACGTAGTTCATATATTACTTCTGGTTTAAAAGAACCTTGTTTGAAGTTTTTACATTCTTTTGATTTTGTGAATGTGGAGATTTTGGAACATGGTATTAATAATAAGTACAAAAGGGAGACTCTTGAACGTATTCACATTTCAAAGAATCGAAATAATGTGAATTTAATATTAGAGTCAGGTAATTTAGATAACATTTATCATTCTTTATTAAATTGATTGGTTTGGAACATTTTGTGTAAAAGGAGGATTGTATATTTAAATTACTAAATTTTTAGTGTAGTGCTGATAGGGGTATATATAGATTAAAATATTAATATAAGATTTAGTTTAATCTCTGATGAGGAGCCATAGTGAACTCAAAACATTAGACAACTATAGCAGATCTTAAATTAGGTAAAGGTAGTGGGACAGTCAGATTGCACTTTATTAATAAAGAATTTTTTTCAGCTAATATTTTTTTATTTCAGATTAGTCTATGGGGGTGATTTTAAACAAGGACAGTCTGACTGTCATTATAATTTTCAATTAATTATATATTGATATGTATTAATATTGATAGAAATATATATTGATATTATTATGTATTAATTTTAATTTATTTAATTGGACTATAAAACTGTTAGATTATTTTAGCCTTCTATAAATAATAAAGCAACAAATACTTGAAACTAAATATTGAACCATATCGTGAAAGTATGTAAACATATGAGTCCACTGGGTCTTATTACGATCTGCGTCTTTGCTGCCCTGCGTCGCAAATGATTTATTGTTTAGATGCCTGATATTTTTCTATAGGTTTTAAGCTTCTCACAAAGGCTTGCAGAGTTTTCAATTTCAAATACTGTAGTTAATCTTGCGTCATCCTTTCATTTGAACACACGTCTTTTCTTTCCTCGTTTGAAATAAAGTTCATTTTAATAGATTATTCCGTATATCTTTATTTTAATATTCCACCCACTATATTTAATAAAAATTCAATAAAAACCAATAGAAATATATATTAATTAATCTAAAAACAGTCGACATAAGCACAATTAAAGTAGTTATTAAAATTATAAAATATTTTAATTTCTATATAGTTTCATAAATTTATCACATACAAATGTAGAATAAACTAAGGGACAAAAGTATCTAACATTATAAATAGTATGTAACAGAGTACTTTTACTCAATTACTTTGAGTAAATATGGAGGTTGTTCTATGAAACGAATCAAACGTCCAAAGATACATTAAAATTTTTTTTTATTGACAACAGTAATATTAAGAATACAAAAGTACAAAAATATAAAATATTTAAAATATTTTTTATCTTTGCTAAAGCTAAATGAGATAATTACAATGAATAATTGTTACTTAAATATAATAAAAATATCAAATACAAAATTATATTTTATAATTTGATTTTGACATTTTTATAATTTTACAATACAAGTATAGGATAACATAAGCTAATACGGTTTATGAAACAAGATTTAATAAATTTTTTATAGTAAATAAAAATATATTCTGATTAAAATGTCTATTCTTCTTCTTGATAATTAAATGATGAAAAAATAAATTTTTTAATTGTTTTACTTTTACATTTTTCCGCCTTAAATTACTTCAAATTAAGTCAAGTTTTTTAAAAATTATTTCACCATGTTCATTTTAAGTATTCTTGTAACTATGACACATTATTCAAATAATCATAAAATAAATGTATACACTTAAAAAAAATCAATTAATTTCCAGTACATTGTATTATAAAAACAATAAAGTCAATTTTAATTAATATTAAATTATTCTGGCATTGTCAAAATTTATAAATTATAAATTGTAGTTCAATTAATTTATCATTATTGTATTAAAATCAGTGCTTTCTAATTGTGAAGCAACAGGAACATAGAAAAAGCACAAGTAGAAAATTATCATTTCGACAATTACCTTGTCCTTTTATTGATGTCAATAGTTATATATTATTTGATTTAAAAAATTATTTGAAAAACGGGACATAAAAAATAAAATAAGCTTTTTAATTCTTGCATAGATAAATCTTTTCTTATAGATATATAAAAACAGATTATCTTTTCTTTTTTCTGTTTTTTCAGAGGTTCAATTCTTTACAGAATCTCCAATTATAATTACAAGCTCAATATCCTAGACTTTTGAAAGATAGCTCTGATGACAATGCTTTTGTGTATAGATAAATAAATAAATTCCATATAATGTAACTGAAATGTCAAGAACATATAATATAATATCTGCGGTAAAATAAGAGATGCTATATGTCAAAAACTATTTTAAAAAACATGTACCATATTTTAGTATGTTACCCTATTGAGTAAGGTATGTAAAATTAAGTTTTTTAAAAATAAATAGAATAGACGTAAATACATTATTTTAAAATCTAAATATCATCAATTACAGGTAAAACTTGAATTATAACTTTTCGTTTCGAGTCATAACTAAAATCATTTGATTTAAATATATTACTTTTATAAAATGATGAAAGGTTGTATACTTTGAACTGTTTAGCCTGCAATTTAATAAAGTAATATATGTTAATAAACTATATATATTTCAAATTAATTTATTTCTATAACATACTCTTTCCAACAAGTCTTTTTCTGGAACTTCAACTGAATTTATATGACCTTTATTCATTGCTTTTTGAAATGCTAATGCATCTAATGTAAGACCTCGCAGTGCAAAATATAATAACTCATTATGATTCTTTTCAAATGTTAAATACTTATGAAATGCCTATAATAAAATTACAATGATTAATTATCTAAAAAAAACTATTTGATTTACTTTCGCAGTGAAGTAATAATTCTTACATGTCGCATATTCTTCATTACAGAATATTTCTGCGTTTCAACAAAGCTTTCCAGTTCCATTCTAATAGCAAGATTTATATCCTCTTCTCGTATAAATTCTCGAAGGTGCATTTTTGCATTAGCTTCTGCGATCCGAATAATACTTTCAATATGTCGTACCGTAATCGGAAGGCTTCCAGTTGCCTTGAAAAAAAAAAATCAATTTTGTACTCTGATTCTAGCAATATAAAAAATATTTTTATAATTGTTAAACTTACTAAACTTTCTTGTCTTAGTTCACTGTACAATTTAGCAATTTTATCTTGATCAACATTATTCAATTTAGGATGTACATTTTGCCTAGCATAAACAATATATTTCTTCAAAATTTCTTGATCCAAAGGCTCATACTCTTCAGGATCTTTTTCTGCAGAGTTTTGTAACTGCGATGGCACAATCTTTTCAGAATTTGTTGGATGATGTTTAATATGAGAATTCACAACAAAATTTGCCAAATGTCTGTCCTGCATAGGATCTACTTCATCTTTAACAATGCATAAGATATCAAAACGAGATATAATTGGTTCAGATAAATCAACCTAAAATTCAAACTTTATTTAAATTCAAAATATAAATTAATATTTATTACATAAGTTCCTTTAAATAAACGACTTACATTTTGTGAAAATGTATTACTAGCATTATATCTTCCACCAATTGGATTAGATGCAGCAATTACTGCACACCTAGCATTAAGTGATGTGACAATTCCTGCTTTAGAAATTGAAATACTCTGTTGTTCCATAGCTTCATGAATAGAAGTTCTATCTTGATCATTCATCTTAAATTAGAAGATTTATTAAAGATACACACTGCTCTTAAAAATATAATGATTTTTTACAAAGATTTCTTATAGAAATAAACAGTATATTGATTTTATAAGGTCAGGAAATTAAAATTTCTGCATTGAACGACATAATGCCCATCATTAAGCCAAAGCTATCATGTTGCTCAGTTCAGGTTTTCAAACTCCTTCCCATATAGTGTATACTATTTATCTGTATAACTGGACAGAAGTATATTCACTAATTATTACAATTTTATTTATTATATTAATAGTATGAAATATAATTTTGAACAAATTGCTTCTTGCACAGACATGATTTTATTATTTTTCTCTTCAGAATCTTTTTGGTAGTCCTAAATTTTAAATATTTTCATGTATGTTTTCAATACTGTCCTAGATATTTGCAAGTACAAGAGAAGAGAGTGCTGGTTAATCAGAGGTAGATATAGTAAACAAAGACAAGCCAAATGCATTTATTTTATAAAATTATCATACTAATAAAAATTATTAGATTATTACACAAGCAATACCAGTGATAAAAAATTATGATTCCTACTCATACAATACCTAGAAATTGTAAAAAAATTTGAAATATTAATTGCTTAGATATCTGATTATACTAATAGATCGAAAATTTATATTTTTATTTCAAAAATATTAATCAAACATAGTTTTATAAAATATACATACAAAACCAATTTTTTTAAAATTAATTTTACATAAATAATAGTTTTTTTTAAAGATTATTTGCTTCGTGTACAAACACAAATTCTGCGCGAGCACTACTCGTCGTAGTTTCACCAACTGGAGACTACACAAATTTTATATATATAACTTTATAATAAAACTACGTTTATAACATTCACAATATTAGTTTAAATAAGGGTATTGTGACTAACGTTATAATTATGTTAGGTTATAATTCAATTCTATTTGTAACAATCAGATTTCTGTCCTTTACTAATGATATTAATTGTAATACTCAAATTTGGGATTCTCAATACTAGGATATAAGAGGTATTACAAATAAGGATAGTCTACAAGCCATTATAATTATATTAATTTATAATATAATTATATTTATTTTTTAAAAAATTATAAGACCGATATAAATATTTATTGATAAAGTAAGGACAATTGATGTAAATAAAAATTTAACATAGTTATACATATTGATATACACAAATGAATTTTATAATATATATTTTTGTAATGAAAAATGTGAATAAAGTTTTTTCTCTGTATGATATACATTTCTTTATTATAATTTCTAATATAAATATATTAGAAATTTTGAGAGCTGAAAAATCAGTCTTCAGTACTGTATTACTTCTCAATCAACTAAATCATCAAAACATGCAGGAACAGTATTATAATTTTATATAAATTGATATATGTATAAAATGTCACTTGTAATTAGTAGTTATAGTTTTAGCTACTAATATAATAAAGTTCACTTAAAAAAATTATACTTGCCTTTCAAACCTTGGGAACCTACATTAATATTAGATATTTATCAGAGGCCTATATTAGTGTATTTGTTTTTTACTGTCTATAGTTCTCTGCTTTGCCATTGTGGTGCTGCAGTTACGTTTGTGTACATAGCAAATAATAATTAATTATTTGTAAATTAGACATCCATGTGTACTATATATATATATATATATATATATATATATATATATATATATATATATATATATATATACTCTGTATTCAGATATAACAAGTAGGATGTGTTCACAAATGCGTTTTATAGTAGATTATATGTACTGGTAATATTAAAGATCAGACATACCATCAATAGGTTTGCTGGGTATTTAATGATAGATATCTAGGAATTTGAGTCTAACAGAGTGAATCAAAAAATCTATAACCATACTTTAACTTTCAACCTATGACAATCTATATCTATATGTCAAGTGAAATTAAAGCTATGAAGAAAATATACTTTACCTTATCAAATTCGTCAATAAGGCAAACACCATTATCAGCAAGTACTAGTGCACCAGCTTCCAGTGTCCATTCTTGAGTCATTGGTGATCGTCTAACATAAGCTGTAAGACCAACTGCAGAAGCACCTTGACCTGTTGTGAAAATAGCTCTAGGTGCTATTTTTTCAGTATATTTAAGAAATTGTGATTTAGCTGTTCCAGGGTCTCCACACATAAGAATATTAATATCTCCTCTGACTTTATGCTTCATACCTATCATAATTAAAAACAATTTTATTCAGATTATTTAGAAAATAAATATTATACAAAACATTAAATCTTACCAGGATTTTTAGATACTCCACCAAATATCGAAAGCGCTAATGCTCGTTTAATGAACTTATGTCCATATATAGAAGGAGCTATACTTGCAACGATACGATTAGCAATATGTGGATCTCGACTTAATTTGAGAATATTGTTTACATCTTCTTCAGTGAGTGAATCAACAATTTCTTTTGATCCCTTAACATGCAAGTGATTGGCTAACAGAACTGTAGAAAAAACAGGAAACCCCTGCAATAAATATAAATAATCTAAAATACATATACAGAAAAGCATATATACTAATGTACTAATAACATTCTTAAAATTTCTAGATTAATTAATTTATTATCTTACTCATACTGTTATACATTTGAATTAATTATTATAATATGCACACTACATAAATGAATATGAATATGGGCGTACACATTTAAGTTACCTCTTCTGTATTTAAAGATCCATCATAATTATTTGTATAAATAGCAGTTAAATCCACTTCATCTCCAGGTTTACAACGATCCACTAAGTCTGATAAAAGAATACAATCCTTACTACGAGGTATTCTACCAGCAGGAATTCTACCAGGAGATTCTTGGACTGTTATTTTTTGGTAATTTCGATAAATTGTTTGTTCCATATTAATCTATTAAATGTATAAAATAAAATGCAAAATGTTTATAGTCAGTTTTAATATTTTTAAAGCTTACCATAAAAGGACCTATACTTTGGCACTCAGGACATTTATTTGGTTTAATTTCTTCACTTTGACTTTGAACAAAAGGGCCTAAAATATATCCACATTTACTGCAATCGTATTTTACAACAGACAATTGAGGAAGGACTCCTGTTGTTGCAGTTACAACTCCTAACGTTCTTACCAATTGATTTAAATGAAGTTTTCTAGAAACATTAATTATTGACAGATCAGAATGCCAAAAATATAGTACAAAAAATTAAATTTTATAAACTTTACCTAAACGTTCGCAGTTCTTCAATAAGAGGTAGTTCTGATATTCTAACATGAATTTCAGATGTTACTCTTTCATAACTTGGAAATATAGTTAAAACTAATTGTTTAGCAACCTCATCAAATATTTCCAGTATTTGAAATGGAGCCTCGGGCAAAAAATAAGCAAGAACATGTTCTTTACTTGCAAGAACTGTAAACTCAACGATGAAACTGGACTGTACAAAAATTAATCTTAATATAATACTGATTAAATACATTAAATTTTTTTAAGAAAAGTATACCTGATTGCTTTCACACATGTGTCGAATACGTTCTTTATAAATATATTGTCCTTTAGAATTTGTATATGTTCTTAAAAAACTTTTGAATCTATTTGAAATTTCATTTCTAGGTGCTGCCATAGTAACCCATTCCTTCACAGAATGCCCTTTAGTATCTTCTAAATTTTCAATAGATTCCAACATCTAAAGCAAGTATTAAACTATATTGATAGTAAAAATTAAATAAGAAATATAATTTATGAAAATACCTCAGAATCTTCCATATCACCAGCTGCTGCTTTTTCAGCCATACGACGCTTTCGAGATAAATCTTCATCGTCACTATCATCTAATAACAATTATGAAATAGTATTATAAAATTAATTTTATTATTTAAATAAAATTAAATATTTTTTATTTATTATTCTTAATAAGAAAAATTGTATAAAAATAAATATAAAAATTGTACTTATGTAATAACACTAAATTAAAAATATATGAATCTAATGATTAATTGATTCGTGGCCTTTAGTTTTATAATAAGTTTAATTTTATAACAATCAGACTAATATTATGTGCTTAATAAATTACCATATAATAAATCTCTATCATCTCTAAGAATTCCTGCAGCTCGGTCCCTTTTACGCATAGCTAATTCAGCAGCAGCTCTTTCTCCCTGAGATAACTCTGAATATTCGTCATCATCTACCATATTTGGATCATATCTATCTAAAGCTGACATAGGCCGATAGTCTCTGTTATAGCAAAGTTATTAGAAAATAAAAAAATTACTTTTATAAGACTCTAATTTATTTATAAGTATTATTATTTTAAAATATAATATATATATACAGCTAGTTCATTTAAAACTTTAATAAATAAAAAATTGATTACTTTAACATTTACTTACGCTTCCATATTATCACCAAATAATTCTTCACCATCTTCTTCCTCGTTGACATCATTTTCATCTCCAAGTAAACGGCTTTCGTCCTCAAACGGTTCATAAAAATCTGGAGCAGGCGATGTAGCATCATGTCTATCTGATAATCCTGGAGAACTCGGCTGACTCTATATATATAATCATATACAAAATAAACTCATTTAAATTATTTAGAACGAAATTCTATACATTAATTTTGAAAATATGAACAATTTTACCATATTAATTAAAAAAATTTAATAATAAATATTAAATTTCGGATCTATATATTATAAAAATTAACTTTACAATAGCAGGAAAAAATAGCAAAACTATTGCAGATAACAAATAATATAAATAAACACTCAAAATCAACTAATCTTAAATATAAGACTACAAAGTACAAGAACACGAAAGAACGAATTTAAAAGCGCGGGAAAATATCTAATAATAATATAAATAGAGATGTCAACGAAGATATAATAGAGACTACTGTTATGTCCGGATTTGTGTGTCGCGGTTTAACCGAACTTGCGTGACTCCGTGCCGGACTCCTGCGGCGTGTCGATCGTGCCGACAACTCACGATCTTTCCTTAATCTATATCGTCAGATTAAGAGACGGGTCAGATAAGTAACTACTGTTCCAATATATATATATATATATATATATATATATATATATATATATATATATATATATATATATATTGCAATATAAGCAATATAAGCTTTATTGCAATATATATACGGAGTAGACTGCACAGCTCGGTTGCCTGTGGGTCAGTCCTCTACGGCAGCTAATACCTGACTGACTCGCTAAAATGGAGAAGTCTGACATGTCGCTGAAGGTTCGCTCTAGTGTCGCGCTCCTGTAGCTAGGTGTATATGTGGGGATGTATCCCCACATCACTACTCCCCCTTTTGAAGTTTTTTTGTTACAAAAAAGTAGGAGACGTGTTTTTTCTTTTTATTTAGAAGTGATTTTAATTTAATTATACTTAAAACCTAGTCTTTTCGCGTTGTATAATTACGCACTTATCTATAATTAATACTATCGCATCCCTATTCTCGATTCTTTTGACCGTGAAAGCAGATAGGTTGAGCTTGCATTTCTTCAACTGCAAACAGAATTTGTCGCCGTATCGGAGAAGGTTATTGATCACTCTGTGTTATCGATTTCCCTGGTCTTATTCTTACCGAGGCTGTTGATCACATTGATCTCGGTTATACCAGAGGTTGAAACATCAGGGAGTAGTTCGTTGATCCCTCTGTAGTATCCGATGGTGAGTTAGTGGATATCCCTATGTTCTCGTAAGGTGAGCTACTGAGGTGGGCTGGTGCCACGTATATCTAGGAGTGTTATTCCTGGCGATGTTTCTACGATCTGCGCGATCGCGTAATCTGCATAGCAGTTGTTCGCAAGGACGACTTCGCGTATGCATTTTGATCCGGCAATAGACCGGAGTGTATAATAAACAACGTTGTCTTGCAGGTTCGCAGAGAAACTAAATCCGCATGTGTGAGCGCATTCAGTTCTGAGAAAATCGCTTCCAGGACGATACTGCTGTACGTCTCACGGTCGATGCTTGCGTAATCTTTGATTTGTAACCATTTGAGGGTCCGATTCTGTACTACAAACAGGCATACTGCCCTGATATCGTCGTTATATTGTTATCGTCGCCTACGGTTTCTAATTCGTATCACGGAGAATTATCGATTCTATCGAGATTACCGGAATAAATCGAGAGACTCGAATTCCAGCAAACCTTTTTCACCTGGAGGCGTCGAGTGCCCTCTCTCTTGTCTCTCGATCTCTTCATCGTCGGGATCGCGTAAGTCACGTCTGGGGGTATTGCGGGTCTCATTGTATACGGAAGAGTCGCTTTCCGTGAAAAACGCTGACTTTACACGTTCTATAATAACCGTCCTACTGGTATCGTTGATCTCTATGACTAACGTCTTGCCATCGTGGCTGCTATCAATTATCCTATGCGATCCTGTATAGGAACGGTGTAACGGAGTGTATTTGACCCCACGTTGTAAAAAGACGTGGGTGCATTCATACATATTATTAAAAATAAACGACTTGAGTTTATTCTTGTGTTTGACTGGCACCAGCCTCACCTCATGGATGTGTTCCTTAAACTCGCGAAGGAACGCACCTTCGTTTGGTTCTACATCCTCGGGAGTGTAAAAGGCTCCCGGGATACGCAAATGTATGCTGTAAAGGTACTCAGCCGGGCTTGATCCTGAGCTCCCCCTGACTCGTGCTCTGAGCCCAATCAGGAGGGTGGACAGGAGGCGTGGCCACTCAAGAATGTCCTCATGGCACATAAGTACTGCCTTGAGGTCCCGGTGCCAGCGGTCTAGTATGCCATTAGCTGCAGGGTGATACGCCGTTGTGCGCATCCTCTCGCATCTCACCAACTCGAGTAGCTCTTTGAAGAGCTGTGACTCGAACTGTGTGCCTTTATCTGTGGTGACATGTGTTGGTGTACCGAATCTGGCGATCCTGGTTCTGTGATCTTCGCGTTGGGGTGGGAGCTGTCATGGAAGGATGATATTAGCTCTTCCCGTATGCTTTTCGGCAGGTACGGTCTAATGGTATTTCCCTGTTTGTCGCAGTAGAAAGGTACGGGATTGTTGTCATTGAATAACAACTGTTTAAGTTTGAGCGAAAGATTGTGGTTACGCAGAATCCTATCCAGCTCAGGATCGACATCTTGCTGCTGGGTAAGCTTTTTCGCGTCGAAAAACGGAGGTAATCGAAAGGCGTCTATATTCGCTCTAACGCTTGCGTATTATGCGTCGGCCGCGTTTTCCGCGTAGTCCCAATCGAACGTTTTTGACGAACGAAATGTGTCGACCCTCGAAAGCGTGTCCACAACCGGGTTCTATACCCCTGGAATGTGCGTGATGGTCAGGCCAAACTGCGCCAGATATGTCCATGCCCTGCATCTGATTGCTGGTGCCTTGTTCTGGCTTTGTGCGAGAGCGTGACCAGTGGCTTATGGTCGGTGACCACATTAAAATGTTGGCCTTCTAAATAATAATAAAACTTACGGACAGCGTAGTAGATAGCTGTCAGTTTTCTATCGAATGCCGAATATTTACGCTGTGCGTCGTTAAATTTCTTGCTGAAGAAAGCGACGGGCCTCCAGTCCGCGTCATCTATCTTCTGCTCAAGAGCCGCGCCCATTGCGATATCAGATGCATCCGTAACTAAGCGGATTGCCGCTTTTTCGCCCGGGAACGCGAACTGTGCTGTATTGCAGATCGCTTTTTTGCATCTGTCGAACGTTTCGGCGCCTTCCCTGTTCTATTTAATAGGTCAGGAGTCTTATTTCTTTGCGCCTATCAAGAATTGGGTCAGGGGCCGCACTTATTAAGTGCCCTAGGATTTTTAATTGAGATTTTCTTATCTCGCACTTGTCCGTGTTTAATTGGAGATTATATTGATCTACACTTTTTAATACTAATACTAAATCGAAGTTGCGCTTATGGCTCTCTGGGTCGTCCGATGCGTTGACTATATCATCGATATAAAAGAACACGCAGCGTAAGACGCCGAGTGCGCTATCTATTTACCACTGGAAGATTTGGACTGCGTTTCTAAACCCGAATGGCATAACGTTCCAGTTGAAGAGGCCGAACGGCGTTATAACGGCCGTTGTCTCTCGGCCTTTTTCTGCAAAAGGGATCTGGTAAAACTCTTTTTGGAAATCGAACTTGGAAAAAACTGTTTTACCATTTAAGAAATTTGGGAAGTCCTGTAAATGGGGTATGGGATATTTATCAGGAATTATCATCGTATTTAACCGTCTATAGTCCCCGCAGATTCTCCACAAATTGCTTTTTAGCGGCCGCGAGTTTTTCTGGGCTGAGTCGCTTCCTGAGGCTGAGTTTTTTCGTTTTGATGCGATGGTACACACCTCTGTCGACGAGCTTTGACTCTTGTTCGGCGCCTATGACGCGAGGGTGATTTTGTAATACCGGCGCATAGGGGCTGTTCGGGTCAATCGCACGAACCGTCGACGTTAGCACCGATCGGGCGCAGCATTTGTACTATTTCTCCCGTATCTATGTGCGTTAACTTTCGAAATCGTAGATAGGGTAGTAAATGAAAATTCGTGATAAAATCACAACCTATAATCGGATGTCTGACATTTGCGGCGATGAAATTCCAGGTCAATTTTTCTTTAAAGCCTGCATTGATCGTAATATTATGCAGTCTGTATGTCGTGATGGTCGTATTATTCGCGGCGTATAAACTGGTAATTCCCGATTCTTTGGGATTGCGCGCGGTCTATGGATTCTTCACTGGTACTACAGAAACGTCTGCGCCCATGTCGATCAGGTAGACGATTCCTGACATTTTATCGGTGAGGTGAAGATAATTAGTGAAAATGAGCGTGAATGCTATTTCCGTAGCTTCACGCTCGATTAGTTTTCCGACGGCTTAGTCGGTATCTTCGACGCAAATTCCGCGTAGCGGTTGTATTTTTCGAAGCAGTATTTAGGCGCGTTGCCGTCATTGAAATGCCCTTTATACATTTCGTTCACTAATTGCGGTTCTCATGGTTTTTCTATTTTCTTCGGAATTTTGGCCGGGGTAGTACGAATTATGTCGCTCGGTAAGCGGCTCGTCAATATTTCGAATTTCTCGTTATCCAACGTTATGCTTTTACCGTAAGCATCATTTGAAATACGTTAAACCATCCTGCGGCTTCCGCTTTTACGAAATTAATAAACCGGACGGATTTTCCCGATCGCGGTTCGTTAAAGTCGTTTAGGGGTTAACCAGTTGTAAGTTTTCGGCGTTATCATGCCTATCGGCCGGGTTATCGATTCTCTCACGGAGGTTAATGATGACCGCACTCAGATCCTCGATCTGTCTGCAAAGGTTAATATTTTCCTCCCGCAGCTCCACGAGGTGCTGCTCCATCTCAAGAGAGCGATTATATCTGAGGATATCGTTGGGGAGCCAGAGGTTCTGGTTCTTCGACGCGCTTGTGCCCATGTTTGGAAGTGCGGAATTCGACGCATCAAAGATCGTCGTCGCGTTAGCCGACACGGTAATTACCGCTGGATCTACTTACGAATTTATATGCACCTTATCGGGGTTGTTGCCGCTTCTTAGCGGGGTACTGATTAGCGCGGGGGTGTTCTCGCTATCGAGTTTCCGATGGGTATTCTGGGGGTTCCGATGGGATTCATTATATTTTCCTGTTGTATTATATTTGTCTGTCGTAGTCTTGTCAGAGTTTACGTCACACATTAATCTACTGGGACACTCGTAGTCTCCCTTACAATGAGGTTGAACACGCTGAACTACCTTATTAACTAATCGATGTCTTCACTTAACTGAACCTATCTAAGTGTGCATCTCTTAACTACTATTGTTCTGCTTTATGCAGTTATTTCGCTCACACGGGACAGAGGTTGCCCAGACTCACAATTGCGTTCATGAAACGCTTGTAGACTTATAGGCTATAACTGGCTCTAGTTCCTACACGGTTTTATTATCCATATATATTATCTATATATCTTTATTCACATTTAGAAAAAATAAATTTTTTTATAATTATGAAATTCAAATAACTAGTACCAATTTTTTGGTATATAATAAAAACCATTAGATAACAATGTGAGGTATGAAACTGAACAGTTTAAAACATCATTCATTGTTAATACGGTATATTCTAAATTTACGTGATCATATATTTGAAAATTTATCATATTAATAATCTTGTAATTGTTGACATAAAATTGAAAAAATTTTTTTTATTTATTAAAATTTTCGATACTATGAAAAATATACGACCATTTTTCGAAAAATCTACCAAAACACTATTTTCCAAAAAAATTTTTGTCATTAAAAAGAATCGATTTAATTGTAATTATGCTTTGTTTGTAATCTAATAGTTATATATATTTTGTATAGTCCTTTAGAAATGTAGTAAGAAATAAACTTTGTAAGTTTGATAAATATTTTTCAATGAGAACTTTTAAATATTTATAAATATCGTAATTATATGTGAACTTCATGCAATGTTATTTATTTTTTTATGGAATTAAACGAAGATTCTAAACTTTATCGTCTTTCGGTATTTTATGAGCAATCATCAAACACAAATTATCAATAAAACATAGCATTTTTGATTAAAATATAATTATATAAGAATATTTCAGACGGAGATGTGGAATTTGAACTGGTTTATTTATATTGTATTTTAAAGCATTATCACATGGGCATAAGAAGTACAACTGCTTTTCAACGCTTGTTGTAGAACAGTAAAAACATGTAAAAAGAAACTTTTGTTTATAGGTACATCGCTGGGATAATCGCACTGAACACATAAAATTATATACTTAATGATAAATTATTTCTAAGAAATTCCAATTCAAACTAATACAAAGTTTGTCCGGTAAGTTGAAGCGTAACGATACCTTTTTAATGATAACTAATAGATAACTAAAAAGGTAAAGTAGCAACACCTTTTTTATGATAACTAAAATTATACTATAAAAAGGCAAAGTATGAGTAAAAATTAATAAATATTTTTTATTGATCTTACAGTCCAATCAATCCAATCTAAAAATAAAAATAAAAATAAAATAAAAATTAAAAATTAAAATTAACTTAAAAATTAAATTAAAATTATAATGACAGTCAGACTGTCCTTGTTTACATTCACCCCCGTAGACTAATCTGAAAATAAAATATTAGCTGAAAAAAATCTTTGTTAGTAAAGTGCAATCTGACTGTCCACAACATCCTTACCTAATTGAAGATCTGTCCAACGTTTCGAGCTCGCTACGGCTCCTCATGAGGGACTGGAGAAGAGTTACTGGACTGGACTCCACTAAACGTTGGACAGATCTTCAAATAGGTAAGGGTGTTGGGGACAGTCAGACTGCACTTTACTAACAAAGAATTTTTTCAACTAATATTTTATTTTCAGATTAGTCTACGGGGGTGAATGTAAACAAGGACAGTCTGATCGTCATTATAATTTTAATTTAATTTTTAATTTAATTTTAATTTTTAATTTTTATTTTATTTTTATTTTTATTTTTATTGTTATTTTCATTTTTAGATTGAATTGATTGGACTGTAAGACCAATAAAAAAATATTTATTAATTTGTATATGGGCAGTCGACATAAGTACAATTAAATTGTTTCAAAGTAAGAGTACCTTTTTCACGTGACTTAAAGTAATATGATATGGCACCCGTAAAGTAACTAACTAAAGTTTTCCTATAAATGTCGTCATTTAGATATCTTTATAGAAATGCTTTATAGAAACCTTAACTCAACTTAACTTAAATAGAAATCAAATACTTTACAGTTATATATGCTAACGGGGCGAACACAGTTTCTACTTCTTTTCTCTAACCTCCACAAGTTGAAACGTGAAACGATGTATCAAACCTGAATCCATTTTGGACCCACAAATTGTAAATATAAAGTTTTGAGGGTGTGTTTCAAGTTTCAACGGTTTTTCATAGATAAGAAGTAAAAGAGAGCACCAGATAAAGTTGTTATAAAAAAACTGTATTAATAAATATGAAAACTATGTATGTGTGATCTGATCATAATGGTGCATTGACGGCTCATAATAGATTATTATGGTCTGTTGAAGCGGTTGTAAAGTTTGAATTTATGGTAAACTGAACGACAAAATTATTTACAATATTGGGTAATTATCAAATCATATCATCATATCATATTATATCATACTAATTTATAAACACAAAGTGTATTTTTATTTGTACGAGTTCAACAAAAAAAACTACTAACCGATTGTTCTGAAATTTAAAATATATATTCTACAACATTTTCGGAAGAACATAGGCTATATATTTTTTTCAAATTCAAGAAAAAATAAAGGTAGTTACTTTGCCAACAATCCCAAAACTATATATTGTGACCGTCATTTCGCGATGTTACAATTAAATGTTACAAATATCGATCGATATATCGACCGAAGCCGACTCGCATTCGGCGCGACGCAATGCTAACGCGTGCGGCGAGTGCCAAGGACTCGAGAGAGACGCTTCGAAACAGCTGAACAGTGCAGATGCGTTTTTTGGCTACTAAGCTACCACTTTGTCGGCCATACGCCATTACGATTTGAAGCAACTACCATACCGGGGAACAACCAGTGAACCAACTACGAGGACGACTGTCTTGCTGAGAAGTGACACCAATTTGAGCCGACAACGAGAACAGCGCCAAGGTCTCCCTTTCGCCATCTTGGACGCCAGGCGCTGCAGGAGAAATGACGTGTTGCCGCCGTTCACGAGCACCCGCAAGAATGAGCACCGTCGACAGCCAGGAGGCCATGTCGCGACAAGTACAGTCCTGATATTTATCCGTGTATTAGTATTACAGCTTCTCTAACATACTCGTACCTATTCGTCCCCTCTTTCAATGACAGATTACTAATGTAAAGTCACGCGCCTCATCTCGTGTACGCAGTACAATGCCACTGCGCGAACCTCAGTTGAACCCGTTCAGGAATTTAAGTTACTAGCCACCGTGTAAGTTACCAGAGATATTGTCGTGCGTGTAAAGCCCTCATATGAAATGTTTGTTATGTAAATAAATTATGAGTATAATGAAATTGACGTAAGTATGATTTCTTGTTCTTTTACCCTTCCCCCTACCGCTGCAGCATTCTGTTTTTGGCTTCCGACGAGGCAGCAGAACAGTCACAGTAAGTTATAGCTGTGTGCGCAGACGCGCATATATATATATATATATATATATATATATATATATATATATATACAAGCATCCTCCATCTCGTGTTCTCGGGATAATAAGTTAACCGATTTCCAAAGCACTTCAATAATATCTGTATGAAAAGTATTCTATGTATAAATTTATATTTCTATAGGTAATTTACTTATCATTGCTTCTATATAAAAAGCTGCTTCAAAGCAGCGCTCGCTTCAAAAAGACGATATTTCGCAGACCATTTTATACGATATATATATATATATATATATATATATATATATATATATATTAGGTTGTCAAATATCTCCCTTCCGCCTTTTTATCTTATGAATTTCGCGGCTATTTACAAAGCGCTACGAAGCTCGTATCTGGAAATACTATAAATCATTTGAAAGGTCTTGGCATAACGCTCAAAACGACGGTATGCATGATTAGTTTGGATATTGCGTTCAAAAGTAATAGACGTGTAAACATGGAGTTCACTAACGCCGAAATTCTTGTTATTTTAAAGTTTTCCTTTGTCAAAGGTAAATCCGCTAGAGAAACTTTCCGTGAGATTAGTGGTATTTTGGGGGATGGCACACTATCACTTCAAACCGCAGAGGAATGGTTTAGACGATTCAGAGCCGGTGAAAACGACATCATGGATAAGCCAGCCGGCGAAAGCCCTGTGACAACGAATTCCGATCAAATCATGGAATTTATGGAGTTAGACCGGCATGTGGCATGTCGTGACATCGCTCAGGAGATGAGAATTAGTCACCAAACATTTTAAACCATCTGCAGAAGACTGGGTACAAAAACGCTTGATGTTTGGGTGCCGCATGATTTGACGCAAAAAAAATCTTCTGAACCGAATCAATGCCTGCGATGTGCTGCTGAAACGGAACGAACTCGACCCATTTTTGAAGCGGATGGTGACTGGCGATAAAAAATGGATCACATACGACAATATCAAGCGAAAACGGTCGTGGCCCAAGGCCGGTGGACCGTCCCAAACAGTAGCCAAGCCAGGATTGACGGCCAGGAAGGTTGTGCTGTGTGTTTGGTGGGATTGGAAGGGAATAATCCACTATGAGCTGCTCCAATATGGCCAGATGCTTAACTTTACCGTCTACTGTGAACAACTGGACCGCTTGAAGCAGGCTATCTACCAGAAGCGTCCACAATTGGCTAACAGGAAGGATGTAGTGTTCCACCAGGACAACGCCAGACCACACACTTCGTTGATGACTCGTCAGAAGCTACGGGAGTTCGAATGGGAGGTCTTAATGCATCCACCATATAGCCCGGACATAGCGCCAAATGATTATCACTTGTTCCTGTCCATGTCGAACGCGCTTGGTGGTGTAAAGTTGGCCTCAGAAGAAGTTTGTGAAAAGTTCTTGTCTGAGTTTTTCGCAAATAAGGAGAGGGGTTTCTACGAGAGGGCTGTCATGAAGTTGCCGTCTAGATGGAAACAGACTATCGAATAAAATGCTGCATATTTGAAGCAAATCCGACCACTGTAACACTTTTTATAAAGCATTGAATGAAGAGCAAAAAAGCGGAAGGGTGATATTTGACAACCTTATATATATATATATATATATATATATATATATATATATATAACCTCCGATATTCTATAATATTCTACACATATATAATATACATCTTACATACGGCTGCTACGACAAAATGTTGTAGTTTAGATTTCAGATGGCTATTCCAAGTTTTATTCGGGAGGTAGAATACGATTTCCAGGTGTATCGAGACCATTTCTATGAGGAATTTCGTTTCTGCACGATAGAATACGTTATGAAATGACATATAGATCGTTTTGTGTTCGGGAGGTAGAACACGATGTCCAGGTGTCCTGAGACGATTTCTACGAGGTATTTGGTGTTCAGATGATAGAATACGCAACCCCCCGTAGAGGCCGTTGCGTCATACCTGGACACCCTTTTTTACCGCCCAAATACGAAATTTCCCATAGGAGTAGTTCCAAGATACCTGCACATCGTATTCTAGTGCCCAAACACGACAAATCCCGTATAAGTCGTTCCGCGACACCTGAATATCGTATTCTACTTACCTAAGGAATATTTTATTTGATTAGGTTCCATGACTGACCGTCGCCAATCTATCTTCCACCTTGGCCGGAAAATGTAATAAAATGAATGTATTCGTTCTAATAATATTTTTATTATATAAATACTTTATTATATGTACACCATTGTAATTGGCTCTAGCATTATACTTCCATTTCTTGAGTTGCTATTAGTAAATAATAATTGTGATAAGCCAACTATCAGTTTGGTTAATGGTATTCAATGATAAATTGAGTTAATAAATAAATAAATAAAAAATAATTTTAATTATTTATTGGTCATGAACACTGTGAAGATAGCAGGGTCCAATCTAGATATATGATAATTAATAAAGAGCACATTGCAGTAGAATACTTAATTTACGATTTGTCCAGGTAGTACAAACTCATTGTGAACCACCTATTTGCTGTGAAAGAAGCAAATGAACATGGTTTTCACTTTGGACTTACTGAATCTCGCCTTCTGACCTTGGCGCTCCAGGGGACAGCCACTATTGGCTTTGTCGTTTCGTTATATTGAAAGAACGTACTTTTATCACCTGTAATAACTGAATCGATAAGAGTCGGATCACTTTCAACCTGCTCGAGAGAATCTTGAGCGATGCGCATTCGGTGGGTATTTTGCTCATCTGAAAAGATCTTCGGTACCATCTTTGCGCACAACTTTTTCATTGCGAAATCTTGGGTTAAAATATTTCTAACTGTTTTCCGGTTAATATTTAACTTGACAGCGAACAGTTGAACGATCAGTCGTCCGTCTTGACAAACAAGGACGCGAACCTACAGCGGATTCGCGTCACTTCGCACTTGAATTGGCCTTCCGCTCCGCGCCTCGTCTTTGACGCTCTCTCGGCCTTTTTGAAAATCGGCATTGTTGATAAGTTTCTGTCGCGGTTTCGCCGAATTTCGCACAAAATTTTATTGCACACCGTTGCTCTAAATTTCTTTGTACCATTTTCGTGACATGGATTACTCGCGCATTGTTAGAAAACACTAAACAGTTGGTGAGAAATAATCGTAAGGTAATAATAAATATAATAATAAATAATAAAAATAATCGTCAAGGTCTCAGTCGGGAGAGTAGGGATCTACTATTACGGTGGCGGAGTTACAGGTTCGCAATGTCACCACAGACCGAGAAATAAAATTGTTCGCATTACTTGTAACATTTCGTTCCTGGTGAGAGCCACTTCGTGCTCAGGTTCAGCCCACCTCGGCACCTGAGCGTACAACCCACCATCAGGCTCTTTTGCTCCACCAGTCACGAAATATTCTTCTTTTTCTTTTGACTTGCATAAGCCTTGCTCTGGTTCAGCCCACCTCAGCACCTGATCGTTCAACCCGCCGTCAGGTTTGCTCGTGCAATTTCGTTTAAATTTCCGTTATTATTTACACTATAGGTTTGGTCTACGTTTAACCCGCGTAAACCCTTGGTCGCTCAGCCCGCCACCAATTACCTACAGTATAAATGTTTAGTCAAACTCAATTATAACTCTCGCTGAACCCGCCAGAGTTTTAAATTGAGTCCTCGTTTATTATTTATAGATAATAAATCAATTTCTTTTAAATCAATCAAGAACGAAAAATTAAATTCTATAATGGAGCTGGGTTTCTTTTATAATTTATTTAAAGCGAACCTTTCTTTCTATTTAACAAAATATTTATTGATAACAAAAATATAATTACAACATCAGAAAAAATATAAAAGTACAAAAATTTCATTTATTATAAATAACTGACTTGAATTTTCGTTTACTACGCCGCTGCGCCTTGCCCCGTTTCTTTAAACATAAGGGTAGTCCGTTAGCCACGATCCGCTGTAATACAATTTAAAATTTTTAAATATAATCATCAATTTATTACATTTCATATCAATCATATTTTAAATATTTAGCCTCGCATGGCTTTACGAAATATTTAAATTAATCTGTATATTTAAATTTATTGGGTTTTTACGTCGCATTCCTGAATCTCACCCTGAGTGTCCGAGAACATGACGTCCGCTATTGCGCCGACGACAGGTTCTCCTCCATTAGCCGATTTCGAGGCCACCAGCACACTGAGTTTTACATTTTGTGCGTCGCTATTTAAGTTTTGAGACAAAGAGAGAGAGCGACCCCCACTCTGCGATCGTTCCTCTCTCACCAGTGCTTGGCCCTTACCGCACCGTGCTCGCCGCACCGTTTACTGCCCGCGGAGCTCGCATCGGCCCGTAGAGAGAGAGAGAGAGAGAGAGAGAGAGAGAGAGAGAGAGAGAGAGAGAGAGAGCGTTTTCTCGAGCGTCTTCGGGCGCGCTCGGTTTTTCTTTCTCTCTCTAATCTGTTCGCTTTTCCGCGCGATTCTTCTCGCGCGATCGATGACTTTATAGGAATTATATATTGTATTATAATACAATATATAATTCCATTACTTTACATAATTCATTATTATACATTATAACAATTATTATTTATTATATTTTCAACTCGTTTTTATTTATTAATTAATAAATATGTGCAAGCTTATGGCTCGTCTCATGCTTAAAAATCTGATCTCGTATATATGTATATATATGCATATTACATATGGCTTCTACAGAGGAATATATACTTTTAAATTCGGGCGGTAGAAAAATAAGTCCAAATTTCTCGAGACGACTTCTACGGGGATTTTCATGTTCGGAGGCAGAATATGTGTCGGAAAGACTGTCATAGAGAGTTTCGTATTGGGAAGATATAATACGATGTCCAGGTGTCCTGGGACGACTGCCATGGGTAGTTTGATGTTCGAATGATAGAATATGAATCTCCCCGTAGAAGTCGTCCATCATATATGGACATGATCTTCTTCAGTCCAAACACGCTACTCCCCGTACTTGGATATCGTATTATCAGTTATAAAACTCGCCATAAAAGTTGTCTACACATACCTGGAGATTGTCTTATGTCGTCTGAACACGAAACTCCCCGCAGAAATGATCTCGAGATATCTACACATAGTATTCTACCGTCTAATGACGAAACAGTTCGTAAAAATGGTCCCGACACAAATGGACATTGTATTCCACCGTACGAAGATGAAACTCCTTGTAGAAACCATCGCCAGGCCCCTGGGCATCATTTCTTTTGTTCAAATTGAAAAAAAAGCATAGCCTATATCACTCCGAAGATAATATAACGTTTAAACCTAAATACATAAGTTGTCTTCACAAATGAATTTAGTATGATTCGACATAGAATCGTCTTATAAGATAACACGGAGAGAGAGTGAGAGAGAGAGAGAGAGAGAGAGAGAGAGAGAGAGTGAAAGAGGGAGGGAAATAGATTCCCACATAAGAAAAAATAAAATATACAAAAGATATTCATAATGTGGTTAGTTTAGGATACTAAGCCCAAAATTGGATATAACCATTCATATTTTTTTCCTTTTTAAGGAGTCTTTGAATGCTATTTATGCATTTCCAATGTCTGTTCAGCAAGAATAATCCTGGAGAACGGCCACCGAAATATGTGCGACTGGACACAAAACCCATGTCATTAATGCCAACAGCCTGGAATTGTTATTCACATTACTTCAACCTGGACGTTAGTCTTTGCGTGGTCCATTCACAGTCATTTATTTCATGCTAGAATCTCATGCATACTCGCAACTGCATTCACTCTTCACAGTCTTTCAAACATCCAAACATCCATCTGCTCTTTTGCTCCGTTTCCTGATTTAACTCGATCACGATGTCCTCGTCGGTCATAACACAGTCCAGATCCAAGAATTCGAGTGTTACTCTGAAGATCAGTTCTTGCACGTGTCCTGTCTGCCCAACGGCGTCTTAGAACCATAACCATTCATATTAGTTCGCCTGGTATTAATAGTTTAAACAGATTACTTTGGATTAATAAATATTTTTATCGGTCTCACAGACTTTATAATATAATATATTAGCAAAAATAATGACAGCCAGACTGTTTTTGTTTATATTCACCCCCAATAAATTATATTAAAAATTAAAAATTATAAATAAAAATAAAGTAATAAATAAAATAAAAATAATAAAAACAATATTCTATGTTAGTAAAAGACAACCTGACTGCCTCCACAGCTTTAAATTTAGATTCACCTTTCATGTCCGATGTTTCAAAACGCTACGGTTCATCCTCAGGAACTAAAACAAATTGAAAAACCCAGCATGCCACCTTTATACTCCATCGCCACTGAAAATTTATTGGCATAATATTTATAGAACCTCCACCTTCTTAACTTAAATGCGAAATATAAATTTTATATTAATAAGGAATAATAAGTGTTGTCCAATTTACTTGATTCAATCATTAAATTTACATTATTGGGATTCTTCAAAATATGAATATTTTCAAGAGTATCTTTGAGAGTTATAAATCTGATCCACTCTCTCTGCAATTATTTTATCTATAAGGTTTATTAAATAATCATTGTTAATGAATATCTCTTTAACTAATGTTAAATTATCTTTTCTAAAATCTTTGCATGATAATTTGATTGCTCTGTCAACGACTCCATTTACAGTACCTATCTTGTTTCCGAATAGATAGTGTGAGTTAAAATTTAATAACCTATCTAACCATGTAGGTTTTCTGTACCAATTGAATTATACTTTGTTATTGCTAACTCTAATAACATATTTTTCATTTTTGAATTTTTAATATAATTGATTGTAGTAATAAGTTTTATTTCAGATTCTTCGGGGTGAATATAAACAAGGACAGTCTGACTGTCATTATTTTATCTAATATATTATATTATAATGACTGTAAGACCGATAAAAATATTTATTAGTTTAATTCAGAACATAAGTACAATTTTTAATTCAGATTATTTTGAGTTGCTATTCGACATAATTCAAGACGCCGCCTATCGGCCGCTGGTGAAACTGATTGCTAAGACAGTTAACTGTGCTCTTTATTTATTGATGAAAGTAAAATGATTTTCAATAAAAACATAGCCTATATCCTTCCAAAGATAATATAGAATATATATTTTGAATATTGCAGCAATCGATTTAGTAGTTTTTTTGTTTAACGTGTACAATCAAAAATACATTTTGTGTTTGTTAATTATTATATCAAATGATATAATAACATAATTTGATAATTATCCAATATTGTACATAATTTTATAGTACTCGGTACCATAAATTAGCACTTTACGGCCACTTCAGCAGCCCATAAGTAATCTATTACGAACCGATAATATACCACTAATTTCAGATCACGCATGTCACACCGAATAAATAATATAGCTATTGGCAACTTAAATATAATATGTGACACTAGTGGTGGAGAGGATAACTAAAAAAATGGCAGACAATGGTGTTATAGAATTACACGAGATTATTGCTTAGATTAGTAAAATTTCGGACTTTTTTAAAACTTTAAAAAAAAATGAAATCTAGGAAATATTATAGCTGTTTTGAGACTATAAACAAAGCATCCTAGAGTTCTTACTGCACCATCGAAAGAGTTTTATAAGGGGAGATTGCTGTTAAGAACTCAACATTTTATAGCACTATTAAGTTTTGATGTATGCTTGATTCTAAAGTTGCTAAAATTCCTTTGGTGATATTGAAGTGGTGAACAAGAATAAAAAGTTCATCAAAATAATAAAAATTAAATGAGATAACAAAACAGTCATTTATGTCTATAATGATAATTTTATTTCTAAAAAAAGACATGTATATCAATTATTGAAAGTGATAAATCTATTTAAAAAATTATTTTTATTAAAATTCTTTTTTTGTTACATCATGTGTTTAATGATGTAACAAAAGTGACGACCGAATATATACGGCCGCACAAATAATTATATTTTTCAATTATTCAATATATCGCAAAGTACTATAGTAGTAATACATACACACTAAATACAATACGGAAAACGATAGCAAAAAATTATAGCGCGAAAACCGGACAAAAATACATAATAATCACGCAAAATCGAAGAACGACACAAAAAAACATTGAACGTAATAAGTAATAAGTAATAAAAAACATCGACAAACCCGAAAGAGAGCGAGCACGCAATATCTACTCTCTCTCTCTCTCTCTCTCTCTCTCTCTCTCTCTCTCTCTCTCTCTCTCTCTCTCTCTCTCTCTCTCTCACTATTGCCGAGTAAAGGTAGAAAAGCATGCGAGACGGAATACACTTCGTGCGTAAGTTTTCATTAAGCCGCAAGTTTTCAGTGGTAAGCTTCAACAGACATGCGGAGCGGTTCTATTAGGGAAGGGCATATAAGTGCTTGTATGTTTAATGATTTAGTATAATTGGGATTTCCGACTACCGTATTTCTCTCAGAGCAAACTGCACATCTGTAAGAATCAGCCATGTATTAAACATGTAAGGGCTACCCCCACTCCGACTAGATACCTAGCAGTGATGTTCCTGTTCTAATAAGTAATATTCTAATTACTCTTCTGGTGGACGTGTAAGCAGCAACGTCGATTCGTTTATACAATAAAGAACATCACTATTCGCGTATACTTAAGTAGATTTAATAATATTGACAATAATATAATATTCATTTCCTGACTAAAGAAATTTAGTACAAAATTTCGGTGTAACTTATTATATATATATATATATTATCGAAATCTAACAATTCCTATACGTTCGTGTATACTCTGTGTCTAATGGGTGTACCCGTGTAAATGCCCGTATAATTTATATATACATACCCTCACAATTATAAGTGAGTTAAATTAATATTTCGTTAGAAATTAAATTAGACGAAATAATATAATAAAATAGCATTAAAATCGGTACCATAGATTAATACGTGAATTATAATATACCAAGATTATCATGAGATAGTATTATGTATATAAAATATTTAGTTACTTGAGGCATCATAAATATTATCACGCAGGACATGGGAAAACAAGCAGGAAAAACAAGTGCGTACGGAGTGTCCTAGACAGCTACACCGTTGACTATAATAAAAAAGTTTTAACGCACATTACAAAGTTGTAATAAACTTTAATAAGTTTTCGACTGCTCCAATCTCAAGTAGTTTTTGCTACATTGTTTCAAGAATGTTTAATTAATCCAACACGATGATAAATTATAAAATAATTTATTCAAATTTTGCTTTATATATACGTAAAATAGTAATGTTACAAAATAAGACATGCAGTAGTCACTCAATGCGATACGGTTGGCGTAGTACTGGTTGCTCGCATTGCGTAATATTTGTCGAGTTGTGCACATTTTCCAACAGATGTTCATTTGTGGATTTGAGCTTGAATGTATCAAAACTTTTGTTGCTTAATATACAGGGTGTTTGAAATGTTTCGGACCACCCCCCCACTTATAACGAACAGTAAGCACTTCGAAAAAAAAGTTAAATACAAAAGTTGTTCAGTTTTGAAGGTTGAACTAAATGGTGACCTTAGATTTGTTATTTATCATCACTTTCAAGGTCATTTGAAGGTCATCTCCAGTTTTTTTTTTAAATAGAGAGCCCTAATTTTTATTTCAGATTCTGAAAGAGCACAAAATTTTACATTTGGATATGTATCCACGTTATAGCTCAAAGTGACCTACAGAGGTCATTTAGGGGTTAAATGATTATTTAGTAGCAGAAAATCAAGTAATCCCGATTATTAAGAACTTTGAGTATATCTGACCAATACTAAAATAATTTGATTTTGTAAGACAAACTTTATAGTAGCATTAAATTGACATTACTCTTGATTTTCAAGGTCATTTGAAAGTTATCTTCGGCTTATTAAAAAGGGAATCGTTTTGTATTGCCGCCGATGATCTTGCCTTATTTACCTGGACCACTCATGATGTTACCTTCATTAGTTGTACCTCCCGTGCCTGAGTAATATGAGACTGTTTAATCCATTCTAATACATCCTCATCATAAGCCCTAGACACCATTCTTAGTGAATTGGTGACTAAGAGCAGACAATGGTGATTATAAATTTTTTTAATGAATTCTAGTTCAAATGCAGACCTAAATATGTATGCAGTATCCGCTGATGATCTGGAAAACTTATACAAAGTCACTTGTCACATTCTCTATCCTGATGAGATGCAGCGTAAAATATTCAAGAGAGAAATCGAACATTTGAATGAACGTCAGTGTCAATTACACCTTCTACAATCCTAATGCAGAATTTAGCGCTGGTGCAAACTGGAGAATTACAATTAGGAGGCTTAATTTGGAAAACTAAAGTTAACCTTTAAATGGCCTTGAAAATTATGGGCAATGTCAATTTAACGCCACTATAAAGTTTGTCTTACAAAATCAAATTACTTTAGTATTGGTCAGATACACTCAAAGTTCTTAATAATCGGTATTTTTCAATTTTCTGCTACTAAATAGTCATTTAACTCATAAATGGCGTCTAGGTCATTTTGAGCCATAACGTGGATATATATCCAGATGTAAAATTTTATGTTCTTTTAGAATCTAAAATAAAAAATAGAGGTCTCTATTTAAAAAACTGAAGATGACCTTCAAATGACCTTGAAAATGATAATAAATAATAAATCTAAGGTTACCATTTAGTTTAACCTTCAAAACTGAACAACTTTTGTATTTAACTTTTTTTTTCAAAATGCTTACTTTACGTTATAAGTGGGGGGTTCGAAATATTTTGAACACCCTGTATATCTGGTAGCGATAGTGGAGCTTTCCAGTGGTTGGATAATCCAACTGGTTACGTAAAGACTGGATGCAATGATTTGTACAGAAGTGTTCTTCTATAAGCGGATATCTTCTTTGATTACACATTTCCTGGACTGGACTCTCTGGTTGAGCCCAACATGGACACAGACGTCCAGATTGGAGCCAATCAGTATGCTATCTGGGTATCTGTCATTAGAATTGTGTTGCGCATTTTCAGATAAGCGTGAAAGGAAGGACCTATTATCTCGTCGATATTATCATTATCAATAATTGTGGACGCACCTATAAGTCGAAGCAGTAGAAAAAATAGTCCGAAATAAAAAAGAAAAAAAATATCGTGTAATGTCGTGACTATGTTACAACTGTGACAAAGCAAAAGGTGTACGAATAATAGTTAAAAAATTAAAAGGTAGGATAACAAGGAACACAATTAAAACGTATTAACGAGTTGAAAAATAACATTTATAAGATAAACATCGTATATGCTGCCTGCTAGAGAAATCAAAAACAAATAATTACTTACAAAAGTTCAACAAAAATTTGTGTAAAAAACGCATTTGGTTAAAATTAACAATCACTTGATTTTTTGATTCTTGCATTTGATTTTTGCGGAATCTCTTGATAGCTTTTATTGCACGAAAAAACAAAAAGAGAAGACAAATAGGAGTTGTGAGAACAGAAACAACTCGTAGGTGAAGGCCACTCACACGAGGGCTTACATGAAGGAGCAGGACATTCCGGAGTACCTGGAGGGCTGCGGATTGTCAGCTGCGGCCAGCGATAATATGCCTGAGGCATGCGATCTCAGAGAAGCTAATATCCAGGTTAGAAAATGACTAATTCTTTACATTCATCATTATCTGCATTTTTTTATAAATTCTTAAAAATAAAAGTCTTTGAAAATTGTTATTTCTATTTAAATAATTATTTTATTATTAGTTAAAATATATTGGTTTTGATAACATCACTAATGATATCTTATAACTTCAAAAATTTAATGAAAGAAATTTTAAATGTTTTATTTCTAAATTTTTAATCGAATATTATATTAAACTTTTTAAGATACTAATTACTAATATAAATTTTATTATATTTCTCACCAACAAATAATAATTTTATATCAAAATTTAATTTATACTATAAATTTTTATGCTTGTTTTAGTAAATATTAAAAGTTATTATTTTTTTAAATAATGATTTTAATTTTCATAAATTTTAATTCAAATAATGATGACAAAATCTAATAATCGTAGTAAAGATATATATAAGTCTATCTTATTTTATTAAATATTTTCTTTTAAACATTAATATTTTGTCATGAGTATCCAATTTTTTTACATATATTAAGTATAAAATATTTTTGAAGAAGAATATTATGTTATTAAAATATTTTAAAAAATGCTTGTTTAGTTATAAAATATTCAAGTACAACAATTAGGATGATCATCACAAACCATTTAATTATATGTAGTTGTCAATATTTCAACTACGAAAATAAATCCTTTCCAAACCTTAAGGTGGCTTGATCAGATTTTAAATATTATTAGCATTATTATTAGAAAATTACATAATATATATTAAGTAATCAGATATTGAATATCAAAATTAAGAAGACAAATAAAAATTGTCTAAATTATATTTTTACATCATGCTTTGTGTAAAAGGGATGAAAATTATTTTTAAATTATTTAAATTAATCTATGCATTATATTAATGTCTTACTATCTTTAGATAACTAATTGGAAATAGAAGATTATTTATCGAGTTTCATTTCCATACCAAAAAATAGTGACTCAACATTTAAACTGTTTAAAAAAATAAAGCTAAAGTTTATTAAGTTTAGGATGCTATAGTTTAAATTAGTTTATCAGTTGTAATGTGACATATAGTTAATATATGAATAATAATAAGAAATTTATTATGTGTAAAATAAATTTAAATATAGATTATTTTTGAAAACTTGTTGGATCTTTGTATAATTTGGCCAGTGCTTCTATTTGGTACAGTCATACTTAATAGTGCTACTTCAAGGAACTGACTTAGAATTTTTTTAATTAGTACAAAATTTAACAGATTTAAATATTATCATTTGTTAAAATATGAATGACTCAGAAGTCATGTATCTGTGCCTAAGTTTATTATCAAACTAGTTTAAAATTAAAAATTAAAATTAATTTGATTTTAAACTTTGACATTGATACATCATTTTCTTAATCATTTGAATTTAATAAGCTGATGAAAATGTTTTAAATTTTTAAATTATGTAGTATTCACAATTAAAAAAAAAGAGAAAAATATATTAGTTAAGTGCTTAAGTTTTAGATACAACTTTTTTTGGAAGTTGAAACCTTAGCAATTACATATAATAAATTAGCTTGTGATGATCGTTGAAATTTTTCTAATATTAATTTTAAAAAACAATTATTGAAAAGTTATATAATAAATACAAATGATTTGTATTTTGTTTTATGAAATTAAATTATTCAATATCTAGAATATATTACATATTAATTGTTTTCATAAGAAGTACTTATTCTAGATTAAAAAATATTTAATTCAGTGATAGTTAAAACTATATGTGTATCGCAGTTTTCTAAATCTGTTACATTTTAATAAACAGCTTATACCAAATAATAACTATTTTAAAATTTGTACTGTGTATTTAAATTAAAACAGAAATATTTTTTAGTAAAAAATTTAAAGTAAAATAAAGTTTTTTTAATTAATAAATGTTATAAACTTATTATATTTTTTTATTTATTATCATTCATTTGAATTATTTTAATTAGGGTAAGGAGCAATCTAAGGAAAAAAAATTATCTAGTGCTTCTATATCTACTGGAGATACAAAGAAAACTGTTACAGTCAAACATCCTGAATCCAATAAACCTAAGCCAACAGCCAAGAAAGGTAAACCTATACAAGCTGACTTAGACGTTGCTAAAGAATTTGTAAGATGCAGAGATGAAAGCTTTAAAAGGCTTGATCTTAGTAAATCCAGTATTACAAACCTTCCAAGCAGTGTCAGAGATCTTACTCATTTAACTGAATTTTACTTGTATGGTAATAAACTAGTAACCCTTCCTTCTGAAATAGGATGTTTAACTAATTTAAAAACATTGGCTCTTAGTGAAAATTCTCTGACTAGTTTACCAGATACTCTTGAAAATTTAAGGCAATTAAAGGTCCTGGATTTGAGGCACAATAAGCTCAGTGAAATTCCAGAAGTTGTTTACAAACTTACTTCTTTAACTACATTATTTCTGCGATTCAATCGAGTTAGATATGTTAGTGATAACATACGATATTTAACAAATTTAACAATGCTTAGTTTAAGAGAAAATAAAATTAAAGAGCTTCCTGCTGGCATTGGAAAACTTGTCAATCTTGTAACATTTGATGTCTCACATAATCATCTAGAATACCTGCCTAAAGAGATTGGTAACTGTATTCAATTATCAACATTAGATTTGCAACACAATGAACTTTTAGATATTCCAGAAACAATTGGTAATCTTGTATCTGTTACTCGATTAGGCTTAAGGTACAATCGTCTATCTGGTATTCCCAAATCCTTAGCTAATTGCAAACTTATGAATGAATTCAGTGTGGAAGGAAATCAAGTATCACAATTACCTGATGGATTACTATCGAGTCTATTAAATTTAAAAACAATTACATTGTCTCGAAATGTCTTTACAGCGTATCCTTCTGGAGGACCATCACAATTTACAAATGTATATTCTATAAACCTTGAACATAATAAGATTGACAAAATACCTTATGGTATCTTTTCAAGAGCCAAAAATCTCACAAAATTAAATATGAAAGAGAATCAATTAACTGCCTTACCTCTTGATACTGGGACTTGGATAAATATGGTAGAACTAAATTTGGGTACTAATCAATTGGTAAAAATTCCAGATGATATTCAGTATCTCCAAAATCTTGAAATACTAATTTTATCCAATAATCTTTTAAAACGCATTCCTGCCAGTATAGCTAGTTTAAGTAAACTTCGAATACTTGATTTAGAAGAGAATAAAATTGAGACATTACCAAATGAAATAGGCTTCCTTAGAGATTTACAAAAATTAATCTTACAGTCAAATCAAGTAACTTCCTTACCAAGGGCCATTGGACATCTTACTAATCTTACACATTTAAGCGTTGGAGAAAATAATTTAAATTATCTTCCGGAAGAAATTGGTACACTAGAGAATCTTGATTCTTTGTACATCAATGATAATGCGAACCTTCATAATTTGCCATTTGAGTTGGCTCTTTGCACAAACCTCAGTATTATGTCCATTGAGAATTGTCCTTTGTCACAAATACCACCAGAGATTGTAGCTGGAGGGCCCTCGCTTGTTATTCAGTTTCTTAAAATGCAAGGACCATACAGATCTATGTAACAGAATGACAAATTTGAAGCACAGCGAATTTATAAACAATACATCTTCCATATTTTATTACTTTATTATAAAAAGCAATCAAGAGTTTAAATCTGGTATGGGTACTTTTATAACAAGAAAAAGGAATTCAATATTTAGACAAAGAATAAAATTAATATAAAACTTTAGAATTTTTCTTTTATTAATATATTAATATTTTAAAAATATAAAAATATTTTATATTAACTATAACTTATATCGTTAAAAATTTTATTTTTTAATTATTAAAATATGATTTGCAAATATAACTCATAAATAAAATTTGTAATTTCATTAATTTAGATGCTTATTCTTATTAGCTTGCAAATAGTTTTGTTTTTTTTTTAAACATGAAAGTGCCTACATCAGTTTTAAATGCTTTGCTTTAACAGAATAACAAGACCAAAAATCAACTCTTGTTAAGTAATATTATAATAAGAGTGCCATAATTAAAATTTTTTGCAATTGATCAAGTTAATATAATACCATTATAATATCGATTCAATGGTTCAAATACTAGATTTTATTAATACAAGTTTTTCAATTTTAAAAAGGTCATAGATAATTCAAAAGTTGTGCAACTCATACTTTATGTACTTTAAATTAACTTGCATTAGCTTACTGGTTATCATTTATAAAAAATAAGAATATAATTTGCTTTATCTATTTATATCTAATTAAACTGAAAATGTGATTTTTAAAATGCAACATTATCGTAGTTTAGCATGTAAGATAAAAACTTAAATAAGGCTTATAATTTTATGACATTATATCTTTATTAGTAAAATTTCATTACTTATACAAAATAGAGCAGATATAGTAGGTGCAAGGGCAGTGCTTTTCCAGTTCACCTTCATAATGCTATTGCTTCACTTGATAATAGCTTCAGTTCTGGTAAAAGCAATAAAAAAATAGTTATTATTTATGCTCAAGAAAAGCCAAAAATTAGGTTGTAAGTTTACGTTTTTCTGAAATTTGGGATTCAAAAAGTCATATACCATATAAAGTTCGTTATCTTTTTTAGCTTTGTTTTTAAATAAGATACAATGAATTGTACCAAATCGAAATTAATTTAAGTTTTTATAGTTGATTTATTTTTAATATCAAGAGATATTATTTGTTTACTCATATTCATATAATTTTTAATTCATCTATAATCTTGAATATTAAATGTTTTTGGCTATGCTTTTGTTTTGATCTATGAAGTCATTTTTTATGGATTCAACTAAAAATATATTTTTTAAAATATTTTATATGAGATTTTAGGAATTTTAGTTAATTATACTCTTTATTTATGCTTATTTCACATTTATACAAAATTTTAACCTAAATCAATAAATGAAATATTTTTTCTGTATAATTTAATACATAATATTAAAAAAAAAAAAATTATGTTCAATTATCAAAAACTGATTTGGACAGATCTTGTTGTAAACACCTCATGAGTTGTACATAACTCATGTTGTAAACATAATTATGTTTATAATTGTTTCAATGCATATTTATATTTGATGCTGAATTATATAAAATTAGTTTCCTGCATTATTTCGGCTTAATTTCCTTTCTGATTATTCTCTAAATTATTATTTAAATTTTAAAACTTGTTTATATCTTTAAAATAGTTTTCAATTTACACAAAAAGTACATATTTGAAAAACTATTCTTTAAATTAATAAGTTGATTAAACTTATTTTTTAAACTATTTTATGTATTTTAATATTCTGTATAACTGCATATCATTGGTACAAATTTAATTTTAAAAATAAATGTTATATTCTCAACTTTTATTAATTTATTTTATTTTCAAAATAGATTTTTTCATAGTAAATTTATTATAAAATAAAATAATTTTAAATAGCTACTAATTTTCGCTTTTTAATATTTATATACTGTATGTTATAATTAATCGTTGAATCCTAGATATGATATTTTCAGATCAATCACAATGGCTGTGTATCATTAAATTCTCAAAATCGTTTTATATTTTGCATGTTGTTAATTTTTACATATTGTTAATCTTAGATTCTATTCGGTGAGTACAGAATTACATGCGCACAACTAAAAAAATCATTGTCCATCCTAACTGTACAATTGTACTAAAAAAATTTAAACTTCTGTACATAAATCGATAATTATAATACAATATTCAAAATATTCTTTAAAATAACTTCAAATTAATAAAATTTGAAGAGCTTTTAGAATTAATTTGGATATTGTGTTTTAAGCGTAACATTTAAGTATTTAAAAATAAAAAATAAAACAAGATCTATAAAAAATATTAAGTATCCGTTCCAGAATTAAGACTGCTATCATGTCAAAATTTTATGATATTCTAAATTATAAAAAGTTAACGATATTATAAATTAGAACATCATAAAAATATTTAAATTAATACAATACAATAACATTGTTTACATAAAATTCTTCCAAACTCATAGATCACTTTATATAAAATTTATTTCAAAAATAGCAAATTATAGTTAAAAATATAATTTTAGAAAGTAAATCAATTATATAATTTATGGTGAAATATAAACTTTAAATCATAAATTGATGTATTTCACAGAAACAAAACTGTATGACAAAGATTTAAAAACAATTTTATAAAGTAGTGAATACTACTATAAAATGTCACTAATTAAATTAATTGATTGAAAATCCTGATTACTAACAAAATAACTTAAAATATATTATTTATGGAACTAGACAATTTTTTTAGAAAGCTGTGTAATTTTCATGTCTTTTTTCTGGTTGTATTATGCTACATGTATGTATTTGCACTAGTAGAATATATTTTTACAATATAAGTTAAAATAATTATGTTTTTTTACCCATAATAAAGAATTCTGTGTCTGTAAATTAATATTTTTTAAGTCAACTTCAAAAGTTTTATTTATGTGAATAAATGTAATTATTAAAATAATTACTTTTATTTATTTTAATTTTTTTCCTCAAACAAAGATTGTTTTGTTGTTAAAGTAAAATGTTTTTTAATCTAGTACAGCATTGTTCTTTAAACTATTAATACCATTGAAATTTACATACACAGAAAAATGAAGTATGCTATTTAATAAAATATTTTTCTTCCATATATAAATAATAAACAATTTTATCTGAAACATATTATATGTTTTCTCCATGAATTTTTTAAATAAAAAATAGCAAGAAAGTTTCTAATACAAAAATTTCAATCTTCTATAAAATGTTAATTTTTTATTTAGATACTTATAAGACATTATTTATAATTTGCTACAGAATAAATGGACAACAATTGATTATTAGTAATTTCAAAAAGCATTATTGAAATTTTGTACTAAATTTAAAATATTGTTAAGGTAAAAATAGTGAAATAAAAATTAAACGAGCTATTACATTTCTAAACAAGAAAGTGTTAGAATATAAAAGATGAATTATAGAAAAGTGTGCTTGAAAAAGTTTTAAGATGGTAAATATTTTGTTACAAACTTGCTAGTTCATTCTTTTCTGTATTTTCAATATAAATATACTGCAAGTCATTTTTGCTATGTGAGTTCTAAAGTCTTTGAAATGTTTGCATTATTAATTGACTACTTTTCTAGAAAAAAATTTGTTATATCTAGATCTTTAAGTAAAGAAAATGTTCATCTATTTTATGGACATACTTAAAATGTTTATTGATATATTATAATATGAATAACATTTTCTTTAAATACATATGAAAAAATTGACGTTTTTACCATTTATGAATGTTTTAAGTATATTACTAAATAGATTAAGCAGACACAGGCAAATTTAAAATTATATTTAGTTATAAGAAACAAGTTAACTAAATAATTATAATTTATTTGACACTTACATTTTCAGAATTGAATTTTGTTCTACTTTAACTTTTCTACTAAAAATTAAAACCATTTTGCACTAAATATTAGTCAAGCTGAAAGAAATAATAAAATTACCATTTCTTCTGATTTCAATTTAGATAGAACTATTAAATTTAATTATAAAATAGGATTCAATTTTATTAAGATAATTTGAAAATATATTTAATTATACATCTATTTGTTTCAAACTGTTTATTTAAATACTACCTTCGTCTGAACTTTAACAAAAATATTTAAAAGTAAATGAAATACACTAAGTAGGTTTCACCACTTATGCAAGAGTCAATGATCTATTAAAGATACTTTAAATAATATATAAGTATCAAAATATTTCATTAATATTTTAATTTGAAAAATGACAAAACATAAAAACTAGAAATTAAAGTTTTTTTTATCGAATACAAAAAAATTTTAACTATTTTATACATATAAAATAGAAAGACTTTTGTACCATTTTTTATTGTATATAATGTAATATAAGTGACAATTATAGCTTTTTGTCAATATATTACCATTACAATATTAGACATTAATAATAAAGTTTATTTACTTTTTAATATTATCAATTATTTATCTACATTAGTTTATATCAGTGTTAATTCAAACATAATTTATATTAACAGTGACAAATTGCATTTGGCAAACATAATTATTAAAAATACCAGTTTTTTTATTTCTTCTTTACTTTGTTCATATATTAAGTGATATATATATATATTCAGTACTGCTTAAATATGTACATATAAATAAATCTACACAATTGTAATTAATAGTTTTTTTAAAGTTAGTTTTTATTTTTATCCTTTAAGTAAAAAAGTAATGCACTAATAAATTTGGTAAAATATTAAAGTTCAATGATATTGATGTGAATTTTCATATTTTTACCTTAAAATAGAAAAATCTATTGCAAAAAATCTTGCAGATGTAAGTTTTAGATAAGAAAAAGATAAAGTAAAAACCGAATTAAAACACATTTTTGGTACAGTGTGCATGTACAAATCTGCATTTGTTATATTTCTTGTAACTTTTATGAAGTGACAAAAAATGTATCATCAATTGCTTTCTATAAGAAAGTTTTCTAATAAACTACAAGTGCGCAATTTAATATAATAAACTGTTAAAAAGTCTGTGTTAAGAAAAACATTATGTGTGATTTGAAAATGCTGTACTTTATTAAACTGAATGATTCAATTAACAAATTTAAGATAAAATAAATAAAATATTAATAACACCTTATTCTGATATTGTAGATTTAGTTAAATAGTTGGCTAATAGGTGCAATATTGTGTATAAGTCAAAGAGTGTAATATTATAATTCAATTATTGTAATTCAATGTACATTAAATACTGACGTAGATAACTGTACAAATATTTCTAAATATAATTATTTAATATAAAATCTTTATTCCTAAATAATTCCTGTTATTAGCATTTTTTTTAATTATAGCTTCTGAGTAATGAAACTTTTTGTTTTAAAAACAAATTTTTTTCTAGGTTGAACCTAAAAAGAATATTGCAATTATAATATATGAATAGTTTTAAACTAAACATTACTAAAAATGAATAAAATAATAACAACAATATTTATATTTTTAATGTTAATATAAATTTTGAAGATTAAATTAATATTAAATGTAAATATGTATTATTAAATTTATATTTTATTATATTACTTTTTATTATAATTCAGTAAAGATTGTAGAGAAATATAAAAGCTTATATAAAAAAATAATTATTTAAATAAAAAAAAAATGTCATACATTATCATATATATTCATACAATAATTACAAATAAGTTCTGATATAAAATAAATGAATAATTCTATTTCTATAAATATTGAATATAATTTTTCTAGAATATACTGTACAAATCATCAATTAAAATTTCACTTACAATTAAGGTAGGTAACTTAATATTCTTCTTATTTGGGCCTGCTTTAATTAATATTTTATCACATAATGGTGTATTTTTAAATTGTATTTGACTTCCAGCATTCTTCATGTAAGTTCTTGCTTTAATAAAAGCTAAAAAATAATTTAAACATTTTGTTTAATTGAAATTATTTTATTCAATTTTTTTTTAAAATTTATATTTTAAATTAATTTTTCTTCAATAAATAATAGACAATACTTAAATCTAGATTAGATTGTGTGACATCATTATTGATACCAACATCTAAATCATATATCTTAAAAAATGGTTCAATTTGTTCTCCATCTTCATTTTCAAATTTAGTTTTTAAAGTTCTCAAACGACATTTAGATTCATTTATATCTTTATTTAATCTGAAATTTATAAAATGTAGTTTTTATTCAGCACACAATCGCACGTATAAATAAACTCACATAGCATACACAGGGTGTGTGCATGTGTGTATGTAAAACTTTTTAGATGTAATATATTTTTTTAGAAATAAATAAAATAATACTTAAATTATTTTACAAAATTAATATTTTTTTACCAATTGTCATATGATATAATTATGTACCATTGTAATAAGCTAACTGATTAAAAAGTTGCCAATTAATTGATATTCATTTCCTAAATTCAACTATTTTATTTATTTCTGAAAACATATAATTTAGTATAGCAAGTCTTTAATTAGTTAAAAATTTTAAATATTAACTTTTTGATGATAGGATTTTCCTTAGAGCATTCTTCAAAATCTATTTTAGCCATTACTAATGCTTTTTCTAATAAAATACTATTTCCATTTTTTAACTCTGAGGTCAATTGTTGAATTTCCTGTGAAAGTATCTCAATTTCATTGTTTCTTTGAGAAACTAAAATGTAAAAACTATATGAATTCTTTAAAAAAATAAATATTAATAAAAAAATTTCTTGCTATACTTACCTTTATAATAGTTGCCTTCACAATTAGAATAAATAGAAAAATTGGAAGGAATATTGGGATATTGATTTAATAAATGGTTAAAATCATGTTGTAATGAAAACTTCCATACTTTGTCAGCAATCTGACATTGAATAGTCCATATTTTATAGTGAAGTTTATACTAAATATAAAGTTAAAACTATTGAAAAACAATCGTAATTCACCATTTAACACAGAAGAAAAATTATTTTTACCAGTATATTTATTTCAATTTTTAAAGATTTCTTTTTTTCTTGAATACTTTTAGCATTTGAATATGACAAGTCTTTTAAAACTTTTAAATTAATATATTTTTCATTTAGTTCAATTTTACGAAGATTAACAGAAGTGTCTGCTTGTATTTTGTTCAATGTAAACAATATTAATGCTTACGTATGTAAAATTAAAGTATTAACAATTAAATATATACACTTACCGGAATATTTGCAGTCCATAATTTTGTTTAATTAATCGAATTTTATAGACGGAAAATAAATTAAAATTAATTTGTAAATTTGAATTTAGAAAGAGGAAATTTCATATATTTTATAGTTGTTTAGGAATATATGGATGCATCATTTCCGGTGCGGGAAGTTAAATTTTTTCGCTATTCCTATTGTATTAAATATGGTGAGTAGAGAGGAGTGACAATTCCGCTAAAATCGTCTTAAATTAGACGGCAGGACTTCACGTCATTGGCTGTAAGACGGTGACACTGTGTTAAGTTGCTGCAATAAACAGTGATTCTGAACCCACTATCAACTGGAGGTCCACAAAAGTCGCAATGATGTACAGATCTGCAACTAAAAGAAAAGTTCAGCAATAAATGAAGGTTTTGGAGCACAACCGGCCAATAAAGCGAAAGCTAGATGCGGCCGGAAATGTTTATGTGTAATAAACCATAACTGAGCGATATTTTTTTTTGTGTGTTAAGTTGCTCGTTAATAGCATCCATCTGAAGAGAAGCGATTGGGGGTATTATGGAGAGTAAATAGAATAAATCGAAACTACTCGCTTTACATGGTAAAATGCTTGGTAAAAATTTATATGCAAAAAAAGAAACAATGTACTATTGATTTGCTTATATATTAAAAACATTGTTATATGAGTGATAATAATTTATTCTTTGGTGATGTGCAATTCTTCATATATTTAATATAAATCAACAATACCAAAATTAATAAAAATTTATGATGTATTTACCAAAGAAATTCAAAATTACATGTGAATAAAATCTTATTACACAAGATGAACAATTTGTTTATATATGTATATATTTATAATTTATCTTATATATTGAACATTGTTCCTAATTACTATGCAAAATAAACCTCTCTCTTTATTTTTTGCCATCCAGTTGAATATTTTATATTCACTATGTATATACATAAAAAGAATATAGTATATTATATATTAATATTATATTATATATTAAGAATTTTGTTGCACAAGTAATGCTATTTTATTATTTACTGATGTGAAACTTTTTACTACTATTTTATTTTTGGTAGTACAAGAACAGTATACAATTTATATACAACAGTATTCAAAATATACAATACAGTATATACAAATCTGTAAGAAAATTAAACATATACAAAATAATACACACACACACACACACACACACACACACACACACACACACACACACACACACACACACACACACACACACACACACACAGAAAACATAAAATTTATGATGAGAAGGAATTATTCAAAGATCTTGTTCACTTGCATTTGCATATTATATATATAGTACACATGGATGTCTAATTTACAAATAATTAGACATCCATAATTAGGCATCCCCCGTCTCGGCTTCGCCCGAGATAATAATTTAACTGATTTCATAAACAATTCAATAATATATAAGTAAAAAAGTACTCTATATATAAAAATCTATATTTCTATAAATAATTCACCATAATTTACCTATCGTCGCTTCTATATAACAAGCTATTTCAATGTAGCGTCCACTTCAAAAAGTTGATATTTTGCCGACCAAAAGGATTTCCAAGTGTCTCGAGACGACGTTTACGGAGAGTATCATGTTCGGTCTATAGAAAATGTCTGGTGATGACTGCTATAGAGAGTTTTGTTTTGAGGAGGTACAATACAATGTTCAGGTATCCCAGGACGACTCATACATGGAGTGTGCGTGTTCGAATGATAGAATATGAATCTCTTCATAGAAGTCGTACTGACATACCTGGACATTATTTCCCACCAACTATACACGATACTACCCGTAGAAGTCGTTCCATAACACCTGGAAGTGGCATTCTATCATTCGAACACGAAACTCCTCGTAGAAGTTGTCCCGTCCTCACATACCTGAACATCGTTTCGTACCAACTAAACACGATAGTCCCAGTAGAAGTCATCCCGAGAAAGCTAGCATCGCTTCCTAACGACTAAATACAATATTCCCCGTAGAAGTCATCCCGAGAAAGCTAGCATCGCTTCCTAACGACTAAACACAATATTCCAAAATAGAAGTCGTTCGGAAAGACCTAGATATCGTATTTTACCATTCCAAAACGAAGCTTCCCATAGAAGTTGATTTCCTCATACCTGAACGTTTTTTTCTATCAACTAAATACAATATTCCCCTTACAAATCGTCCAGAGACACCTGGGCATTGCATTCTATCATCCGAATACACAACTGCGTATAGAAATCGTCTTGAGGCAACGGGCTATCGTAATCCACCGCTCGTACATCCCAATACAATATTTTTCAATAGAAACCGTATTTAAAATGAGTATATATATATATAATATGTGTATATATAATAGAGAGAGAGAGAGAGAGAGAGAGAGAGAGAGAGAGAGAGAGAGAGAGAGAGAGAGAGAATGAGAGAGAGGGAGGGAAAGAGAGAGATAGAGAGAGAGAGAGAGAGAGAGAGAGAGAGAGAGAGAGAGAGAGAGAGAGAGAGAGAGAAAGATTTTCCCACATAAGAGAAAATAAAATTTACAAAAATCAGAAGATATCCATAAAGTGTGAGAGTAGTTTCAGATTAACCTGAAGAACAAAAAGATAATACACCGACTAACGCCATACCTACTTCAGGATATGAATCCCAAAGTTGGATATGAACATTCGTCTGAGCTGGCCTGGTACTTTAAGCGGACTACTTTGAGTTGATGTTCGTGATTCAAGTGGCCACATACTGGCCGCTGGTGAAATTGTTTGTTAAAACCATTAACTTAATTTATTGATGAATGTAAAATGATTTTCAATAAAAAACATAGCCAATGTCCTTCCCAAGATAATATAGAATCTATATGTCAAATTTCAGAACAATCGGTTCAGTAGTTTTTGCGGTTATCGTGTACAAACACGCTTTGTCTTTATAAATTACTATGCCTATGATATGATATGATATGATGATATGATTAATGATCTGATATGATTTGCATATCATAATAGCATTTACATATTATATATATATATATATATATTATAACTCGACTTTTGCGGGTACTTACCTTCGAGATCTCTGGTGGCGTTGGCGTTGCTGGAGCTGGAAAACGGGGAACGGGGAACTGGAATGATTAAAGTCGGTATCTTTCGAAACTAATAACAATTTATTATGAACAACTCGCGCATAGCTAACATAAATTTACATAAACTATATCGGAAATAACATCACGATCTTGCAAGTTACATTTATTGGTTTTCTGCGCGGCGACCAAGCACCACGGAGCGGGTTCCGCGGACATGTATGGATACGGCAGGGAGGGGAAAGGGGGGACGCAACGCGTAGTGCTTTCAGCACGGGACGCTCGCGCGTGCGGCCGTACAATAATGGCGCGTGCTCATGCCGGTACGAGCACTTCACATAATATCATAATGGTAGAGGCTACTTGCCGATGAGTCCTCGGCGCCACTGCTTCCTCACGTGCTGAGCTTCCTCTCGTCCTTCTCTCGAATCGTGGTCTTCTTGCTTGCTCGCTCTCTCTCTCTCTCTCTCTCGCTAGAGCTTCCTTCCTTCCTTCCTTTTGTCTCGTACTCTCGGTGAGCTTTTGGAGCTCGAGTCAGGACGACCGTGAGGGCGGTCGCTCGATCTGGTGTGGCTCCTTGGGATTCTTCGATGTAGACGTAGCTGGAGCATCGAAATGATCGGGATGCTGATGGCGTCGGTAGGCGACAGGATTAAGAGAGAGTTCTACTAGTTTTGACGTTTTCTCTTCCCAATGCAACTGTCTTCCTCGGCAGCTCGGAAGAGAAGAAGAATTCTTCTCTCGTCTTCCTCTTTTTTGCGTGCACGTCGCGCACACTCGCGGTTCGCGCTTCGCGCATTTTCGCCATCAAGCGCGAATATTCGGTTTCGCAACCGCGGACCGACAATTTGGCCTGTCACAATATATATATATATATATATATATATATATTATTTTGTATATGTTTAATTTTCTTACAGATTTGTATATACTGTATGGTATCAGAGATGAGTAGGGATGGCTAGAGCCATGTAAAGAAGGTTCCAAATATGGTATTGTTTTATTTGCTGCGATAAGAGCCCGAACAAGGTTTGTTTAGGATCGATAAATGTAGGATGCTGCAGAACAAGGTCCGCATAGAAAAACTTATAATATTAGGAGGCGAACTTTGTTTCCGACCTTTTTTAACTGAAAAAGGACATTTATGATGGAAAATGGATACACGTTAGCTTGATCAAAATATTTTCTGTCATTTTCCACTACTTTTTTCCATCGTTCTGGCAGCAATATGTCAATACCGTGGCGAAAGAACGATGGTGGTTTCGAGGGATTCCAGTCACCCACAAATTCTTGCACTTCTTAAACATGTCGAAAGTGCGTATGAACAAGGTCGTGCTGTATCGATTTAAATAGGTGGTAATTGGAACGCGCTATGTCTGGTGAGTACGCTGGATAGCACAACACTTCCCATTTGTGCTCCAACAGGGTGTTTTTGACGGGTTTCGCAACATGTTACCAAGCTTTGTCATACAAGAGAATGACTTTGCCCTTATTGCTCGCGATTGCTGATCTATGTTCGATCAATTTCTATTGCAAATCATGCAGTTGGCGTTTGTATACCTCGGCAGTGACCACGTGTACATCCACTTTTCATCACCAGTCACAATACGCCACAGAAAACTCTTCTTTTTTGCCTGGCAAGCAAAGACAGTGTGATGTTATATTGATTCTATTATATTGATTGTACTTTCGGTCAAATTGTGTGGTATCCATTTTCCTTCTTTATGAATCTTTTCCATCGCATATAAACGTTTGGCAACTGTTCTGTCACTGACTCCTAACTTATGAGCAAGTTCTTTTTGCGTTTGAGTTGAGTTTTCGTCCAATAATGCTTACAATTCACTATCTTCTAACTTTTTCGGTTGTCCAGAACGTTCCTTGTCATTAACATCAGTATCTCCATTTCTAAACCTCCAAAACCACTCTTTACATGTTTTAAGCGATGCAGCAAAAGGACATGTTGAAAAAACAATTTATTATGATTCATTTTTCATTGATGAACAAATTATAATGTTTACACAAATGATTCGACACATCTGACTTTTCGTACTACTTATACGGCCATCTGAACGTGAAGGACGCAAACTAAGTTCGCCTCCTAATAGAAAAAAATCTACAGAATAATATGTACATGTACAGACAGAGATGAGAACTTCCGCCTGATACAAGCAAAACCAAGAGGGCGAGGGGGGCAAGAATACTAGTATATTCGTGACGCACAATCATGCAGCTGGAGTGTCATAAAGGGGGGAAGAGTAGAAAAAACATTGGAAAGTGAAGGAGAAGCAGGATTCGGAATTATATATTAATTAATATTAATATATAATTAAATTATATATATATATATATATATATATATATATATTGTAATGTTATTCCCGATCTTGCCTGATCACAGCCGGATAGTAACCCGCTGCAAGGCTCTAGACTGCCGAAGGATCAATTCCTTACCGTAAGTACCCAGGCGCCATACTCTTTGGCGTCGGGATCTAAACCGCTTTCCCTTGTAAGTCCCATCTAGCGCTCACTCAATAGGTCACGGTTAACTGTAAAGGTATAAGAAGAATTCGAGGGTGTGTATAAAATCAATATGGCACCAACTTTAGATAGATATGCATTATTTCGTAATTATTCGGTAGGCTGTAAATTCGATAGCCTATATATCCGACAGCCTATATATTCGATAGTCTATGTATACGGCAATCCTCATGCCAAGCCTATTTTTATGCCTCGACGTCGGGCTCGAGTTTCGCGTGCCGTCTGTCTTCGCTTTACTAATCGAGGCTCTTATATTATTTTTTTTTCTCGTTGGATAGTTAGAAGTTCATCCGCTATTGTTTGACGGCTAGTGGCTCTCGCCAACTGAGACTACCGCTGGAGCCCGTTCCAGGGTATGCAGGATTCTAACCTACTAAACCCACTAACCATATCAGGGTGCAAATATATGCTCAGGAACACTTAGCTATCGCCATTGTATTCCTTTCCCCCTGATTAATCTTCCATGGTTTCTTCCACATTCAGTTCTCTGTAGTATGCCAGAGGACTGAGTACATCCACCTTGGAAAAACTCTCGTGGTCGAGGTTATCTTCTGCTAGCCACTTTACGCGACATTCCGTTAAGTTAGGGCACGTGCAGAAGAAATGCTTCGGAGTTTCCTCCTCCTTCCCACACCATCTGCAGAGGTTACTGTGTGCTCTGATCTTGTGTGTATAACACCGTAAATTACTGTGTCTTGTAAGTTCCAGGATTAGCTTTGCTTTACGTTTATTTAGTTTGATGATCCTTTGAGCCCATCCGCAGATCTTACTGCCGAGAAGGTCTTTCGACCATCTGTATCTGCGTAAGTTTTCCCACGTTGTTAGTTTTACTTTCTCAAGGTTTTTCTCTATCACAGTGTATCCGTCTTGGTAAGGTACAGCGGTATCCCTTACCCGATGGCACTCCGATGAGCATCCTTGTTTTGTCATAATGTCTGCTTTCATGTTTCCCTTACGGGCCGATTTTTTCGGTATCCATGTAACACAGACCTTATTTGCCCTGGCCAAATTGTCTAGAGCAATTTTAGCTTCTTTGACCAGTAGTGACGTAGTGCAGGGTTGATCGAGGATCTTCAGCGTTGCTATGCTGTTTGTGCATATATTTATGCATCTGCCCTTAATTCCCCTTTGCATTAAGCCGTTTGCACAGGTTTCAATGGCAGCTATTTCTGCCGGAAACACTGTGTTGTATTTATACAGTCTAAAGGCTGAATTTAAACTGCGTTCAGGTTCATATATACCGAATCCAGTACCAACATCTGTTCTGGATCCTGCTGTGAACCAGATATCACCTCCCAAATTTAGGTCATTGTTCCAATCCTCTCTGCTCGGTATCCTGATCTTATATCGTTACCCGAAGCAGAGAGTTTTGTTAGTACGATCCTGAGAGAGATTAAAAGTAGGACCTCTCAGTATTTCCCTGCAAATGGTAGCGTGTCCAGTTGCGGCACTATCCCACTGACCGCTGAATATCATTCTATAAGCCGATCTGGCAGCCGTTCTTGTTATTTCCAAGTCCAGGCTGTCCAGACCTAGCATCATCCTGACAGCAGCAGTAGGGGTACTCCTTTTTAATCTAAAAGCTCCCCTTAGCGAGATTGCCTGTATGTGATCCAGGATCCTCGCAGAGGATTTATTCTCGATCACTTTCCACTACACTAAGGCAGTATAAGTCAGCCCCGGCATCAGTATTGTTTTATATATCCATAAAACTTTCTGCGGTTCAAGCCCCCAGCCCGTGCCAATAGCCAACCTACACTGCATCAGTATGTTGATGATCTTTTTACTCTACATTCGTAGGTGTTGTACCCACGATAGTTTCTTATTTAGGTATATACCTAGATATTTAACTCCTTCCATATATGGTATACCTTGCCCGCGGTAGTTTACGCAAGATTTTATTTTGCTCTTGTATTTCCTAGTAAAGGCTATAACCTCGGTCTTCTTTGGATTGATCCCCAGGGATCTCTCTTGACACCAGTCATTGACCAGAACCTCCTGAAGAATTTCAGGCAATATCTCTTCGTACTTGCCTCTGACAAGTATTGCGAAATCATCTGCGTATGCGACTGCGAAGATTCTTTCCTCTTCAAGCATACGCAGTAAGCCATTAGCTACAAGATTCCACAGGAGATGTGAAAGTACCCCTCCTTGTGGACATCCTTCTTTGACTTTACCTCTTACGAGTTTACCATTCCATTCACTATATACCTCTCTATTACTTAAGGAACTCATAATCCACCTTCTAGTAGAGGGTGTTATTCCCTTTGCATATAGAGCGTTGTCAATGGCAATCCTAGTGGTGCTATTGAAAGCACCTTGTATGTCTACGAAGCTACCTATTACAGTTTCCTTTGAGCTCCAAGCCTTCTCAATGTGTTTGACTACTGAGTGAAGAGCTGTCTCAGTGGACTTTCCCGTCATGTAGGCATGTTGCCTACTTGAATTGGGGCTATTAATCAACATTGTTTGCCTTATATGTAAATCTACTACCCTCTTCATCATTTTTAGCATGAATGACGTCAGACAAATTGGTCTGAAGTCTTTCACCGACGAGTAACTACCTCTCCCAGGTTTGGAAATGAAAGAAACACGAGATGTCTTCTATACTTCTGGTATATACCCAGTTGCGATACTGCCTCTGAAGATTCCCGTAATAAGTTTTAAAATACTTTCACACCCCACCTGTAACATCTTAGGGAAGATGCCATCAGGTCCTGGTGTCTTATACAGTTCAAAGGAGTAAATCACCCATTTTATCTTCTCCGAAGTCACAATTTGAACAGCCGTTTTTCAATCCGCACCGACTAGCCGTTCCGTGATGGTGTGGTATATTTCATTTTTGCAGTTTCTGATGAAGTCAGGAAAGTTAGCCTTCAGAAGTAGTTCAAGTGTGCCCTCTTCTGTATTTACATAACTACATGCTACGTCTCGTAGATTTTGCAGTCGATAGTTATTATCCTTTGTTAGGATTTTGGCCAACTTGGCTACATCAGACAGGTTCTCGGTCCCTGAACAGAAATTCCTCCATGCTTCTCTTTTAGCAATGTACAGTTCTTTTTTGAAATCGCCCATTGTTTTCTTATATATGGACCAACCCTCAGAGTTTTTCGTCTTCTTCGCCCTATTGAAGGCCTTGCGTGCCTTTTTTCTCAGCGCCTCTAGTTTCCCATTCCACCAGTATGCGCTGTTAGGCTTCCTAGCAGGTTTCAATGGACAGTTGTTTTCGTAGGCTCTGGTAATTGCTGTCTAGACTTTACATAATGTCCAGTCTAGTTGAAACTCAGTGCCATATTCTCCTTTAAGATGAGCAGTGCTTTCACGAAGTTCATCTTTAAATAGTTCCCAATCTGTATTTGTTGGTTTTCTTCTCGGTTCCATTGTTGTGCTAAGACATTCCAATTGGAATGTTATGGTCCTATGGTCTGACATGGATGGTTCTTTTTCCACCTTCCATCCATGTATAATACTCCTTGCTTTAACAGATGCTACAGTGAGGTCAAGGACTTCTTTTCTGTTAGCTGTTATAAAAGTGGGTTCATTACCTCGGTGGACTATATCTAAATGACTTCCGATTAAGTACTCCAGTAAGGCCTCTCCTCTGGCGTTGATGTCGGTGCTACCGCATGTCACATGATGTGCATTAGCGTTACAGCCAATTATCAAGTCCAGATTCGAGCCTCTGCTGAACTCAACCGCCTTTCTCATACTGGAGATAGGTATATCCTCATCGTGTGTAAAGTAGACTAAGCAAACTATGATACTTCGCACATATCGGTCTTTGCTCTCGATTTCTATTTTGATGGTGGTGCAGTCCCTGCAGCTCAGCTCCTGCAATAGAAAACCATTAATTCCCTTGATGAAAATGCAAGCTCTCGCGTTTCCATCTCTGAACCCCACAAAAAGTTCCTCTTTCGCGTTAATACCCCTAATATGTTCCCTCCAAATCCAGGGTTCCTGTATTAGGGCTATGTGTGAATGCACCTTTCCCAGGCTTCTCGTTAAGATCGCCGAGGCGCTTTTGGAATGGTGCAAATTTATTTGGGCTATAGCCATTGAGGATGCTATTTCTTAGATACGCCTTCCGTAGAAGTTTCTCCTTTTGCTCCAGCGGTACTTTACCGAGACAGTACCTTAAAGGTGACCGTCTCAACCCCCACCGAGAGTTAAGGTTTCTGCTTCGGAGGGCCTCCACTGATGGTTCATCTAGACCAAGAACAAGACTACCGTCGGCAGACTTGTTCATGATCGCCCATCTTGATAGATCCACTCCTTTGTTCTGTCTTCGGACCAACTTTAGGAAGTCCGGGACAAATTGTATCTCCGCCGGAATCTTTGTAATTACTTTTGTAATTTTCAGCTCCTCCGGAGATACTAATCTGACTTTGAGGTCCGAGTCCCCCAGCTTCAGATTCTCAGCCTCTTTTCTCAGCCAGATCTCAGAGTCCTTGTCCTCACAGACAAAGACCACTGTTCCCCTTCTGGGAAAGGATTCTTTGAATCTCGGTGCGAAATCGTAATCGTCAATTTCGCAGATTTTCTTCACCACTGCTTTTTTCATTGACGTGCTGGTTTCTGCAGGCATTTCCCTACCGAGATATTCACCACACGTGAGTGTCACTTTAGGTAGGTGAGATGCTGCCCCTGCGTACGTGCCTTCCTTGCGTTTATTGAGCGGTTTCTTAAACCCCTGCTCAGTAGACCCAAGGCTGGTTGAGTATCCCCTCTTACCCAAATCAGTGGCTGGAGCAGCGGAGGCCGACGTATTTCTCCCCGCCCCCGATCTAGGAACAGGTAGACGCTCTTCCATCTCTCCCTCTTTTTGTTTTAGGAGTTTCCTCCTTTGTGCTCCACTCAGGTTCCGGTTCATGCCTGCGCCTTCATGTGCACTCGTCTCCCCCTGTTCAGTGGCCTGAACAGGTCTCAGTACCTTCGAGATGGTTTCTGTCGGTAACAAAGCCCGACTTTTTTCCACCTCGTACTCCCCCTCTATTTCCATCTCAGTGTTCTCAGGTTTTTGCATTTCTGTTCTCACGAGTATTGCGGATATATATAGTCCACCCAGCATGGGACGCAACTACCGGGTAAGGCCAACAATACGACGGGATTCGGCCTGGATTCCCGAAGGAACCGTTTGCGACACACTCACCTTTGTGCCATTCATCCTTCAGCACGGTATCTAACACTTTGAATTAGGGGCGAATTAGCAGATCGAGATTCGCCGTTTCTCAGCCGCAGGCTCCTTTTTAGTTACCCGAGGAGCCTTACCCTCTTCCTTGACTCTCACATCCATAACATACCATCCATACTTTCGTAACCATTCTCAGGATACCCGTTTATAGGGATCCTCCCATCAGGTAGTTCGGAGAGCCCGTTTATAGGGATCCGAATTTCCGATCCAAATACTCGTGAGCCAGGGAAGGATGCGGAACTCTTCGTGTTGTACAGATCTAAATGGATCTAGTACATCCACCAAGCGCTCCTTTTTGCTCTCCCGGCTTAAGCCTTCTCACCCCGTTACGGTCATGCAGCCCCTAGAGAGAGCTCTTATATTATGCTTAACACGAATTAAAAATGGAATTTGGACGAGAGTCTCTTGCGGATAATATCCAGAACACTAGCTCACGATCGAGGTGACGCATCCGAAATCAACGATCGACCGGGCCACATTAGCCCCTAGCAGCGGAAAACTGCCCGGGCAGCGCCCCGGTCCAGCCCCCGCGAGATTCGTCCGTCGCGCCCTTCTTCAGGTCATCCAGACCTGATGACGTTTGATTCCGTATCTACTTATGGACTAATTAACTAATCTTATTTATTGGCCAGCTGGCCCGCAAATATAAAGTACAGTAACATTTCGCGAAATCCGTTGTCTCAAGCCTACACAAAAAGATCGAACACGCCACGTCACTTGCTCCTCCCGTTTCCTACCGCCCTTTAAAATATTCCATCAACCAACCCGGTCGTATTTCGGTAGCGGCTCCCGTTCTCTTTCGGGAGAACGGGACGATAGCCAGATTATAGGTAGCCACTCACGCTTTCTTTCAGGAGAACGGTACGATAGCTTCATGGCCGAAATACATACTTCGGAGCGGATAAGACTTCCCCGATTACGCCCCATGGAAGTTGCTCATACGAGTACCCGAAATCGATATCTATCTACTGACCCACGTAATCTAAACCAGCGTAAGGCGAGTTACTCTAAATTCTATTCACTAACTTCGGTATTTCAGGCAGTACAACTTTACTACAAACCCTGCATGTCATCTAATAACGCCACGATTAATTAGACGGCAGTTGATGCACTCATCCCTTTCTATGGCGAAATCTAGTCCACGGCAGAGGAGGTCCTCTTTCGATAAGTCTGGTCGATCCGGTGGTTGAACGTAAAAAAAAACGAGCTCACGTGCTCTCCTGCACCTAACGCTTTTTGGGCTTACTGCGTGTTTCTACTTAGCACGTCGGACCGATGATTTTCGCTGAAATTAGTCGCCTTCTGTGCTCGGCTTCTCAATTCCTGGGGGATAATATTGGAGTATTATAAAATATAATTTTATGCATTTTATTTTAGTGGTCGAGACTTAAGACCTTGATGCTTCGCCGGCATGTTTCGGACTTTATTTTTGACGTAGATATTTAGCTACGTTACAATATATATATTAGGTTGTTAAATATCTCCCCTCCGATTTTTTGCTTTTTATTCAACGCTTTACATCATCAAGGGCGTTCGACATAGACAAAAACAGGTGTTAATCACTTGGCGCTATGTTCGGGCTATAAGGTGGATGCGATAAAACCTCCCATCCGAACTCCCGCAGCTTCTGACCAGTCAGTAACAAAGTGTATGGTCTGGCATTGTCCTGGTGGAACACTACACCCTTCCTGTTGGCCAATTGTGGATGCTTCTGGTCGATAGCCTGCTTTAAGCGGCCCCGTTGTACTCACAGTAGATGGTAGAATTAAGCGTCTGGCCATATGGGAGCAGCTCATAGTGGATTATTCCCTTCCAATCTCACCAATCACACAGCACAACCTTCCTGGCCGTCAATCCCGGCTTGGCTACTGTTTGGGACGGTCCACCGGCCTTGGGCCACGACCGTTTTCACTTGATATTGTCGTATGTGATCCATTTTTTGTCGCCAGTCACCATCCGCTTCAAAAATGGGTCGAGTTCGTTCCGTTTCAGCAGCACATCGCAGGCATTGATTCGGTTCAGAAGATATTTTTTGCGTCAAATCATGCGAAAATCATGTGAAAACTTTAAAATAGCAAGAATTTCGGCTTTAGTGAACTCTATGTTTACACGTCTATTACTTTTGAACGCAATATCCAAATTAATCATGCATAATGTCCTTTTGAGCGTTATGTCAAGACCTTTGAAATTATGTATAGTATTACCAGATATGAGCTCTGTAGCGCTTTGTACATAGCCGCGAAATTCATAACACAAAAAGGCGGAGGGGAGATATTTGACAACCTAATATATATATATATAAATATATATATATTTGACAAAATGTGTGTGTATAAATATATATATATATATATATATATATTTATACACACACACATATATATATATACTACTGTATACAAATATGAGTAAGAGTTTATTTATAACTTTTGAAATCATTATTTATTCTTCTAAATCTAATTAATCTCCTGCAAAGTAATCGCCTCCGGATGAAATGCAACTATGTCAACGGTTTTTCTAATTTTTGAAACATTTTTTATATTCATATTCCGGAATTGTCATTAGTTCCTTCTTCGATTTTGTTTTTATTTCTTCAATCGAATCAAAACCGTATCCCCGAAGTGGTATTTTGACTTTGCTGAACAGCTAGAAATCAGACAAGTACGGTGATTGCTGAACGATATTGGTTGAATTGGTTGAATTTGGTGAAATGTTTAGGTAAAATCAATGCAGTGTGAGCTGATGCATTATCGTGACGCAAAACCAAGAGTTGTCTTTCCATAAATCTGGCCTTTTCTGATAAAAAGAAAAATATAGTTTCACGCAAACGATGCAAAACACTCACATAATATTCCCTGTTAACCGTTTGGCCGATTGGAAGGAATTCATAATGTACCACATCACGATAATCGAAAAAAACAGTGAGCATAACCTTGATTTTTAGCGACTTTGGCGTGATTTTTTCACTCTCCTTTGACACGATATTCGCTCGATTGATCGGTTGTTTCTGGATTGTAAGCATAGACTCAAGTCTCATCTACAGTTATTATGCGTTCCGTCTTGTTCCCATAGTGCGAAAGAATCGTTTCACAGACCTTCAAACGACGCTGTTTTTCCAAATAATTTTGGATTCATTTGAAATTCCCACAATATCAGCAAGCGCTCTATTAGTCAGTCGATGATTTTGCAGAATCAATTCTTTGATTTTGTCGACGTATATCCTATCAGTAGATGTTCTTGGTCGTCTTTGACGTTATTCGCCTTCAAGGTGTTCTCGACCTTCTTTGAACAATTTCTACCAATCAAAAACACTTGTTCTTGACATTGACTTTTCACCAAAGGCCTTCTGCCACATTCTGAATGTTTCGGCGGCCGATATTTCATTTTGCAAACAAAATTTAATGCTACTTTTTTGTTGAATAATTTCAGACATTATAAAAATCGAAGAGACGACATTTTTTGTTCACAAAGCGCAAGCGTAACTATATGAAAAAAGAGGATAATTCCGTCAAATTTGGCACAGATAACTCTGAGAGCACTACCAACATAAAAATAAAAACATTTGTCCAAATTGATAAATCCGAGAAGTTTGAATTGAAAAGTCTTATCCTTTTATGTATTAGCAATAGTTTTAGAAGTTTAAAAAAAATTCATAACCAGTAGTAATAATTAGGTTAGTCACAAACTGTAGTTTCAGGGTTCAAAAAAAAAACAAAGGTCGCTCAGTTATGCTTTGTTGCACATAAACATTCCCGGCCGCACCTAGCTTTCGCTTTATCGGCCGGTTGTACTCCAGAGCTTTGCAGTATTGTCGATCTTTTCTTATTGGTACAGATATATGCATCATTGCGACTTTTGTGGACCTACAGTTGATAGTGGGTTCCGAACCACTTCTATTACACCATTTTATTACAGACTAGAGTTGTAACCAGTGTAGAGGCTGGTTTTGCGTTATTGCTAATTTTTATTGCACTTGTAGATCAGTGTATAGTGCTGGTCTACTTATATAGGAAAAATAGGAAAAATAAATTTGTGTTCATGTATATATGAATATTGCCTTGTGTGATTTATTGCGGTTTCGTGATTTACGATTTTGTGGGCCGGTGTATGGTGCCGGCCTACTATAATCTTCCCTACCTACCTAATCAGGTTCCTCTATTACATCTGCTCCAAGCAGATGCTCTATCGTTTCGAGAGACTCCTTTGTCTGTAAGAGCTCTTTCAAAAAACTTCAGATTTTCAAAAGCCTTATAGTATGCTTGGCTCAATAGAGCTTTGACCTCAATATAGGTAATGTTATCTCTCTGGAACCTGATCCTGATTTCCTGATATTTAGGACAGACTGTCAGGACGTGCTCTGGTGTGTCACCTCCCCACTTGTGCATGTATCGCTCTCTCTCAGATGAAAGCGAGAGAGATATGACTTAAAGTCCCCATGCCCAGTGAGGAACTGGATTAACCATCGCAACGGCCCGATCCAGTCTGCCTTTATCCTATCTCTGACATTAGGTAGATAAGAATATGTATGCCTACCTTTTGTCGAGTTATTCCAGATTTCCTGCCAGTCATCGAGATATCTTTCAGATATCTCTCTCGCGGCACGACGTTGGTCCTCAGGCGACGCTGCATTTTTACGGTTCGCGTATAGTTCAGCTCTACGCCTGCATTCTAGCACGATAGGGAGTTTTCCCGCTATCATTGCTAGGGCGTCTGTTGAGGTAGTTCTGTATGCGCCGGTGGCTCTAATGAGCGCGTGTCTTTGATTACTTGCCAACTTGCGTTGCTGTTCTAAACATATCAAATCGTGTCAGTTTCAGGGTTAGTATAGTGATATTAATTTAGCAATAGGATTAGAAAAAAAGAAACAACGAAACAGAAACAGTGCACACGCGGTAATGCCAATGGGCACCACAACGAATTAGATTTATATCGAGCCAGCGGAATATCTACGACCGATGTAAAACATCAACGGGTGCTATAATAAATTCTTTCTTTCTGTAAGCGACAATCACCACTCCTCGCAGGTACTTTGTTTTTCATTTTATACCCCCAAAATGCGTCATGGTTCCTCCAGCTGTCGTTGAAAGCCCCGTGCAGCATTAACCGTACAAATCGGAACTAATCGCGATCACATGATTCCTCTATATCTATTTTGACAGAGGGATTTTGTGCTCACCGATTTGGCGGTTGCATATTTACGCGTTCGGTTCTTTTTATTTCTTTATTTTATTTTTTTTATTCTTTTTTTTTTTTTCTTAGCGTTCAGGTCCCTTGAGAGGACTATCTCCTTTTAATTAATTTACAATACATAAAACAAAGTACTATTCCCCAATACCAGTTCCCTTAAAACTGTGTAAATGTGTTCAGCCATACAGCACTGACGTACCAGCGCCAAGAATTTTGAGAAACCTTTTTTATATAGAAAGATTGAATAATTAACCGATCTGAATAGTGCATAAGATTATAAACCACTGCATCTTTGGTGGAAATGAGTTTCAGCCAGATTGAATAAAAATTAGTATTTATTCTAGAAAAATGTTAATTATATTAATAAAAAAATATCAAGATATAATTAATTTCACTTTCTTTTCAGTACTATTATCCATTTAAGAATGTTAATGACCTGAAAACTAGCATATTAATAGTATACGATAAAGTTTTCTTTCATTTGAAAAGAAAGTAAATAAAGCAATAAATTGGAATTAAAAATTGTACTTCTGTCGACTGTTCTGAAGTAAATTAATAAAATTTTTTTGTAGACTGTAAGACCGATAAAAATATTTATTAATTTAATAAAGCAATAAAATTTATGAAAAGACAACAGTAAATGGATATTCAACGTACTAATAATAGAATATAAATAAAAAATAGACATTAACACCAGTATTATTAACAGCCAATAGAAGTAACATAAATAAGTAACTAATAATAATTGTTCACGCTACGCGGACATCTACGCCGTATCAACCACGAGAATGGATCTGTGAAGGATTAGGCAGGTTCGTCGCCCTTCTCCCTCTCGCTCTCTTACTCTCGCTCTCTCGCACTCTCCTGTCTCTCTCTCTCTCTCTCTCTCTTTCTCTCTCTGTCTTTCTTCACTGAAGACTATGTGACTATTAAGAATGGGGTTATCATAAACTATTTTTACAATGAATGGTGCACAGTTGTTGTGCATGTAGAAGCGACAACTATTCCGGAAAGGGACGCTCAGTTTTGAGATAGTTTATTGCCGAGGAAGGTTTTCCTGGTGGCGACTCTGCCCCAAGGCCGGGTGCACTTCCCTCCCCCCTTTCAGGCGGCGTCGCGTCGCTTTTCCGAGGTGTTGAATGACTTGAGGAACTTCATTTTGCTTTCGACCTTCAACCGAATCATTCCTAGAAAGTGTAGTATACATTTTATGTATATATTCTAATTTGTACTTACCTATATTTGTACCCGCGTGTAGAGTATTTTGGAATGTGTTGTATGTAACTTTGCGTTTTATGTGTGAATTGCGTATAAATTGCCTGTAGATTGTGTGTAGGAGTTGTATTATGTGAAACTGGCGCATCAGCGGGACGAGGGATGTTGCTCTCGTGGAAAATTCGTTCAAAACGAATATCTCAGAGTACTCCCGGTGGCATTTATGCCCGTTGGTTGCCGTTAAGTCAGGAGAAAACCATGCCTGAGATGTCGGGGCCACAGTGCAGAGCAGAAGGTAAACGCGCAGTATTTTTTCCCCGCAGGAACCTCGCGAGTAACGTGAGCGCTAGTGCTCATGGCCGCTCAACCCTTGCGTAGGAGTACTCCGTATATTAAATAAGTCTACATGGTAAGAGCACTTAAAAATTTAGGTTAAAAATTACTCGAGTACCACATTTTGACGTATTTAATGCACTGTAAAATTATAATTTAATCTTTTATTGTTTGTTTGGACTTTTTCCTCCACTCACCAAGTGGAGGTTTTTTATTCTAATAGTATTAAATAAATACATTAAGAATTAAAATTAAAAATTATAATAATTTCTACGCCTTCATTCATTATACCCGAACACATATTGCCCCGACGTAAGGAAGAACTCATGAGTTTTTTTTTATAATTGTTAAATATAATTTTTGGTGCCCCGGGCGAGGAGGAATGTGTTCTTTTATATTTAATATCTTTATATTTTGAATATTTCGTACGGTAGTATTTATATTTTATTCTAAATATATTTATATTAATTTATATTTTTCCTTTACACGTAGATTTGCGTTTATAATTATTTAATTGTATCGTTTAGATTAAGTTAGCTCGAGAGATATAGTTTATAAATCAATTGTACAGTTGGTCCACCAAATATATCTAAAAGCTTACCGATTGACCAATATTCTGCTATTATTAGATTCGTGCAGGTAATTTTGTTTCTAGACGCACACGTGTTCAAAATTTTATAACGCATTTTTTGCTCTTGCGTAATATAATCGTCGAATAATCGTTGAATGAAATAAGCAAGAACTATAAGAATAATATAATAATAAAATAATAATAAAATAATAAGCAAGAAAAATAAGAATAATGAAGCTCGGAGCCTTCAGAAAATTGATAGCAATATAAAATGCGCGATTAATCGAGATCGAGTTATTAAGCTCGAAAATACGGGAAAAATCGCGCGATTCGCTTAATAAAAATATTAATCGATCTCGGCTTGATTCCATCAATGTCATATCGTCGGAGACGCGCAAAACTCATTCGGAAATTATAGCACAGAATGAGACGTTACCGGCTTTTTACTTCACGGATGGCATATTTACGCAGTTACAAACGTCTTACGAGGATACACTTGATTTCCTTTTAACTTTGGATATCGACTATGAAAAGGAGGATAATGCCGTGTTTCAGCGAAGCATGAGTGGAAAGTTTCAGGATGCGAGTTCGCGCCCTGCAAAGCTTCTTAAGCTGGACCTCCCCACATTTTCGGGTAGATATGAAGATTGGGATAGCTTTTGCGATCTATTCTCCGCGCTGGTACATTATGCCCCTAATGTAGACGATGTCACGAAGTTTCAACATTGAAAGTCATGTCTTACGGGGCCCGTCGCGAATATAGTTATAGATGTGACGATCACGAGCGCGAATTATCTTTCAATATGACAATCATTATCCGCGAGATTTTGTAACCTGCTGTTAACGGTGACAAATCATCTAAATACTCTAATGAATTTGCCACATCTAAAGTGAAAATCGACTACGGAAATACGTATGCTTGCGGATGAATGTCAATGGATCGTGCGCACGTTAAAAAATTTGAAGATGCCGATAGATTCATGGGATGTCTGGCTGATACATATCTTAAGCTCGCGATTAGATACGGAGTCAAGAAAGCTATGGGAGTTCGAGCTTAATACCAAGGATCGCGATATAAATGTTAGCCTTTTTGTAACTAATAATGAATCGGAATCAATGTTTCGCTTTCCAAAATTCGGTAAACTGGCGGCTTTTTTGAAAAAACGCGCGAATGTTCTCAGGATGATTGGCGCAGAAAATAAAATGAAAGATAGAAATCAATTACTTAGTAAGCCCTTTCCGGTTTGCGGAAAGTACTGTATGTGTGCGTATCATGGCAACAAAGGAGTAGTGCATGGAAATCTCCTCTATGCTCTTCGCTACATATTCTTGCGAAATACCCGACGTTCCTTTTGAAGACAGCATGTGAATGTCGATTAGAGGTGCATCATTTACGTCTGTACTGCAATTATTTCAGCCGACGCAATTGCAAGGACTGTACTTCAAATGGGCGCTGTTTCAAATGCCGTGATAAGCACCATTCGCTTTTGCTTTTCGACGATGTAACGCGATGTAAGTCCATCACGCCCTCGTTCGTGCGAAACTCTCGGGATGAAAAGGAAAACAAAAACAGTTCTACGGAAATGAATATACGCAGTATTGTTGCATCTATACCCACATTCCCTATAATAGTTGCGAAGGCGCAGATTATAGTGGAAGGTCCTCACGACAATCGCATCCGAACACTTGCGTTCTTAGATCAGGGTTCGGAAGGCTCTTTTTTTACCGAAGCTATGATGCAGTTGCTCAGACTGACGCGACAAAGAGTAAACGTCCTCTTGATGGTAGTTGGAGGTAACGCTGCTGCAACAGCTCCATCGAAAATGATGGTCATTTTACGATCACGGTTAGTCCTAAATCTTGAACTGCGAACTGAAGCCCTCATCCTTCAACCGCTTACCTCACAGCTATCTGCGCGAATCCCTGTTCACCTCGATCCAGAAAATTTCAAGCAATAGAATGGGTCGATCCGCAATTTCATATCCCTGCGAACATCGATCTCATTTTAGGTGCTAACGTTTACGGTTAAGCCTGGACTGCAGCGCGTCCCTCCTTCGCAGGTAGTTGCTCAAAACACAGCGATGGGTTTCATTCTGAGGCCCTCGCGTACGGTGGGCGATGCAGAGTGCTCTGCTCCCTATGAGAACTCTGTATAGTATTACCGCGGATCATCTCCACGATGTGTTAGAGAAATTCTGGATACTCGAAGAGTTGCCGCAATTCAACGATAAGTTTAAGCCGGACGACGACGCGTCTGGAAACCAAATCACCGAGACAAATGCGCGAGTATCAGACGGGCGGTAAACGAATAAGCTACCCATAAAAACTGATCTTCCTGAGATTGCGGCTGCGACACGACGTATAGACTTAGGATCGATCGTCATTCGTCCTGTCTGGCTTTCACGGCGACCCGAAAACTGGCCTCAACAGCCAGAAATTAAGCAAGTAATGCATGCGCAAACACGTAAGTATGAGCCTGATATTCTTACGCGATTTTCATCCGTAATGCGACTGGTACGAGTAACTGCATACTACCTTCGCCCTTGTTAAATTTACGTAGTTCTAAAAATGAACAAAGTTCCTTTCCGCTCTTTCGTATGACATCTGAACTGCTGGACACCCGGGCAAAACTCATCCGATTAGCGCAGACCAAACCTTGCCAAAAGGTAGCCTGTTGAGTAGGCTTAACCCCGTATTAAATAAAACTGACGGAATACTACGTGTAGGTGGGAGGGTCTCGCAGGCAAATATCCATTTCCATAGAAAGTACCTACTTATACTGCTGCGTTTGTCGAATTTAAGCCAAGTATTTATAATAGATAATTTTAGATGCGCTATATTGTTTTGTGGAATTTAATTAAATAATTAAGGTATATTCCGAAGAATATAATATATTAACACTTGGGTAATTCCGCAGATTATGCGATGTAAAACATCGACAATTGATCTCATCGACGATTAAGTCAAATGTGAGATTTTCTTTTTACGATATGTGCAAGATACAACTTTTCATTTTAAAAATTAGATCAAATTATTAGCAGAAGTAAATATTATTTGTACGTTTCGCCCTCAGTTACTTGCTGGGCTCGTCAATAGGACGGCAGGTGACCAATTCCTAGACGTACGATGCTTGCTAGTAGATAATTTATTGTCTTTATATTATAACTTTTGATCGATTTTAGCAAGCATTAGTGAACTCTGCGATTCGAACTTGTATCAAATGCCAACGTGTTAAGCCTCGGATTGCTCAACAAAGAATATGAGATCTACTTGCCAAGCGAGTCATCCCAGCTCGGCCGTTTACAACGTTGGGGGTTGATTACGCAGGGCCTTTTCAGATTCGCACAACGAAAGAGCGTGGTCACCGTACGTATGAAGTGTATATCGTTCTCTTTGTGTGCTTTGCAACCCGAGCCATTCACCTGGAACTTGTGGGAGACTTGACCACGGCCTCCTTTATATGGGCAGAGTATGTTCAACACCTCCAGGAAAGAAACAAATGGCGAACTAAACCCAAATTTTTAAGACTGGTTAACTCTTAGTGTTCTGAGATGACCGTTACCCTCCTGCTAAGTGGCCTCTGGAGCGAATGTCACACCTCGGCCCAGATGGACACGCGAAAGTCGTTATATTTCTTTTTATAATTGTTAAATACAATAATGAAACAAAGCCAAATTATAATAAAGAGAGGAAGATAAACAACTTTAATAAATATTAACTATTACTAAAAGAATAAATATATATAATATTCTTTTTTTTTTTTTACATTTTGCCATAACTTCGTGAAAATACGTATGAATTTTAACTAAAATAAAGAAGATATTCAACTTCAGAACAAACCGTGCACCAATTCTGGAACTCTATAACCACTAATAAGAGTAAAGTACTTTGACAGCTAATCTCTAAATACAGCACTATATATGCAATAGCCACGTAAGGGGATAAGTAATCATAACAATAGGAACATAAGAATTTGAAAGAAATAAAGTAAAAACAGGATCAGTAATAAATAAAAACAGGATTAGTAATGTTAATATAATTAAATGAAATATTAAACAATAAATATAAAATACAAAGGAAAAGAGAAACAAATCAAGAGTAATGGAATATTAGCAAAGCTTTTAACGCCACATGAAATATTAATTAGTTGACTACAACGATGCTACGGATAAGAGATATAATTAAATAATAATATAAACAATAGGAATAAATAAATAATATTGGAAATAAAAATAATCTTATTTCAACTATTCTTAGATCAACTATTTACTTAAGTGATCATCCTAAAATAACAAATAATGAATAAAAGATCAACAGAACGATAGTGGAAGACTATTTTTAACTACTAAATAAATACCTAGATAAATATTGCACCTATTAATGAAAAATTATACGTAAGCAGCCTATATGAAAGCATCTTATAATAACACATGTAGGGTTAAATTACTAGGTGCATACAATCGAAGAATATATTACACAAAATAAATAAATAAAAATATAGCATATATAATATATATATATAACTGCCCGACTTCCACCGCTTCGTTGATCTCACTCAAACCGTTTTCATCACTTGGATCACATTTTTATGCATGCCAGTTCTTTCCGTCATTTTACTTAGAACTCTGCTGATAATGTAAAATTGCTCTTGCAGATAAATTTACTCTCAGCAGCCTCCCAAGTTGCTGGCGATCTATTTGCGTTCACACTCGCATTACCACTGCTACTTGTCATATTTTCTGGCACACCAACCAGGTTGCCTATTGGCGTACTAGGGGAGCTGGGAAGCTCCATGGACTCTACTGAGTCGGTTGCAGGCGGCACCCGAGAGCCTGCTATTACTTTTTTAAAACTTTTCATTTTTAAATGAGTAGTTTGTGTTAAGTGGGTTATATTTGTGATGTTCAGAAGGATTAATTGTTGGAGATGACCGTTCAGCGTGCTGAAGCTCCCCAATACTCAAGCCCCGCTACATTCCGATGGCCTCGGTTGTCCCCCCCCCAGAACTAGCAGCAAGGTCCCATCGGTACGCCATACGGCACTACTACGAGAAGCGGGATTTGATGTCGTCGACGCCCTACCACTGTGTGGGACAGCCTCCCATGTTAGCTAGACTGGGTTCGGGCCCCCTACTTGTGGCGGCGCAGGAGTGCCATCTGGTTTTACAACTATATCGTCCGGAAAGGGAGCGCACATAAGCATGAGTGCACATAAGCAACAAGTAATCACTATATCCACAAACTCTTTCCGTCGCTCAAACTGGTCACAGTCAAACGTGAGAGGTGCCCATTTATAGGGCGTCTCATTCATTCATAACGCGCCTGGAAGTTACCCGTTTGTAGGGTCTCCATCTCCACCATTCATGGAAAATGCCCGTTTATAGAGTTCCCGATATACTCTACAGTCTGAGCACGGCAGTCTAGCAGATATGTAGGTGCGTGAATGATGAGTGGGTGTATAGACGAGCGAATATCACTATTTTCGCTCGAAGTTCTTGTTCACGTCCACTCATTCGTTACCTCTAGGAGTGCTATTTCGTGACTGACCGCAAACGATCGTTCCCTTATCCGCAACCCCAGAGACGCGTGTGGTAGTTGAACTTAAGGCGCCACAAATTAAAGCGAATGAGAGTGTTTCGACAGACTGATCAAGAAAAAGACAAAGGACGGATCGAATGTGAGGAGCCAACTCGTGAAAAACGGAAAAGAGAACGTCAGACCCCTACACCAGAGCAGGAGACCGCACAACAGCGGATGACTGAGGCCGAAGCTTGGGTGACGATGGTCTCAAGAACCAAAAAACCGAAAAGGACCGAGACGAATAAGAAAATAACGAAAGAACAGACGGCAGAAAAACCCACACGAGACCTCAAGGTCGCGGGCCTGATTGCTCTCACCTCAAAGGTAAGCGAGAAGCGATCATGATCGGGCCGGCTGAGGGACAAACGTACGTGGTCGTTGTACGGACAATACGTTAAAAGGTGAACCCTGACAAGTAAAACTCAGGTCAGAATAAGAAAAAAGATGAAAGACGACGCGGTACTACTACAGCTGTCTAGACTGAATAATGTAACGGACTTCCGACAGGTTCTCCAAGACGCTGTTGGAGAGACTACACGCGTGAAAGATTTGACCTCCAGGGTGACACTGGAATTTTTAGATTTGGACGGTGTCACGACCGACGAGGACATCGCGAACGCGTTAAATCATGAAATGGGACGGTCCGCGGATCGTCGACTCCACGTCTTCGACGTTAACAGTCGAGGACAGAAAATGGCGATCTGCGAATTCGACGTAAAAGAGGCTACTGACCTCTTAAAAAAAGGGCGCATTAAAATCGGATGGGTTATCTCAAGAATAAGAGCTAGGTTACTCGTCCCGCGATGCTACCGATGCCTCGGGTTCGATCATTTACGGAAAGATTTAAAGGACCAGACAGACAAAATTGCTGTTGGCGATGCGATCTCGAGGGTCATTCCTACAGGGACTGTTAGAGCCGTGGGGAGTGCTTCATATGCACTGGGGACAACGTCCGGGACAGGAGACACTTACCTGGCTCGCCCTCGTGTGCAGCATTCAGGGCAGCCCTAACAGAACAGATAACAAAGACAGTCACACAATGACGATAGGGATACTCCAGTGCAACATGAATGGGTATAGTATAGATGACACACTGCTAGATTGCGGTGGAATTAGACACTGACGTATTCATTATTAGTGAGCAATACAAAGACAGACGTTAAGCGACTTGGCTCGCTAGCAACTCGGGCAAGTTTGCAATTTGGTTTCGAGGGAAGAGCGCGTCAAACATCACACGCTATAGGATTGAGGAGGACTGTGTCTGGGCGAGGGCCGCTGGTGTTACCTATGTCAGCGTTTACAAAGTCCAATCTACAGTGCCTCCGAGTACGTGGCCAAACTCGGGAGAATTGAGGACGTGGTACGAGAAATCCCTGGCGACGTGATCATGGCGGGCGACTTTAACGCGCGAGCGATTGAGTGAGGAGTGCCATCGACCAACAGGCGGAGACGACTACTGTTGGAGATGGGCGCAAGGCTGGACCTGGAAGTACTCAACGAAGGAATGACACCGACTTACAAACGACCCGGGTATGGTAATTCCATACCAGATGTGACTTTGGTCTCGAACCGAATTCGGATTAGGGTGAAGGCGTGGCGAATGATCGAAGGCTACACAGCCAGTGATCACCAGTACATTGTCTTCAAACTGACAGACGGGACGAAACGAATGGAATGGCGAGGTACAAGTCTTACCGGATGGAACTCAAAACGCTTAGACAAGGACAAACTCGAAAGGCAGCTACAATATGCAGAGCCTCCCTCACGGGAGGTGCCTTAAGAGTTGACGAACCGGGATAGGGCTTTTTCCAACATCTATGTGAAAGAAACGGAACATACACAACAGACGGCAGGCATATTGGTGGACGGTTGAGATCGCGGATCTCAGAAGCACCTGCTTAAAGCTGAGACGGAGAGCTCAACGAGTCCGAAGTCGAGGCAAAGTGGGACTCTACTCTGCGGAGTATAGTCTCGCCGTGAGGCAGCTGAGATTTGCGATCAATGACAATAAGAAACGGTGTTGGACTTGACTTATCGACGAGGTGGACTCATATCCTTGGGAAAACGGTTACAAAATTGTGACACGCGCACTGGGGGTTCGAGGCCCACCGGTATTACGACGAACGAGACAACAGAGAAGGATGTCCCTCTCTTCACGCAGGAAGAACTCTATCATGGTATAATTAATAATAAGAATAACAACAACATAGATAAACAATAATTAAAATAATTTCTACGATAAAAATTATAAAGACGGTATTAACAATATAAATAAAATATTCCATCAACAATTAATCAGATATTATAGAGTTTTTTTTACTAACAATAAAAACAATATAAGCAAATAATAACGGCAAGCTGAAGAATTTCTAAATTTTAAAATAAACAATGTTATATTCAACCAATTGAAGCTCTGTTAATATATTATATAACAAGAGTGATGTTATATGAATAATAACAATACTACTATTAATAAATAATAAATATAACCTAAATATACAACAATAATATTACATAATACAAAAAGCATCACAAAATATTATTAAAATAAATAATATAAACTAAATTAAACAAAATATTGGGATAAATAAACAAAGACATTTGGAAAAAATAGGTATATTATCTAGACTACAAAAATCAGTAACAACAACAATTTAATATTTGAATTGCTCAAATATAGGTAGTTGTTATATGTCGATGCATAGGATCTTCAGAATCTTGTACTAGAGAAATAAATATTCATGGACTAAACGCTGCTCCAGACAAGTGTCAATTTGGAAAACCCGTTTGGATTATATTAATTTCCGAGTAACCTCCAAAGGGAACGAAGCTAAGTAAGAATACATGAGCGCCCTCTTGAAAATCCCCACTCCCACTACCAAGCGGCAGCTTCAATCCTTTATAGGGACGTGCAACTGGCTCCGGGAATACATATCGCACCTAGCAGTCACCATGGCAGGACTCACGGATGTACTCCAAGGAAAACCATGCTTCAAGTGGACTCCAGCCGCGCAACAATCTTTCGAACAAACGAAGGAACTACTCTCCAAACCCGCCACGTTGGCCCGTCCGAGTCGAGATCGCCGATTCCTTCTAGAAACTAATGCCAGTGCTCGTGGGATGAGAGCCGTCTTGTATCAAGAGAGACCGAATGGTAATCGAGATATCATAAGTTACGCCAGTGTTAAGTTTAAGACATCCGAGACTCGTTACCACTTCAATGAACAGAAGTGTTTGGCTATAATCTGGATCATCAAGCAGTTTCGGCCTTAGCTGGAAAACCGGTCATTTACATTACGAACGAACAGAACTCACCTGGCTTGAACGTTTTAAGGACACGCGGGACAAGCTGACACGGTGGGCTCTGCTTTTGCAGGAATTTATCTTCAGCTTAGAGCATTGCCCTGACGAAAACAACGAGCTGCCAGACGCTCTCTCCCAACTACCGTGCCAAGAATATTCAGGCGTTCTCGACGACCAGGAATGGCTCCTGCCAACTGACTTACACGGTCCCACCATGGACTCCACGCATTACGGAACAACAATCCTTGTCCGACGAGACAAGGGTAGCTCAACAAGGAGACAAGAAGCACTACGATCTCGTGAAGAAGCATCTAAATCTCACGCGAAGGAGTAACCTCCGCCGTGACGTAAGTCTGTTTCAGGAGAAACACCTTGAAATCAACTGAGCCCTCTGGATTAGAGACAGTTCAAAGGACCCATGGAAGCTTTTCGTGCCGGAGGCAGTTAGGTTCCGGGTCCTTCTCGAATACCACGATTCGGAACACGCAGGACATCCCGGTGCGGAGGAGACCCTTAGAGCGATCCAGAAGTTCCACCGTTGGCCGGGGATAAACCGATATGTAAGGAAGCACGTAGCAATCTGCCACCTCTGTGCCTGTGTTAAGAAGGCGCTCGCAAAACCTGACGGGTTGCGCCCTCATCAACCAAGTGAGCCGTGGAATACCGTCTCAGCCGACATCATGGGCCCATACCTACAAACGAAGAGGTGTAAAAGGTTTGTTTGGGTGGTAACCGACCTATTTTCCTGATGGGTCGAAGCCTTCCCATTAGGCAACGCGAACGTCGGTAGCTCAATCAAAACCATCAAGAACGAGGTCTTCGCTAGATGGGGCTATCCGAGAGCAATTCTTACAGACAATGAGCCGCAATTTGTCAGCCGCCAATGGAAGGAGGCCTGCGATCGTTGGCAAGCTGATCCTTAGACCACGGCGATTTATCACCCTCGGGCAAATCCAACCGAACGCCGAAATCAAGAAATTAAGAAAGGTTTACGTCTACATTTACAAGGCGAGGATCATCGGGAATGGAATACACACCTGCCGAAGATCTTTTTTCAACTTCGAGATAGAAGGAATGCCGCAACGGGATACATGTCAGGAGGCGCGTTTACACACCGAGACCTCCGATGCCCAGGCGACTGGGAATTTGAATTTCCTGAACCTTCTCCGGCTGCGAAAAGGAGAATGACCGAAATCAGGGAGCACCAACTAGGGTACCAAGCAAGATACGCGTCCGATGAGAATGCTGAGCCTCGATATCGCCCCGGCGATATGGTCTATGAGGGATTTCACGCTGGTTTCATGCCAAAACGGGAGGGCCCATTTAAGATAATAAAATCCCTATCCGCCGTAATTCTGCTACTGGACCGAGCTGGAAGAACGATCAAGACCCACACCAGGTAAGTAAAACCAGCTAAGAGACAAATGAAACCAGCCCTCCACCGGATCCAGTTGAGAGGCGGGATCATACTGCCCCCAGCTTGGGGGATCTCAACATGGCATCACCACCCCAGGATCTAGACGATCCGGGCAACACCACGGGATCCCAAGATCCAAACGATACGGGCGACGCCTCACCATCCCAGGACCTTGACGGTCTGGGCAATGCCAGAGCACTTCAGAATCTAAACGATCCGAGCGGCTCCTCTCCACCTCAGGGTGTAGATCATCCAGGCAACAGAAACCCTACGTCAGCCGACAAGGGCCCAAAGTGAAGAAGAGGACGACCCAGGAAGCCGTTAGCTACTGGCCTAGCAGCAACGCCTGAAAGCGTTATACAGCTGCAGCACAATTACCAGTTAAGATATAGAGTAGCCGTATAATAATATAAGTTGTTTGTTCCCATTATGTTTTATTTTATATTTTAAGTTGAAGTACATATTGTAATTTTTTTGTTAAAGTATATATTTTTAAGTTGAAGTACATATTTTTATTTTTTAAGTTGAAGTATATATTTTTAAGTTGATGTACATATTTTTATTTGTTTTAAGTTGAAGTACATATTTTTATATTTAAGGTTGAAATACATTTTTTTTTGTATTACTTTATATGTTGAAGCACATTGTATTCTAAATTAAATTATATTCTTGTTACGCGCGCGCTTAGAGAGAAAAAACTAAATTTAAATAGATGTAAATAATACCTTGTTTCGATTCTCTATATAATATATAATTGTAATTTGGGTCGTCATAGATATTGAGTAAATAAAGTTCGTTCCACGCACGCAAGAACATCGCGATTGCAGGGATCTGTTATATGCCGATGCATAGGCCCTTGTCTTGCGCGCGTTTACGCCGAATGCGTAAAATCACCGTAACCCCCATTCTTCGCCTCGGCGACTCCGAACCAATCAGCGCTTGCCACCATCAATGGAGCCTCACCGCGCCACAGGAGTTGCAAGCGCAAAAGAAATAAAAGAAAGGTGTTGCGGAAAGAACGGACAGAAAGAAGAGGGAAGAAGAGAGATCCAGACCTCCCGGGATCTCGGACGGCCCACCAATACGACAGAAATAAACACTAGTCTAAAACCAAATCAGTGCCTTGTGATTTGCCCGTCAAAACATTCTAAGGCCACAGAACGAACAGAGAGAAGCGCACCCCCACGCCGCAGACCGACCAAGGAAGAGGGGGCTAGCGCTGCCGCACCTATAGCGTCCGTGCATAGAGAGAAAGAGAGAGCCAGAGCCGCCGCACGCCGCTCCTCCAATAGCGGCTGGGCGGAGAGAGGGAGCAGTGCCACCGCACGGCGCTCCACGAATAGCGACCGAACGAGCCACCCCCGCACGCACCGCTAATAGCGGCTCGAGAAAGAGTACTGACCGAGCCGACGCCACCGTCGCAGTGAGCGCTACCGCAACTGGTCAGCTGCAAGGCCGGCGGAGGTCAGTATAGCTTGTCCCTTCGGCCCAAGCAGACATCACTAATTTCCTCCTCCTCCTTCCCCGGCGGTCTCTATCTCATCGGCCCTTCTCAGGGCCGTCCCGTTCGTAGGGGAAAAGGCGAGCCATCCACTCTTCCTCCTTCCCCCTCGTCCTCCCGTCCACGGGAAGCGTCTGTGTCCGATCTACAAATCCGGGTCAGACAGACGCCGTCCGCGGTCTGGACTCCGTGTAGGGCACCCCTCCGAAATGAGTTACGGGTATGATATCCAGTAGCTCCGAATAAGAGTTGTGCCCAAGGCCTCCGGAGACCCACCGTGCGACGAGAGACGTGCCAGGGAGGTCTTCGGAGGACGAGTTCCCCGGGGAACTCTCCGAGGTCCGTGCTCGGAGCCCTTTTTCCCCACTTTAACATAGTTACTAGTCATTTAAAAGTATTTAGGATTAAAAATCAGTCATACAAGCAATAAAAGAAAAACCTCTTCCTTTCTTTGGAAAGAAAAATTAACAGAAACGATACATCTTTATAGCAAATATATAGTTAAAATATGAAACATGTTAATAACGCAGTAAATAAACAATAGCACGAATATTGTTAATAAATAATATCAGTGACGAAATTAAGTAATAAGAAAATGTACATAATTTAGAAAATTAACACGTGCTATATACGTACCATGCAGAAATAGACGAGAGGAGTTCAAAATAGATAATACAAAATAGACAATATTAATAATACACAAACAATAAGAATATTATTTGAATCACATCTATCTGAAAGAAACCTACTGTTAAAAGCGAATAATACTAACAACGTTAACGAATAATAAAAATAAACCTTAGGAATAAATAATCAAAATATCAATAAAAAAAACAACAACAGAGACAACGGAGACCAATTGCATAAATAATACTGATTATTTTAATAAATAATTTGAAAAGATATAAAATAAAAAGAATTTTTTTTCTTAAAAAAAAGAGATGTATATAATAATTAAAACATTTAATAATACGCCTTATTTTCGAACTCATACTGAATAAAAACATTTACTCAGTATCCAGCACTAACGATTGCCGAACACTGCTATAATCTCTTTTCTGCGGTGTCTCAACTATTAATACCTAAGTTATATCACCATCACAGCAACAACATGTAGAAACTAGACGAGTAACTATAGACGTGACAAAACTAAAAATTCTTTTTTTTCGCACGTTCATGAATTTTAGAAGTACAGATCAAGAATAATTGACCGACGCCATGCAGGAGCGTGAGAAAAATCCCGATAAAGACCATCCCAAGATCACGGAAATCTCGGATGCCTTGAGCTCGACAGCTCTTGAAGCAGGAACACCGATGTCTGACATTCCACCGACACAGTCGGATAACAAGGAGGAAAATAAAAACCAAACGGACGATCCCGCACCACCTCTATGATAGTGTCACTGTGCCAGTAGCCACTGGGCCGTGATATCTCCCTGGACTATGGACGCTGCTATCAGGCCAGAGCACGGATCTGGCGGGAAATAGCGAGATTCTTCCAGTTACAGCAAACAGCTGGCCGTACGTACCAGGCATATTGCTATACCCCCACACAGGCATGTTTCAGCAGTACCCAACAGCGTACTCTGGTTTACCTAACGTATCACCAGGAGCACTACCAGCGCCTGCAGAAACCGTTGACCTTCAATCTATCGTTCGAGAATGCATACCTGAAAAAACGCGCACAGGACAGCTGTTACGACAGTGGCACGTACATTCCACTTTAGCTTCTCGAAAGGATGTGGAGGAATTTATCGAATGGCTGGAAGAGGCAATGTGTAGCTTAGACATCCCTGCGACGGACATTTTGAAATTGATTCCCAGAATTCTGAGCCAATCAGCACGGATCTGGTCGAGGTCCCTTTATAGACATAGGCGCATCCTGCAGCAATTTAAAGCAGCATTGCGCCGCCAATTACGACCAGTCGATTATACTCTACGGTTAGAGGAAGAGCTGCGCGATCGAAGGTAGTTCGAAAGAACCTATTGGTTCATATCTTCGAGGAATACATGTGCTGATAGACAACCTCACACTAGCGCGCATCTGCAAATAACAACTCGATAGAAGCTATCGAAACCTGCACCCATCATACATGGAGAAGATCGATAGAAACAATTTTAAATCAATCGACGATCTGCAACTAATAGGGCGGCAAATAGAGTTGAAAAAAGAATTTACGCTGAGATACAAAGAGCCACCACCTGTAGAGGACTGCATGGTAAATACAGCGGCTTGCTTCCCCTCAGAAAGATCGCGAGAGCAATTCAGCCACCGCTCAGCAATAGCCATTCTAAACCGCTAAAACCACTCTTTATATGTTGTAAGTGATGAAGCTTGTTCGCCATAACATTCTTGAAGCAATCGATAAGTTTCTGCTACGTTAATTTTCAAATCACAATAGTGCAAAAGTACATGTCGAAAACGATCTATCACGATTCATTTTTCACTGATCAAAAAATTATAATGTTTATACAAATGATGACGCCTGCTAACTGTATTATTTTGATAAATGTAAAAACTAAAAAATAAGTACTTGATCTGATACATCTGACTTTTCGTACTACTCATATGGCCAACTAAACGTGGAGGTCGGAAACTAAGGTCGCCTCCTAATAGTAAATAATAAAATAGTGTCACTATACTTTTATTTTATTTTATTTTATTTTTGCATTTAATTGCAAGAATTTATATTTCTATTTTTGATATATATTATTATTTATGTTTTTAATATTTGAGACAACTAATGGATTTTCTATTTTTGTTCCCACACGTTTTTACTACAATATTATATAAGCATTAAATATTCAAAATAAATTTTTTAAACTAATTATGGAATATCCATTTTTCCACAAAATCATAAGACACAATTTGAAATTTCTACAATAGAAGAAAGGAAAGTCTTGATTTTTTGCAGAATGAAAAATTCGTTTGCATTATGAAGCTAGCATTGGAGTTTGTGTGTGAATTATTTTCTGATGCCCGTGCGCATATTAGATATTATTTGGCTTAACCTCTGTGTGATTCAAACAAAAACAGCAACGTCACATGGGAGAGAATGGTACAACTATATCTATATATATTTATTGCTTAAGTCACGAGCTGTGACGTACGAAAATGTGCACAATAATTTATGCAGACGTAGCTGTGACATCGCGTTAACGCGTTAGTGTAGTAGTGGGCCCTATGGAAGACGTGCATTCACGGCGCTAGAAAATCGTCGAGTCTTTTATATATCTGGTAAAAGCGTATGAAAAATTAGCTGGAGATGGTCGTTCAGATCTGTCCGGTAGACATCGTTTTCTTGGAAATCCTTCCATAGTTCTGCATGCAGAAGAAAGGGAAAGCAAAGGCCAAAGCATGTGAGGGGAAGAAAAGAACCAATAGGGGACCAGAGATTTAACTTTTTTCCTCTCTCCATGCTGACTACATACCCCCACTCTCTTTTCATCAAATATATGCATTTGAACAAGCAACCTTGCGGAGGATCGCAGCCGTGGTTAATTCTGTTCCGAAATTCTGCCATATAATTATACACATTTTTAGCGGAGTTTCCACTCCTTCTCTCTATCCTCGATAGGGGATATGTAGTGAGCGTGGAGAGAGGTAAAGTTAAATCTCTGCTCGCCTATTTTTGGTTCTTTTCTTCCATTCACTGGCTTTGTTTTCAATTCCTATGACATCCGATTTTCCAACTTTTGAATGAATTCCATTGCTTTTAGGTGTAGGAAAACGGCTTTTTACGCCAATTGATGCAGCAAATTTTTCTTGAAGCTCATACAGATCCTCATCCAGCAATTCGGCTAATTCCTCCTCTTCAGAACTATTCAGTTTTCCGGTTTTTTGCTTTTGCTTGATAAAACAAACGTCACCGATAGAAATGCTCAAATATAAGGCTGCGGATTTGTTGACAGATACACAACCTATAACTTTAAGACATGGGGTCTGACATTTCTGCTTGGGATCCACTGGTGACGCCATTTTTTGACAAATGCTAAAATATTAAGTTTTCTTAATACATATAGCGATATTACAGTAGATACACGTTTATATGTAATTTACATAATAGTTGTATTATTAATAATGTTTTTTAAAATAAAGAACATATTCAAGAAATTTATAGTAAAGAAAAATTTGGTAATTTAAATTTAAACAAATGTATTTATTTAAACGTATCGAATTTTTTTCAGTATATGAAATATTTTCAGAAGTATTCTGGAAGATAAAGAAAACAATGATAAGAAAGAGTTGTGCAAACTACCACCTATACGAAGCAAATTATTAATACCAATCAAAGCCATTTATTTTCATGGATTTGTTGAAGGAAATTGCTGTCCTGAAAGCAAAATTCGCAATTCATTGGAAAAAAAAAATTGTTGGACCAATCAAATTGAAGTAGTAGGTGCTTTTGAGATATCCTCAGCCGAAAACAACTACTTCTTTTCTGCTCTTTACAAAGTAAAAACAACCCTCGAAGTTGAGGCAAAAAGAATCCGTCCTCAACCTCACATTCATCTAATGGAAGAAATTCCATACGCCCAAAATAAACAGTACGCAATAGTTTACTTAAATGATCAACAGTTTCCTTAGAAGATGCTGGAAAGCGCATAATAGTATTAAAATGAGCAGAGAATCTTAATAGAGTATTAACGTAGCGGCTACATAATGCCTTCCAAGCCGAGAAAAAGTTCTCATCCACCAAATCAAAACTCTGCAGTTTTGAAGCTGCTTCACCTTCTAATGCATTGAGCAGGTGCTGAAATTTAATAATAGTAGGAATTGCAGTATCGTTTAACACAAGGGACTGAAATTTGCTTTTAAAACTTTGTTAATCACGCGGAGTGCCATTGAACTTAGGTCATTTTACTTTCTCAAGAGAGGCCCGCAATGAATTAGTGATTGCCGACGTAGTTGAGAATACGTTCTGAGTTGGAGGCTGAATACCTCCGAGCTTTGTAATGTGATCACTTAGCCATGCCTTGGTTGACAATTATTCAGATAACCCGTTATTATATAAATCGAATTTGAAATAAATACGCTCCTTAAGTAACTCCGAGACGCAACTGAGTTGATGATGACGCTCTCGAAAGTCATTCCAATAAACGTTTAACACAATGATCCGCGACCGATAATCATCTACGGTCATAGATGCGGCAGCTTTCTGTTTAGACGTATTGGATTTCAAATTCATCAATAAATCTAAGCACTGTTTTTGTTTCGTGAACAAATCTTCAGTACCCTTTTCAACCATTATGTTATTTGTATATGCTCTCTGTAATTAAGCAATATACTGTGCGTGCTAAATTAAACACAGCAAAGACGGAAAGCTTAGTCAAACACATATACTTACTGTAAACTATGGTTGTATGTACTGTAGATATACGTATTAGTATAGCTATATAAATACGTATTATTATGCTCCTCCAAATGAGCGATATACTGTGTGTGTCGATCTAAGCACAAGCAAAACCGGAAAGCCAAGTCAAGCGCGTATAGCCTAAATCTATACGTATTAGTATATGCTCCTGCAATTGAGCGATATACTGTTCGTTGATAGCAAGAATCCGGCTCGAAGATCAAAAAAATGTCTGCGCCACTTCGTTGTTTGGAAGTGTATAAGTCAAGTAGGACTTCAACATCTTTCAAGAGTAATATCGATAAGCTAAGTTAAATTCTTCAAGTCTATAGTTCGATATTCGCACAAGCAAGTAAAATAAGTGTATTTAACAGCAGACTAGAAGCACTCTGAAAATTACTGGAAAATCTCTGGCAAATATTTTGAGAATCTTTGGAGAATCTCACTTCCAGCGCGAAAGCATGCCTTACTTATAGTTTTCAGTGTCCAAACTTGATGCGGGTAGAAAACTAAGGCATAAAAAGCTATTCCGTATCTGTAATATTGGAATTTATATTGACATTTCGTTGTCTGCTTCAGTAAGGCAAAACTGAATACCAGTTCTCAGGCATATAAGACTTGAAATTTATCATTATAATGTAAGCGGCGCAAACAAAGATATACATATAAATGCGTATATATTGTCACAAAACATATATACACATATGCATATATATATATACATATCTGTACATGTGCATTATATAAACCGATTTATATTTTTTATATATTATGGGCGCTTACGCAAGTGCGCCCTCAGAAATAATTATTGTATTTACGGCGGTGCAGGCTCTCGAGTACCCCCTCATGCTCGCGAGCATATGTAAGAGGGGGATAGCAGGCGCAGGCATATAGGGGAACCTGAGGCGGCATGAGTCGTAGGGTAAAATGGGTTATGTAAAATTTTTAATGAATATAATCATTATAATGAACGAAATTTTTTTATAATATGCAATTAATAGAGAAGATAAAAATTTAAAGAAAAAATCCTAGTTGATATAATAAATAACCCATTAAAAAATTCTTGAAAATAAGGTAGTAAAAATAAAAATTTTTCGTAAACATTAACCGATGACAAAACTATTTATATAAGATTTTATTCATTTGTAATTACTATTATTTAATTCATAATTGTCTTAGGGATAATTATCATATCTTAAATTTATAAATAAAGTGTAATAATTATGTATTATAATAAAATTTGAAAAGTGTTCGTATAGGGGCGGTGTGCGTTTTCGAAACGGGGCGGAATGGATCTACGGTCAGCGAGCGTAAACGTAGTGCGTGCATGCGTATTAGCCAGTATAAGCAAGAATATTTACTTTAAAAGTATTGCAGATCTTTTATGACATCTATTAGAGGTCTTTTATAAGGATGCGCATGATTTTTGTGTTTTTCTTTTGTCAAATGATTTATAATTTTTAGCCTTGACATAAAAACTGCTGTCCAGATGCATCTACGTCCGTTGGAAACGTTTCGTTCACTCTGTTTTTTGTAGCTGTCTATAAGATGTTCAATAAACCACAATCTAGAAAAAATAAAGAAACACGCTTGTCTGTTTAAAATTTGAAAATTTTGACAGTATTCTTTTAGCTCTCGCAGCAATTACTTTGCTTTTCCTCATTGCTATAAATTAATTTTCATATATCACCTTTGAATGTATATTGTAACCATCGTTTCGCGATGTTATAAGTAACTTTTGAAATCGATCAAGATATCGATCACGGCAAACGCGCGATCGACGCGACGCGACACGAATGCGCGAGGTGAACACCGAGCACTCGAAAGAGAAGCTCGCGATCAGCCGAGTAGAGCAGACGCACATTTTCGCTACTCAGCTGCCCGCCACTATTACTATACCGTTGCACCATACGCGGAGCAATTATATATACCGACGCCTAGGAGAAGACGTAGCGCACTAGCTACATCTGCGGAGCATCCAGTGTCGACGACCAACACTAAGTCAAGAGGAGACAGCTAAGACTGTCAGCAGCACGCCGTGAGCAAGTGTCGCGTCCCTGGCCGCCATCTTTCGAGCCAGGCGCAGCGCAGTCAACGAGGCATTGCAGGAGCAGAGCATGAGATGTGTCACCAACGCGCAGCCACCACCACCGCCGTTCACGGGTATCGTCGTCAGCGAGCTGAGATGATTGCAAGGAGGACGCGTATGGCAAGTACCATTTTTTAATTCGCCAAGCTGTTCAAGTGGCGCCTTTCCGTGCATAGTTGTCCCTGTCCCGATCATCCGCCTTTGTAGTAATGATCCACGTGTCGAGTAGAATCTCGCGCCCTCTTCTCGCGTACGTGGGTATAATGATGTACTAATCGTGCTATGAGTTGAACCCACTCGGGATTTAAGAGTCTGAATATAAATAGTATACTAGTGATATCATGATAGTGTAATGATAGTAATGTCCAGCTTCCTTTGTAAATATGTTGAATGTTATTAAAAAAATTGTAAGTCATAACTGTTACGCACGCATATATTTCATTGTCTACCCCGACTCTCTCTTCTTCCTATATAGCAACTTGTTCCCTCTCTCCTACATGTAGAGAAGCTACTACATCTACACGTAAATACATAACAATGTACGCAGACACCCTTACAATATATATTTATTGCAAATCCGTTATTTTTCTATGCATATTTTAAAAACTTATTTCTTACTTATAGTAGTTTTATTTAATATTTAAGATAAAGTTCAATTTAATATTAAAATTCTATAAATGATTATAAAGTACGTGCGAATAGACAAAATTGGTCGATTGAATATATAAATAGTGTTATAAGCAAGATTAATACAGGAAGTAAGTTAATAGAGGTTTCGATAGAATGTGATATACCTCGTGAAACCTTAAGGAGAAAATTCCTGGAGTATAAAAATTCTAACAATGAAGATTCTTTTATCAGTAAAAAACGGTAAGCTCTAAGTACATTATAGCTAAAAAATTCAATATTCAATTGTAACAAGTAGAGTTTTATACTCACATTTCTTTCACAAAATCGTTTATCTTCGACTATTCTGTATCTACTGAATAGAAATTTATGTTATTATCTATTTTTAGCTTTAGGATTCAAACTTGTTTTTACTGCTGTTCAAGAATTGCATTTGTATAAAATAGTATTTTATTTAATGACATAAGAATGCATGGATTCACTGCAATAGAGGTTCAAAAACTTGCATATGAGTATGCTGAACAACTTAATTTGCAGCATAATTTTAATAGTGTGACTCGATTAGCTGGGCATTGGTTTAGGAATTTTTTAAAAAAGCATTCTTCTTTATCATTACGAAAACCAGAGCCAATGACAGTTACCAGAATACCTTCATTCAATAAAAAAAACGTTACTGCATTTTTAAAAATTTAAAAAAATTTATATAATGAATTTCACGTTGAACCGCAAAATATTTAGAATGTAGATAAAACTAGAATTTCTTGTAACCCAAAAATCTTAAAAGCTCTGGCTCGAAAAGGAAACCGGCAGGTTGAATCGAAAGTTTCAACAAGTGAAAAATATATGTCACCTACGTTAATTATTCCAAGAAAAACGGAAAATTTATCATATTTGAAATGTGCTCTACCAAATTCTATTGCAGAATTTAACGGCAGTGCCTGAATGGAGGAGGAACTGTTTACGAAGTGGCTGAAAAATTTTATCGAATTCTCTGGCGCAAGAATGTATAAATAAACCAGTATTTTTGATGTGCAAAATTTATACATAAAAACACCTCATATCTCTAGAGTAGCTGTCAAGGTCACAGGAGGCTCATATATGAGTCATGCCGGCATACCAAATACCTCATGAATATCCATAATTACGCCGGCTGATGCCACATCAGTCTAAATAGATATTCATTATTTCTACGTATAGAAGTTGTAAAAAATTACACATTATCATAGAATTTCAAGTTTAGATTATTGATTTGTTGGAGAATGATTTCATATAGTTATAGTCTAGCTAAATTATTTAATACAGTCTATGAAATTCTATTCTGCTTGAGATTCCAAAATCTAAAAATTTTCCAAAATATTAAAAGAGTTGCTATTTTCATTCAACCTGATATTGTCACCGCATCGAGAAGAATTAAGATTTTGCAAAAGAAGATACATAAAAAGCCAATAAATTTTATATCTATTAATTTTCTAAGAATATTATTGAAAATAAACCTCTTTCTTGATTTTTTTTTTTTTTTTTATGTTATTTAACGTCGCTCTATTTATGCTTCCAAATATTGGTGCTAATCAGCGACGGAGGTTTACGATGTATTTGTAAACAAAGTACATGTAAATTATTACAGCAGTGCTTGTGTCAATCGGCCAAGACCGGGATTTGAACTCGGATCACCAAGTTACTAGTCCTTCGCTCTAGCAATCGAGCCATCGTAGGCCTCCTTTCTTGATTTTATCTATTTATTAATATTACATGAATCGGTTTTGACATACATTTTTAAAAATATGTTTACGATAAATTTTTCAGTTTTCATTATATTATTTTTATTAAATGTATAATTATTATTTAAAAAAAATTTTAATCGATAACGAAATTTTAGATTTTTAGATGGGACATATATACATTCTCCATTCATAAATTTAAAACTGCTCGGATGATTAATATATTATAAATATTAAGGAATCTCCAAAATATTAACGTTTCGACCTTTTTATGTTCTTTCTTATATTTATTTTATAGACATTCTTCAGGAAAACCAGAATAATTGATTTAATTACCGCCATCGTTCTTCGCTACGTTATCGCGATATCGCCAGAAAGATGGAAAAAAAGTAGTAGAAAATGACGGAAAATATTTTGATTAAGCGAACGTGTATCCATTTTCCATCATAAATGTCTTTTTTCCGATAAAATAGGTTGGAAACTAAGTTTGCCTCCTAATAATTATATTGAATGTATAAATATTTTTGTCGGTCTTAAATACTTTATAATATAATATATTAACTAAAATAATAACAGTTAGGCTGTTCTTGTTTATTATCACATCCGAAAAATCTGAAATAAAACTTATTACTATAAATAAATTAGATTCAAAATTTAAAATAATAAAATAAAATAATAAACTATATTCTATTTTAGTCGAGAACAATCTGACTGCCCCCACAGCCGTATTTTCTCCTTTGATGTCCGACGTTTCGGACCCCTATGATTCATCCTTAGGAATTATATAACTAGAACTCAACATATAACTGAGTTCAATTTAGTTCCTGAGAATAAACCGTAATGGTTTAGAAACGTCGGGCACAAAAGGAGAAAATAAGGTGGTGGGGGCAGTTAATTGTCCTTCACTAACATAGAATATTGTTTATTATATTTATTGTTTCTATTTTCTTTTATTATTATTTTCAATTTTTAATCTAATTTATTTTTAGTAATAAGTTTTATTTCAGATTCATTGTGAGTGATAATAAATAAGGACAGTCTGACTGTCATTATTTTAGTTAATATATCATATCATACTAATTTATAAAGACCAAGCGTGTTTCTGTTTGTATACGATAAACAAAAAAACTACTGAACCGATTGCTCTGAAATTTGATATATAGATTCTATATTTTCTTTAGAAGGACACAGGCTACGTTTTTTATTGAAAATCATTTTACTTTCATCAATAAATTAATGTCTTCTCTTACAAAATGATTGTGTATGCCAAATCATACTGTACATAATTTGTGACGACAAATTTTTACGACAATATTTTTGTTTTATAAAAGGTATATTAACTTCAAAATTTTGATAATAGACTATGTTTTTTTAGTTTGAACAAAAGAAATGATGGCAAATAGGGTTCTTTACCAATAACCTCGAAACTATGTATATGATATATATATATATATATATATATATATATATATATGTATATATATCAGGTATGTGAATAAGTCTTTCCCGTTTTTTTTCAAATTTTGAGCCTTTATTGTGAAAAAATGGTTACAAATGAATTATTGAAAGTATTGGCCATCGCTAGCTACAACTTTTTCCCATCTTTCTGGCAACATACGAATCCCGTTGCGAAAAAATTCGACCGGTTTGGCCTCTATCCAGTCATCCACCCATTTTTTGGCTTCCTCGTAGGAATGGAAGTGCTGGTCAGCCAGGCCATGCGTCATCGATCTGAAGAGATGGTAATCAGACGGAGCAACGTCTGGACTATACGGCGGGTGGGGTAGGACTTCCCATTTGAGCGTTTCTAAGTATGTTTTCACCGGCGGTGCAACATGTGGGCGAGCATTGTCATGTTGCAAAATAACTTTGTCGTGCCTGTCGGAGTATTGTGGCCGTTTTTGTCGCAGTGCGCGGCTCAAACGCATCAATTGTCGTCGATAGACCTCGCCTGTGATCCTTTCATTCGGTTTCAGAAGCTCATAGTAAACCACACCTAGCTGGTCCCACCATATACAGAGCATGAGCTTGGCGCCATGAATATTTGGCTTGGCCGTCGATGATGATGCATGGCCGGGTAGTCCCCATGATTTTCTTCGCTTCGGATTATCGTAACGTATCCACTTTTCATCGCCAGTCACGATACGATGCAGAAAACCCTTTCCTTTATGTCGCTGAAGCAGCTGTTCGCAAGTGAAAAAACGCCGTTCGACGTCTCTCAGCTTCAGTTCGTACGGCACCCAATTTCCTTGCTTTTGGATCATTCCCATGGCTTTCAAACGCTTGGAAATGGTTGTTCGGTCAACTCCCAATGCTTCAGCAAGTTCTTCTTGCGTTTGACAAGAATCTTCATCAAGCAAAGTCGCCAATTCTCGATCTTCAAAGATTTGCGGCCGCCCGGAACGCTCCTTGTCTTCCACGTCGAAATCACCGCTTTTGAAGCGTCGAAACCATCAGCAAACACTTGAATCATCGACACAACCTTCTCCATAAGCCTCCTGAAGCAATCGATGCGTCTCGGCAGCAGATTTCTTCAAATTGAACCAATAAAGTGAAACTTCCCGCAAATGACGTCGACTCGGCTCAAATTTCGACATTTTCACGATATCAAAAATTTATGATGCGAAAAAATTTTAACTAATGTGTTAGTATGGAATTGTTGACATATGAATAAGCTTTGATTATGACATATGTAACCATTGAATACTCGCACAGTATTGGTGGCGCCATCTCTTACAAAAAACGGGAAAGACTTATTCACACTCCTAATAGTATAATAATAAAGTTTTAATTAAAGCTGGATCGACAAAACCGAAAAATGCTCGACAAATGAAAATCACCGAGCTAAAAAAACACGTCTAACGTTAGCGGCTGCCACTTAAAAAGTAATCATATATTTTTGTATTTTAAATGATATATCGAGAATATTTAGTTATCGGTTTCAAATGAAATTCAAACAAAACATTTTCTGTAAAATAGGGATTATATATTTATATCATATCATATCATACCATATCATACTAATTTATAAAGACAAAGCGTGTTTTTGTTTCTACACGATAATCGAAAAAATTACTGAACCGGTTGTTCTGAAATTTGACATATAGATTTTATATTACCTTGGGAAGACATAGGCTATGTTTTTTATTAAAAATCATTTTACTCTCAATAAATTAAGTTAATGGTTTTAACAATCAGTTTCACCAGCGGCCACTAGGTGGTGTCTTGAATCACGAACATCAACTCAAAGTAGTCCGCTTAAATATTAATACCAGTCCAGCTCAGATAAATGTTCATATCCAATTTTGGGATTCGTATCCTAAAGAAGATGTGGCGTTAGATGGTATAACCTTTTTTGTTCTTCAGGTTAATCTGACACTATTCTCACACCTTATGGATATTTTTTGATTTTTGAACGATAGAAGACGATGTCCAGGTATGACGGGACGACTTCTACGGGGAATTTCGTGTTCGGTCGGTAGAAAACAATGTCCAGGTATGACGGGACTACTTCCACGGGGAATTTCGTGTGCGGACGGTAGAAGACGATGTCCAGGTGTGACGGGACTACTTCCACGGGGAATTTCGTGTGCGGACGGTAGAAGACGATGTCTAGGTAGGACGGGACTACTTCCACGGATAATTTCATATTCGGACGGTAGAAGACAATGTCCGGGTATGGCGGAACGACTTCTACGGGGAATTTCGTGTCCGGTCGGTAGAATACGATGTCCAGGTGTCTCCGAACGACTTCTATGGGGAGTTTCGTGTTCGGGCGGTAGAATATGATGTCCAGGTATGACGGGACAACTTCTATGGGGAGATTCATGTTGGGACATTCGAATACGATATCGGGATATTTTGGAACGACTTCTACAGGGAGTGTTTAAGAGACATCTATAAAGAGATTCATTTTCTATCATTTGAACACGCACACTCCCAGTAAAAGTCGTCCTGGGATACCTGGAAGTCGTATTCTATCTTCCCAAAACAAAACTCTCCATAGTAGTCGTCCCGAGACATGTTCTATATTCCGAACATGATACTCTATAAACGTCGTCTCGAGACACTTGGACATCTTTTTGTACCGCTCGAACTCGAAAGTACAATTTTCCTCATAGAAGCCGTATGTAATATGCATATATGTGTGTATCAAATACGGTTGTACATTCTGTATATACATACTGTATATACAGAAGCGACGATAGGTGAATTACCGTAAATTATTTATAGTAATATAGATTTTTATATATAGAGTACTTTTTACTTAGATATTATTGAATTGTTTAAGAAATCGGTTAAATTATTATCTCGGGTTAAGCCGAGACGGGGGATGCTAATATATATATTGTGATGCGGCGAATTACGACCAACTAGAAACAAAAATTTAAATTTTTATAAGATTACAAATCGTTCGCGCACACACACAAAAAAAATTTTTACCTTCACTTACTCACCTCTATCTCCTCAGAGGAGGTCCCGCCAGCCTGGAAAGGGGAATAAAATGTATCGGAAAAAGAAAATATGTGTCCGATATCAATGTCACTCAACAGCGTTTATTTAATCCGATTGTTTCCGCAATTACACAAAACACTCCGATAACGCACTTATACAACGCCCGGTCCACGTACTCCGACTCCCCCCCCGACCGCGATCCGTGCCCCGACGCGCCCACCGAACTTGAACTACTACGAGGGAGAGGGGAAGGGGGAAAGGAAAGGGGAACACCAAAAAGAAAAAAAAAGAAGGAAGGGAAGAACACGACCAAAAACACAAACCGCGATGGCGCTCACTGGGTGCGCGCGGTCCTCCTGTCCTGGCGTCCACGGGTTTGCCGTCGGTGCCGGCGTTACGCGTCGTCGAGGATGGAGGCGACGCCGGCGCTGCTGGGGCCGCTCGAACTCTTCTCCCCACTTCTGCCTCCGATGGCTTTCTCCCCGTTAGCTCTTCCCGCTGTCTCCTCTTCTCGCCCAGCTCACGATGTCTCCTTTTTTTTCTTTCTTTACGCTTTATCTTTGGACTTTACTCTGCTCTCTCTCTCTCTCCGACTTCACCTCGCACCTTTCTGCACGGCCAACGTTAAGCCCTCCGCTATCTCTCGTTCTCTTTCTCTTCTTCTTTTATGACTAGCGTACTCGGTGGTTGAGCGCGGAGTCCCGCGCATCTCCCGTTCGCCGGGGAAGAAGGATGTGATAAGGGGGGGGGGAGTTCGGCGGCGGCCGGCGACGGCCGACTGCGGTCGTGACGTGCCGAATACGCGCTTACAAAAGAATCGGGTTTGATGAATTTACGGATATTAAATTTAAATTACAGTCTAATATTTTTTTCTCTAGTAATTTACAGGTCTAACACAATAATTTTCTCTTTAGATTACCAATCAAAAAGATTAAAATTATAGTTTGTGCCCTTTATAACAGTTTCTAAATTTAATAAAGAAAAAAAAATATAACAACCTCTAGATTTCATAGTTATATATACTATTCTTATTTTACTTCTATTATCCCTATACCTTCTATTCTTTCTTATCATCTATCATATTTTCTATTATCTTTATTTATTTCTATTATCTATCATTATCTCATTATCTTATTTATTTCTATTATTTATCATTATCATTATGCTTGTTATTTATTTATTCTTATTAACTAATTTATGTCTATTATTTCTAATTATCTCTATTATCTATTACTATATCAATTTTGTAAAATGCCTACCAAAAAAAAATCCTTTTTTTTCGATACTATGAAAGAAGCAGTAAAATAATAATAAAAAATAATAACATCACTAATAATAATAATAATAATAATAGTAATACAATTTTTTTCTTTTTCACTAACAAACAAGATACAATGGTTACAATTCATTATCGTTCTTGGTCATCTCGTTATTATTCCTTTTCTTCTCATTTATTTCCAACTTGAATCCATTGAAATTCCAAAAAAGTTGGCCTCTTTCGCGTTGTCGTTTTCCGGACAAGTCGGCGCGGCGCCTTGTGACACTCGTCACAATATATATATATGAATATTTGATCATATTATAAAAATTTATTTGAAAATATATTTTTGTACAGTTATATTTTTGTTGAGTTTTCAGAAATTGTAAATTTTTAGAATGCATATCTCACATAAAATAAAGTCAATATGTAAAATACAAAAATTATACATATATTGTAGCGAATAATTTCACGATATATAATATAAATATAGTTTTTATAAAATTTTATATATAAAAAAATATTGTATTTAATTTATTATATTAGAGCATTATATGCCATTATATTTAGAAACTGTACTTGCTCCTTTATGTGAAATCCAATCCTATTCAATGCAGAACCATACTGTTGTGCTTCCTTTCCCAGAAGATGACAATTTTATATTTATCATTGAAAGTAAAAATTATATATTCTTCTCACTCTAATTTTTACTATTTTGCAGATTAAGCACATTTTCTCTAAAAACTAGCTCTCTTGATTGCATTAACATCAGATTATATCTCTAATATAATATTATCACTTATGAACAATCAAACTCCAAAACTTCAATTCATTATTATTTGTATGAATTATTTATACTTTAATTGACCATTTAAAATTAAAAATAAAGAAGGTCATACATATTATATGATTTGTTTAATTATTAATGGTTAATAAATTAATATGTTTGTACTATTTGCCTTATTTTTATTTACTTTACATATAAGAATCTTATTAGATAAATATAAATTCTTCATATCCACGTGTCTCATTCTGGAGAAAGGGAGTTCAGGGTAATGGTCTTTTAAGAGGCTTTACATTTTTAATAAATTTATTCAATAAGTTTTTTTGTTAAAAAATCGCACTTTAAATTATAGGTTTTTGTCTATCACTTGCACTTTTTAATTTTTATTTAAATTGACAGTTGAAATCACTGAATTTAATTGAATTTTGAATTTGGCTAGTTAGAAATGATTTCATTACTTTATTCAGCTGAAATTTGGTTAAAACTGTATATTTATTAATGTTTATCTGAAATTTATATATATTTTGTGCAAACTACATGCTTATATATATATTTATTTATTGTATTACTTAGCTATTTCTGTTAAAATATCATTGCATTAAGGTATAATTGCGTTATAGAATTTATTTTTTTATAATACATGATTAATACAAAAATATTTATTATAATATATGAATATTAATTTATGAATATTATTTTAATATATGAATCATTTTTTGCTAAAAAAAGCTTTACAATATAATTACATATATTATTATATTCCTCTACATCACAAGCGGGACACTTGTCTATTTCAATAATCTGATTTTTAATTTCGTTATATTAGGTTGTCAAATATCTCCCTTCCGCTTTTTTGCTCTTCATTCGATGCGTTATAAAAAGTGTTACAGTGGTCGGATTTACTTCAAATATGCGCCGTTTTGTTCGATAATCTGTTTCCATCTAGATGGCAACTTCATAATACCCCTCTCGTAGAAACCCCTCGCCTTATTGTCGAAGAACTCGGACAGCCACTTTTCACAAGCCTCTTTTGAGTCCAACTTTACACCACCAAGGGTGTTCGACATGGACAGGAACAGGTGGTAATCACTTAGCGCTATGTCCGGGCTATATGATGGTTGCGATCAAAGCTTCCATCCGAACTCCCGTAGCTTCTGACGAGTCATCAACAAGCCAATTGTGGACGTTTCTGGTCGATAGCCTGCTTCAAGCGGTCCAGTTGTTCACAGTAGATGGTAGAATTAAGCGTCTGGCCATATGGAAGCAGCTCATAGTGGATGATTCCCTTCCAAGCCCATCAAACACACAGCAAAACCTTCCTGGCCGTCAATCCCGGCTTGGTCACTGTTTGGGACGGTCCACCTGCCTTGGACCATGACCGTTTTCGCTTGATATTGTCATATGTGATACATTTTTCGTCATCAGTCATCATCGGCTTCAAAAACGGGTCGAGTTCGTTCCGTTTCTGTAGCACATCGCAAGCGTTGAATCGGTCCAGAAGGTTTTTTTTGCGTCAAATCATGCGGCACCCAAATATCAAGCTTTTTTTGTATCCAGCCGTCTGCAGATGGTTTAAAATGATTTGGTGACTAACTCTCATCTCCTGGGCGATGTCACGAGATGCCACATGCCGGTCTAACTCGATAAATTCCATGATTCGATCGGTATTTGTAGTCACAGGTCTTCCGCCAGCTAGCTTATCCATAATGTCGTTTTCACCGGCTCTGAATTGTCGAAACCATTCCTCTGCAGTTCGAAGTGATAGCCTACCATCCCCCAAAACACCATTAATCTCACGGAACGTTTCTCTAGCGGATTTGCCTTTAACGAAGGAAAACTTGAAAATAGCGCGAATTTCGGCGTGATTGAACTCCATGCTTACACGTTTATAACTTGACGGCAATATCCAAGCTAATCATGCATAGCGTCGTTTTGTACGTTCTGTCAAGACCTTTTAAAATGATGTATAGTATTGCCAGATATTAGCTCTGTAGCGTTTTGTACATAGCTGCGAAATTCATAAGACAAAAAGGCGGAAGGGAGATATTTGACAACCTAATATTATTCAAATGAATAAGTGAATTCTCCAGAGTTTCTATAAAACAAATACATTGTCAAGAATATATTCGAGATAACCGTGGCCCAGTTTCATTTTACTCAAACATATTATCAAAGATAATAATCGTCTGGTTCGTATTGTAATATTATTCCAGAACGAATATCAATATTATCCAACAAGAATAAAGCGAAAGAATCAATTATATAGATGATATTGTCGCCGAATTACTAAATAACTTTTTGCAAAAGAGTTTATCAAACTACCGTACACAGGTTTTATTTTATAATTATATTTTTCAAAATTACTATATTATCTTCTTTATTACAATATAACTATATCTCAATCTCCCTCTTTTCTTTTATTTTTCCCTCCAATTTTCCATCTAACACATATAGAAAGAAATTCCTATATGTGCTACAATATATATATATATATATATATATATGTTTATTATAATAGTGTGTGTGTGTGCGCGTGTATGTTTATAATACTAAATATAAACGCAAAATTATCTATTTTAATGAGATTCATAACTTTTATTTTAAATATGTTTTTTAATTTTTTGTACTTTCTCTGATGAATTTGAATATCTTTCATTACTGTGTTTTGTTCTGGAATTTGCGATTGAAGTTCCATTTTCACTTAAAGCCACTTTGTTATTTTAAATATATATATAAAATACATATTTATATTTACTTTTTGTTGGAGAAAGAGAGTACGCAGTGCTATATGTGAACAAAGGGAAAATCCGCTTCTTTGTGTATTGCGCTGGAAATGGGGAGGTATTAGTACTGATCCATTGCTTCTTGAATTCGATGCGGTGTGGATCGGCATCGTAGCTTGTACAGCAAATACCGTCAGTTATTGAGGCATTTTGCGCTTTCCTTCGACACGAATAAGAATCCACATTCGTACCATTGCCAGTGACGATACAATAAGGGTGATTCTATTCCTATTAGGGATTGGTTATGGCGGTATGGACGTACAAAAAGGGATGATAAATATTTTTAAAAACGCTAGGGGCCCTGTGCGAGCTTGATGGGGAAGGATTTGTCATGGCGATAATGGTGAATCCATCTTCTTTCTACTTGTTGAAGTAGATGGGCACCCCAGGAATAACCACTAAAACTGGCTGCGTGCTGTGACCAAGCGTCGTGGTCACTCTCCACCTCCCATGACGATGCAGGGGCGGCAACTTTCTTGCAAGAGACGTATGACTGCATGTCTGCTGATTCTCTGCGACACCTATAGCAGAACCTGTTTTTGCGTGGGTGTGGGCAGGTGGAGTAACTGTGACCTCCTGCGCCGCAATTCTAACAGCCTTCTCGTGACGGTGGGATTATTTTCTACTCCGGTAAGAGTACCGATGGTACCGACAGGTGGGGTCGATTAGGGGGAGTTACTGCCAAATCCATCAAAGATGGTATCGACAATACGCTTTTGGCGGGATTAAGGGACATCGCCTGCGGTTCAAACTTGTCGACAGATGCGACGGAATTTATCATTGTTGGCATGCAGAAGGGATTGTGGCGTCTTTCTCGCAAATAGCTCTTGGTTAAAATATTAGGTTCGTGCCCGGAATGCAGTATGAAGACGGTATTATGTTGACCGTCCAGGATCTCTTCGTCGTCGGTTTTCTCCAGTGCTTCCTTGTATTTTGACGAAAAAATAATCCTCTCTTCTCTTCTCTGTCGTCTCGTCTATAAGTTTTGCTCCTGTGACGCGTTTTCCAACGCCCAGTTTTTTGGGTAATGACTGCTCTCATAAAGGCACAACGGTCGCCCCGGTATAAGCGTACTTCGCCATCCTCTGGCGTATTGAGGAGTACCATGGGTTTCGGTTGTGCCGGTTCTACAATTTTCTATTTATATTCAAGACGGATTCCGGATCCTGGACGGTAGGGCAGGGGGCTAATCGAACGAATCTGTCGTCCAGAAGTACAGGGGATGGTATCAGTAGGATTTCTATGTACTACCATCCTTCGCCGGGACGTCTGAAACGGTCCCGTTTTTTTGCGAATTGTCGCTGTCGGTTGCATCAGGTACAGGCACTGTTTCGGCTAAATCCTCGTATCTGCCCGCAAATGGATTATAAATCAAGTCCCCCTTTGCCTCTTTCTTTGCCCGTACGGGACACCGTAGTTTTTGGCGCGGTACGAACTTTTCTTGATCAATTTGACCTAATGGGGCCATTGCGTGATCTTTTCGATCGGGTAGGAAGGTTTCCAAATCTTCAGGCGTGGGGACAGGAGAATTGCCGATATCCAGCAATGAATACGCGAACGGCGCATCGCTGACCGGAATTCGAATCGGCGGTCCAACCTCCGCGTTCAACTCCTGAGTTGCGTCGGGGCTGAATTACATCAGGTTGTCCGAGGCACACTTCTCCTCTACTTCTTCGAGGCATTCTACGAGCCTGTTCATGTTGAGGAGGTGATGCTTCACCTCTGATGCTTGGCCTAGTAATGGGTAAGCACCGCTGGGGGAAGGACGTCCTCAGCCGTACGAACATTCTCGCTCTACACTACTCTGCGCAGGCCTCTTCCTCTTCCTATCCCGTGCATACTCGTCCTGACTATTACTATCAGAATCTGTGTAAACGGAATATGTAAAGTTCGAGATATAAAATTTTTTCATGTCTAATATGTGAATTCTACTTCTTTTCCTTCCAGCCACATCTTCCACTTCGTACAATACTGGAGATACTTTTTGAACTACCCGACAGGGTGCTATCAATTTGGTCTCTAATTTGGCCAAAAAATAGTTGTTTCACGACGATAATACATGGTTTGTTTGACATATTAAGTCGTCAATCTCAAAATCTTTTAGTCTTCATTGTATTGTTTTGATTGCTTTGTATTGGTTTTGGTTAGGTTTCGTTTAACCATGTCATTTACTGCTGGTAGCCGTTTCATGCGGTCTAGCCAGTCTGCTTCTGTCAACGATGTGATGTCGATATGTGATCCGTGAACATTACGGAATGTCGGTGTTGTTCGCGAGTTTTTTCCGAAATTGGGGAAGGCTGGTGACACTTGCGCACTTAAATGTTCTGCTGTGTTTATTGCAAATGCAAATTCTTGCACGTGTAAATCAGAGTCTTTGTGGTCTTGTTTAACGAATATCCAAATCATCCGCTTAATTATCCTGTTGACTCATTCTACGGTGTTTGCTTCTGCATGATACGGCACTATAAATTGCTGGATGATTCTGATTTCTTGCAGTCTCTTTTTTATAAATTGGTTGAGTCGCTGGAATATCTTTTCTACATCGAAGTGTCCTGCAGTGGGCGTGTCATGACACTCATGATTGATCCTCTCTCTATCCTTTGAGGATATGGCTAATTTTCAGTCCTCTAAGTCGTCGCCCAGTATTTCTGACATCTGATTGGGATGATGCTTATACAGTAGTCCATTTACAATTTTTCAATCTGAAAATTTGTCCGGTTGTCGGTTTCAGTGCATGAGTTTGTTGGCATTCCATTTGACCTTATCTACCTTCCTGCGTGTGCTCGCTAGGGAGGCAGTATTTATGGTGTCGTCTGTGGGCAACCGGGATAATGCATCAGTCACTTTATGAATTGTGCCCTTTCTATGTGCAACCTCTATGTTGTAAGCTTGCAAAACTGTGATCGAGCGTGCCAAACGTTCTGTCGGGGTTTTCAATGTGTGGAGCTATTTTAGGCTGCTTTGGTCAGTTATCACCGTAAAGGCTTCACCCAATAAGTAACCACGGGATATTTATACTACCCTCAGCTTCGCTAAACATTTCTTTTCCGTGACCGTGTAGTTAATCTCAGACGCTGTTAGCGTTCTGCTAGCGAATGCGAATTACTGCTGGCGTCAGTTTACAAGGACTATGAGCAGTTAGGCGTGGCCCTCGTCAATACTGGTGCTTGCATTCACAAAATCTTTAATTTTTCGAAAGCGTCTTGTTGAACGCTTACACATGCCCACACAACGTTCTCTTTCAATGATTTAGTCTATGCCACGTTGAAAGCTTGCGGGAGCATTGGTGAGTCCGCAGACTATTCGGGTATATTGATACAGTCCTTTATGCGGTAGAGCGAACGCTGTGATCTCTTTGCTTGTAATGATTCACTTGACTGAGTTCGATCTTCGAGAGGTATCGTGTATCCTTCAAGTTGTCAAGCAATAAGTCCATATGTGGGACAGGATATGTATCCTTTCTTGTTATCTGGTTGATCGTTCTATGATCTATACAGAAATGCATATTCCCATCTTTTTTATGCACGATGACTGGACAACTCGGCCATGAGCTTTCGGAAGGCTTAATAATACCTTCAACCAACAGCTTATCGACCTCAGCGTGCGCTTGTCGAAGTAATTTGCCTGAAATGTGACGTATCCATTATTTGATGGGTCGATGCTCTTGTATATCGATATGATGAGATGGTACTTTAGCGGGAGGGAGTATACTAATTGGTTTCGGCAATAGGCCTCTTAAGGCTTTCTTAGGAGCTTGTCTCTCATTCTGACTTAGAATAGCCACGCCAGTCATCGCTGTGGAAGTGAAGGAAGTGAACTCCATGAAGTGGAGTGGAAGAAAGAGCGAAGGAGAGGGCGAGGACGCCAATTTGTACCAAGCCCGTGCCTCCCTTCCACACCGGGTCCATCACCAGCTCCAAACCTTCAACATCGTCGGTGCAGGAAGTGCGCGCTGTGCGACGATGGGATGCGCGCTTACCTCTGTAAAACCCTTTCATTCTTTTGCGTTCTTATGTATGTGTGCCCGTTTACCTTTTTTCTTTTCCTCCGTTCCCTTACTCCCCCCTCCCCCGGCTGATCGCGTCAGATCGGTGACCGTGGTTGGGACACGCTGAGCATGAGACTCGCGATATTTGCGATGTTGTATGAAAGGAGAGATAGGTAGTTCGACGTGTACGTCGTTGGGTTGTGAAAATTTTGTAACACAGGGAGATTTGTAATTCAACGTGATGAAGATATATGCCATAAATAATCTCGGTGTTCTTCATTGCCCCTTACCTCCCTCCTCCTCGACTAATTGTTATAGCGGTAGAATAATCTTTCCTATCAGACCGGTGGAGCCTCCGCGAAAGAAGAGATAGGTTGAGTAGACAGAGTTTAATGAGATAAAGTTTTTTTTTAAAGTTTTTATCTCAAACACGATGAGTGTTTGAGATAAAGACTATTATTAAAAATTATTTCCGGTGTTTGATACGTGTCTGTATGACTGTTTTTTTAGGTAAATTAGTAATTCAAAATATAAACTTGTTAATTAATACATAATTATAAGTTGATTTTAATTCATATAGTCATCTCAATGCATCTACGTATTTTGTTTCGTTTATTTATTTTAAATATTTATTTATTTTGAACAATTATATTTAATAATCTTTAATCTATTAAAATATTTATTTATACTATTTTATTTATTTATTTTAGTTATTTAAATTATTTTATTCATCTAGTTGTTTAGAAATAAAAAAACAATTTTAGTTGGATCTGTCCACTTATTTGAGGTTGCTCCCTTCCTTAAATTATATTATAATTGTAGTTTTAATTATTTTTAAATTATTGCGATGCGAATACTGACTCTATTCTATGATGTCTATCGATTGTAACTATTGTGTATAACAATTTTAATGGCCTGTAATTGTTGATGCTGTTTCTGTGTGTACGTTATTCTGAATCCTTGGTTTATACATTACATTTGATTATAATGAAGCCTCGTTAACTTTTAGAATTTATTTAAACGATTTAGATTATTTATAACATTATCTGTTGAATTCAACAGCTCATATCATCTGTTATGTGATAAGAAATCACTTGTTGATTGTTGAGAAATTTTCTAATTATTTATGCATTATTTATTTATTTATATCCTGTTTATTATTTGTTGAATTTATTATTATGTTTTCATATTATTAATTTTGTTAATGTTATTAGTTCAGTGGTTTCTATTGTGTTCGCTAAATTGTAGTAAAGAATTACTAGCATTAGTAGCAATTCAAATTTTTATAATTATCTATTACATTTATCCTGTTGTTAATTAAGTAATTAATTTATTTATTTACTATTGTTTAAATAATAATGGTTGGTTCTGTCTGATTCTCTTGGATCGATAATGAAACAACACATGTCGAGTGCTTCATTCACTTAGTCATGTAAGGTGATACTTGTATTTTATGCAGTGTTCCTTTACTATTTTTTACTTTATTGTATAGTTATAAATTATTATAAATATTTATAGGTTTAAGTTATTATTTAAAGAAAGTTTTCAAGCTGCTTGCTTATGTAAGTACTGCATATACGTGTTTCTGGTATACGTCAAAACTGTAAAAGTAGCTACTTATTGTTTTGACCAACTTTTTTTATTTATTGCTCGATCCTTCTAATTTTAGTTTCCACTATTCTGTGGATATTTGCCGACTTAGAGCACTTTGCAGAAGTGAAAAATTCTACTTCCTTCTACGGATTTACCTCTTGCTAATTTTTAATAAGAAGAACTTGCAGTTCATTATTACAAAGGGGGTAAATCACGATGCGGACGAGTGTAGCATGGAAAGGCGCCACTTCAACAATCAGATGAATACGACAACTCATGACGAAACGACGAAACAAATGACGATGCCCATGAACGGCTTCGGTGGTGCTGCGCATCGGGTCACAGCTCGTGCTCCGCTCCGCAACGGCTCGTTACCTGTACTGTGTCTGAGGTTAGAAGTGGCGACAGGGGACATGGCGATGCTTTGCCCACGTGCAGTAGCGGCAGTATCTAGCTGCATGTATAGCGCCTGGCTGGGAAGATGGCGGCCGGGTACGCAGCGCTGGCTCTCGATGTGCGGCCGGCAGTCACCGCTATCTTTGTTGTCTCAGTATCGGTTCTCGACACTGGATGTTGGATAGATGCAGCTAATACACTACATCCTCTCCATGGCGATGACGTATATATTTGCTCCGAATGTGGTAAAACGGTAATGCGGTAATGGCGGGTAACTGAGTAAAGTAGCGAAAAACTAGCGAAAAAGTGCGTCCACTCTACTCGGCTGATCGGGAGCTTCCTCCTTGAATGCTCGGTATTGACCGCGCGTATTCGCGTCGCGTCGCGTCGATCGTGCGTTCGCGATGATGGATATCTCGATGGATTTATACTTTTCCTTATACTATCCGCGAAACGATGGTAACAATATATATACATATATATATATATATATATATTCATATATCAACCGAACGCCGGATGTCCAGCTGACGTTTTTTTATTGCTCCTCTATAGTATCTCGCTCCGCTTTATTCCACACTCATATATATATTATAACGAGCACCGACACATAAATTGGCGGTGTTCGTTCGTGAAGTAGACAGAGACAGAAGATAGATTATCGTCTCTCTCCAATATGAGGGGGTGTTGCAGCATTGCTCTAACTGTAAAGGAAGATATATTGTAATTTTCGATTTCGCTCTTGTTTCATTCCAGTTACTGCCTTTTTCTTTTCTGTAAAAAAGAATTAATTTTCATTGAGAATTATGATTGTGGCAGATGGTGTGTCGTGATGATTTTATTATCATCAGCTCAGTTTTTTTTCCCGATTTACAAAGGAGAGCTATCGGCGATCTTTTCGCCAGACAGCAACCAAAAATTAACGGGCCCGCAACGTGTTTGGTTTTATTCAGAAGTAAGTCATCGTTATTTTTTTTTCTTAGTTTGGTCAAACGCGGAAATCAATTATACGATACCGACTAGTTGTTATATAAAGAACTAGCTACGGTAATAAAATTCGATATTAATTGCGTTTGGAATTTAGTTTCAAATTTTGTAACGGTCTTACTTCTAGTTGCGTTTGCTTGTGTATGTGAGCGTTGGTTCGAGCGGGAGCCTCATATACACAAACTAACGTATCTTAAATAGCTTGTGTGCATTGGCGCTACTGCGCACGTTGTTAATGCACACACGCAGACTAAATCAAAGAGTTATATATATATATATATATATATATATATATATATATATATAGATAGATATAGTGTTACCATATACGTTCGTATTATATTTCCAATGTGAAATAATTCATATTTTATTCATTCATGCATATTATTGAATGACTTATAATATTAAAATAAAACTTTGATTTAGTTGAACAAATAAGGGATATAGCGGGTGCATACGTAGTTATAAAATAAGGTTAGTACATTTATAAAACTAATAAATTTTATAATTAAATATAATTATTTTTTCTTAATAATAAATAATTATTTATTGTTTTTTATAAATATTTGATTGTTTGAAAAGAATTATTACCAAATAATTTTCCATTTCCTTACATAAAATATAATAAAATTATAAATATTTTGAAGTGATTTTCGGACCCTACCGCCTCCGTGGTACCCTTTTGTATGTAAATTGTAAAATACATAGATTGTATTTTTATAAATAAGTTATTAATAAAATATTTAACTAAACCATATTGAAATTGTTATAAAATCAATTGCTATGGGTAAAACTGAGGGCCGTGCAGTAAGAATAAATTCTTACTAAGAAAATAATAAAACATTGATATATATAGAAATATTAATAATGAATAAAATTTATAATAAAATTATAATTATTTATAAATTAAAAATTATTTTTTTCAATGCTTTTAGCCAAGATAAGTCAATCGTTGGCGACGGTAAGTATTTAAATTATTATTATTTTATATATTAATAGTAACAGGACTAGGTAAATTAGAAGAGTTACACCAAGGTCACCAAGAAGGCGGCAGCAGAACTCGAAGAAAGTCGTTCTTCGCTCAACAATTTCATCGTGCGTGGCACGTCAGTTCTGTCACTTCTCAAACTTCGCGCGCGATAAGCTTGCCCTACTCCCCACTCTCTCTCATTTACCTCCTCGCCAGAGTGTTGGTTCGTGGGCCTGTAACAAAACTATAAGCTAAATATTTACATATAAACAACAGATATTACGTACAGATATTTACACAGGTTACGACGGGAGAGAGAGAGAGAGAGAGAGAGCATAAGGACGTGGGATAGCAATGTTCTACCCCACGCTCGAAAAGGAATTTTTCGATGACCTTATTACGAAATTCGGCGCCGTTATCCAATAGGGACAGCTCGGTCGTACCAAAACGTAAAACTATGCGATCTTTCAACGCCCAGCGAATCGTTTGTGCATTCGCCTTTAGAGTGGGGATACACTCTACCCAGCGAGTGAATAGATCCATGAAGAGTAAATACTCATATCCTTGGATAGATCCTGAAAACGGACCTATCACATCTCCAGCTACTATAGCGCAAGGGCGGGTGACTGTTCGATGGCCCATCAGGCCAGTTGGTGCAGCCTACTGTACCTTACATTGTTGGCACACGGTACAGTCACGGACAAATTGTGTCACATCTTTATGCAACGAGGGCCAATAATATGATCGTGCGATACGGTCATACATCTTATGACGTCTGAAATAGCCAACTGGGGGCTCATCATGACATTTATCAAGAACGATACGCCGATTTTATTTAGGTACGACTAACTTTCACGCATCCTGGTCATCTATTAAATCTTTGATGGCAGGATTGAAAGATAGTAGTACAGTCGTAGCCCGATGACTTTCTACCATGGATGGTCGGTCGGATCGCTCATCACTTTCTTACGAAGGCGCAAATACCAGATATCTTGCACACCGGTGACGCCGAGGGAGGTGACAGCGCAGGTCGGCTCGTCTTTGTACAAACGAGAGAGGGCGTCTGGTACGCAATTCAAGGTACCTTTCCAGTGGATGACTTCATAATCATAACCCTATAGTTCTAAGGCCCGACGGGCGAGCCTGTTTGTTGGGTTGCGCAATGAATGCAGCCAACGAAGGCTGCTGTGATCAGTGATCACCTGAAAGTGATAGCCCTCCATCTACGGGCGAAATTTACGTACAGCCCATAATACGGCAAGGTACTCACGTTCAGTGACGGATAATTACGCACAGCTGCAGTCATCGAGCGGCTAGCGTAGGAAAGCACGTGCCCCATGCCATAAATTGTTTGCGTGAGCTCGATGCCTAGTCTCGAGGCGTTGAAAACTTCTTCAAGAACTTGCGATACCAGAACGCGAGGCCTATAAACCTACGGAGCTGTTTCATCAAGCTCTTTGGTGCGGTGTAAGTCAAGATTGGTGCAATCTTATCCGAATCCAGTTGGAAACCATCACGATCCACGAGAACGCTGAGAAACCGTGGAAGTCAGCTTCGAGCACACAGTCATTTTCCAAGTCTGGAATTATGATGAAGTCTAACTCCATCTCGACGTCTGCAACCACAAACGAAAGGGCCACTTGGCCTACTATCGGCTCAATTTTTTCCGGCAGATGCAATCTGCAGGCCGATTGCTCCGAGAGTTGTGCGAGTAGCCCCATCATTGAGCAGTGCATGAATGCGAAACTCACCTATGCCCACCTGAACCTACCATCGTGACTCCCACGTTGTGAATTTAATCTGCATCACTAGTAGCCAGATATTTCATTTTGCCGATCTCGGAAGTGGTCCGATGAGATCTACTGCCACAATGTCCCAGGGTTGTTCAGCTAGATCGCATGTAGCTTACTGGCTAGTGCTTGTTGTTGCGATTTAAATTTGTGGCAGTTCTCGCAATTTCTCACATATTTAGCTATCATACGGAGCATTCTAGGCCCGCAGTAAGTTTTGGAGATTTTTATTAGTGTTTTTTTGATCCCCAAGTGTCCGGCAGTCGGATCGTTGTGTACTTTGTTTAGAACTCTATTTTGTTCGGATTTAGGTACACAAATTTTCCACTGTAGATTTTCACTGGTATCATTCAAATCTAAAGTATGTAAGATATGTTTGTATAATCTTTCTTTTTTTTATATAAGAATCTGGGTAGCTTTTGGGACCACTTTCCACATTTTTCTATGATTTCTCGTACCAGTCTTCAATTTTAATTTCAGTGACTTCGACGGGTAACGGCTGTCTAGACAATGTGTCAGCGAGAAAATTATCTGTTCCAAGTCGATATTTTATTTCGAAATCGTATTGGCTCAATTCAAGTGCCCAGCGGGCTAAACGTCCAGACGGATTTTCGATGCTATTGAGCCACTTTAACGATTGATGGTCCGTTAATACGAGAAAATGGTATCCTTCGAGATAGTCGCGGAATTTCCACACGCCCCATTTAATTGCTAGAAATTAGAGCTCTGTGACGGAATAATTTTTTTCGGCTGGAGTAGGCGTTCTACTAGCAAAAGCAATGACTCTTTCGCTGCTCTCATATGCTTGTGTAAGCGCTGCTGCCAATTCTTCTTTACTGGTATCCGTTTGTAGTATAAACGGGAGGCTCCAGTCTGGACAGGAAAGGACGGGTGCGTTTGTGAGAAGCTGCTTAATTTTGTCAAAATTCATCTTGCTCTGCTTCATCCCAAATCCACTTCGCCTTTTTCTTAGTTAAACGATGTAACGGTGCAGAAACATTTGAATAAACAACTTTCAGGAATCTTCTGTACCATGATATCCGGCCCATGAACCGTTGTATTTCTTTCATGTTTCGTGCTGGTACTAGATTAAGTACAGCAGTCACTTTTTCTGGAACAGTTTGTAGACCGTTTTTGTCTATTATATGTCCTAAATATTTTAAACTCGAACGGGCAAAATCATACTTATCCGGATTCGGCTTTAATTTTGCTATTTTTAAGCGACCGAAAACTTTTAATTTTTCCAGATATGCCTCGAAAGTAGTCATATGGTACCATTTCTGGAGTTATTACTGTATCTAAAAGTCTTTGAAACGTAGCCGGTGCTGAGTGCAGACTAAACGGCATTACGTTAAATTCAAAAAGACCTTTCCCGGCGACGTTAAAGGTAGTGATAGAACGGCTTTCAGGCGTTAATCCTACTTGCCAATATCCATTCTTTAGATCGAGTGTTGACAGATATCGGGCTCTTCGTAATTTATCTAGCGTAGCATTAATTTGTGGTAACGGATACGCGTCTTTTTTTGTCACTTTATTTACTTTTCTGAAGTACACACAGAATCGCGCTTTTCCATCTTTCTTTTTACAATCACTACTGGTGAACTCCATGGATTATTAGACGGTCGAATTACGTTTTCAGCCAGCATTTTACCGACTTCTTGATTCAGATTTTCTTGCATAGCTGGATTTCTGGGTCGATATTTTTGCTTAATGAGAGTCTTCTTCTCTAGTACTATTTCGTGTTGTAGAAGAGGAGTGGGTCCCTTAATGCGATTAAATTTATCCATCTCTGTTTTTAAAAATACTTCTAGTTTTCTTTGCTCAAATTTTTTTTAATTTTTTGAGTCCACAGGGTACTTCAATTGTACATACGTGTATTTGGTTGCTATATCTTTTGGTGATTTTACAATTATTTAATTTTATCCGGATTTTGAGTCTTTTAAGCGTATCTATGCCTAAAATCATAGGATGGTTCAATCCATTCATCACTAAAAATATCTGTTATATTCGTTCTCCTTGCACATAGATCGATCCGTATATATATTTTCCGAGATTAATCTCAGAACCGTTTGCCAGCACTGCAATACGATTACTAAGCCCGCTATGACATTCAAATTTCATACAAGTTTTACTGATTTGTTCGCTACGTAAGAACTCACTGATCCTGTATTTAAAAGTGCTAACGCTTCATGATCGCCGATCATGACTTTTACGAAATGTTGATTATCGCTTTCCACTTTTAGTTGTTGGTGGGCCGAGCTGGGTTCAGTATGAGCTCGGCCCTCCTGGCGTTTCCCAACGGATCACATTTACAGTCGCTTGTATAAATGTTATCGCGACCAGAGTAAGAACAAAAAATCTTTTTCTGATTTGTGCACTTAAATCGGTTGTATCCAGTCTGTTTGCATCTCCAACAACACTTATTTCGGTCATACACTGTAGCTATCTTATTATTATAATTATGTATACGGGTTTCAGGTTTTTTATGTTAATATTCTGTATTATGTGCAGATGTATAATTATCAATAACCTTTTGTTTATCACACAGTTTTTAGTTTCTAAATATTCTTCCACTCCTTGCACAATATCTGATGTAAAGGTGACGTCATCACGGCGAATGTGTATGCAATATTCGGCAAGCATGTTGTAGTACATAGTTTCAGTTTTTTCCTCTTCTGTAAAGCCTACTTGACGTCTCATTAGTGTAATTAGTGAGTTGTCGAATGTACGTATATCCTCATTCAACTCGTGTACACGGTTATGAATTTGTCGATCTAACTGTCGGCGTTCACTTGGCGATAGATAAAATTTTCTTACTCCTTCTTCTAATTCAGCTAGAGTTTTGAAGTTCGAGGCATAATTTCGGAGCCATAATTGTGCATCGCCTCTTAGTAGTTCTGGAAATCCGTTGAGAATTTGTTCATCGGACAAATTATACACTCGTTGAAGCTTATTTATTCTTTTGAGAAAAGAGTAAATTTTTGCCATCGTAATAGCAATTCCATTTCCTCGTCGGATCCATCACTTTAGCGGTTTCTTGTGCAACCGACGATTGCTGTACATAAACAGTAGTAGATCGCGTACCATAAGGCGTATTTGTTGCAGGACGTGCTACGACTGGATTGGAAGTTGATGCAGCTGCTTGTTGGTTAAGAAGCTGTAATCGTAGTTGACGCAATTCTTTTTCAATTTCTTTTAGATCTTGGGTTCGATATAGGTCTTCATTGAAGTCTTTTTCATCTTCAGGCTTATCGCTAAAGAGCTCCGGGTGAGCCTGTACATGTAAAATTAAACATTGTCGCAAGTACGCTTTTGTCCCATCTACGGGTAAATTATTTTTACTAAGTTCCTTTTCAATTTGCTCTTTTGTTAACTTATATATCCCGCTTACTTTGGGTTTTGCCATTTTAGCAAGATTTTTATTTTATTTGAAACAACAACAAAAATATACTGTGTAAGAATTCAAATTCCTGGAATGGAAAAAATAATTTATTTTTATTTTTTCTACGAGAAAACTATTGGTTCAGTTTTCTATTTTGAAAACGGGTTATTTTACTGCAACTTCGATAAGTATTACTTCGTGATTCGGCTCAACCCGCCTTAGAGCACCTAGTCGCTCAACACGACACTAGGCTCTTTTCACACAAATTGATAAACGCGTTTTTTGTATAAATAATAAATTTAAATTGTCCGTTCAAAAGAAATTATTTCGTTATTACAGGAATAAGTTTTATTTAAATATTGATTTTTTTCGGATTTATTATACTAGCCCCTGTTCGGGCGCCATGTATCGTTCCTGACCCCCTCGGGATAGCTTACGCGGCAATTTTCCAGGGTAATTTGAGAGGGAAGGAAGTATATTCGGAAACGGGCGGCAGATCAGGAAAATAATTTGACAGAATGCAGTATATTTTTTTATAACAAAAATAAAAATATGTTTTAGTCAATTCTTTTATTGATAGGACTCTGAAATAACAACAAAATGCTATAATTACTTAACAGAAAGAAATAAATTAACTTAAACTAGATATATATATATATATATATATATATATATATAATAGATTCTAAGTTCGCACTGTTTCCGCGACGTTTATTTAATCCGGCGCTATTTACCGCACAGATACCTGGTGCTGGTTTCTCCGCGGGGAATTTAAACATGACATGTAGAATTTAATCTAGGTTAAAACTAAGGGTAGCTTAATTTCAATGGTCTTTTGAGGAGCACTTCGCTACCAGGATCAAGAAATAAGTTGATAGTAATTTAATTAGGATAAGATAGCGGCTGGTCTTTTGAGGAGCGCCTCGCAACCAGAATTACGTTCACTTCAGGATAGGTAAAATTATTAGCCATCTTTTTAGGAACGCGTCGCAACAGAGATCAAGCTAATAATTTCGGAAGGATATTTCAGGCAGGATTTATCGAGCTCTAAACAGTGTATAGCTCCGGGACGAGTTGAAGTGACACGAATTCGGATCAGCCGGTTCACTGGACGAACTCCCTGATTTTGCCTTTTGCAGGCCCATTTATAATTAAGTTGTCGATTATTATTTCCGCCATTCGTCTAACATCAGACGAGCCGCCGATTTATAATAATAATATTAATAATAATAATCCATATTCATTATACTTTTAACTGTTATAATTATTATTAATATGTTTACTGCGTAAAAATATTGTTCTATATACATACAATAACGTACATATATGCATGTATATATATACATATGCATATATATATATAGATATATATGATATTAATAATATTTTAATGTATTTATAAGTTAATAACAGCGGGTGAATTCGTTTAGAACACCCATTGTATATGCTGGAATGCGCGCGCCAGTGAAGAGGCTTGCGCGTTCCCCTACCATGGTATTCGTTGCTGGCACCTGTCGCTCGACGAGAGAGTACGATAGTGTGCGTGCGGGCATGTATTAGAGGGGGATAGCTGCCGCCGGCCTAATACACTTGGCGCCGCTCTCTCTCACCGCGAGAGGTGTATCCCGTCTCCCGCACTTTTCTACTCAAACTAGCGATAGAAAGATAGACTATATATTGCGTTCTCTCTCTCTCTTCGATATTTGGCGGTCGCGTCCACTACTTTCTACAGTATTCGTCGCGACCTTTGCCTTGCCTCTGCTGTGTTTATGGCGTTGGAAAATATATTAAATTAATTTCGTCCAGTTATATTATTTCATTACATATAATTTTCGTATACGCTGCGAGAATAAATTATTATGTGTGTGTGTTATTTTTTAGTCACTCTGTAATTTTGAAAGAATTTTATTTTTCAAAATTTTCAATAATTTTAACTTTTGAATTTTTGATTTTCCAAAATAAAGTTCCATACATGCTTTTGCACTCTTTAATACAACTATGTTTTATATTAAGTAATTATATTATATAGAACATGATTATATCCCGCATACAGAAGATCATCTGTAATTATTTTTGCACATTTGCGTAAATTGTATTACGAATTTTCGCCGGGACACTAAGTATTTAAAAACAAAGAAAAATATATAATAAAATATATGTATATCTATTTTTTATAACAGATGGTGCGATCCCGAGATCGCATTGAGCGCCATGCAACGGTGCGCGTGTCCGCCTCGAACACGAGGACGCCGGACATGGCCGTTGCAAAAACTGTGCTCGGTTGGGCTTAGCCCCGAAACGACTCGGCGAGAGAGAGGGGCGCTCTGTGAAAGGCAAAACGTCGCATGCAACAGGACGCGACGTAAGTAATGGAGAGAGAATAAAAAGAAAGACAAGTAAAATTGAATGTACCTTTAATGGCATTAATAATTGAGCGGTGACAGGAACGCGGAGTCGCCGGGTACGGTGCGCAGGCCGACGGCGCGCGCGGAGGCAGGGAAGAGAGAGAGAGTGAGAGAGAAAGAGAGTAAAACGGGCTACCACTTACATTCGGGGCACCAATGTTGTCAGTGTCGTCCGTCGGTGACGGGATCACGATAGAGGCAAGCCTTGGACGCGAGGCAGCACGCTCTCAGCAGCCGAAGTAGGAGGTGTTCCCGCTCGTCGGTAGCCCCGGGATAGGGCGGTCAATCCGCACAGGAGATGGCCGCTTGCTCGCTAGCTCGAGCACTGCAGGTACGTTCGCGTGCCGAATAGTCTGAAGGGCGACAATGAGCGTGAACAACGTAAAAAGAAAGCCTGAAAGGAAATCTCGCACGGCGAGGCGACAGCAGAACTCGAAGAAAGTCATTCCTCGCTGAAAAATTGACTCGTCCGTAGCACGGCAGTTCTCTCACTTTTCAAACTTCGCGCGCGATAAGCTTGCCTCGCCAGACTGTTGGTGCGTCGGCCTGTAACAAAACTACATGCTAAATATTTACATATAAATAACAGATACTCTGTACAGATATTTACATAGGCTATGACGGGAGAGAGAGAATAGAGACGTGGAATAGCAAGCGTAAGCGGCGCTTGCCATCCCCGGTACAGTGTATTTAATTACCTATTTATTTGATGGTATTTTACTTTAGTACGAACTGTATTCACTTGCGCCTTCATTATTAAAGTATTGTCATAAAGCAATGAGTTTAAAAAAATGCTTTTGCATTCATAAAAATTGCTTTCTTTCTTAAATATTGATTAAAAATAAAATTAGAATAGGGACTGTAAAGTAAATATTTTTATTAAAGGAAACTGTGAGTACATACAGAGGGTGTATAATACACTGAAAAAAAAATTAGTTACTTCTATGAAATATTTAGTAAAAGGAATTAGTAAAATATATTTCGTTAACTTAACGAAAGATTTTATTCATATAAATAAAAAAAGAATAACATTAACTAAACCATTCAGTAAAAATAATATTAAGAAAATCTAACTAAATAATTAGTTAGTTCAAAGGCACTATAGTTAAATGTACTTAATGATTTAGTTTAAATAACTAAACAATAGTTATTTTATATAAACGTATAAAATAAGCCAAGCATGGTGTATTGGACATTCTAATAATTTAAAAACTCTTCTCTATAATGTATTGTATTTATATAAATGATACTTTTTCTTAATTTGGTTTCACAATCACGCGTAAATTTTCTTCATTTGAAAAAAAAGTTATAACCTAACATAATACAGTATAATATAATGTAATATAATATAACATAACATAATATAATATAATACAATATGATAGTAATAAAATAAAGTTTAAACAAAATTTAAACAAAAGAAAGTATTGAAATCAAGTTTTACATAATCAAGTAGAAGTTCAATAAATATGTATGACTAAAAATTCGTGTAAGTTTCGAAATTATTACTTATTATTATTCGATATAAAACTTGCTTCTTAAAAGTCTGTCTATGCACTCACTTATTTAGAACGTGGGAATACACTACTGTGAAAATATAATTTAAAAATTAAATCACACAAGTCTAATGTATAAATAAATAGTTAATTTATGTTATCTCATTACCTATACCTCCACCGGAGGTTGTCACCTTGTCGTGTGTGCTATGGTCTGGTTTGAGCGCTCATCTGGGGGTTTCAGGCGGCTGACCCGGCAATGGCTATAGGGGATGGGAGGCTAAGTCTTTGGGCGGGGCACGGTGGTGAAATTGGGCTGATGCGGCAAACCGCCTCTCGGGCTCCAAAACTAACCACCCCAGCGGGACCCTTAAAGGGGACCTGCTTGGACCTCTTCCACAACTAGAGTTGAGCCTCGGGGTTCTCCTGAACGGCCGTGCGCATCCATCAGAGATTAAGAACAACCCCTCATTTTGTCGGGAAAGAGGCGGAATGGGTATTAAATCCAACCTCCAATGCCAAGGTGGGAGCTATCGTGCCTAGAGGACTAACTCGGCCGCTGGGGTAATAGCGGTCGCCAACGATGCCTCGGGGACACCGAGTAACCTCCTTGAGTAATTAGACTCACCGGCACATGCGGGATTCTATGCCGGTGGTCAGCACTTCCATAGCTACTCGAGGGATCAAAATGGAGAATAAACCATAAAAAATGAACCTTGAAGTGCAAGACGAGGCCCAGGGGGCAGTACTATCCTTGACTACCTCAACTACAATAACTGACCAGGAGGTCAAGGTGAACGCAGCTCCACGTATTATGCCGGGAGTGCCTGTGACCCCTAGACCCCAGGCCAACGAGCATGAGGATAACATGGCCCCAGACCTAAAAGGCTGTGTGGCCCAGCCAGGAGGAAGTTAGACTGGCAGCCTAGAGCTACCCGGTCTGACAACTGAGACTCCACTGTACAGATTGAACTGGGGGTCAAGGGGTGACAAGGGTCTGATAAGGCCCCACTTTTGATCTCTAGAGAATTCCATAAACCTAAGGAGAGGGACGACAATGGTACCAGCTCAAAGTCTAGCCATATGCTCCCCTCAGAGGAAAGCTGGCGGGTGCTGGAATCTTCGGACGCCCAAAGATCAAACTCCTTGACATGCGTTATGGTGCACGAGCATTATCCGGAGACACCCATCACCACGAAAATATTTTCAGCGTTTCTCGAAGTGATGTCGAAGGTAATGTACAGTGCGCCACCTGACACATGACTTAGGTTTAATGCCTGCTTCTGCAGAGGGACAGCAATAATGGCAGTGGCCGACAACCCGGAGGCGAAGGAATGGGCGAATCGAAAGTCTGGCCTCTCTGGGCTTACCCTGAAATGTGTAAGCTGAAACTAAGGAGTGTGAAGCCCTTTGAGGCCAGACTGAAGGCGGTGACGTGGATACCGGTCCCCCAGTGGGCCCGTCAATCGTCTTGGAACGACTGGAGGGGCACAATCCTATCTTAAAGATGAAGACAAGGTCGTGGAGGATCGTCAAAACCCAGGTCGGAGAAGAAGAGATGGCCAGCGCGGAATTAAACATCTCCTTGCGCTGACCATCCCGGAATTGCACGCGAGATTGCTGATGGCTCTTAACTATAGGCTCTGGTATTTCATGAGCAGGATTACTTTTAAAATTAGCTGCCGTAAGAAACAGGTGCCTGTGGGCAATGCCGAGGATGAGGTTATGATGGAGACATAAATGATTCCATCGAGTATCTCATTCCTACAAATTAACTTGCATCATCGTAAAGACGCCTCTGCCATTTTGCAGAGCAGTTTGGCGGTGGTGCACACATGCATATCACTATACCAAGAACATTGGATAGTGATGAGCACGATAAGGAGGCTACTCTGGGTGCACGACCCTAAGTGCACAGATTGGCATGGATACAAGAAGGTCCGTCGAGGATAAATTGAAAAATATACCTGTTGACATTAGGGACAAGCGAAAGCTAGAGAGCGCCACAAATTCCTTTAGCGACGCCATCAAACAAGCGGAGTCCATAGTTGAGGTCTGCTAGTGGAATAGGAAACTTAGTTATCCAAAAGAGATAACCAAGTGTCTTCGTAAGATAGCCCGGCGAGCTAGTAGAGAATCTGCTTGGAACGCATTTAGATCATCAAGGGACGAATATAGATATGCAATAAGGATAGCAGAGACAGAGAGAGAGAGAGAGAGAGAGAGAGAGAGAGAAGCTAGAGGAGTTACTCTAAAAGCATTGCCGAGGAAAAATAGGCGGAAAGGTTGAGAAGGATTCTGTCAAAGAATCCTAATGACATTTTTGGCATGCTGAAGCGTCCCGACAGCAGTTATGCAAAATCGCATGAAGAAACGTTGGTATATCTCATCCAAGTACAATTTTTTAAGTTCTGTGATACAGAACAAAAGGAGAGCACAAAACATGAAGAAGTTTGGTCTAGATATGCTAGACTCGGCGTTAACTGGGCGTTAGCAAACCAGATTTGTACACTTGTCAGAGTCAGATGAGCCATCAGATCGTTTGACCCACTGAAAGCACCGGGACTGAATAGAGTCTATCCGGCCTTTCCGTAAAGAGCCGAGGATATCATCGGTGGTCCGATGATAAAAATGGCTTGGGCAAGTATCGCTCTGGGTCATGACTCAGCAAGGTTCCTGGGCACAAGAGTGGTATTCATACCTAAAGCAGGCAAATACATTTATACATCTCCGAAAGATTTTCGACCCATTAGCTTGACATCCTTTATCCTCAAAACGGTGGAAAGGATGATTGGTAGATTCATCAGCGAGAACGTCTTGATGAAGAATTGACTCCATAGGGAGCAATACGCATATTCCGCCGGAAGATCCATAGAGACAGCACTATATAGGACCATATCAGTGATTCGTACACACGTGGAGGCCGAAGGTTTCGCCGTAGGCGTCTTTATTGACATCGAAGGGACTTTCGATCAAACATTGCGGAGAGTTCTCAAAGAAGTCATGCATAAACATGAGATTCCTCCATGCATTGTGGAATTGATTGACCATATGTTGGAAAATCGAGTTCTGGAAACTAGTAAAGAAGAGTTTATCTGCATAAAAGTTTTGAAGCCATCATCGGTTCATTATAGTACCTAATATTTTCTCCTAGTTCGATCTTTCTAAATGCCTCTCATTTTTTTATTTTATTATTACGGGAAATATGCATCGCTATCTATCTATATAAATAATACGCACGGAGCGAAACTGCCACGAACATTGTTATTATTTCAAAAACATTCAACGACAATTTAAAAATTTTGAAAGAAGTGTTTCAGCGTTTAAAAAACGCCCAACTGAAACCAAACTTTGAAAAGTGCAACTTTGTCCGCCCCCAATTAAAATATCCACGTCATATAGTAGATAAATATAGTTTGCATATCGATCCTGAAAAAACTGCAGTAGTCGCAGATTTATCTCCGCCTAGAAACGCTAAAGAAATACAATGATTCATGGGTTTAATATCGTGGTTTAGACGTTTTTTTAAAGGATATATCAAATGTTGCAGGTGCTCTACATAAACTAATAAAGAAGAAGGCTAAATAGGAATGGGTCCTTGATGAGGAGCCGTAGCGAGCTCGAAACGTTGACAGGTCTTCAATTAGGTAAGGGTGTTGGGGACAGTCAGACTGCACTTTACTAACAAAGAATTTTTTCAGCTAATATTTTATTCTCATATTAGTCTACGGGGGTGAATCTAAACAAGGCCAGTCTGACTATCATTATAATTTTTAATTTAATTTTTAATTTAATTTTTATTTTTAATTTTTATCTTATTTTTATTGTTATTATTATTTATATTTTTAGATGGAATTGATTTGACTATAAGATCAATAAAAAAAATATTTATTAATTTAAATAGGAATGGAGAGAAATACAACAAAAAGCATTTGATGAAATAAAAAAGTTATTGATAAATGTGCCAGTTCTTGCTTGTCCAGACTGGGAAAAGCCATTTCTACTACAAACCGATGCAAGCATCGAAGAACTAGGAGCCGTACTTACGCAATCATACAAAAAAATCGAACGTATTATTGTGTATACCATGGCTACAAAATACATCCGAAATTGTGATATATGCCAGAAATAGAAAATATCACAACAAACACCTACAGGTATGATGCATGCAACGCAAATCAAACAACCTTGATAAATTGTACCTGTCAATCTAATTGGACCATTACCTCGTCCGACAAAACTGAATACGTGGCTCTTAGTCATGCAAGATAAGATTACAAAATGGATTTAACTACGACCTCTGCGTAAAACCAATGGAGAAGCTCTGACAAATGCTGTAAGAGAACAGATAATCTTACATCATGGATGTAAGATAACAGACACAATAATATCGGATACTGGACGACAATCTATAAGTAAGGATTTCGTAGCATTATTAGAAAAGTCTAAAATCGCATATCGGCATTCACCACCGTACGCACCACAGAGTAACCCAGTAGAATGAGCGAATCGTGTGATAAAGACTATGATTTCACAATATGTAAGTCAAAATCGACGATCATGGGATCGATTTATACCGGAAAAATACAAGAGCTTTCATAAGCACAGCATCATTGATAACTAACATTTCACCAAGAGTAGGTGAAATACTGCTAGATAGAGGCGCATCCATCACCCATGGATCACACAAAATCCAGCAATAGTACGTCCCAATAGGCCCATCTGTACATCAAAACCTGACGTCAACATACACACTGCAAGTAACTTTTGCATGTCACGGACGTGAGTTTAGAAACCACCTTGCAATGGTAAACAAACAAACAAATACAGAAGTAGTCTTTGGTACGGAGGCAATCACCCTTATAAGATACAGAATAATATTTGATAAAAGGTCACCAGCAGCACAACATAGGAGACAGAAAAGAAGACGAATCATACGGAGAGAAAGATAAGGATAAGTTAGAGGCTACAAGACGCTGGGGTGAATGATCTATCTGAGTCCGATTTTACAAGCGAGGCCAAGTAGAGGTAAATTTCCAAAAAATAAAATTTTAAAATTTTAATTTGCATTCGAAATTATAAATTATTATATCAAGCGAACGTAGTTTGACGATAAATATATAATAAAACCAAATGTTTATATACGAAAGCGAAATAGAAAGTTCGAAAGGTCGCGATTTGTTTACAAAAAGGGATATAAATAGGAGACTCGTCGAGTCTGCACATTACTAGAAAATTGTCAGTGATATAAAATGATATAAAATTAAATAGGATAAATGATATAAAATTAAATAGGATAAAATGCGAGAAGGCAAACATTCAAGCCGTGGGAATAGACGACCAAATGTAAATAAAGTGAGAGTAATTGGATTAGGAATTCAAATCCCGACAAAACACGCGGAAATATAATATTAAAATATGAAAGAAATTATTAAATAGTAAAATATTATAATATTTTTTGTTCTTTTTTTGTTTGTTATTGGGAGTGACTAGCAAAATCAAGGCAGAATAGCCGACTAGTAGAAAGAATTCTTTTATTATTACCTATTATTATTATTATTTTTGTTGTTATTGTTATTCTTCTTTAGTGATTAAATAAATACAGTCACTTTTATTAGCATCTAACAAAATTTCAAAGAGTTATTCACCTAATCAATCCGCCCGTCCCCACAGGATCCTCCATCTTCCTAAGAACCCCAAAAAAATATCTAAATGTTAAAACCGCAAAAAGAAGATAGGAGATGAATCGTTACTAAAATACAATATTCCCCGTAGAATCGCCCAGAGAATCCCCGCAACGGGATATCGCAACATAATCTCTGGTTACAATTTTGAAGTTAATAGAATGTATAAAAATAAAAATACAATTTGTCGTACAAACTATATTCAGTATGATTTCGCATCCAGAACCATTTTATAAGAGAAGGACAAGGAAAGACAGAGAGAGAGAGAGAGAGAGAGATAGAGAGAGAGAGAGAGAGAGAGAGAGAGAGAGAGAGAGAGAGAGAGAGAGAGAGAGAGAGAGAGGGACAGAGAGAGACAGATTTTTCCACAAAATTTGTAAAAATCAAAAGATATTCATAAGGTATGAGAGTAGTGTTAGATTAACCTGAAGAACAAAAGGGATAATACCGACTAACGGAACACATTCTTTAGGATACAAATCTTCAAGCTAGATATGAACATTCATTTGAGCTGGCCTGCTATTAATACTTTAAGCGGACTACTTTGAGTTGATGTTCGTGATTTAAGGTGCCACCTAGTGGCCACTGATGGAACTGATTTTTAAAACCATTAAGTTAATTTATTAATTAAAAATAAAATGATTTTCAATAAAAAACATCGCCTATGTCCTTCCCAAAATAATATAGAATCTATATATCAAATTTCAGAGAAATTGGTTGAGTAGTTTTTTCGGTTATCGTGTACAAACAAAAATACGCTTTGTCTTTATAAATTGAATATGAAATATGACATGATATAAAATGACATGATATAATATATATATATATATATATATATATATATATATGTATGAGTATATACGAGGGGGATGTTATTTCTCAACATAATCTCCCCCAAGGCTGATACATTTCTCATAGCGAATATACAAAATACCCATTTACAGCTTCGATTACTTCTTGATTGTCCGCAAATCTCTTATCGCCAAGCCATTTTTTGAGGTTAGGAAACAGATAATAGTCATTCGGAACTAGCTCTGGAGAGTAGGGAGGGTGCGGCATCAATTCAAACTTCAGATCGTTGATTTTAGCCATCGCAACGATTGACGTGTGCGCTGGTGTGTTATCGTGATGAAACAAGATTTCTTGCTTTGTCAGCTGAGGTCGTTTAATTTTCACTTCGTGGTTCAAATATTGCAATAAGTCTGCGTAGTATTGACCAGTGATAGTTTTACCCTTTTCAAGGTAATTAATGTATATAATACCTCTTGCTTGCCAAAAAACAATAGCCATAACATTGTTCGCCGAAAAAGTTGTTTTTGCCTTCTTTGGAGTTGGTTCTCCTGGTTCAATCCACTGTTTAGACTGTTTGGTTTCAAGAGTGTAGTGGTAGACCCAAGTTTCGTCAACGATTACGACTCGACGCAAAAATTCGCTTGGAGTATACAACTTACAAGAAAATACGCTTATACAATACCAAATTGGCGGTAGAAATTTTCTTTCGAATCAATTTTTGGTCGACTGTTAGCAAATGCGGCACTCATCTTGCACAGAGCTTTTCCAGATACAAATTTGGTGCAAAATATTTTGTACACGTTCAGATCGCATCTTACAGGTCTCAGCTATTTCACGCACTTTTAATCTGCGGTCTTTCAGTACCATTTGATGGATTTTTATCGATCATATCTGGAGTTGTGACCTCAATGGGGCGTCCTAAGCGAGGCTCATCAGAGGTGCTCATAGGACCCTTTTTAAACTCGGAAACCCACTGCTTAACGGTGAAATATGGTGGAGAGGATATCCCCAGTGTTGAGTGCATCTCTTCTTTAATTTCCTTTGGTGTGAACCCCTTTAAATAAGAGTATTTAATGACAGCACGTTTTTTCAGCTTTTCCATTTTTACGAAAAATACAGAGGCCTCATGTTCAGCGTGCTCTCAAACATAAACTAACATGGCGATTGAAACAATAGATATAGAGATAGAGTCGGACAGCGCATAGCCGTGGTGCGTGTACACCGTGAGTCCGGGGTTGTGAGTGAGTCAGAGAGACAGAGAAACATAGATTGTATGAACCACGGGCCCGGGAGTGTATGCGACCGAATTCGATCGTGAGTGTGAGAGAGAGAGCGTATTCAAAACATAGTTGAATCTAGCATTTATTATAATAAACGAAGATCCGAGAGATAACCGATGCGTGCCTTTAATAAGTATCTTTGTTCTTCTAGAATTGCCCGGCCGTTGTCAGCGAACCCCTTCGTGGAGACAGAATGGGTCACCACCAGCTGGAGGAATCAGCAGGTAGGTGCTGCGGAAAAAACATATTCTGTGCCAGTGACCAAGGCAAAGGCCACAACGTCACAATATATATATATATGTTAGCGATAGATGAATGGGCGCATAATACACAACTCACAAAAAAACTCCAATACTTTTGGTTTTATTAAACTTATTTAAATAGTGAAACACATAACATTAAAAAACACTTAATTAACTTTCTATTCACAAAGTCCGCATTAATATTATCGTGCGCTCGCGTCACTTTTCAAAATCTACACCTTCTCATTTTACATTGAACTCATCACCTCGCTTTTCCCCTCTCCTTACCTTAATTATACTGTTAGTCCAACTTCCCATTCTACGCCCGCAAAAGCAAGTTTCGACCTACCCTTTCGACTTTTCGAACATTAGCATTGTTTCGTTCGGAACAATTCGCTCGCATTACAGCCTCTAACGGTAACATTCGTACAGGCATACATTGGCTGAATTCTTATACTCTAACATATATATATATATATATATATATATATATATATATATATTGTATATTTCAATTTTCTAAAATTGAATTCTGTGAATATTTTAGTAGTTTAGCTTACTGAAATTAAAGCAAAATGATAGTCTGCGAATAACATATTTTTTAAACGGACACTGGATATTGCCTTTTGATATAGAAGTGACAATATATATATATATATATATATATATATATATATATATATATATATATATATGCATATTACATACGGCTTCTATGGGGAAGATTGTTCTTTTGAGTACGCGTGATTGAAAAAGATGCCTAAGTGTCTCGAGACGACGTTTACGGAGAGTATCATGTTCGGACGATAGGATATGTTTCCGGAAAACTACTATAGAAATTTTTGTGTTGGTGAGGTAGAATACGATCTCCAGGAATCCCGCGACGACTTTTACTGATCTATGAAAGTCGTCCTGTTATATCTGGTCATAGTTTTCTACCGTCCGAACACGAAACTCCCCGGAAAAGTCGATTAAAAACACCTGGAAATTGTATTCTACCGTCCCAACACGAATTTTCCCATAGAAGTCGTTCCGTCATACCTAGAAATTGTCTTCTACCGTTCAAACACGAAACTCCCCGTAAAAGTCGTCCCGACATACCTGAACATCGTTTTTTACCAACTAAACACGATAGTCCCAGTAGAAGTCGTTTGAAAAAACCTGAACATTGTTTTCTACCAACTAAATACAATACTATCCATAGAAATCATCCAGATACACCTGAACATTCCATTCTATCATTCGAACGCAAAACTTTTAATAGAAAGCGTCCAGAGGCAACGGGATATCGTATTCGATCGCCCGTACACGCTAATAAAATCTTTCTCAGTAAGAACGGTATTTTATATATCTTTATATATTTCCTATATTTTTACGTTTTTGATTAAATACCGTGAATATTTATTAATGGTGCCAACTGAAATTAAAGCAAACCGAGATTCTCGATAAAAAACACTATTTTGCCATCATTTCTTTTTTGAATCTCGACTATCGATAAATGTAGCGCACTGCTGAAAAATGTCCGAATAGCTAGTCGGATATTTTATATATTATATAATTAACGCATCAAAGCAAAGAAGGAGAAACAGCGGGCGCGTGTACAGGCTGCTGTTAAGGGGAGGGGCAAGGTGACAGGCAGGTACGATGCCGAAGAAGGGAAGTAGGAGAAGTGAGGGACCAGAGCGAAAGACGAAAGAACTAGGCGTATATATGTTATAAGTACTAGAATGCCCCGTCTCGGCTTCGCCCGAGATAATAATTTAACCGATTTCATAAACAATTCAATAATATCTAAGTAAAAAGTCACAACTGTCATCCGAACACAACTGTCTATAGAAATCGTCTTGAGGCAACGGGATATCGTAATCAACCGGCCGTACACGCCAATACAATATTTCTCAGTCGAAATCGTATTTAAAATGTTTATGTATAATATGTACAATATATATACAATATATATACAATATATATGTACAATATAATATATATACTATATATATATATATATATATATATATATATATATATATATATATATTGTATATATTTCGTATATATCCGTTCTTTAAATTAAATATCATGAATATTTTTGTAGTGATGCCAAATGAAATTCAATCACAATCTTGGTATGTGAATACCATATTTTTTAAGCAGACGATGGATATTAGCTTTTTATAAAAAGTGACGAATATATTTTACATATTAATATACATAATTTCGAAGTTGTTAGTAAAGAACCCTATTTTGCTATCATTTCTTTTGTTAAAATTACAAAAAACAGTCTCATGTTACAACTCTGAAGTTAATATAATGTATAAAAACAAAAATATAATTTGTCGTTACAAACTATATTCCGTATGATTTGGCATATAGAATCATTTTCTAAGAGAGGGGGAAAGAAAGACAGAGAGAGAGAGAGAGAGAGAGAGAGAGAGAGAGAGTTAGAATTTCACTTATTAAAGCCTAAGGACTCGTAGTCCTTCATAGGCCAGAGAGGGAGAGAGACAGAAAGACAGACAGATTTTCCCACATAAGAGAAAATAAAATTTACAAAAATCAAAAGATATCCATAAGGTGTGATTGTAGTGTCAGATTAACCTGGAGAGCAAAAAGCATAATACCGACTAATATCACACCTTCTTGAGGATACGAATCCCAAAGTTGGATATTGTCATTCAACTGAGCTGGCCTGATATTAATTCTTCAAGCGGACTACTTTGTGTTCATATTCATGTTTCAAGATGCCACCTACTGGTTGCTAGTAAAACTGATTGTTAAAACGATTATCTTAATTTATTGATGAAAGTAAAATGATTTTCAATTAAAAGCATAGTTTATTAATAAAAAACATAACCTATGTCCTTCCCACGATAATATAGAATCTATATCTCAAATTTCAGAACAATCGGTTCAGTATTTTGTTCTGTTATCGTGTACAAACAAAACACGCTTTGTCTTTATAAATTAGTATAAAGTATGATATGATACGATATGATATGATATGATATGATATGATATGATATGATATGTGTATACATATATATATATATATATATATATATATATATATATATATAAAAGAAATGCGCGACTAATTCTTTTCTCTATATCGGCAAGTTCGGACCGACTTCAATCGCGACCAAAATCCATTCGCTCTTTCTCTCTCTCTCAGGCTGTGTGAGTGAGTGAGTGAGCGAACGCGCGCGTTTGTGAATACACTTATTTTTCGATTTTTCGCAGCAGCCTGATCTTTATATCTAATTTTTAGTACAAATCGACCGAATCTCATTTACATTAATATTATATTAATAATATATATGTATTGTGACGAGCGTCACAAGGCGCCCGCGCCGACTTGTCCAGGGAAGAACGACGACGCGCGCGCCATTTCGCGGACATGCAGATATTAAGGCGCTCGCGCGCGCCGTCGCGCCTTGTGCTAAGCACGCCCCCCCTCTCCCCTATTTTTCGTCCCGCACACGAGCCGAGTACGAGGCCAAGAACTAAGGAACCAATATTCTATTACATTTAACGCAAAATATTTTATCGAACGAAAAAAATTACAGAACAACAATAATTTTTTTTTTGTAAAGGTTATTATGACATACCATTTTTAGTTTATTAAACAAGTAAAATGTTCCACACGGAGAGGGATTTGACTATGCTAGAGTATACTGCGTTGACATTATTGCTGTATATTAATATTGTATATTGTACTTGTATCAGCTATATAATACAATATTGTAAGATTAACTGTTACAAAAAAAAATATATTTACATATAGTATAAACGTGTAAACTAGTATTAGAATCATCTCAAATTTCTTAGTCAGAGAGTAGGCTTAAGGAATCTATTTTCACATAGCCAAAATTCTCCCAGTACAAGTGAAAGGGTTATTTATATATACCAAAGACATATTATCTAGAGAAATTTATATAAAATAATAGATTAATTTCCTTTATTTAGTATACTGTTAGATAGTAATGAGAATTTGAAATTACCATGTTTTTTTTAAAAAAAATGTATTAAAATTTGATAGTATAGATCATATGAATGCTTTGGTTATTAATTATTTGAATTCAGTTTGAAACCTTTTTATATAAAAATTAAGTCTATTTGAATATAAAAAAAAAATGTTTATAAATTAAAGGGGTCAACATAGATGTTTATATAATTATAAACTCTGTTTGTCCCGTATGTTGTAATGTGTGTTTGTTTACTTATGGTACAGAGCTAATGTAAGAAATGCTATATAAAAAAAAAATTTTAGTTGACTTGTTTAAAATAAATTATTTAGATTTAAAATAAGAAATGTATATCTATTGTATAACAATTTAATTTTAAGATGTTGCTTCAGAATATTAAATCCATTAACCTTTAATGTTCTTTACTGAACTATAAGTAATGCAACATACCGATTTATGTTAGAAATAACTAATTATATAAATTAACATTTATTTTAATACATTAATAAATTAAAGTTGGTAATTAGATTTTGTAATGACTATAGTTTGTATAATTTGTATTTTAATTACTGTAATAATTTGGAGTTTATAAATATTAGAAAAATTGCACTGACTACAATAAAAGAGCAAATGATTATCACAAACTTATAATTCAAAAATCTTCATTAGTAATTACAGATAACTCTTAAATTCTAAATAATGTATATTTATGTATAAGAAATTATTGCTTTTAGATTATCATAATTTATAAATTGCATTGTAAATGGATTTAAAGCATATACGATTATAAATTTATAATTACGAAGCGCTTAAAAAAAAAAAAAAAAAAATTTAATTGTTATCACCAAATCATTTTGTTTACCGAAAAAATCTAGAATTTATAGTAAAGCAATGTATAGAAAGATAAAAAAAAAAGTCTTGTAATTATTAATAATTATAAATTTATAAATGATCTTTAGGAACTAGTATAATAATATATCTTTAATAACTAGTATAATGTAAGCGCGTGTTCGGCGCGTCACGACCGCGGTCGGCCGTCGCCGGCAGTCGTCGAACTTCCCCCCCTCCTTCCCAGCGAGCAAGGAGACACGAAGACGCCGCGCGCCGCGGAGAGTTGGATAAGAAGAAGAGAGGGAGTAAGCAGTGTGTCGTTAACCGCCAAGGAGAAGAGTAGTGCGCTGTTGGCCGCCGGAGCGAAAGTAAAGAAAGGAAGTGAGAGAAGTACAGAAGGTGAGAAAAGGAGAAGAGAAGAGTAAGGAAGAGACAGAGAAGTGAGAAGAGAGATAGGAGAGTGAAAGGTGAGAAGAAAGTGAGGAGTAAAGGAAGAAAGTGAGAAGTAAGAAAGAAGTGAGAGGTAGAGGAGAGAAGAGTAAGGAAGAGGGAGAGAAAAGCTGAGAAGAGGGAAATAGAGAGAGGGTGGAGTAAGAAGAAGAAGCCGGGCGGACGCGACCGAAGGAGCCCAGAAGACCACCGGGGCAACCAACACCGCCGAGAAGGTGAGCTGAAGAGAGAGAGAGAGAGAGAGAGAGAGAGAGAGAGTGAGTGACAGCGGGAGGGACGTCAGCACCCTGGCGAGCGGCGAACACCCGCCGCGTGTCTTCTTCGCGTGTCTCCCTTGTGTCCCCGGTCCCCTCCTACCATCCCCGAGCACCCTCCTCCCAAGTCGGCAAGTGCGCCGGGACGCGGGTCGCGGTCGTGGTGGGCCGAGCATGCGGACCGAGCGAAATCCGCCATGTTAGTGTAGAAAAAAAATTTGTGAGTTAATAAACGGGGTGAGTTAAACATTAGTGGACGCCGCATAATTTTTTCCCCAATGTGTTTGTCCTTTCAGGAAACCAAAAAAAAAAAAAAGAATACTTTTTTCCTCGCTTTCCAGACCGGCGGGACCTCCTCTGAGGTAAGTAAGGAGTGAAGCAGCGAGTAAGATTTCTTTTTGTGAACGCGAGCAATCGAGACATAATTTCATTTTTTGTGTGTCGAGATAAATTCAGTTTTTGCCGCATCACAATATATACATATATATATATATATATATATATATATATGTTATTTACATATATAAAAATGTGTATGTGAATATATATATATATATATATATATATATATATGTTAAAAATATTAAATATTAATTATTATTATTACATTTTCTTACTGAATTTTAAGGAAATATTATACTTTTAAAACCTTTCAGGAGATTATTACATTCTCTTATATTTCTCATAAATATATAAAATAAACATATTATAAATAATTAATAATTTTATTAGCTTAAAATATAAACTAATATAATATTATATATATTTTGAAATTTTACCTTATAAAGCATTATCAAGGAATTTATACTGATAAAGAGATGATTTAGTCTAGCAAAAAGAATAACAGTAGATTTAAAAAAGTGTTACATGTTCAATAACACTTTATAAAAGAATATAGTAATTAAAAATTAATGGTGTGGTGAATCCCTGATAGACAGATACTTGTTTTGGTCAATTTTATGCTTTAAATACTTATCTATCAATCAATTTTTTTCGATTTATATAAATTATTTATTAATTATATAAATATCATTTTTTAAGCCTAGAGCAGAGAAAAGGAAACAGTTTTCTGCCATAATAAAAACAGTTGTTTATATTAAACAAATTTTTCGTTTTTTCTTTCAATTTGAAGAAATCATTTTATTTAAAATTATCAAATTTTGTTTTAGTGTACTTAAATTTACAAAAAGTATTTCAAACAAAAATTGTAGATCTTATCAAAATACATTTTTTGTACTATGCGCTGAATCTCTACAACCAGTATTTCTCAAGAAAAATGTATTCGAATATATGTATATTTCGTATAAATGTAGAATGGTTCCGAGGATCCCGAGACGGAAATGCTGAATTTTTCTCCAAAAATATATAGTTTATATCGAAAAATTATATAGAACAAAAAAATATGTATTTTATTGAGCTCTATGATTTTGCTTTTAAATGTTTTAAAACTTTTTTTATTTTCTAAGATAAATTCAGCAAACCATGATTTTTATCGAGTTTTCATGGATTTGGGAAATCATATTTCATTTCGATTTAAAGTTATTATGATGTTAATGATCCGCGCTCCAAAAAAATATAAGTATGTAAATTTTCAAAAAAAAAGTGACAGGACTTATTCAATACAGTCACACAACTGCCGATGCTTCCAAGGGATCCCAAAATTAAATTTTTATTTATTTTTCTAGAAATATTCTCAGAGGATAAATTATCTATAGAAATATAGATTTATAGATAGAGAATTGTTTACATAGATATTATTAAACTGATTAATAAATCGGTTACATTACTATTTTAAACCGAGTCGGCGAATGCTAATATAAATATATATATATATATATATTAAAAGTTATAATAGTATAATACATTTCGATGGTTTCACGATGAATTTCAAAAAGTTTTTTTTTAATAGTGCATGCTTGCAGTATAATTACTGCGATGTAAATTTCGCCAAAATTTTTTGATAATACAGTCTTGTTCCAAGGCTGTTACGATCATGCGGCAATCTAAATGGGTGCTTGCAGTAAGCTTGCTCCAATAAAAATTGCTATGTGAGTCTATAACAGAGATCATGGATGAACTTCCGAAAAACGAACATAATCGATTTGTCGATCTTTTTGGATGCTGATTAAAATTATCGTACTGGTGTTTGATGAAAATTTAATTCTCAAGTTAAAAATTATAAACACAGAGTCTTTTGGACGTATCTCGGGAAATATTAAAATTTACAAAAATATATTTTAATCGTTGTACATCTCATTAAAATACATTTTTTTTATTCTATTTAATTCGTCTCTACAAGCGATATTTCTCGAAAAAAATGTATACGACGATGCCTGTATTGAGTATATACAGAAAACTGTTCACGGAAATCCTTGTCGGAATAGTTGAACTTTGTCAAGATATATTATTTGCACCGAAAACTGTCTAGAACAAAAAGTATGTATTTTAATGAGCTCTATGATTATGGTTTAAAATTTTTTGCAACTGTTTTTATTTTCTAAGATAAATTGAACAAACCATGATCTTTATGGACTTTGCATGGATTTAGAAATAAATATTCAATTCACGTCTAAAGCTGTTACGATATTCGTAATTAGTTCCTCAAAAATCGTAAATATTCAGGAAAATAGTGCAGCGGAACTTTCTTGGAACTAAACTGAATACAGCCACACCACTGACATTCTTTCGGTGAGCCTTGAAGTTTCATTTTTTTTCTGCATATATTTAATATATGTTAATATCATAAGTAAAATTATCCAGGCAATATATTTTTATACATTGAATATTTTTTACATAAATAATATTTAACTATTTGATAAGTCGGTTATATTACTATCTCGGGCGAAGCCGAGACGGGAATGCTAGTGTATATATAAATATATATATACACACATTAGCATACATATTTTTATATATGTAAGAACTTATATATATATATATATATATATATATATATATATAAGTACAATTATATATAATGTAATATTCAAGTATCGGTGCTCGTTTTGAACTAGAGAGAGATAGACAACCTGTTATAGCCACTGTCAAACTCTAGCTGGAGGTAAGGGAGTGGGGAAAAACTTAGTCAGTAGAATTTTTGTCGAAGCATAGAGAGACACGAGATTCACTTTCGATTTTATTGAATTGTTTTATTACGTTGTTATTGCTATTTTGAAGATTGCTTCCGTTGTACATTTATTGTTGATCGTTCCTGTGATTGTCATCCCTTGTTTTGTATATCGGAAGATTATAAAGGAGCAAGAAAAGGGGTAATAGCGATAAACGAAAAATAACGGACCAGCAACGTGAAGCTGCAATTCAAATATCACCGAATCGTATCAGGTATTCGAAATTCAATTCGAGCTATTTCGTTCTCGCTTATATATGCGTCGGCGGTCTTTCGTGCGGGAATTATCTGTTGATATAGATTCATTATATTTAGTTATATTCGATTTATTTTCGATATACGTGAATATATACTACTCTAATTTATATACGTTAATTAATTGATTATAGTAAATAATTATAAATCGGAGTGATCGCGATAAATGATCAATTAGCTTGTGTGCGTTTGTGACAAATTCGAGCGGGAATTATACACGCACACAAGCATAACGATAGAGCGTGATTAACTTGTACGTGTGTTTGTGTGTGTGTGCGACGGTGTATTTCGCCGGCGCGTATAAGTCGTCGAGAGAGAAATTCGCGCAATTATAATATAATGAGATACGGTGCCGGCTCCTAGTGCATGAAGACCGCATTATATCAACATAAAACGCGCGAAATTGAAATTTCAAAAGAAATTAAATCGTTTTTATTCTCGACTAAATCACACTTTATAAAAGAGTAGGATCGCGGGTGTACTTAGGAATTTAAAAAATAATTTATATCATTATTTGCAATTAAATAAATATATTTAAATTGTTACTATAAATTATTTACTTATTAATTCTAATCAAAAAATTCTGACATTGGCGATTCAGGACCCTGCCACCTCCGCGGTGAATTCCGGCAGTTGTTATATTTAATATTACTAATTTTAATATTATATATTATTTAATAATAAACAATTGCCGTTTTTCTAACTGATAGCCATGTGATCGATTTTTATTTTAATTTCTTTTAAGAATTGAAAAATATTTATAGGACCAACGACGATAAAGAAGAATATTTTTATTAATAATTAATTATTTAAACAATTTAATAATTGTTTTTAGCCAAGGTAGTTGAAACCTTGACAATGACAAATAATTAATTAATGGTAAGTCCTATAATAATTGTAACAGGCTATAGAAGTAAAATAAGGTACCGGGATCGTATCTATCCCTAATAGGGCCCCGTTACAAATTGCCGTTTTTCATAACTAATAGCCATGTGATCGATTTTTATTTTAATTTCTTTTAAGAATTGAAAAATATTTATAGGACCAACGACGATAAAGAAGAATATTTTTATTAATAATTAATTATTTAAACAATTTAATAATTGTTTTTAGCCAAGGTAGGTGAAACCTTGACAATGACAAATAATTAATTAATGGTAAGTCCTATAATAATTACAACAGGCTATAGAAGTAAAATAAGGTACGGGGATCGTATCTATCCCTAATAGGGCCCCGTTACAAATTGGCGCCCGACGTTCTTGAAAGGGTATTTATATTGATCGTTTCAGAAGTTTTTTTAGATTTGAGGGTTGAATAAAATTAGTACACATGCTTGCGTTTCAAATAGGACGGTTTTTGTAAGTTGAGTACGGGATTTACCAGTTGAATTTTCTTTTTTGGTTAGTTTACTTTGTATTATTAGTTAAAAAAAAAAAAATTTTTTTTTAGTAATTTTTTTAGTGAAATTGACATAAAATTAACAGTTCCACTGGCGATTTATATCCATACTAAACAAATTCACCAAGGTTTGTTCTAAATAGTATATTATATATTTTATAAAATAATATAATTATTTATATAATATTTTTATTTGTATATATTATTTTTGTTGTATAGGTACACCTTAGGGAAATATATATTTTATCTAATTTTTTTTTATTATATATAAGAACAGGAGCCGAGAAAGCATATTTTATTTTATCCCTTCTTGGCTCTTGTGATAAAATTAAACCACTGGTGTACTCGCACAAAATATCTTGTGCGATTACAATAGAAGTGAGCAAACCTTGGCGTATTGCAGTGCATCAAGGGCAAAGAAACTGTAACAGAAAAGAGCAGATTATTCCCGTTATATATTGGCTTCCCGTTACATTTCTGATACCATGTCTGCATCTCAAATGCCAATGGCAAGCAACACCGATGAAAAAATCGAAAATTGGTGCATTTGTAAGACCACTGGTGAATTGGAAGCATTTATAGACGATACTGAGGTGGATGTCACACATTGGAACCCACCGTCCAATGTAGTTGTACCACAAATGCCCCTACCCAGTATCGTCCTTAACCAATCTGGCGGAGAAAAAGCCGAGCAACGGCAAATTGACCAAATGCAGCGAATGCTTCAAGCATTAACCGAGACACTGCATAGCCAGATTGGACTCCAACCCGGATGTGGATCGAGTACAGAAATGGAGGACGTGAATACGGATACTCGTGGCGTTAATATACGAGACAGATTCACGATCCACCACTCGACCCGAACGGACCTACCACAGTCCACCCCCACCCGAACCACACTGAACGACAGTCCACGAGCACGTGGAGTCGGCAGGAGGAGAGGGGAACCCTTGAGGCATATCGCAACTTCAAGGGAAAACATTAGGCGTCAAAACGACACGACTAGAATACCATCTATGGTTAAACGCTCGAAGACGCTTGAAGCCATTTCCCGACTTGAAGACTGTTTTAATCAACTTAGTGCGGATCTGAAGACGGCAATAACCTCGGTAGGCAATACGAGTAGGCAAAAAGCCACCGAAGTAAGAATAGAATCGTCTTCACCAAGGAGTTGTCCAAGGAAGCAGAACTGGTGGAGGAAGAAATCTCCACCCAAGAAGGTTCCCCCTCCGGTGGCAAGTCCCCCCTCTCCGGGTAAGTCATCGGATAAAGAAAGGTCCAGTCCACACAGGACAGTGAATCCTCCGCTCAAGTGCTATACTTGCGGAGAATTAGGGTACAGATCTTACAGATCTATAAATTGCCCTAAGTGTTCGGGAAATGGCAGGCGCGTCGGTAAATAGGGGCTCAGCGGTCAAGCGCCAAGGACATGACCCCCGTTGGAGATACTCGCCGAGAGATAATGGCGCATTATGTATTCTCCGAATCTTCTGAGGCTGGTCGGTCTAACTCCGAAGACCTTGGAGATTTAGACCCTGGGCAAATCGTGGCCAGACCAGAAGAAGCACATTAGTGGATCCCTGTACGTGTCGGCGACTTCCGTATAAGAGGATTATACGATACTGGAGCGTCACGCACAGTGATGGGACGAATTGGTCTGCATCTGGCCTCAGCCTGTGGACGAGAATTCCACCTTGCCTCTGGTGTTGATGCCAGAGGTCCCGATAATTCTCCGCTTTATGTAACGGGTCATGTTACATTACCGTTCGAGTTGGCAGAATTTATACGCGACGTATTGGTTGCTGTAATTCCCTCATTGGAAGTCGATTGTTACGTCGGAGCCAATTTCGCACGTGTTTTTGGGACAGTTCATGACCCTGCTGATAATACGCTGTATATCAGAGCAGCAAAGAAGCGAGTCAGGCTGGAGGTTGCGGCAGTGACGGTAAATCAAGTGCAAACTATAGCACCTTTACGTCTGTCTGCACCAAATTGGTCGAGCGTCCTTTCGTGGGAGACATGAGCTCAAATAAACACAGGAGGTTCGATCTTGCCTCCAAGATGACACGTTTAGGTTCGATCGGACTCGCAGACATAACTCGGAGTGAACAAGCTAAATTGAAAGATTTACTTGATAAGATTTTACCCAAAGGGGAAGCGATACTGGGTTGTACGGCGTAGGCCGAACATTTTATTGATATCGGCAATACACCTCCCATTCGTCAAAGACAATATCCAGTTTCCAAGAAGATCCAAGAAGAGATGCATTCTCAAACAAGAGAGATGCTGGAAACTGAAGTCATCGAGCCATCCATGAGTGGCTGGTCTAGCCCAGTAATGATGGTACGTAAAAATAACGGTAAGTATCGGTTTTGTATAGACTTCAGGAAGGTCAACGCAGTCACGAAACCAGATGCTTATCCATTATCTAATATGGATCCGATACTTAGGAAACTGCAGTCAGCGAGGTATATCTCAACGCTGGATTTAAGCAGTGCGTACCATCAGATACCGCTTCAGGCGGAATCTCGGCCGATTACCGCTTTTACAGTGCCTGGCATGGGATTATTTCAATTCCGAAGGATGCCTTTTGGCCTGTCAAATGTGGGAGCGTCGTTTCAACGACTAATCGATCGTGTAATTGGACCAGAGCTTGAGCCGAATGCTTTTAATTAATTAAAGGTAAGTCCTATAATAATTGTAACGGCCTATAGAAGTAAAATAAGGCACCAGGACCGTACCTATCCATAATAGGGCCCCGTTATAATATATAATAATACAATAATATATAATAATATATAATATAATAATATAAGTACATAGAGTTCTTTTGTCTTTCGCTCGACCCTTCACTTCCCCTACTTCCGCTCTTCGGCATCGTGCCTGCCTGCCAACTTGCCCCTCTCCTTAATAACAGTCTATACTCGATCCCGCCCTTTCTCTTTCATTGCTTTAGAAGTGTTATTTCTATTATATTTTCTATTAGGACACTTTTCAGCAGTACACTGCTATTACTGATAATTGACATTGCAGACGGACCTTGTTCGGGCACCTACCACAGTAGGCTGTCGGGCCCATTTGGAACCATTGATGTACATGGGCCCTGGCAATCTCGGTTCATCTCTGATAATACTTACTAAAGTCATACCTTATTTACAATACAAATTCCAAAGTTGGATATGATCATTCAACTGTGCTGGCCTGGTATTAATACTTTAAGCGGAATACTTTGTATTCATATTCATGTTTCAGGACGCCAATTACTGGCCACTAGTGAAACTGACCACTAAGACAGTTGACTTAATTTATTGACGAAAGTAAAATTATTTTTAATTAAAAGCATAGCCTATGTCCTTCGGAAGATAATATAGAATCAATATGTCAATTTTCAGAATAATTGATTCAGTAGTTTTTTTGTTTATCGTGTACAAATAAAAACACGTTTTGTCATTATAAATTAGTAGGAGTAGGACTAGTAGGATATGATATGATATGATATGAATGGCGCTTTCCAGTGTTTGTGTCACCCAACTATAAAAAGTTACCTAAGACTTAATCCAACGATTCCCAGTTGGCACAGATAACTGTAAGATATCTATTCTTGCCTTTTGGAAGTACCATAAAAGATTTTCACAAAATCAATCAATTACAAAGTTTTTGTATATCTTATTTATAATAATGGATTCTTTACATATTTATTCCATATATTTTTTTATATAAATAGGTTTTTAAATATGAAGCCTAAAAGTGCAAAAAGTAAAATGATTTATTTTATTATATTTTATCCACATTTGAATTTCAATCTTTATTTCCTTTCCAATTGAATTTATTGTTATTAATATGCTTTTTTTATTTATTAACGTTTGATGTAATATTGAAATATTTGTTAAAATTTTTTTTTATATCAAATGCTTTTTTAAATATAAATAATATACAGTTTCTCTGTATAAATATTTATATCTATTTAACTTAATAACAAATATAATAAATAATAATATTTGTATTTGTTCAATTAATATTTTTTTATATATTAATTATAATACTATAATGACTTATTGAATATGATATATTCAAAAATGTACACTAATATTGTTTTTGATCACAGATAATACTGATTCGGAACTCATCTGGCTCATGTAATCATTTATCACAGCAGCCTACTCATTACGTTGGGATAATTTTCAATTTCGAGGAAATCAGTGTGTAGTAGTGAAAAAAGGTAAAATGTGTTTTTTTTTACTAAGTTTGAATTCATTACTGTAGTCTCATTTGTTTCTACATTGAATATTCGTCATTTTTTACGCAGCTCAGTTTAGTTTTATTTATTATACTTTTTTAACTTATTAATTTTTACTTATATTTTTTTTACTATCTGTGCACTATTGAAATATTTATTCAATATATTTTTTTATTATCAAATTGGTTTTTAAACATAAATAATTTAAATAAAATTATATTATAATATGATTAGAAAAAAGCAAATTAGTGAACTTTTCTCGCGGCAGAAAAAGAATCAGTTATTACATATTTTAAACAGGCCAAATATAAATATTAAACTAATTAATTTCAACAACTCCATTAAACCTAAAAATGTAAATTCTCTAGATAGTAATAATTTAAATGAAGTTATGTTAACATTAGAGCAGTCTAATATATTAAAAATAAATGCAGAAAATAATTTAAATAACCAGGGAGATTATCATGAAATTAAAGAAATATTTTTTAATACGAAGTTTATACGTCGACGGGAATCAGAAAGGGGTCCAGAAAAATGAATGGAACGCCGTTTGCGTCTATTGTTGTTTATAAGAATGAACCATTTTTTCTTTAAAACTTTTTACTACATTCTTATGCTATTATTATGCTGTAATGAATTATGTTGGTTTTTTATTCGATATTTTTTATGTAATATTATGATGGGGCATTTTGGATATACGAATATCCATCTTATAAGAAAAATACTAAAATTTGGAGAATTAGCTTTATAATTTCAAACTTTATTCTGTCTTTCTACTTAGTAAATCTACGAATTCGAATATTTTGCCAAATGACTGCAATAAGTTCGAAATATGAAACGACAGATGATTATATATTTATAATTTATTATAATAATCATAATAATTAAGAAAAATATTATTTAATTTGCAGCAACCTATTCGAACCATTTGAATATCACCGTTCAAGATATGGAGAATACAATTGCGGTCTGGCTACAGAGAACGAGTGATAGGATTAATAACATTTTAAAATGTAAAAATATCCCATCAACATCGAATAATTAAATATATCATAATTATAACTTATATAGTTATAAAATTAAGTATAAAATTATAGTTTATTTTCAAAATTTATATTTGTTCTTGTAAATATTAAGGATGTCATTAAAAAGTTTTTATATCTTTTATAAATAAAAATGTATTAATTTATAGAACAAGTTCATAAATATGATCTGTAATGTAATTTTTAATGTATATGCGTTTAAATTTGCATTTAATATAAAGAATATATCTTTTCTATATAAAAAGAAATTGCTTTTATTAGGTAGTTATGATTATAAAAACATCTAATTAAAAATATATTTAATCAGATAGTACATTAATATATATATATATATATATATATATATATATATATATATATATATTAATTTTTTAATCAACTATATGATTAAGATATTTTCGTATAAATATTTTTATAATTAATATAACCATTTGATTAAGGTAATTCTTTTTCTTATATAGAAAAGGTAAATTCTTTGCATCCAATAATAAAATCATTTAGTTACCTATCAGATACCATATGTATACAATGTTCAGTTACCTATAAGGTATCTTAGCTATATCTAGAATGCATATTTAGAGCGACCATTAAGATATCTGTCGCACATCCATAAGCCGTCTTTTAAGACATCGTTTAGGCAACGTACAGGCAAATTATATGTACCGAAGCGGAATCAATTAGTTATCTGTAAGATGCCATTTTTGCAACTTATTGATTAAGCGTAAAGTAAACTTTCAGATGTCTATAAGAAGTGTTTACGATATACTTTAATATACATTTAAGGTGGAAATAAGACGTCTGTCGTATACCGCTAAGGCGTTTTTTACGATATCGTTTAAGTGCCCTTTGACTATTGGAAGTTAACTATAAATAGCCTTACAGTTATCTACGTGCTAATTGGGTTTGTACAGATGTGTTCTTCCATAAGCGTCTATCTTCTTTGTTACAAGTAAGGAGTATCCTCTCCTTTTTACTCTCCCTACTTTTATTTTTTGACAGTAGATGGTACTACTCACAATGTTGATTTCCAATAAGTCCAATAGATTCATCTCTACCTACATAATTTTTTTTATGGAACACGTGTGTTGCGTTAAAAATGTAACGAAATTATTTGTAAATAAGATTTTAGAAAATAACAGAATAGTAAAATTAATATAGCGTTATTTTAGGTAAAGTTAAATTTTTTATAAATATAAAAATTTAACTTAATATTTATATTTATCATTCATTTATTATTATATTTTAAAATAAATAATATAAATTTCATATGATTTACTAGAGATGATTTAGAATATTTTTATTGATCATAAATAATTAACATGAGTGATTCAGAAAACGAATGTAATAAAAAGATAATAGGTCCAGTTGATAATGCCTGGTCATTAGAAATTCCAGAATTTAAGCCAGAACACAATCCACATCGTTTATTAGAAGAAAGTTCGTTTGCTACACTGTTTCCTAAATATAGAGAAAAATATTTAAGAGAGTGTTGGCCTCTTGTACAAAAAGCTTTAAATGAACTTCAGGTTAAAGCAGAACTTGATCTTATTGAAGGTAGTATGACAGTAAAAACTACTAGAAAAACATGGGATCCATACATTATTATCAAGGCCCGTGATATGGTAAAACTTATGTCACGTTCAGTACCTTTTGAGCAAGCTGTTAGAGTACTTCAAGATGATATAGGTGCTGATATAATAAAAATTTCATCATTTGTTAGAAATAAAGAAAAATTTGTTAAACGACGTCAAAGGCTTATTGGACCTAATGGCTGCACTTTAAAGTCTATTGAATTATTAACAAACTGTTATGTTTTAGTGCAAGGCCAAACTGTAGCAGCACTAGGTCCTTATAAAGGTTTACAACAAGTACGACGAATTGCTGAAGATACTATGAAAAATATTCATCCAATTTATAATATTAAAGCTTTAATGATTAAAAGAGAATTAGCAAAAGATTCCAAATTAAAAACTGAAAATTGGGAACGATTTTTGCCCAAATTTAATAGTAAAAATGTAAGTAAACGAAAGCAGCCAAAGAATAAGAAAATTAAGAAACCATATACACCATTTCCACCACCACAACAAGAAAGTAAACTTGATAAAGAATTAGCATCTGGTGAATACTTTCTTAAAGAAGAACAAAAGAAAGCTAAAAAAAGAAAAGAACAAGAATCTAGACATGAAGAAGCTAATAAAAAACGAGAAGAAAAAAGAGCACAGGTATTTGTACCTCCTGAAGAAATAAAAACTAAAATTAGTGAACAGAAAAGTGATATTGATATAAATGACTTTAAAAGAAAAATTAATAGAGGACTACAAAAAAAAAAAAATATGAATAAAACTTAAACAATAAAAGTAAAGAATTAGACAAATTTTTTTTGAAAAGATCCTTATTTTATTAAAAAATTCTCATAATAATGGTTTCATATTCTTTATCTTATATTATCATATACTATCTCTTATATGTATAGTCTCTCTTATACTTTCTCTCTCTCTCTCTTTCTCTGTCATTCTCTCACTCTGCAAATGCATGCGCATGTGTGTTATAATTATTTTACAATGTAAAATTATAATATTATTAGTATATATGTATTACATAGCAAGAATTTCTAAATAATAATTTGCATTTTCTATGAGATTCTTGCTTATAATTATACAGATTCTTTAAAATTACTGTGTACTTTTTAAATGCGGATAATATTTTTATAAATGTATAATATTTGCAATTTATTCAATTATATTAAAATTTTGAAAGTTATTTATATTTTTTGTTTTTATTAGTGTACTTCAAATGATATATTATTTTTACTTTTGATTTTTACTACATATGATTGTTATTATTAATTTTCAAATGAAATTTATTTTTATAGCTTACACAATTTAACTATTTTGAACATATTTTTTTGCATTATTAATACTTTTTAAACTACTACAAAAACTTATTAACTGAACTTTGCACTATAATGTTATTTTATTAAGATTCTTATTTATAGAGCTTTTGGAATATTGTGACATAAACATTTTGCAAAATCAAATAATACATATTTTCGAGACAATGGTATTGGAGATAATTTTATAATACTCAAAATTATGATTTATAGCAGATCCTTTACTTTTAAAATAAATACCATATATATAAATATTGGTAATATTTATAAAAATCGATTTTCATTAAAAACATTCTGAGTCTAAAATTAAGAACAAAAATAATATAGTTACTTCTTTAATTATATTAATTTCATACATTGTTTAATTAAACTAATTTTACGAACATGCACTTAAAAAATATATTATTTCATTAGATTCATTTAAAATTTATCGATTAGACTTATTGTTAGATAGACATACAATTAATAAGAATTAAAAAGTTATTTGCTTTAATATTATCCTTTTGTTTAATTCCTTTTTATATAATCATTTTTAACATTAATTAAAATAATAAAGAAAATGTAATAGTTGGAATAAATATTTTTGTCAAATGGTCAATATTGTAAAATTTTCAAAAAATATTTCTACTTTTTTATACATTCAATTAAAAAGTAAACTATATGCGCAGTATATTTATTTTAGTACAATATAATTATTTCATATAAGATATAATACATACGTTATAAATAATCAACGTACACATTATTTATACAATTAAAGTTATTATTAATAACTTACGTTTTATACATGGGTCACGTTGTGTACAATATAACCTAATTAACAATTATCCTTGTCTTCTCAACTTTCATGACTATAGAGCCAGAACGGAATTTGCGTTTGCTCAACATTAACTGATAATCATTATAGACAGATAGTGTAAAAACAATTTTATACAACTTTGTTTCAACATTTTATATTTGTATACGATTTTTTCTGCTGATTACCGATTCGCTCTTATATACAATTAGATACGATCATATTTGATGGGTCAGATGCTGTAGAATACGGCAGTTTTAGCAGATCTAAGCATCACGCAAACATACTATGGTTTTACCTTCATGTACAGATATTTGAAATTATACGTATAATTGTATATATACATTTATAAAAATTTGATAAATTCATGTAAATAGAATAAAATTCTAATTGAATAATAAAACAACGTAGTTATAAATCGATAATGTCAATGAGTACAGGAAATGGGCAGTTGTAAATTCAAAGGACTTTTTTTTGGAAAACTTATAACTTGTTTTTGAGATAAACTTCCGAAAAGCACTCATATCTGATATTTCTTGAAATGTGGTACACTTTTTTATCATTGCGAAATCCATAAAAAAGGACAAAAATGATGATTTACTGAATTTATCTGATAAAATATAAAAATTTAAAAAATGTTGCAAATAAAAGTTATAGATCTCATTAAAATACATCTTTGTTCTATAAATTTTTTCGGTACAATCGATAATTCTGGAAAACAATTCAACAATTCCATCTCAGGTTTCATTGAAGATCGATTGGTTGTGGATAAAGTTTCGAAAAACACCAGCCTCTGATTTAAATCTAAATTTATATATGCTTTTTAGGGTGGTGATTACGAATTATCGTGGTGACTTTTGGCGCAAATTAATTGTTGAATCGTTTTCCAAAAATATAGTTTGCACCGAAGAAATGAATAGAACAAGAGATATGAATGTTCGTGAGATATACAACTTTTATTTAAAATATTTTTTGACATTTTTCGTACTTTGTCTCATAAATTCCAAAAAACCATACTTTATTGGTTCTTTATTTCTTCACGAAAATTCAATTTTAGCTAAAAGCCTCTACGATATTCGAAATCAGAACCTTAAAAGTACCATTTTTCAGCAAAGTGAGAAGTGGGTGTCTTTAGAAAGTCTGCTGAATCTTTGATAGTTATATATGCATTTTGGAAAATTGTAACTATTTATATAGTTTAAACTATTTATCTAGCCCAAAAATTTTCTGCACCATTCCCTTTATATATAGTATGATCATTACCGATATTCAGGTATACTCGGATCATTACCATATACCTTAGATCTGATTAAATAGAGTTTTAATTTAAAAAGCTCTGACAAAATATATTTGAAACATAGTAAATAATTCTCTTATAAATATGCAATTATAAATCATTAACATTTTTAATAAATAACATTTTCTACAATAATAAAGTAGATTCATTACTATAAAGTCTGTTAGATATTTTTGACGTTATGATTGATACATGATCTTTTAAGTTATACAAATCAGTATAAAATAAAGCAATAAATCTGTCAATATATACATTTTATGAAAAAGTAATAGTAAATTAGATATAGTAAGAAATGAACAAATTTTTATTTTATTAACTAAAAGTTTCTGTTGTCTTTATAAAATCGACAATGTTTGTGCGTCTGTATGTTTCTATTACGAGTCAATAATATGCATGTAATACATGATGAGACTTTGTACGGGCCTGTTGATTGAATGGATCATTTAAAAACCTTTACGTTGTAAAAACTATCGTACGAATATAATTTGTATAACTTTCCATTTAAAAATTTATAATTTAGCATTTAGAGGGCCGGAATGACGCCAAGTGGCGCATTTTTTTTAAAGTTCATTACAAATGTACTTTAACATATTAAAAATAATTATTAGGTTATCTTTTAAATATAAATTATTAGATTATATATAAATATTATGTGTTAAAATATAATTAATAGAATATAAAAAAATATAAAAATATATCCCATGTGTTACTATCCCGGGCCGACATTACGCCATATGAGCATTATGGGTTGAGTTGCCAACAATATGCCAACAATTGACCTTAGCTTGGCTCTAACTTAGAGACCTCAGAACACTTTTCGATTGAGGTAAGAAACCAACTAATTTTTAAAAATTCCAGACCTCTAAAGGTTAATTTCGGTAAGCTTAGCCTCCTTTTGATTGTGATTTAATCTTCTTACTTTTTTAAATACAAGCTTCCTACGTGATAGAGAAATGCATATAGATTTTGCCGAGAATTTTTCAAATATATATAATTAATCATAATTTTATAGTAATAAAATAAAACAAATAAGTAACAAAGTAAAAAAAGTAAAAGTAAAAAAATAAAGTCTTCAATAACAAAAAATAGTATTAAAATATTTATATTTGTAATTATCGAAAACTTATTATATTTACTAATTACTCTAATAAAATTTTTAAATAATTTATCAAAGAGCGCGGTTGCGTTCCAAAGGCAAGTATGGGTACTACAGCATTCGGACGGCCGTGCTATATATTCTTTGATTTGGTTGATGAGATTTTCAAATTACAACTATTTTTCTATTTGAGTTTTTGAATACAATTGTATATTAATATAAAGTTAAATATAGTAGAATTTAAGTTTCAAATGACTTTGTTATAATGAATTCAAAAAATCGTTTAATGATTTCGTACTAAAAGATAAATTATGGTACTATTTTTACGCAATATTTCCACATTTAAAGGCCAATAGTAAATGTATACAATTAATTTTACCTAAATAATATAACATTATTTGTATACTATATAAAATGAGATGATCCTATTTTGAAATAATATTAATTTATATAACATTATACGCAAATATACAATTTATACAGTTTTTAGTATAAATGTAAAATCATACTCACATAAAACTACTTTATATACATTAGCATATATATAAAAATAATTAAAATTAAGTATTTCTACACAATGTTACAGAAAAATGAAACATACAAGTTATTTGTATGTATTTTATACACTCGCCCAGGAACTAAAAATAATCTTAGTAAGAATTAACAAATTCTTAATGTGTAAAAGAATTTTTAAAACAAATGTATTATATACACATATACAAGGATGAATTATAAGAATAATATATAATACAATTTTAAACATCATTTTTCGGTTTTATTTGAGAATTAAATTTTAAAATAATATTTGTATATAGTTAAAAATAAATAATATAAAAAAATTAGATACTGCAAAATATTCAATCATTATCAATTATGAAAATTTAGAAAAATTAGTCAATATGTAATTTCTTCAAATTATATTCAATTAAATGCAAATTAATTTGGATAATTCACGTTATATATATATATATATATATATATATATATATATATATATATATATATATATGTGTGTGTATATTAAAGAATTTTTTTACTTAAAAAAAATTTCTACCAAAGAATTAAAAGAATATTCGTCAGGTATAAAGCTTATAACTGTATAATAATATCAAATGTTTTAATAGATTACAAGTATAGACTAAAATACTATATATTTATCACAAAATCTGAATTCGTAAAGAACTAAAGTATTAGTCTGCACAGCGCTGAATTCTTAACAATAATTTGTTTCGCAATTTTTCCTACGGCGAGAATAAAATTAATCAACTGAATAGTATGTTGTTCTAAGTGTTATAATGTATTAAGTATATATAGACAGATTGTCAGATAAAAATCATCCCTTTTCAACCATTTATAATCCTAGACGCATTCGTATTTTGCGAACTGATCTGTCAGTGATGCATTGCCGACGCATAATATCTGTAAGTATATAAAGTTCCAGCGAACGTTACATCAGCTTACACTTAAGAGGATCATCATCATCCAGGACGTGATCACGGTTAATGACTATGGTTGTAGAGATGCCATCTTTGGCTCTCGGCATTTGAGTCGCATTTCTCCGCGCTGACGCCACGCTGTACATGATACCTCGAGTCAACGCAGACAGGTATTCGAACGTGTCGTATGAGTCCACCCTCGAGGTGACGCCACTTTTGGTTCTCGCTACCATCACAAATTTGCATCAGGAGAGATGTGCCCTTGGCGTAAACAGGCAGTGTCAGGCAAAGATCGTGGTGTTTTATTAGCCCATCCTTGGTGAGACTCCATTCCTACAATAAGAACCCGTCAAAATATATAACTAATTTTAATGCATATTCTATATAAGATTTCTAGAGCTTTCCTAATATCGAAGGGAAATCTTGATGTTGGCAGGTTTCCTATCGAGATTGAACATCAATGTTACACTGAAAAAAATATTTTCCGATATCAAGTAAATATTTACTTATTTTGTACCAAGTAAATCATTTTCTTAAATTAAGAAAATATTAACTAAATTTAAGAGAACGTGGTTTGATTCAAGTGAATTCTTCTTGCATTGAGTAAATACTTCCTTGATTTAAGAAGATGCTTCCTCAATTTAAGAAAATAATTTACTTGGTACAAAACAAGAAAATATTTACTTGATAATAGATATTTTTTTCTCAGTGTATAAATATAACAAGACCGTATGAAAAAATTTCAAGCAAAACCAAGATTTACTCACTTTTTGATATTCTTTTTTATTAATTTGCGTTATTCTTTCTATTCTACAGTTACGTATGTATCTTATCTATTGTATTTATGTTATGTTATACCACGTTTTATTAAAACATATATATATATATATATATATATATATATATATATATATATATATATATATATTAGGAACCAAACTTAGTTTTCAACCTATACATTTAGATGGCGATATAATTAGTACGAAAAGTCAGATGTGTCGGATCTAGTACTTATTTTTTAGTTTTGGCATTTACCAATAAAATTCAGTTAACAGGCGCCATCATTAGTGTAAACATAATTTTGATCGAGTTTAATTAATTAATTTAATTAATTAATTTTGATTGAGTAAAGAATGAATCATGATAAATCGTTTTCTCGACATGTCCTTTTGCATTATTTTGATTTGAAAAAAAGTGTAACCGAAACTTATAGATTGATTCAAGAATGTTATGACGAACAAGCTCTATCGATTACAACATGTAAAGAGTGGTTTCAGCGGTTTAGATATTGATGTTAATGTCAAAGAACGTTTTGGACAATCGAAAAAGTTTGAAGATAGTGAATTGCAAGGATTATTAGACAAAAACTCAGCTCAAACGCAGAAAGAACTCGCTCATAACTTAGGAATCAGTGACAAAGCAGTTGGAAAACATTTACATGCGATGGGAAAGATCATAAAGAAGGAAAATGGATGCCACACGATTTGACCGAAAGTGTCATTATGAATCGATACAACATCGCAATGTCTTTGCTTGCGAGGCAAAAAATGGAGTCTTCTGTAGTGTGTTGTGACTGGTGATAAAAAGTGGATCTACTATGACAATCCTAAGCGCCAAAAATCAAGGTCGGACATAGGCCAATCGTGCACATCGACAAAAAAACGGAACATCTACGGCCAAAAGGTATTGCTGTGCATTTGGTGGGATCAACAGGGTGTACTATACTACGAGCTGCTAAAACCGAATGAAATCGTCACTGCCGAGGTATACAAACACCAACTGAATAATTTGCAATAGAAATTGATCGACAATAAATCAGAAATCGCGAACAATAGGCGCAGTCATTCTCTTGAATGACAAGGCTCGGCCACATGTTGCGAAAGCAGTAAAAAACACCATGTTGGAGCTCGAACGAGAAGTGTTGCCGCATCCAGCGTACTCGACAGACATAGCCTTTTAATTACCACCTATTCAGATTGATGCGCCCTCGTTGATACGCACTCCCGACATGTTCTAGAAGTTCGAGAATTTGTGGATGGACCGTCATCGTTCTTTCGCCACGGTATCGACATATTGTCAGAAAGATGGGAAAAAGTAGTAGGAAATGATGGAAAATGTTTTGATGAAGCTAACGTGTATCCATTTTCCGCCATAAATGTACTTTTTCTGTTAAAAATGGTCGGACACTAAGTTCGCCTCCTAGTCATTAATTACACAATACATTTAAAGTAATACACAAGATAACTTATAAGCCGATCAGATTCTGCTTACCAGCGTTTTGTTCGGCAATTCCAGTCTATTTGTCCTAGACGTATTATTTTACTTTTTTGTGAAAACCAATAGTTAATTTACGTTATTTAATTACCTTTATATACAATGGTATCGACATGGTATCGACAACGCGACGATATCGACATACTGTCTGAAAGATAAAAAAAAGTAGTAGAAAATAACGGAAAATATTTTAATGAAGCTAACATATATCCATTTTCCATCATAAATGTCCTTTTTTCGTTAAAAAAGTTCGGAAACTAGTTCGCTTCCTAATAGAATTTTATGTAATAGGATTTTTCAGGCTCTTATATGAATGAATGAATAAATAAATAAATTAAGTAATTAACGAAGTTTTATACAAAGTAGGTATAAAAAATACTAAATCTCCATTCAAATCAATGGGTGAATTTTGCTGTACTTGTTTAAAAGTAATCTCTATTAATTGTAGTATTTGCATTTGCGCAGAAAATTTAATAAAAACGTTGAAATTTACCTGATTGCCGCCTGTGTCGTGGCAGGGATAAAGTCCGACGTTTCCGTTTAGAAGATGGCCCAAACTATCCAGACAGGCAGTCCCCTGTTTTAGGTAGTCACCAGGCCCTGCCAAGCTCGTAGGAATTAGCAATTCTGGATAAACGTGCTTCAGGTACCAGCTAAATGATTTACACTGTAGCTTACGTTTTAACTCCATTCGGTCGTGAATGCTAGAAGCCATTGGTCATCAAAAAAAAAAAAAAAAAAAAATGAAAAATGGAAAATTATTTATGTCTACTTATTATACAACATGAATCTTTATGCAATTAAATTTTAAAGAGTTTTAAGAATTTTTTTACAAAACTATGTGCACTATTTACATTGAACATTAAATATTGTTACCAGTTTTATAGTCTTTTATATAAAATAATATAATTATACTTGTTTTTTATAATGTTTTTTGTAATTATAATTATACTTGCTTTTTCTGCAAGATCCACACATATTAAACTAATTTGTGATAAATCAATAAATATTTTTTTCATTGGTCTTACAGTTCAATCAAATCAATCGAAAACAATACGTAACAATATCAATACATATCTATATTAACATTAATATATTAATACACAAAAATAATAAAAATAGAAATAAAAATTAAATTAAAAATTATAGTAACAGTCAGGCTGTCCTTGTATTTGTGATAAAAAAAAACGAAAATGAAGGCCAATAAAATACTTCTATGCCTTAAATAACAGACATAGTATTTATTCACGTATGTATAAAAGGGCTAGCAAAATTTAACATACAAAACGTTCGTTTACTGATATGTTAATAAGATTTTATTTTCTGTACACACACTTATAGGTATTATACTCACTTGCCGTAAGGAATGTTGCGCGCTAGAGGTACTGCGTTATAATAAAACTGCTTGTAGTCGTCCATCCAAACTTCGGCCGCGCGTCGGGTATTGCGAGCAAATACGTTCCCGCTTCCGCCCGGAAAGGAATACGGATGACGTTTGCGAAATACGTGACCGACCCTCGAACAAGGAATGATTTCCAAGCTGCCGCCACACTGCCATACCCGGAAAGAAATTTCTGAAAATGTTTGCCTCGTAAAGAGAATATTCTAATGGTATAATAATTCCAGTCGGCATGTTATATTACAATATAATATAACCTATAATATAACGTTCTTAATATTAAAATTTTAATATTAAGAAATATTTCTGTAATGTTACTAATGAAATGTCCGCAATTATTACAATGTAACGTTACAGAAATATTACAAGTGAAATGTTAAAGAAGGCAACATTTGGAATATATATATATATATATATATATATATATATATATATCTCATATCATATCATCTCATCATATCATATAATATCATAATCATACTTCATATCATATCAAATCATATTAATTTATAGCATACCATACCATATCATATCATCGTATCATATCATATCATAAATTAATAAATATTTTTTCATTGGTCTTACAGTCCAATCAAATCAATCGAAAATAATACGTAACAACATCAATACACATCTACATTAACATTAATACATCAATATACAAAAATAATAAAAAGAAAAATAAAAATTAAAAATTATAATGACAGTCAGACTGTCCTTATTTACAATCACCCCCGTAACTAATCTGAAAATAAAATATTAGCTGAAAAAATTTTTGTTAATAAAATGCAGTCTGACTATCCCCACCACCATATAACCATATCATATCACCATTTAATCATATCATATCATCATATCATATCATCATATCATATCATATCATACTAATTTATTACGACAAAGCGTGTTTTTGTTTGTACACGATAACCGAAAAAACTACTAAACCGATTGTTCTGAAATTTGACATATAGATTCTATATTATCGTGGGAAGGACATAGGTTATGTTTTTTATTATAAATCATTATACTTTCATCAATAAATTAAACTAATGGTTTTAACAATCAGTTCTTCCAACGGCCACTAGGTGGCGTTTTGAATCACGAACATCAACTCAAAGTAGTCCGCTTAAAATATTAATACCAGGCCAGCTCAAATGAATGTTCATATCCAACTTTGGAATTCGTACTCTAAAGGAGGTGTGACGTTAGTTGGTATTACCTTTTTTGTTCTTCAGATTAATCTAACAGTACTCTCACACCTTATGGATATCTTGATTTTTGTAAATGTTATTTTCTCTTACGTGGGAAAATCTCTCTCTCTCTCTCTCTCTCTCTCTCTCTCTCTCTCTCTCTCTCTCTCTCTCTCTCTCTCTCTCTCTCTCTCTCTCTCTCTATGTCTGTCTTTCTTTCTCTTTCTCTTATAAAATGATTCTGTATGCCAAATCATATGAATATAGTTTGTGACGACAAATAGTATTTTTATTTTTATACATTCTATTAACTTCAGAATTGTGAAAATAGACGATGTTTTTTTTAGTGTGAACAAAAGAAATGATGGAAAAATAGGGTTTTTTACCAACAACCTCGAAACTATGTATATATAAAGAAAATATATCGTCACTTCTACATAAAAAGGCAATATGCATCGTCTGCTTAAAAAATATTTTATGCACATACCAACATTTTGCTGGAATTTCAGTTGGCATCACTACGAAAATATTCATGGTATTTCATTGAAAAAAAGAAATATACGATATATATTGTTGATATAATCAATGAAATAATATACTTTATTGTGATTACAAACTTTATTCAACTAATAAAATATAATGCGTGATCGATGTACAAAATAAGTAACAAGTATGTATAACACAATATATAAATAGTATGTTAGGAACTTTCCGCACTACTGTTATATTGATTTTCTCCGTCCTTAATAATTTTGCAGGTATTCGTACTAAAATTCACGTTATAACCTTCCTTTGCAAGCTTCTTTACGGATATCAGGTTCGACTCAAATGTTGGTGTATAAAGCACATCCTTAAGCTTTAATTATGTCTGTTTGCCATTCACAACACATTTTATAGTACTTGAGTCCTTTCCTTGAATTTCACTTACTTTATCCATGTCCGCTAAACGCACAAAACCTTTTACCGTTGCATCAAAATTCGTGAAAAATTTCTTTGAGTTTCTCATGTGGGTCGTTACTCCGGAGTCTATAAACCAAGTATTTCTATAATTCTTCTCAGATTTAACACTGAAATGTGCATATTCAACACTTGCTGTAGATTCATTTTTGTAGACACTATCCACACTCACGAATAATTTTTCTTTTGAGAGGGATAAAATATCCTTTACCGCATTGGCTTTATATTGCTTTTATCTTTCCAGATTTTATACTTTCTGGAGTTTTGTTTAATGTAGCCTACTTTTTTACAGAAAAAACAGCTCCTAATTACTGATCCACTATTTTTATTTTATCCACTGTTTTACTGTACGTGGTTTTCATTGCTGTTTCCGCTACAGGTAGGTGGTTTCTTACATCCTTTTGACTTCTGCGCTTTTTAAACCCATCAATTAATTTGCTTTTGATAAATTGAGAGGTAATTTCATATTCTGGTCTGCTCTCCAATGCTGTTACGAGCGTATCGTAAGATTCCGGTAGACTTCCTAATAACATGGCTGCTAGTAAATCTTCGGCCAATTCGGTCCCGAGAGCCGTCAACTCGTTGACAGTATTTGAAAATTTCGTGATGTGCATCTCCACATCACCGTCTTCATCAAGGACTGTTCGACATTATCGTTTTAAAAGTAAAACTTTTGACGTCAACGTTGCCTTTTGGTGGTATTGTTTTAATGATTCCCAAACCTGTTTTGCTGTTGCGGCGCTACTTATACGAATAAGCTGGTCATTATCAACCGATAAACCAATTCTCACACGCGCCTTATCGTTATTCCTTTCCACGCAGATAACGCCGTAGTCTCCGAATCAGCGGGCTTGTCGTACACAATTACGTCCCATATATTCCTATCTATTTACAGAAGTTCCATTTTGTAGCTCCATACGGCGTAGTTTTCACCGTTAAACTTCTGAAAAGAGCCTCTGAATCCTGAGCCTTCTGTCATTATCCGAATAATGAAAATAAATGAAACACTTTAAACTTCACTTGTATTGCACAATAACTTAATCACTTTATTTGACCTATTCCTACTTTCAATTATATACTTTTAGTTACTTAACGCGCACCGAAACCTGGTCCCATAACCTGTTGATATAATCAATGAAATAATATACTTTATTGTGATTAGAAACTTTATTCAACTAATAAAATATAATGCGTGATCGATGTACAAAATAAGTAACAAATTGAGAATGTATAACACAATATATAATTAGTATGTTAGGAACTTTCCGCACTACTGTCACTCTCGGTTATAATAATCACACAGTTTCTTTCGATCCTTTTATAGCTGCAAGTGCCGTTATTCCGCTTGGTATGTAATTATATTGTACACATTATATATACACATTTTAAATACAGTTTCTACTGAGAAATACTGTATTGGCGTATACGAGCGGTTGATTACTATATCCCGTTGCCGCAAGACGATTTCTATAGACAGTTGTGTTTGGATGATAGAATGCAATGTCCAGGTGTCTCTGGGCGATTTCTACAGGGAATTTTGTATTTACTTGATAAAAAACGATATCCAGGTATGAGGAAATCAGCTTTTATGGGAAGATTCATGTTGGGACTGTAAAATACGTTATCTAGATCTTTCCAAACGACTTCGTTTCCAAACAACTATTGTAGTTTGAATAAAAGAAATGATAGCAAAATTGGTTATATTCAGGATATATTATAAGGTAACTCTTCACCAAGAACGTCAAACTATGTGTATGTGTATACAAAAATACTAGCATCCCCCGTTTCGGCTTCGTCCGAGATAATAATTTAACCGATTTCATACACAATTCAATAATATCTAAGTAAAAAGTACTCTATATATACAAATCTATATTTCTATAAATAATTGACCGTAATTTACCTATCGTCGCTTCGATATAAAAAGTGCTTCAACGTAACATCCACTTCAAAAAGTTGATATTTTGCCAACTATTTTATATAATATATATATATATATATATATATATATATATATATATATATATGATAAATATGGCTTTGATGGAGAAAATTGTACTTTCAAATTAGAGCGGTAGAAAAATATGTCCAAGTGTCTCAAGACGACGTTTACAGAGAGTATCATGTTCGGACTATAAGAAATGTCTCGGGACGACTGCTATAGAGAGTTTTGTATTGCGGAGATAGAATACAATATCCAGGTATCTCGGGACGATTTTTACTGGGAGTGTGTGTGTTCGAATGATAGAATACGAATATTTTCATAGAACTCGTACTGACATACATGGACATTAGAAGTCGTTCAAAAACACCTAGAAATCGCATTCTATCACCCAAACACTAAACTCCTCGTAGAAGTCGTTCTTACATACCTGAACATTGTTTTCTACCAACTAAACACGATACTCCCCGTAGAAATCGTCTCGTCATACCTGGACTTCATCTTTTACCGTCCGAATATGAAACTCCCTGTAGAAGTCGTTCCATAACACCTGGAAATCGCATTCTATGATCCGAATATGAAACTTCCTGTAGAAGTTGTTCCGACATACCTAAACATCGTTTGCTACCAACTAAACACAATAGAACCAGTAGAAGTCGTCCCGAGAAAGCTAGCATCGCTTCCTAACGACTAAACACGATACTCCCCATGGAAGTCTTTCGGAAATAGTACCGTCTCGACATGAATCTTCCCATAGAAATTAATTTCATCATATTGGGACGTCGTTTTCTATCAATTAAATATAATATTCCCCGTAGAAATCGCCCAGAGACACCTGGACAGCGCATTCTATCATCCAAACACACAACTGCATAAATAAATCGTTTTGAGGCAATGTGATATCATAACGAACCGTATGATAGAAACCGTATTTAAAATGTGTATATATAATCTGTACAATATAATATACATACAATATATATATATATATATATATATATATATATATATATATATATATACAGTTTCGAGGTTATTAGTAAAGAACCCTATATGTTGCCATCATTTCTTTTGTTCAAACTAAAAGAACTCTTCATTTCTTTTCTTCAAACTAAAAGAAACTCTTTTGTCACAATTCTGAAGTTAATATGACGTATAAAAACAAAAATATAATTTGTCGTCATAAACTATATTCAGTATGATTTGGTATACAGAACCATTTTATTAGAGAAGCAGAAAGACAGAAAGAGAAAACGAGAGAGAAAGAGAGAGAAAGCATTTTTCACGTGAAAAAATTCAAAAATATACAAAAATCAAAAGATATCCATAAGATGTGAGTGTAGTGTCAGATTAATCTGAACAACAAGAAAGGTAATACCGACTAACGCCACACCTTCTTTATGATACGAATCCCAAAGTTGCATATGAACATTCGTTTGAGCTAGCCTGGTATAATACTTTAAGCGGACTACTTTGAGTTGATGTTCGTGATTCAAAACGCCACCTAGTGGCCGCTGCTGAAACTGATTTTGAAAACCATTAGCTTAATTTATTGAGGAAAGTTAAATGATTTTCAATAAAAAAACATAGCCTATGTCCTTCTCAAGATAATATAGAATCTATATGCCAAATTTCAGAACAATCGGTTCAGTAGTTTTTTCGGTTATCGTGTAAAACTAAAAACACGCTTTGTCTTTATAAATTAGTATGATATGATGATATGATATGATGATATGATATGATGATATGATGATATGATGATATGGTGATATGATATATATATATATATATATATATATATATATATATATATGTGGGATTCTGGGCGCAGGATGTGGAAAGAACTAGTCCGGTTGAGATAAAATGCAGCTTTATTGACGCGGTTACAGCAAGTTCGGCACAGCATCTACGAACTCTGCCCAGGTCGCTCTTCGACTGCCCGGCTCGCCGCTCGGTCTGACCGTTCGGGACGCGCGCCCCGCTATCCCCCCCCCCAGCTTGAGGGATCCGATCGCAAGTCCCATTGGTCCCTCTGAGAGTTTCCCTGCAGTTACATGTCACCGTACATCCCATTTGTTGCGCTAGGGGTTTCCCCGCGCTTACCTATATATCCGCTCTCGGTTACTCACTCGCACGATATCTCTCCCTCTCACTCTCTCCCTCACTCTATATTTCTCTCTCTCAGTTGCACACTTGCTCATCCCCTCTGTCCCTACACACACACACACACACACACACACACACACACACACACACACACACACACACACACACACACACACACACACACACAACAAATAGATTAAGAGATGATAGAGATAATAGAAATAAATTAACGAAAGATAATAAATAGATTAAGATAGATAAGAAATGATAGAAAGAAAAATAATTAAAGAAATAGGATAAGATAGATAGTAAGAGATATAGATAGGGTAAACTAAAGGATAAGATAACACATAGATTAAGAGATGATAGAGATAATAAAAATAAATTAACTAGAGATAATAAATAGATAAGATAGATAGTAAGTGATATAGACATAATAAACTAAAGTATAAATTAGATGATAAGAGGTAGTGAAAGATAATCAAATTAATTTGAGATAATAGGATAGGGTACATAATAAGAAAAAATGTTAAAGGCATCAACCGACTTTCTTGTAAGTCCGGATTCGGCACGTCACGACCGCGGTCGGCCGCCGCCAGCAGCCGCCGAACTTTCCCCCCCGTCGCTCCTCCTTCCCTGCGAGCAACGAGACGCGGAGACTCCGCGCGCCACCGGCGAGTCGTGAAGAAGAAGAGAAAGAGAACGAGAGAGCAGTGTGTCGTTGACCGCCTCAAGGAGAATAGTAGAGTCGAGAAGAAGTATTAGAAAGCAAAGAAGAGAGTCGAGGAGAAGTATTAGAAAGCAAAGAAGAGAGTCGAGGAGAAGTATTAGAAAGCAAAGAAGAGAGTCGAGGAGAAGTATTAGAAAGCAAAGAAGGAAGTGAGAGAGAAGTGTTGGAAAGTAAGGAGAAGAAAGTGAGAAATAAGTGTTAGAAGTAAAGAAGGGAGTGAGAGTAGAAGTAAAGAACGGAAGTGAGTAGAAATAAAAGAAGAAGCAGAACAGAGGTAGAGTAGGAGGTACGGAGAGAAAGAGAGAGAGAGTGAAGCCAGAAGAAAGAAAACGGGAGAGCCGAGGAAGCTGAGCCGACGAGAAGGGCAGCCACAAGGACCGATCCGGTGAGCTTGGGTGTCGACAGCAGGACGGGCGTCAGCGGACCGCGATTATCCCGGTGAGCGGAACATTCACCGCGTGTGTTTCCCTGCCCCCCTCCCCATCCCTCGACATCCTTCCCCGGGTTCGGTGAGCGCGTCGGGGCGCGGATCGCGGTCGTGGAGCGTCGGAGCACGCGGACCGGGCGAAAATTAGTTGTAACAGCGTGGGAAACAAATTGAACGAATAAACGGGGTGAAGTAAACTGGAGTGGACGCAGTTTTTTTTTCTTTCTTAATATATACTTCCCCTACCTTTCCAGACCGGCGGGACCCCCTCTGCAGCAAAGGAGGTAAGTGAGTGGAGAAAAAAAAATACCTTTTTTTTGTGTGTGCGCGACCTCATCGGGACCGGCATAAAAATTCATTTCGGAGAGTGGATCGTCGCCGCATCACAATGTATATATATATATATATATATATATATATATATATATTGTATAAAATGGCCAGCGAAAGATCACGTTTTTGGAGCGGACATTGCTTTGAAACAGCTTTTAATATGGAAGCGTTGATAGATAAATTACGGTAAATTATTTATAGTAATATAGATTTTTACATATACATTGTACTTAGATATTATGGAACTATTTATGAAATCGTTTAAATTATTATCTCAGGCGAAGCCGAGACGGGGGATGTTAGTTGATTATAAAGGTTAATGAACTTTATAGTCTATAATTTTCAATATTTTTGTAAATAACTAATTTTTTTTAGTTTTACAAAATAAGGACAATTAATACTATATATAGTATATACATACTTTTAATATTTTAAATATATTTGTTAAAATGACTTCATTTATTATGATCATTTCAAATTAATACTTATTTCTATATATTTTTATTTTTAAACGAAATATTATATTAAATATTATAATAATTAATGTAGTATCTTTCATTAAAAAAATGTACTACGCATTTTTTAAAATATGTAAATAGGTAACCCTATTCCGTTAATCTAATTTGGACATAAAGATTATATAATTTGATTGCCCGTGGATCTACCATTTCATTCATACTATAATTTCATTTGATTTTTTTTAATTATATTCATGGACTGAATTTTATTCATATTAACAGAATCGACGTAATGTAAAGTTTCCGAATTACTTATCTTTAATCATCTTATATTAACTTATTTAATATATACAACTTAAAGTTTTATTGTAATTTATTAGATAATTCAAAGGATTTTAATAATAAAAATATGACTCACCAAGATTTTCGCCACCCCATACATCCATTTGCGTGTCGTACTTTCCTAATTTTTCAAAGTATGTCTTGCTTATAACGAAAAGTCCGCCTGCTATCATCGGCGTTCTAATAGCTTTAGTTGGATCCTTTTGTCGTGCTTGGCGCTCGACTTGACTGAGATATTCCCATTTAAAAACCAGACTCCAGTCAAAACCCCCTCTTAAATCCGCCGAAGCACCTAAAAAATTTAATAGATTTATGTGCAATATTAAAAACTTAAATTTACTTACGCAAAGGAATTTTATATTCATTTGTATAATTTTGTATAATATATATGCTTTCCATATCTTTGTGCTTCTAAATTCCAGAAATAAATATTAATTTTTTAAATTTTATATTTCTTTTGGATTATTCAATATGACTTAATTTAATACATTAGTAATTAGATATTTTCATATGTTGAGCGTTCAATAGAAAATATTATTCTTTTTGCCACAAATGTTGATTTTTTAAAGACTGAATTAAAAAAAATCTATATAGTTAGTTATTTATCGATGCTTAAAATCAATGTGATACGACGAAGTCTACAGAAGAGATTTTTACGATTTGAACTAGATAATAGAATATTATATTATACAATGTATAATGTTACTTGTAAATTATTTACAAATTTAATGATTTTCAATCATCTTAATTTAATTTTTCAAACAATATGTACGTAGATAAAAAGTTATCTTTTAAATATAACATAATGATAAAAATATTTTAATAATACATGTTTTTAATATGTTGTACAAAATTGTTATATTAAATATTAAAATAATGATTTTGATTACCATTAGAAAATGTGTGTAAATGATGCAGTATATTACGTTAAATTATGTACATAATTTATTAATTAATGCATAATTCATATAAATTAATTAATGAATAATGAACGAAATTTAAGAAGCAAATAAAATTTTTTTTTCATTTATTGAGCTGACATATCTTACAGCAGATCTATTTCAGCTACGATAGTTATGTACATTTTGCATCTAATTACGTATATATTTTATATTTATGTTATTATAATTGTAAATTTATAGCCTGTAAAAATAAAAAAAATCACGGACAAACTGCAATATTTGATTCGCAAACAAGGGCTTCCACTGAAATTGGAAAGTGCATTTTAAGTTTATACAGATATTTTATAAGTTTAGCTCTTTCTTTGTCATACAACGTGTATTGCCATAGTACATTGTTTACATCTTCGTAGCCTGAATTACATATACGAGGTCAGATAATTAAGTAATGCGACCGATTTTATTTCTCGGCCTGTGAAATTCTCTAGTGAATTTTCTCTGTTTAAAAAACCGAGGGTTTTTGATATTCTAGATTCAAGAAGTATTCTTGAAAAAATTGTATGCATTTTATTAAGCGCTGTGTTTTTATTTTTTCAACATTGTTTTCTTCAGAATTCACTTTATACATTTCATAGTGAGCAGTATATGGTATTAAGACGTGTATAGTTTTTAATTGATTGTAACCTGATATATTTTTTGCCAAGTAGTCAGCTTTCTCATTTTCTAAGATTCCAATGTGCGATGGAATCCATATAAATTGAACATGATTTGATGATGGGCTCGCTTGTTCAAGTTCTCTATATTTTTTTCATACTTAAAATATAAAGGTTAATTATCATATCAAAATTAGTAGAACACAGAGATTGAAGTGCTTTTAATGAATTTGAAAAAATGAGGAAGCTATAATTTCTTTGTTCTAATACTAAAAGTCAAGAGCCAACTCCAGAACAATACATTTTGCTGTAAAACAGAAGCATTACGGTTTATATTTTTGGATAATTGTATATTTAGGTCCGGACATACATACTTGCAGCTAACAAATTGATAGTTTTTTATTTTAGAACTATCAGTATATATATAGCTATCGTTGCGCTATTGTTGAGCAAATTTTTAAACAGTGGATTTGTGAAAATTTTAAGCGATTTACTCAGTTTTTTCATCTATTGGAATAGATATTATAACGGTGCTATAACCGTTGCAGTAAATATTGTAATTTTCTTTTTTGTACATTTATTCAAAAAGTTCCTATGTATATGTTATGGTCTGATACAGAATACTTTCTTATTGTAAGCGACGTTTTCTTAATAAAATCGTAGAATCTAATATATTTTTACTGCTAAGCGAGCACTTATTGGAAAAAACTTTTGTTAAAAATTTTGCGCATAACTGTTTTGTTTTGTCTTTGATTTGCAATAATTTTGATTCTCCTAGTAATATATTTGTAAGCGCGGTTTTCCAATAGCCTAAGAAAATTCTAATCGCTTGATCTTGAATACGCTCTATTTTTCTTGGAGATTTTTACGTGTGGGATAATATATAAAACAGCAATAATCAACTTAATCAAATAATCAATTGAGCTTATGTAACTTTTATACAATATAGTTAATGTTATCGGATCAGCTTTCCACTATGTGCCGCACCAAAATTTTATTATGTTTAAAGTTTTTGAACATTTATTATCAATTATACTGAGTTGAGGAATAAATGTTAACTTATAATCAAAAATTATTTCTAAAATGCGTGCAGTTTTACATGATTTAATTAAGTGTCCGTCAACCTTGACTTCGGTAGACCCTCGTATAATTGCTTTTTTATTAGAATATAAAAATTTTGTTTTGAAATTTGTTACTTCCAGACCGAGACTATTTAAATTACCTTTCATGATTGCAGTAGCTTTATTTATGAGTTTTTTAATCTCTGTTTGATGATTTACATTTAATGTAGCGAGCAAAGTCATCCGCAAATTGTGATACCTGAACGCATTTTTGTAATCCATTTGAAATATATGAGTCATAATAATATATAAAGTAGAGGGCTCAAAAGTCCACTTTGAGGCACTTCTTTATATTAGGTTATCAAATATCTCCTTTCCGCTTTTTTGCTGTTCATTCCATGCTTTATAAAGAGTGTTACAGTGGTCGGATTTACTTCAAATATGCGCCGTTTTGTTCGATAATTTGTTTTCATCTAGACGGCAGCTTCATAATACACCTCTCGTAGAAACCCCTCTGCTTTTTTACGAAAAACACGCTTCACAAACCTCTTTTGAGTCCAAATTTACACCACCAAGGGCGTTCAACATGGACAGGAACAGGTGGTAATCACTTGGCGCTATGTCCGGGCTATATGATGGATGCGATAAATCCTCCCATCCGAACTCCCGTAGCTTCTGGCGAGTCATTAAGGAAGTATGTGGTCTGGCGTTGTCCTGGTGGAACACTACATCCTTCTTGTTGGCCAATTGTGAACGCTTCTGGTCGATAGCTTGCTTCAAGCGGTCCAGTTGTTCACAGTAGATGGTAGAATTAAGCGTATGGCCATATGGGAGCAGCTCATAGTGGATGGTCCCCTTCCAATTCCACCAAATACACAACAAAACCTTCCTGGCCGTTAATCCCGGCTTGGCCACTGTTTGGGATGGTCCACCGGCCTTGGACCACGACCGTTTTAGCTTGATATTATCGTATGTTAACCATTTTTCGTCGCCAGTCACCATCCGCTTCAAAAATGCGTTGAGTTCGTTTCGTTTCAGCAGCACATCGCAGGCGTTGATTCGGTCCAGAAGGTTTTTTTGCGTCAAATCATGCGGCACCCAAACATCAAGTTTTTTTTTGTATCCAGCCTTCTGCAGATGGTTAAAAATGGTTTGGTGACTAACTATCATCTCCTCGGCGATGTCATGAGATGCCAGATGCCGGTCTAACTCGATAAATTCCATGATTTGATCGGTATTCGCCGTCACAGGTCTTCCGCCGGCTGGCTGATCCATGGTGTCGTTTTCATCGGCTCTGAATTGTCGAAACCATTCCTCTGCGGTTCGAAGTGATAGCGTGCTATCCCCTAAAACACTATTAATCTCACGGAATGTTTCTCTAGCGGATTTGCCTTTGAGGAAGGAAAACTTTAAAATAGCGTATTTTTTCATATAAACGCTGGGTATTATCCTATTAGCCGAAGTTTTTCAATGGCTAAATTGAGATTTGCACGTATCTGGAACTCCAATGTGTTATGTGAGTCTCGAGGTTAATTATTTCTTATCAACAGAGTCGAATCGTTGTTTATTATTTTCTCATTACTCAACGCATCTGAATTAAGCTAGTGTCCATAACTTACCGGCTCTTATGAGATGTTGTATTAAGCATAACGCACGTTAAAGAGTGCAGTAGAAAAATTCGAGATGCATAGAATTTAATTATAAATAAATTTATTGGAATTGTATTTTAAATAAATTTTCTACCTAATATATATTTTATAAAATTCATATCTTAAAAAAAATAGATTTCATTAGTTTAATTCATTACGTTGGAGAGTCTCATCCTCGAGGGTTCACTTATATGATATACGCCTCACGATAGTCTCTGCTCCAGGCAAGTTTGCTTTTAGTCGTTTCGGCTCACTACTAATAACTTCAATCTATAGTCTGCCTATAGTTCCACAGGCTACTCTAGTCTTCACCACATGGCGGACGATTCCATAAACTACGACCTACGTCGATAGTCGTAAACGGTGTGCACGCGCGCGATGATCATCGACCCAGCAGAAAGAAGTGAAAACGTGGTCGGGAGTCGGGAGATAGTCGGGAGGATCGTATATACATGTACTGCACGTTTACGTCGGTGCGCCGATGGTGACTGATGAATGGGGATCGGGGGGGGGGGTTATAAGCAAATTGTAAGAATATCAGAATCAGGCATTCGAATCTGCCGGAATGGCTACATATAAATAAACTACCCTCTCTATTCGATTCAACTTGAATACATATAATCATTAAAGAAATGTATATCAAATGAATATCTATTTGACAAAATCGGTTTGCAGTTTTTTATAGATAATCATATTTGATAATTTTCATAGTTTTTGCTACAAACTAGTTGTTCATCTAATGAGATGAATTTTCGGGAAAAATGTGAGAATGCTATTACTATCACTATTAATTTTTTATTATTTATTTCATATTCATTATATAGATATGATAAGTTTATCACCAATTAGAACCGGAAAAATCTAAACCTACTCTTATATGAATGGCTATTTGTATAATAATTATATCATATTATATCATATTATATTATATTATATTATATTATACTAATTTATAAAGACAAAGCGTGATCTTGTTTGTAGACGATAAACAAAAAAACTAATGAACCAATTACTCTGAAATTCAAAATATATATTTTATAGTATCTTCGGAAAGACATAGGCTATGTTTTGTGTTGAAAATCATCTTAGTATTTTCAATAAATTACGCACGTGTGCGTTACAAGCGGCGTATTATAATTTAGTGGAAATAATATACCGAGTTCAGTGTAGACTTCGCATAACATGCGCGTAGTAAAGTAATACCGCGCGCGTGCGCAGTTAATGCTCTTTGCAGTTAATATCATCAGCGGTTAGTAGGTGGCGTCTTGCATTATATCAAATATTAACTCAAAGTCATCAGCTTAAACTATTAATACTGCTATATCCAACTTTCGGATTAATATCTTAAAAAGTATGATTTTAGACGGTATTAGCATTTTTGTTCTTTAGATTAATCTCACACTTTAATCCTGTTAGATTTTTGGATTAATCTTACACTTTCAAACTTTTGAACATAATATTTTTTCATATGTAAGAAAATGTCTCTCTCTCTCTCTCTCTCTCTCTCTCTCTCTCTCTCTCTCTCTCTCTTCTCTCTCTCTCTTCTCTTCATCTCCCTTCTCTCTCTCTCTCTCTCTCTCTCTCTCTCTCTCTCTCTCTTTCTCTTCATCTCCCTTTCTCTCTCTCTCTCTCTCTCTCTCTCGTCAGTCTTTTCCATATAAGATAGTTATATGCCCAATTCTACTAATAATAATTTATAAAGACAAATTGTGTTTTTGTTTGTATACGTGAAACAAAAAACTTCTGAACTGATTGTTCTTAAATTCTAAATAGATATTCTAAATTATCTTCGAAGAAACAAAGGTTATATATTTTTTCAAATTCAATAAAAAAGCTCGCAAAATAGTACGTTACCCTAGCAATAATGGCTAAACTATGTATATATATATGTCGTTGCTTCTGTATAAAAAAACCGATATCCGAATGTCCGTTTCAAAAAGGTGCTGTTTCGCAATTAAATTTTTGGTTTTAATTTCAGTGTGTAGCACTAAATCAATATTCGTAATATTTAATTTAAAATACGAAAAGCTATGAAATATAAATATATCTACATCTTTATAACAGAGATATATCTACATTTAGCTTCTACTGGAAAATATTGTAATTTCATGTTCAGGTAGCAGAAACCGATGTTCAGGTGTCTTGGAGGGGAGTTGTACAGGGCATTTCGTGTTTCATCGGTAAGATATGATGTCCAGTTATATCGAGAGCACTTCCACGGGAAATTTCGTATTTGGTCGGTAGAATACGATGTCCCGTCACACCTGGAGAACTTCTATAAGGAGTTTTATATTCAGACGGAAGAATACGATCTCCATGTGTGACGGGACATCGTATTCTATTTTAAACGAATTAGTGCCAAAATTTAGTTAATGGTCTCAACTGGAATTGAAGCAAAAAAAAATGATCTGTGTAAAAATATCTTTTTAATGCGTACCCTAAGATAGCACCTTTTAGTGCTAATTTCGCTTGCACCCTTTGTACAAGGCTTGCAATGGTGTAGCCATCATTGCCCCTATAAAAATCTATCGCCGACTAATACAATAGCAACACGCTCTAGTGTTATTGCAATCAGTATGCTTCCAAAAATAGTCAAATCAATAATAATTGACGCTTTCGAGAGATTAATTATCGACGACTATATAGACGGAATAGAACAGATTATAAGTATCAATAATATAAGAAATATTTCGAAGATTTCAGGTAATAGAGCCTGTATTTACTTAATAAGTAATGCGAAAGCGGAAAGTGCTAAGAATAAAATAATTAAAATAAAAAATTTGTAACAGGGGTACTCGTTTTGACGGGGACGAACTCTCCCTCAACTCACCTTGGCCATTTGGGTGTTCGCCTCACACCCAAGAAGGACCCCATCTCTCTTTGCACATATGCTCTCTCTGTTTTTTTTGCTCCTGTACTGGTGAGTCAAGACCCTAAGTACGGGATGAGAGTACAATATTTTACTCTCCCAACTGCGGTTGATTCAACATGCTAACCTTTTTTGGTAGAGTACTATTTGATTCGTTTTCTATTTTAAAATCTGTTTCGACAATTTTAGTGTCGGGGAGGCTGGTACGGGAGTTAAAAAAATATCTTTCGATCTCTAATTTTTTGCAAAACTTTTATTATAACAAAAAAATATGTAATGAAAAAAATATAATAATGAAAAACTACTACTAATTATAACGATAGAAATATAACAATAACGTTATAATACAAAAAATAGTAAAAATAAAGTAAATTACATGATAAGTCGTAATATTAAGCCGTTAGTATCTTGGCCTCAACGGGAGTGCTCACTATCGCCGAGCGCCCGATCTTCGTATTTCCCTTTTGCTACCGCGTAGACTGCAAAATAATTACAATGATTTTTATTTAGACTTAATAAATTTAGTAATTCATATTTAATCGGTCCTAACTTGATTTTATCTCGAAAAATAATAATAAATTCTGTCCTCGCGTGGGCTCCTATTCTGACCTACGTCCGATCATGAACGGTTGTCCGCGTCGTTTGGGTTCAAATCGCGCCTAAGTGTGCCTGGACTTCAGCTCACAAACGTAGGCCCCACGTGTTGGCCCAAGAGCTCGCGGGGACACACTATGCGTTTGACAGCCTGTTTTTTTCCGCGTCCCCTTCTAGCGCCATGCGCCGCGGCCTCTCATTCGTGTGAATATCGATGCGCCGCGACCATCTACCTGTACGCATATCTGCACGAACGTACCCATGTGTTGGTATAGATTTTCATGAATTTACACAACTTATAACGGAGAGTTTGACCATCTCAACTTCACTCGTTAAATAAAATTACTAAGCGTGCACATAAGCGTCAATATTAATTATACAATTTTTAATACATTATTGTCTTATAATAATTTATTATAAGTTTTCAAATATAATGGATTTAATTAAATAAAAATAAATTTAATTTTAAAAAATTACTATCAAATGTATGAACACAAATTTTTCGGCTGTAAATATATTTTGATCGTACGAACGAAATATCTCGCATGTGCGCGAGGGGTATTCTCGTCACAAATTATGCACAAAATTAGACCGCTCATCAACAATAATAAAAGAATTGTGATATACAATGTACCACTAGTAATACCAGATGATGCAATTAAGGAGGCTCTACAGCGCAGAAGAATAAAAATTGCATCTCCAATCACTGCAATTTGAGCAAGCACTGCTAAGCCAGGAAGAGCGCATATTTTATCATTTAGACGCCAATTTTAGGTTGACGAAAAAGAAGAAAACCAACTCCCAGAGATGCTTCAGATTAGATTGATGGAATAACATACTCGATATATATATCGACAGAATCAGCAATCTGCTTTACTTATTATCAAATAGGACATATTTACAGAGCCAGCCCAAACGCATATACACCACAATAAAACAATACTAATGAAGATTATTCACAATAGGTAATTGTATGTGAAAAGGAATTTCCAATCTTATCAACTATACCGCGAGAAACAATAATCCAAGTTAAAATAAAGTTAAAGAAACTCGTCCATTGATCGCGAAGCGTTCACTCAATAATAAGCTGTCAAAATCGCAATAAATTTCAAATACTGACAATGACTACAAATCAAAAGTACAAAACAAGCAGCCGTATGAAACAACGATTATAACAGTAAATTTCAAAAATAACAAAACGTAGAAAAGGAGAAAAACAACCAGTTTAGACGAACAAAAAAATTAAATTTATAGACATTTGGCACTACCAGCGTTACCTCTTTTTGGTGATAAGACAAGTCCAATACCTATCAAGTGGCCCGGTAGCAACACGAAGGTGAGTTTGGTTTATATACATACATATATATATATATATATATATATATATATATATATATATGCATCTGTAATACCCTCAGCTTCTACAGGGACAAATCATCATTTCAAGTTCGGACGGTAGAAATCGAATCCAGGTGTATAGGGATGACTTCTATGGAGAGTTTTGTATTCGCATGGTAAAATAAGATGTCCCTATGTGTAGGAACGACTTCCACGGGGAATTTCGTGTTTGAACGGTGGACACAGATGTTCTCTAGAATAAAATAAAGCATAACCTTTATTTTTTTAATTATTACGTATAATAGTAACCACTACGTACAAACTATTCTTTTAACTAAATAATAGTGATACTAGATATGTGATACTAGATTCGTAATCAGTAAACTATAAAAAAATTTCTACATTATGTATTGCATACTAATTGAACAATTTTCTCACAGGCTCTATTATTGCTTTAGTTAATTATCTCTATTATTATTCAGATAATTTTATATAAGCAATAGTTAAAAATTGTTGCATTCAAAAATATGCTAATATGATGCACAATTTCTTAAAGATCGTGGTTAAAAATATAAAAAAATTAGCTTCTACTATTCTCATACACATAGTCATATATTAAATTAGAATGGCAAGGACACACCTTTGATTCTAATTAACACTGTAATTTAGTGGCTACTGTATGCAACCTGTTATTTTAACTAATAATAGTGCAATAGTAGATTCAAATGAGTAAACTATAAAGACTTTTCTATATAATGTAGTGTACAATAACTGGGATTCTTATCGATGTCTGTTATTGCGTTTTATAACTCAGATAATTGCATTAGCAATTCTCCAAAGTATTTGCATTCAAAAATAAAATAATATGATGCACAGTTTCTTGAAAATCATGGTTACAAACGTAAAAGACTAGTCTACTAACATCTTACGTATAAGGCATTTATTATATTAGAATGGAAGGATACGTTTCTTTGATTCTAATGTCTGGTTTTTTAAATAATAACATTGACGGAGTTTTCTAACTTCCTAAAAAGAAGTCCGAAGAGACATCAGAACTTGAAAAAATCACAAAATAAGAAAAATTTGCAGAAATAATCAAAATCATAAACCCTGTTTATAGACTTGTTCACAGGCCTAAAATAAAAACAAAACTCACGAGCGTCAAAAATGAAATATAAAATCTCAACGCAGAACTCCATATGGAAATTATCACAACTAATATAACTAACAAAGATTTACTTATAGACTTGTGTTCGGACATATACTTCAAATAAAAAATAACTACACGAAAAATATTTTATAAATAAAAATTTATGAGTAATAAACAAATTAAAATACTTTATGGGAATTCATACAGCATTATTGAAAATACATTAGAACTACCAAAATTTGTCAAAAATATCGATGTTTTTGTTTGTCTAGCAACGTGCTTAGAGGAAAAGAACCCTTTTAAAATATCAGGATACGAAGTATACAGAAAATATCAATTACATTGCAGAGATGGAGGGATACTTATTACAGTAAAAAGACCTAGAAGTAGCTTCGCTATTATTACTTCTATGATGCCAACGGAAAAATAGAAATCTGTGAAATAAAAATTAATAACATACTCCCGCAAATTGAAATTCACGTACTGACTGGACTAAAGCATTTGAAGGGTTCGCTGATAAATTCTCCATCTTCTACAGTAATAAATATTGTCACTCTTCGGTAAGACAACAAAACAAAGCAAAGAAATATATAAATATTAAAATCGGTTATATGGTGGAGCGCTGATTGCAATAGTTCTCCGCTTAAAAAAAGCCGCTTTTAAAAATGGAATTTCTTTAAATCGCTCAATGATTATATTTAATATAAAAAGCATATTGCGATTGTTAGAAAAACCCTTAAATAAAAAAGAAGGAAAACTTTATAAAATTGGCCCTTTTAATCATTTTTTGTATACATAACAATTACGTTTGGAACACGCTAAACATTTTGAAAAACAAGTGGATTACAACTAAGTCTACAATTTCACAGAACTTGACCAATCCGTATGAATTAGAAAAAGCTATGAATAAAATTACACCAGATTGGATTCTTACTAATCCGGAATGGCTATTCGAAGGCCAAATAAATGAATTCATTAGTAAACCCTTTCAATTTAGCGAATTTAATGTTTCACTTCAATCTAGGAACAGTAGTTCATCGAATGATATCGATGGTATCGATTAAGATATCTAATGTGGCGTCCAGCAATGATGTCGGATATATATATATATATATATATATATGTACAAATATACATATATATATACATACGTATATACAGATGTATATACATATATACGCATTTACGTGTCTACGTATATATGGATGTGCGTGTAAATATTTACACAAGTGGTCATTCCTTGCAGTTTCTCGCGCCCGGGAATGTACGCGGATTTTGAGCGAGGAGGAGAGTAAAACAGAAATTGAGAGAAAGAAAGAAGAAAAGGGGCGAGCGTTTGGCAACGTCGCGACTGCTCTGTCTACAGAATATATCTATATCTATATATATATATATATATATATATATATATATATATATATATATCAACGTATAAGATACGTACAAGAAGGAAGAAGAATATTCTAAAATTTTTCTGTGCCTGGAAACTGGAGAAGTGTAGACAGCGTCGAGTGACGAACTGTGCTTTCTCTCCCCCCCCCCTCACCGATCGTACTTCCCCCGCGGAAAACTCGGGAGGAGTGCAAGGCGCGCTAATGCGATTTTTATGACCCCCTCCCCCTTTGTATACACTAACGAATTTTGAGACGAAATATCACCGAGAACGACACTATGAAGAAAACTAAGAATTTTAAAAGGAATTTATATAATGAAATAATATTTGAAAATATAATACCTGCTTCGAGGTCTTATTTTCGAATTTTAAATAATTATAATTATTATCGCGAGAACTTACTTTATTTTGCGAACCACAATTATTATTATAATGTTAATTATTATTATTGTTATTGTTATTATTAATGATGTAAACTTATTTATTATCATGAATGGTTACCTTATTTTGATAGTTTTAATTATTATTATTATTATTAAAGTTATAAAGTTAATCATATTTCTCGAATCACGATTATTATTATAGTTTTTATTATTGTTATTATTAATGATGTAAATTTATTTACTATCATGAATGGTTACCTTATTTTGATAGTTTAAATTATTATTATTGATATTATTAAAGTTATACAGTTAATCATATTTTGCGAACCACAATTATTATTATAGTTTTAATTATTATTATTATTGTTAACAAAGTTAGTTATTATCGTGAACGTTTATCTTATTTTTAATTATTATTATAGTAAGGTTGATTATTATTATCAGTGTTTACCTTATTATTTTATTTATTATTATTGTTATTACGTTAATTATTATCAATCATGTCTATCTTACTTGTATATTATTCTTTTGATATTATTACAAGGATCGTTATTATTAAGATTTTTACCATTACTATTAGTAGTATCATTATTACTACAATTATTATTTTTAGTATTAATATTCGTATTTTTGACGCGTATTCACCATCATAAAACGTAATAGTTCATAAGAGTATGTTATTTTATATTAGCGTTATAGTTAATCAATTATTATTATTTTAATAATTATATTTTCTATCAAATATTAAATAAGTTAGTTTATAATTCACGAAGACGCCTAGGTTTGCTCCATGTAGTTTTATGAAAAGTCTTTGTCGAGCAAAAGAGAAAGTAATAATCATAATAATATTTGTACGAGATGAAGGGAAGTATAATATTTCTATAATAAAAAAACGTCCCTTCATCTCTCCCACCACCATGTATTTTTTCAGCGGAGAAAATTTGAGCGGCGTCGCGCCCCGACTATAAATACGGGCCCGCTGGACAGCGAAAAGCAGACTGCCGGTCGCGTTCGTAGCAAGCGAAACAATCTTTGTACCGTGTATCTAATCTTTAAAATAAAAGTAAGGATTATATATATATATAGATTTCGAGTATTTTTCGAGTCCCTTTTTTCTTTGTATTCCGCGATTTTAGATTTTTCTAAATGTAAAAATTAATATGCAACTAGAAAAACTTAAAAAACTCACCTATTGTTAAAGATACTACGATGTCCCGGCAGACTTCCGGGTGCCACGCGGAATTTTTCACGGCTAATTTGCCGCGTTTAATAGCGCTGTTTTTTCTCTTCTATTAATTTTAATCGGCGATATCGCCAAAGCCGGGGATGCGAGAGATTATTTCGCGATCAGGCGTAGCGCGACAAGGAGTTGAGTATATCAACCTCAACGCTCTGCTAGGGACACTCGTGGCAGCTCCAGGGCAAAGTTTGAAAAATCTGGTTGCAGGTAGTGGCTCGAGATATCCTCGGCCTAAAAACTTGCAACAACACATCATGCTTAGCATCGCTGAGGACAGCGAACTCGGGCGGTGATTTTCTCACCTGCCTGATTAGCATCTCTCGTTAATACTGATAACGTGAATTTACGCAGAGTATCAATATGAGGAACGATTATAAATAACTAGCGAAAAAAATTAGAAAAAAAGAGGAAATGACTTATTTAAAATTCTAGGAATAATGATAGAAATATCGCGGCGGCAAAAATAGGGCTTGTAAGCTGGATGGGCAGTCGGGTTCTGCGCTTACGAGAGCCAGTATTTCTACTCGAGCAGTAGTCCACCGCTAAAATTTTCGCCACACAGGTAAAATCAGTGTTGGAGAAAAGATGAAAGGAGCTTTTCCTTATGGAAAATTCCACGTCTCTTTCATCTTTTCATCATCTTTCACTATTTATAATGTGTTTTCTCGATCTACAATTATTCAATTTATTGTTATTAATTATTAGCTTAAGTTTACAACGATTTACAATAATTATTACTATTTACTTAATTGTTAGCTTAGGTTTACAATAATTATCGTTATTAGTTTAAATCTTATAAAACCCATTACTATTCACTATTACATTAGGTTTACAATAACTATCGTTATTTATTTAGACTCTATTAACCTTCTATTACTATTAACTTCTAGTACTAGTGACTTGAGTGTACAATAATTATCATTACTTATTTAAACATTATTCAATTTGTTATTATTACAATAGTTATTTTTATTCCATTAAATTTAGCATTAATTATAATAGCTTTAGTGCACAATAATTATTACTACGTATTTAAACTTTCTAAACTTGTTATTATTATTATTAATTCAAATTATATTAGGAGTGTGAATAAGTCTTTCCCGTTTTTTGTAAGAGATGGCGCCACAAATACTGTGCGAGTATTCAATGGTTACATATGTCATAATCAAAGCTTATTCTTATGTCCACAATTCCATACTAACACATTACTTAAAATTTTTTCGCATCATAAATTTTTGATATCGTGAAAATGTCGAAATTTGAGCCGAGTCGACGTCATTTGCGGGAAGTTTCACTTTATTGGTTCAATTTGAAGAAATCTGCTGCCGAGACGCATCGATTGCTTCAGGAGGCTTATGGAGAAGGTTGTGTCGATGATTCAAGTGTTCGCGGATGGTTTCGACGCTTCAAAAGCGGTGATTTCGACGTGGAAGACAAGGAGCGTTCCGGGCGGCCGCAAATCTTTGAAGATCGAGAATTGGCGACTTTGCTTGATGAAGATTCTTGTCAAACGCAAGAAGAACTTGCTGAAGCATTGGGAGTTGGCCGAACAACCATTTCCAAGCGTTTGAAAGCCATGGGAATGATCCAAAAGCAAGGAAATTGGATGCCGTACGAACTGAAGCTGAGAGACGTCGAACGGCGTTTTTTCACTTGCGAACAGCTGCTTCAGCGATATACAAGAAAGGGTTTTCTGCATCGTATCGTGACTGGCGATGAAAAGTGGATACGTTACGATAATCCGAAGCGAAGAAAATCATGGGGACTACCCGGCCATGCATCATCATCGACGGCCAAGCCAAATATTCATGGCGCCAAGCTCATGCTCTGTATATGGTGGGACCAGCTAGGTGTGATTTACTATGAGCTTCTGAAACCGAATGAAAGGATCACAGGCGAGGTCTATCGACGACAATTGATGCGTTTGAGCCGCGCACTGCGAGAAAAACGGCCACAATACTCCGACAGGCACGACAAAGTTATTTTGCAACATGACAATGCTCGCCCACATGTTGCACCGCCGGTGAAAACATACTTAGAAACGCTCAAATGGGAAGTCCTACCCCACCCGCCGTATAGTCCAGACGTTGCTCCGTCTGATTACCATCTCTTCAGATCGATGACGCATGGCCTGGCTGACCAGCACTTCCATTCCTACGAGGAAGCCAAAAAATGGGTGGATGACTGGATAGAGGCCAAACCGGTCGAATTTTTTCGCAACGGGATTCGTATGTTGCCAGAAAGTTGGGAAAAAGTTGTAGCTAGCGATGGCCAATACTTTCAATAATTCATTTGTAACCATTTTTTCACAATAAAGGCTCAAAATTTGAAAAAAAACGGGAAAGACTTATTCACATACCTGATAATAGTTATTTTTATTCTGTTAAAATTAGTATTACTAAATACTAGCTTAAATGTACAATAATTATTACTATTTATTTAAACTTTATTAAACTTGTTATTATTATTATTACTTCAAATTACAATAGTTATTTTTATTTTGTTAAACTTAGTCTTACTAAATACTAGTTTCAGCGTACAATAATTATTACTACTTGTTTCAACTTTACTAATAATTTAATTGTACTTTTGTCGACTGCTTATATACAAATTAATAAATATTTTTTCATTGGCCTTACAGTCCAATCAAATCAAACGAAAACAATACGTAACAATATCAATACATATCTACATTAACATTAATACAACAATACACTAACTACTAACTCGGTGATCCGAGTTCAAATCCCGGTCTCGGCCGATTGATACAGGCAACGCTGTAATTATTTACATGTGCTTTGTTTACAAACACATCGTAGACCTCCGTCGCTGATTAGCACTCATAATTGGAAGCATAAATAAAGCGACGTTAAATAACATAAAAAAAAACAACAATACACAAAAATAATAAAAATTAAAATTAAATTAAAAATTATAATTACAGTCAGACTGTCCTTATTTACAGTCACCCTCGTAGACTAATCTGAAAATAAAATATTAGCTGAAAAAATTTTTGTTAGTAAAGTGCAGTCTGACTGTCCCCAACATCCTTACCTAATTCAAGATCCAGTCCAACGTTTCGAGCTCGCTACGGCTCCTCATCAGGGACTAAACTAAACTTTATATTCTAATCTATATATACCTTATTCCCACTACCAAATTGAGTAAATTAAATCTAAATTCCCCCTCTACACAAATTGTTCAAAATCAATCAATTTAATAAGGAATGATAAACGTTGTCCAATTTAGTAGACTCTAACATTAAATTCACATTATTCCGATTGCTGGAAATGTGAATACTTTCAAGACTCTCCCTTTTATACTTATTATTAATACCATGCTTCAAAATATCCACATTCGCAAAATCAAAAGAATGTAAAAATTTAAACAATCCCCCTTTAAACCGGAAGTAATATGTGAGCTACGCAAACTATATTTTAAATTATGCTCATAAATTCTCTTTTTTAAATATCTACCTGTTTGTCCAATATAGTATTTATTACAATCCATACAATTAATTTTGTAAACAACTCCTGATTTTAAACATAAATCATCCCTATCTTTGCAATTATTAAACAACCTACTCAAATTATTGCTATTTTTAAAGAAAATTTGAATGTTATATTTCCGAAAATTTCTTTTAATTCTTTCAGATAATCCTCTAACATATGGTAAGACAATAATTTTGCCTCTGTTAAAATCTGTTAATCTGACACCTAATGTTAAATGATATTATTCAGGAGAAGTAGCATGAAATTAATTTACATACAAAATTAACAATGAATGAATTTATTAAAACAATTAATTTAGTTTTTAATAACACAATTTTTTAATTTAATAATAAATTTTATGAACAAAATTTAGTTATGGAGAAATTAGAAAGTATAGCTTTGTCAAAATTGCTGTTTGAACCAATGATATTTAAGAGATATGTTGATGATATCTTTACAATTGTTCCAGAAGTTTTTGTGGATGAAATGGTGGATGTTTTTAACTCTGTACATGACAGAATTAAATTAACAAGGGAGGTTGAGGTTAACAATCAGTTGAGTTTTTTGCACATTAATGTCATTAGATGTAGTTATAATAAGGTGAAACTTAATTGGTACAGAAAGCCTACTTGGTCAGATAGGTTTTTCAATTTTAATTCACACCAACAATTTAGAAACAAAATTGGAGCAATAAAAGGTATCATTGACACAGCAATAAAATTATCACATAAAGATTTTAGACGAAATAATTTACAGATAGTAAAAGAAACTTTCATTAATAATGGTTATCCAATTGAATTTATTAAGAGATTAATTGCTGAGAGATTGATTGACATTTATAATACCGAAAGTAGACATAATGCACGAGTTGATGTTAACAGAGGCAAAATTATTGTCTTACCATATTGTTAGAGGATTATCTGAAAGAATTGTTAAGGTAAACTTGTTGTTACCTGTATAAACTCTACCTCCAAAGCATAACATCTGGAGCTAGATTACGTTGTAACCTTGAGGTATAAGTACGGGATTTCCCCGCCCTGTCTATTGCAGGTACAGACTTGCATGTAGGGTAGCGCTATATGTATTGTTGTAGAAGTTGATGTCTTAAAAGTAAATTCCCCGACAAGTAGTTTGATTTCATGTGTCGAGTTAGACAGAGCGTTGTACCGCTGTATCTCTCTTAATTATATTATATACTTATTTATTACGTACACACTGCATTTTTATATTTCTATCCTGCCTCAACAAGAATTAAGAGAAATTTTCGGAAATATAATATTCAAATTTTGTTTAAAAATAGCAATAATTTCAGTAGGTTGTTTAATAATTGCAAAGATAGGGATGATTTATGTTTAAAAACAAGAGTTGTTTACAAAATTAATTGTATGGATTGTAATAAATATTATATTGAACAAACAGGTAGATATTTAAAAAAGAGAGTTTATGAACATAAATATAGTTTGCGTAGCTCACATATGATTTCCGGTTTAAAGGAGCATTGTTTAAAGTTTTTACATTCTTTTGATTTTGTGAATGTGGATATTGTGGAGCATGGTATTAATAATAAGTATAAAAGGGAGAGTCTTGAAAGTATTCACATTTCCAGGAATCGGAATAATATGAATTTAATGCTCGAGTCTAGTAAATTAGACAATGTTTATCATTCCTTATTAAATTGATTGGTTTTGAACAATTTGTGTGGACGGGGGAATTTAGATTTAATTTACTAAATTTGTTAGTGGGGATAAGGTATATGTAGATTAGAATATTACGTTTAGTTTAGTCCCTCATGAGGAGCCGTAGCGAGCTCGAAACGTTGGACTGGATCTTCAATTAGGTAAGGATGTTGGGGACAGTCAGACGGCACTTTACTAACAAAATTTTTTTCATCTAATATTTTATTTTCAGATTAGTCTACGGGAGTGACTGTAAATAAGGACAGTCTGACTGTCATTATAATTTTTAATTTAATTTTAATTTTTATTATTTTTGTGTATTGATGTATTAATGTTAATGTAGATATGTATTGATATTGTTACGTATTGTTTTCGATTGATTTGATTCGACTGTAAGACCAATGAAAAAATATTTATTAATTAAACTTTTCTGAAATTAATATTAATTCATATTTAATTTTCATCTAGATAAATTAACGACTATATTAAGTTATTTCCCCGTTGGATCTTCCGAAGCTCGGGCACGGTTGGAGGATATTATCCTTGTCTTTCTGAAAATCTGGTGGCCAGCTTGTTACAATTACGGGCCTCGGGTTTAGTGGGTCAGGACCGCAATTTCTCGCAGTTGAGCGGGAAATTTATGGCAGAGTATGCAGCTGGTACTATCGACGCTGCTTGCACAGTTGAGCGGGGCGTGGGACAGAGGTCGGCTAGGGCCTGTCTTATAGCATTGATCATTTCCCGGATCGGCTATATAAAATTGCCGTTTTTATAAATATGTCGATCGGGACAAACGTCTCGACTGTATTTCGAACAGGAGACGGGCCAGGAAATCTCAATATCATCTCCTTTATGATCCTACTCAATCCTTCTTTTATGAAATTTCGTATACTGTAACCAGTATATGACGAGGCTCGCCCATTGCGCCGTCGATAGGCGCGAGTAAATTTTCCGTCATTCTCCGAGTCATTTCTCCGAAACCTCAAATCGCTGGGTGCAACAATACTAATAATAAAATCGCAGAACTTAACAACGCAAAAAAGCACTCGCTATTTTCACCGACAGGTATAAAGTCGCAAATGCGCCTTCAGTACACTCAGCCTATACAAGCATATAGATAAACTATATCAAACCTCGGTCGCTACATCAGAATGCGTCAATTTTTGCTGACGAAAGCATAGCTGTTAGTGATGCACTCGATTTCTTGAATTCTAAATACAAATACAACCATACTCATTTTTTATATCTTTCTTAGCGTTCTGCAGAAACTTGATCCTAAAAATTTGAGCCTAAAAAACTTGAGCCTAAAAAAAATTAAAACCAAAGCCTATATATTCGAATTCAATGAAAAAATTAAAAAATTTGAAAATTAAAGCAGCTACGAGAAGAAAATTGAGTTTATTTGGATACATTTGCACATGGGGATAATTGGCAACGAAAATGTTGACCTTGAAGCAAAAGAGGTAACCAAAGGCCCCCCTGATAAGATAATACATTTGTCCTTCTCAGACTTATGAAATATCTTCAAAAAGACATCTTCAACAAAATCTACCTTTACAGCCCGTAAACTTGTATAAATTAAAGGGCGTAAAATTATCACAATACTAAGCTTTAATTTTGGTTTCACAAAAGACAACTAAGCCGGGAATGTATAACAATTATCAACAGATGTTAATCAAATCACTAACGCTTAGCTGCCTCTTTCGAAAGAGTAAATTTAATTGATAATCCCTCATGCTCCTGCGGCGATACATACCAAGACCTAAATCATACATTATTCTAATACTCATTCTACATACAACCATCAAAAAATAGTATTAATCAACGAACTGGCGAGAGTGGGAATATACTTACCTCTATGCACTAGGTTATTAATCTTATTAAGCTAAGCCATCACTGTACATATTTATTGCTCTTACATGCCCTATACTATAATATACTATACTAATATAATGGTAGCCAGATTGTTCTTGTTTATAATTACCTTTATAGAATGTAAAATGGATATTATTACTAAAAAAATTAAATAGATATTAAATTAAATTAAAATTAACAACTAAAAATTTCAATTTATATTTAATGTCCGACATTTCGAAGCGCTCCCCATCATCTTGAAGGATCACATTAAAACGAAAACCTAGCATACTACTACATATATACCCCATTCCTATTCCTAGATTAATTTATATAATATTTATACCACCTTACCCCTCTTCATTTAAAATAATTAATTGTTTTAATGTTAAATTAAAAATGTTTCTATCCATTTTCCAATGTGCTATCTTTATAATTTATTTTATATGTTACTCCCGCTTTGAAACACGTATTATCTTTATCTTTACAATTGTTAAATAAGCTTCTCATATTAATCTTTTTTTAAGTGAAACTTGAACATAATGGTTTTTGAAAGTACTTCTAATTCTTTTCAATAAATATTCTACATACATTAATAACGCTAGATTTTATTATTATTATTTTTATCTTTCATATTATGTCTTCTACTTTACTTACTTGTTATAAATATAATTCATTCGTTCTTGTTCAGACAGTAAAATACAATTACCAGGTAAAACGGAATGTCGAAGTGGTCCCGAGACGCTTGGACATCGTGTTCTATTGTCCGAGCACGAAATTCCCCATAGAATTTCTCCGATTTGGAACATATTATCTTTAAAAGATATGTTGATCACGTCTTTACAATTATACCACCAGTTGATACAATGGATGATTTTAATTCCATTCATGATATAATTAAATTCAGGAAAGAAATATAGTTTTGAACATCAATGCTATTAGATTTAGTAATAGCAGTAACATTAAATTGATATCGAAAACCTATTTGGTCATATAGTTTGTTAAATTTTAACTCACAGCAGCAATTTCGAAATAAGATAGGTACTATAAATAGGGGGTCATTGACAAAGCAATCAAATTATTGTACAAAATGTCCAGAAAAGACAATTTAAAATTAGTTAGAGAGATACTCATTAATAACGATTATTCAATAAACCTTATAGAAAAATGATTATGCAAGAAAGAATCAACGAATAACAATAGTAGAGAACATACTATGATAATAAAATCATAAAATAATAATATTAAAATCGTCGTATTACCATATGTAAAAGGAATTTTCGGAAAGAATTAGAAGTACTTTCAAACATAATATTCAAGTTCACTTTAGAAACAATAATAATATATGAAGACTGTTTAATATATGTAAAGATAAATGTTTGAAAACAGGAGTGGTTTACAAAACAAATTGTAAAGATTGCAAATATTAGATTGAAGAAACGGGTGGATTCTTAAAATAAAGAATATATGAACATCAGTATAGTTTACGAAATATGAATAGTACTTCCGGGCTAAAGGAACATAGCTTAGATTTGATACATTTTTTGATTTTAAAAATATAAATATTTTAGAATAATATATTAAAAGTAGATATAAAAGTGAAAGTCAGAAAAGTATTGATATTTTGAAAAAAGAACAATAATGCAATTTTAATATTAGAGTCCATTAAATCGGAAAACACGTGTCATTCTTTATTAATATAAGATTACTAGCATACCTCGTCTCGGCTTCGCCTGACATAAAACTTTAATCAATATATTAAGCAATTGAAAAATGTATATGTAACAAATTCTCTATATATAAATCCAGAATCCTATAGATATTTTTACCTATCTTGACTTGTGTATAAAAAGCTACTATTTCAACATTCACATTAAAAAAGAAGTATTCCATAGACCATTCTTTTTGTTTCCACTTTTATATGTAGCAGTAACTAAATGTTAACTTAACAATACTAATTGTGACGATTTTGAACTAGGTTTTTCAGGAAATATTGTTACCCATATGATGAAACCTTATTATAATAAAGGTAACATGGTTTACACGGATAATTGATATTCCTCTCCAATATTGACTGCATTTCTACACGAGAATGACACAAGTTTGTATAGTACAGTCAGAAAAAACAGCAAAGGATTTCCTTCCTTGGATTTGAAATTGCAAAAAGGAACGGTTCAAGTTACACACAATTTGATTTTGACAGCCTTGAATTGGCAAGATAAAAAAGAGGTGTACATGATATCATCTGTGCACGAATCGGAATTTACAAATATCGGAAAGAGATATTACAAGACTGGTTAGTATACAGTGAAACCTCACATAGTTGATTATAACAAGAATATGAAAAGAGTAGATCAAATCGATAAAACATTTTTTTTGATCGGCACACTCAGAAAGACAATGCAATGGTATAAAAACATATTTTTCCATTTTCTTGATTCCATTTTCCTGTAAATTTCCATGCTTTCTACAATCGGAATAATCCCGAAAATTAATTATCTTTTCCGGATTTTAGACCAATGATTATTTTGAAGATCGTCAATTTAGAAGAAGTAAAACGTGTAAGCTCTCAAAAATCTGCAATGCGTCTTAGAACATATTTGCCTGTAGTAATGGAAGAAAGAAAAAGATGTATTTTAGGTCATATGCAGAAAAAGAGAGCAGACTCTAAATATCAATGCAACACCTGTTCTGTAACATTATATATAATTCTATGCTTTTTATGATTACCACACTAAAAGTAACCTACCGTAACTACAATAATCAGTAAGCTTCCATTGTACTCATTCTTGCTTCATAATGATGAGAACAAAAAACAAAAAAAGAAAAATACTCGCACACACATAAACGCACGCGCACGCACATAACATGGGATCAGATATTCGCCACGTCCACGTCATTGATCCTGGGTAGTACTGAGAGCGAGCACTTGCAGTCTTTGAAATAAGGATTTATCATATTTTGTTCATAGAAAAGTTCGAATTTTTCAATTTTTACTTCAGTATCGTAATCAACGACCCAAAAAACCTATATATATATATATATATATATATATATATATATATATATATATATACTTTTCCATGTGTATAGAATAGTTTTTTTCAATTATGAAAAATTTAACATGGGCAATACCGACTCGGACCGACATAATGCACATATGTGTCATTCTTCGACTCGCAAAAATTTAGTTTCAGTTTGGGTTAAACTTGGGGACCTATGCTCACTTTTCATACACACACTACGCATTGAAAATATCTAAAATCCTGGTATTTTAAGGGTTAAAAAGAATTACAAAGAAGAAATTTTTGAAGGAATAAAAAATTTGTATACATTTATTGTGTCTTTTGTACGCCCAGTCTTCAAATTTTTGGGACATGCTGTGTACATTCGGACATACACATATACACATATACACATATTACATACACCTTCTAACGGGAAATATTGTCCTTTTTTTTTGAATGAACGCTAGGATACTATGTCCAGTTGGGTCGGACGAGTTCTAAGGGGAGTTTTGTGTTCGAAGGAAAAAATACTTCTTGCGAAGACATCTGCAAGGAGCAACGTATTTGGGAGGTAAAATACGATGACCAGATATCTCGAGACGACTTTTACGGCGAGTTTGGTGTTCGGGTAATAGAATCAGCAATTTCCTGTAGAACTCTGTCATATCTGGACATCGTCTTTTACTGCCCGAACACAAAACTCTTCGTACAAGTAGTCCCCTGATACCTACACATCCTATCCTATCATCGAAATACGAAACTCTCCGAAGAAGTCCTTCCGAGATATCTGGATATTGTTTTCTAATGTCTAAATACGATACTCCCCGTATAAATTCTCCCGAGGCATCTGGACATTGTTATCATCCAAACACACAACTTCAAGTAGTAGTTGTCCTGAACATCTGGACATCGTATTCTACGATCCAAACACGTAATTTCAGGTATAACTTATCCTGAACGCCTGGACATTGCATTCTACGTCCCGAAGGTTAAACTCATAGTAAAAGTCATCCCAAGAGACAGAGACATTGTATTTTACTACCAGAACCATAAACATATTGTAGAACTTGTCCCGACATACCTAGACATCTGCAATAAACGTTTAAATAATACTGCAAATTCTGCATAAAAGTCTTCCAATGACACCTAGACATCGTATTCTACTTTCCGAAAACGAAACTCCCCGTAGAAATCATCTAGAGCCGTCTAGACGTCGTATTCTATCATCTAAATACGAAATTCTGCGTAAAAGTCGTCCAAAAACACCTGGACATTCTATTCTACCGACGATGTAACTACAATTTTTCTTCGTAGAAATCTATATAATATATCGTTTATTTTTGTATTTTATATAAAATTACGTGAATTTTTAGGTAATGATAGACGTTTCAACTCAAATTGAAGCGAATGAAAATGGTCTGGGTAATAGCGCATTTTTGAAGCGGACGCTCATATATCGCATTTTTATACAGAAGTGATAATATATATAATAGCCTATTTCACTCCGAAAATAATATAGAATATATATTTCATATTTTAAAGTAATCGAGTTAATGATTCTTTATTTAACGTATAAAAACACAATTTGACTTTATAAATTACTATTAGTATGATTCGACATACAACGATCTCATAGGAGAAGAAACAGGCAGAGAGAGAGAAAGAGAGAGAGAGAAATTTTCTCACATAAGAAAAAATAATGCAAAACGCCGCCTACTGGCCAGTACTGAAATTGACTGCTAAGACCATTAATTGAGGTCTTTATTTATTGATAAAAGCAAAATGATTATAAATAATAAAAAAAAGATATATTATTGCGAAGATAATATAGAATATATTTTTTTAATTGTAGAGCAATCGTTTAAGTCGTTTTTTTGTTTAACGTCTATAAACAAAAGCACACTTTGTCTTTATAAATTCTTATGATGTGATATGATGAGTGTGATTATGGTTATTGTATATTATAAATAGGTATTGTAGAAATATTTTTAAAAATCAACATGGCTTTGAACATTTTATTATTTAACTATGACAAATAACACATAAAAATACTTCAGACGTTAAGAAAGGGAATTGAATTTCAAACATATAATCAACTTAATTCTAAACATTAGTTAAAAAATTCAAACTGAAAGACTATAAAAGCTTTTTATTATTCAGAAACAAATTGTGAATATTGATCAAGATACTTTCTTTGGTCGGTATTCTATTATTTTTTCATCAATATTGTGATTTGGCATTTTTTAATATGAACGAAGTAGATTTATATACGATTTGATAAATAAATTATAACTTTGAGAGTTCAGACATCAGGCTACTGTTACATCAATTTGTAGTTAGCTTTGACTGCTTTGACAGCGCACATTAGAACATTTAAAGAAATAACTAATATCAAGATCATAAATACACATTTTTTTAAATATAATTTTCAGTGCTTAAATTATGATAATATAACCTTCAAAAATATTAGTTTTTGTTATCTTATACCTGTTTCAACCATTGGTTACTAATTATAAATATTAGTTTATTTATTTATAAAATCAATAATTTAAGTAATAATATAATTTTATTGTTTTTTTAAATTGTTTTAAAATTCATATGAAATTGAGTTTATATCGAAACTGTAATTTATGAAAAGTGCGCACATTGCATGTCTGGTGACTGGATACTCTCCCAAGTGACAAAAAATTACCTTGGTTAGTACATAAGCCAATTCAGACTTAAAGAACATTATATGCGAATGTGTAAACTATTATCGATGCATTTAATATATATTAGTATGCATAAGGTATAAATAAATTTCAAATTTAAAATTACGAACTCAAGGAAAATTTAAAATTCATTCATTAAAGTAATGATCAGCGTCAATGAAATCATATAATAATCGATAAAAATGATATTATAGCGGGAACTCTCCCGATAATCACATGGGAGTCAAGCGCGTACCTCGGAGACAAGTCGTAGTGCTACAAGATAGCAGTGAATGCTATATAACTGAGGCGCTGAGTAGAGCAGCTCCCTCCGAGCGCTGATCTCGGAGAGGTACCTCTATCACATGCAAGCGGAGTAGCCATGCTACGACGATTAAACAAATGCCCTCGCGAACGAACAAGCATTCGATCTCTAAAATCGATGAAGAGATCACCTCCCTGTCCAATGACATCACCTACGCTGTTAGAATCGCTACGTCCACCTACCCCCCACGGAGCACTAACAATAACGTCCCTGACGATATTCTAAAGCTAATTAGGCAAAACAATAGAATCCGGAAAAATGGCAACATCTTAGAATCCCACTTCTCAAAACCAAACTCAACTCCTTACAAAGCGACATCCACTCTCGGATAAATAAGCTCAGAAACAGCCGCTTCAATGATTTCATCACTAAGGCGGAAACTCACTCCAAAAACGTCTGGAAGGTCATAAAATTTATACGAGGCAGTCGCCCCTACCTTTCACCACTCAAGCAAAATGGCCAAACCTCACACGATGAAGAAAAGGCCGAAATCTTCGCATCAACTCTCAGCAATCAGTGCTCACCTCTACCTAGCCCACCAGAACTCTCACCCTTTTATGAGCATATCACCCAGGCAGCTCAACACTTCCTCCCTTCAAACAGGAACATCGCCCCTACCTCGCCCAAAGAGATAAGCGACATCATTCACAGTCTCAAAAACAAGAAAGCCCCTTGCGCTGACAAAATCAATAACAACACACTGAAAATCCTCCCCCATAAACACATCATGTCTATCTGCAATATCGTAAACGCAATGATGAAACATCAATACTTTCCCAAGGCCTGGAAAACGGCCATAGTGGTCTGTCTTCCAAAAGCCGGGAAGTCCCTCAACGACCCCTCACGCTATCTTTCTATCAGTCTTCTAAACTCCCTAAGCAAAATGGCCGAAAGCGTTATCGTAAAACGCCTCTCGACCTCGGTCACCAACAAAAAAATCATACCTCACTGTCAGCATGGGTTCTATACAGGGCACAGCACCTATCACCAACTACTCAAAATCACGAAAATCATTGCTGACAACATGAACAGACGGCTGCACACAACCATGCTACTGCTAGACGTCCAGAAAGCCTTCGACAGTGTATGGCATGACGGGCTATTCTTCAAGCTCATTGCCAACGACATCCATCACTATCTGATCGGGACAATAAAGTCGTTCCTCTCAAACAGATTTATTCGAGTTAGGGTAGGCAATTCCCTCTCCTCCCCAAAGGCCATCTCGGCCGGCGTTCCTCAAGGGTCTAAGCTCTCCCCCCTACTCTTTACTTTTTTCTACCATGATCTTCCGACACAAGATCCAATTACTACGGCACTTTATGCGGACGATATTTCCTTCATAGACGCCAATAAAACAATCTGCCACAGCACCTCAAGGCTTAACAGATTTGTCCCATACTAATCAACTGGTACTTATGGTGGAGACTCTCCATCAACGAGAGCAAGTCCAGTGTAATCTTTATCTCCCGTGGAAACCGCACCCCTCCAAAAATAACGATCAAAGGCTCCTCCATCCCGTGGAGCCAATCGGTCAAATACCTCGGAGTGACGTTCGACAGAAACCTATCCTGGAATTAACACCTCTGCCTGACCAGGAGCAAAATGTTAGGAGCCTTCTTAAAGCTCAAACCTTTCTTCCATAGCAAAATCCTGTCACCCAAAACAAAGGCCAGGGCCTTCTCCGCCATCATCAGGAGTATTGACACATATGTTATCCCCATCCGGGGGTCCACCCCCCCCCCGACAGACTTCAGCGACTCCAAGGCACCTACATGAGGCTGCTACTCTCTTCCTTCAACATCCTTTGATACTTAAGGAACACTCAAGTACTAAAGGAAACTAACCATCTTACCCTCAACGATTACGAGAATAAATTCGCCAAAAATCTGAGAGAATCAATTAAACAGCACCCGAGCTCAGGAATCCAATCCCTGAGCAGTAACCTCCCTAAATCGACGGATCGCTACAGGAGGCCTTGCCACCTGATCGACGATCCGTAACCCCATCAGCCAATACAGGCACCCCGTGCTTCGTTTTTGTACGTAAGCCTCTGCCCCCATGAAGGCAGAGCCCTTAAACTCATCAATTCTTCGCCCCTATTCACATCCCATTCCTACTGCCTCACCCCCACACCGTTCCATTAATAATTTTTATCCCAACAGATAAAGGGAGTGATACTCTCAGGTAGGAATCCCTGCGGGGTTTTAGGCATGCAAGCAAAGGCTTCATGAATCCGACACTACCTCTCTTCGAGAGGTTTCTTTAGAAGATTTCCCCTCCCCGCGTCACCAAAAAAAAAAAAAAAAACGAACAAACATTCAACGGATAGCTCGCCACCTGGTAAGATCGGCCAGAAAGGAAAGCCTGGACCGCCAGCTCCTACCGCAATAAAAAAGTACCTGCGGTCAGCCAGCCGGGGGAATTTATGCCGATACGCCTAGCGCGAAAAACCAAGAGTCTAAATAAGGGAGCGCGGTCTGGACATCTGACCCGTTCCAGCGACAAGACGCCACATGCCGTGACCCGGACGTCGAGCATGAGTCACCGCCGAAGAACATCTCGCCAGAGCCTCCACCATTGCTAGGGCACAACGTTACCATCGCCTTTGCAACGCCGAGGAGCTACAACGATCCCGCTATTAAATTAATATTAATGTACAGAACACTGTCTCAATATTAATTTTTTATCAGTACTATATATTATATCTAGTTTCATTCCTATTTTAAGGTAAACTTTAATCATAATTATAAATACATTGATATGAAATTAACTATTACAGGTTTTAATACCTAAAAAATAGGTTTAGAAAATATATTTATAAATAGCCGAAATCACCAGAGAAAACGTTTCTTGTTAAGCTAATTGCTACCGAAATGAAACTCCTTGTTTTTAGGTTTCTTAATATCGAAATAGCTTGTTTATGGCTTTAACATGTTTAAAATTTCTAACAGGGTAATTTTTTTAATAATAATATGAAATTAATTTCTAGAGTTTAATTCTTTTATCTGAACTTATATTTTACCTCTATATAAAGCAATTATGAACAAGTAGCTGAATAAACTTAAAAAATAATTTTCATACTTTCTAATTCAATTCGGTAACAACTTATTTCTTTATTAATGACATGTTTAATTACGGCTATTATGGTTTTAATTCTATCAATATTATTTTTTGTCTCAAGAGACTTTTTAAAAAATTTTTGGTTACGTTTAAGTTTGTATTATTTTTATTATTTTAAGAATAAATTAAATTTTATGTAGGATGGTTTGATAATAAATTATACCAATCGGAATCTTATACTCGAAATGTTGTTTCTTTTTTATGTAGCTAAATGTAATATAGTGGAACTTATCTAATATTATTCTTAGTAGAGATGATAATATTCATTTCAATGACGCACATCCTATTTTGCTATAGAATAAAAAATTTAAATATATAATATAAAAATTTATCGTCACTGTCACCTAGTTGTTTTTCTACTTTATTTAATAAAAGGAACCTTCAGATTTGTATTCTATGGATTAAAATATTTAAAGAAAGTTATTTTTACCCAGAGACATATTATTATTTCATACACAAATGTATCCAGTGCTAGGAATATTCAGCAAAGTTTTATAACTAAAAAAATTATTCTTACCAATATATTGGAAGTTGTCCATACTAATAACGTCAATGACGGGACAGACAACCCTGCTAGGATCATCAGCAACTCGCTCGAGGAGAGGTTCGAGCCAATCGATGTTGCACTCGCAGTGCGAGTCAAGAAATGTGAGAACGCCTGCCTCCGCGGCATCTGCTCCCTTCACCCTCGATCTCATTAAGCCCTCGCGCTTTTCGTTCCTGATCACGCGTACTTTGTGTATTCTTGAAAGCTCCTCGCCATCCTCTGCTGCAGTTCGAACAAAATCGTCGAAGAAATATTAATTTAATTTTAATTATTACGCAGATACCCAATGAAACTTACATCTATAGATATAAAGATATTATATAATTTTGAAAATAATATCTACTCTAATTAATTAACATGAATAATCAAACATTTGCCATAAAGAAATTATACGAAAAGAATAAAATTGCAGAATAAAATTGAAGAATAAAATGTTTTCCATCTTAATTATTAAAATTTTTTATGTTTTCAAACTTAAACATAAACTAAGAAAATCTAAATATACACTTATTTAAAATATATAAAATATACATAGATATGTGATATATTATATAATAATATTATATATAGAACAAAGAACCTATCCAACGGGGCTAAGAAATATAATTCGCCCATAAGCAAGTAAGGCCGGGAATGCTATACAGACTGTCGGCGAGTGTGCATGCGCGTGTGCATAAACCTTTAGAATATACGAGGGTGGATTGATAAGTTTCCGGCCTGAGGAAAACAACGTTTTTAAGCTTTTATTTTTTATTTCTCAATATAATCTCCTCCAAGGCTGATACATTTCTTATAGTGGTGTTCTAGTCTAGTAATGCTATCTCTATAGACTGATTCGTCAAGCTCCTCAAAATACCCATTTACAGCTTCGATTACTTCTTCATTGTCCGCAAATCTCTTACCACCAAACCATTTTTTGAGGTTAGGAAACAAATAATAGTCACTCGGGGCTAAGTCTTGAGAATAGGGAGGGTGTGGCATCAATTCAAACTTCAGATCGTTGATTTTCACGATTGACGTGTGCACTGGTGCGATATCGTGATGAAACAAGATTTTTTTCTTCGCCAGATGAGGTCGTTTAATTTTCACTTCGTAGCTCAAACGTTGCAATAAGTCTGCGTAGTATTGACCAGTGATAGTTTTACCCTTTTCAAGGTAATCAATGTATATAATTCCTCTTACATCCTAAAAAACAGTAGCCATAACCTTGTTCCCTGAAAAAAATTGATTTTGCCTTCATTGGAGTTGTCTGCCCTGGTCCAGTCCACTATTTAGACTGTTGTTTGGTTTCAGGAGTGTAGTGGTAGATCCAATTTTCGTCAACGGTTACGAATCGACGCCAAAATTCGCTTGGATTAGGCTTATACAACGCCAAATTGGCGGTAGAAATGTTCTTTCGAATCAATTTTTAATTGACTGTTAGCAAACGCGGCATCCATCTTGCAGAGAGCTTTTCCATATACAAATGTTGGTGCGAAATATTTTGTACATGTTCATATGACATCTTACAGGTCTCAGCTATCTCACGCACTTTCAATATGCGATCTTTCAGCACTGTTTGATGGATTTTTTCGATCATATTTGGAGTTGTGTCCTCAATGGGGCTTCCTGAGCGAGGCTCATCAGAGGTGCTCACATGACCCTTTTTAAACTCGGAAACTCACTGCTTAACGGTTGTATATGATGGGGAGGATATCCCAAGTGTTGAGTCCATCTCTTCTTTAATTTCCTTCGGCGTTAAACCCTTCAAATAAAAGTATTTGATGACAGCACGATTTTACAGTTTTTCTATTTTTACGAAAAACACAGAAGCGTCTTGTTCAGCGTGCTCTCGAACCTAAACTAACATGGCGATCGGACTGAAACTATAGCTACAAGCTATATAAGAATGGTACTATAGAACGCAACCTCAAGGTAGGCCTAGTGGCGCCATCTCTTGGTTAGGCCGGAAACTTATCAATCCACCCTCGTATATTTTTTATTTATGACTCAATTTTAATAATTTTTTATAATGGCAAAATCCATCAATAAAAATAAATAAATCTAATAAAATTAGTATAAAATGATTTTGTTTAATTTAATAAAATTAAATGGAGTTATTTAACTATTGATAATATTTAATATGAAAACTTACGGTGGTCACTAAAGTCGTCTACCAAAATAATTTCTTTGATAAGATGCTCTGGACTTCTATTCAATACACTAAAAATATACAAGAAAATTAAATCAACATTAGTAAGTTTTTATGATTTTATTTAGCATATATATTGTAATCACAAATATTTGCATATGAAAAATCATATGAATAAATTCAGTTGCAAGTTATTAGTTTAAAACTAGAATAATTTATGATGCACTATTAGAAAATGGAAAAAATCAATAACCTAAAATTAACATTAAATTATATAAAGTAACATGAAGCCATTAGAATATTAATGTGTAAACTGTTAGATGGTACAATTAGAAAAAATCTGTAATGTGATTTATATATTTACAGCTTATAAGTGTGTAAATATTTAAGTTTTTAATATTTTATATAATTGTATAATTTACAATTTTAACAGCACACTACTATTTTCAGTTTAAATATATACGAGAGGTATACAAAAAGTAAATTTCCTTGAGTTTGGAAAATAATAAAACACTAGTTTTAGGTGATAAAAATAATTTGACTTTATTCTTTTACTCTTAAACTGTTTTTCTACGTAGTTGCCTTAGACTTAAATACACCAACGTATATATGTATTAAACAATTGCATTAAATGATTTTTTTTTAAAATATTGCATTTCATGAAGTTTTAAATAGAGCTGCAATTAGGTGGGATATATATGAACAAGGTGCAATTTATATTTCAATGAAATTTTTAATAGTTTAAAAGATATCGACGTTTCAAGTTTAGAAAATTCAGAATTTTTATGAATTTATTATTAAAAAGCTATGAAGGTGTTGTTAATTACTTATATTTTCATAAGGTGCTATTTAAGGTAATTTTGCCAGTATTTCTTTTTATATATCTCAAATTCGTAGGCTGGAGGGCGGGGATAGGTTCAGAGACGCCCAATAAGTTGGACGTTCACACATTTCAAAATTGCACTTGGTGCATGAAACTAAGGTTTATAATTTATTTGCTAATAAAGCGGACAATATTTATTTAGGTAATTCACCGTTGTCAATATTGTATAAATATGTTTGCAGACAAAATATGAAAAATTGCGTAATAAGTTTGTATATTGTTGTTCTGTGCATTGTTGTGCTTCTGTCTTTCTTTTTTTCGTTTTTTTTTAGTATTAAATTAAATTAAAAAGAAAGAATTTCAGAGAACATGTTTTTATGTAATCATAAAAACTTTTGATATACCTTTCAAACACATTTTTTAAAACATAAAATTGAAGTGAAAGTACACGCATTCTATATTATATTTTACAAAAATCAGAATTTGTAACGAGCGCCGATATATAACGAAATTTATGTGCTTTTTTATAGAGTAGCATAAGAACTCATTAGGTAATAGAGAATTCTAAATTTTAATACAACTTTATGTGCATTCAAATCTTTGTGTGCCTACAAATTTGCACCTATGTCAAGATCCAATGAGTGGTAAAGTAATCTGCGATTATTGTTGCTGATACTTCTGTATTGAACTTTCATGAATGTATTCATTCTATCCACCAATGAATAAAAGTATAAAAACTATTAAAATTCTTAAAACTTAAACATAATATTGAACTAAGATTCTGTCCAAAATTTCAGCAAGTTTTGGAACTCGTTTTTAAATTATTGCGATTTGAATTTAATATACAGAATCTTATTAAAGTTATTGTAATAATCTATAACCAAATAATAATGCTAATCAGATAATGTTAATCAAATTTCTATTGTAATTAAATTAAAATCAAATTAAAATCTTAATAATGTGAAAATTGACTTTCACAATATTATTATGATCATACAAATTTCAAGAACGTATTTGGCTCAGTAATAGAACTTTTTAAAAGCTTTTTCATCGATTTATATATAGCTAAAACGAGAAAAATGCAGCATTAATAACGGAATACTATAAGGCCAAAAGATTACGACGCGACGTGCTCACGTATAACTAGAACAGTCGTGAAATTGAATGCCATCTGCACGAACGAGGAATGCCGATTATAAAATTCCTTTGGTCGCAATAAAAGGATGCTGATCCGTTTCCCTGCCATTGCGCTTACCTCCACCTTCCCGTTCGGCCCAAGACGAGACTTCGTGTACGCGAGCATGTCTTTGGCCTCGAAGCCGTAATCTATACACCATATACATGAATCAGGGATTGGCCTTGTTTTTACTTTTATTCTGAATCTATTCTTGTTCCACTCGCTTCATCTCTCCCAACCTCCCGCCATCTATCTCTTTTTCCTGTTCATTGCAATGCTGATTTGAATTTTAACTCGACTCGCGTTACGAGGCATGCATATCGTATTTTTTTTAATACAATTTTCTAGTACCTAATATCCAAGCTATAAACATATATAATCACATGAATTACGCTTGTATAAATATATTAAATATATTATATCTAATATAATTATACAAGCATCTCATTCTTTATATTTTGACTGGTATTTCTAATCATCTTGATTTTTCGTTAAATTTTAATTGAGAAACTACTTATTCATAATATTTCGTAAAAATTAACACAATATTTGCAATGAGTAAAAACTGCATTAGTGAATAATACGGAATAAAAGCTATAGAACTTATGTGTTTTATGAAGATTGCATGGCAGTATACTATTCTATATATATATATATATATATATATATATATATATATATATATATATATATATATATATAGCAAATAATTAAAATTGAGACAGCCCAATATGAAGTATATACTCCGAACAGTTATTTTACTTGCGTTCCTGAAAATGCGAATTCTCTATAAACTGAAGATGTGCTGCTTTAAAACCTTTTTTCAAAAACTCTTTACAATAGACTTTATTTATTTAAATTTATTAATAAATCATATGGACTATTTATTATAAGTTAACCAATATTTTTGAGACATTAGAGTTAAGATAATTTTGTATTTGAACTGAATACATATAAAAATATAATTTCTATGTCGGAGTAAGGTTGAAAAATAATTTTTCGCACTTATTAATCTTTTTTAATACGTTCCATCCCAATCTCATTTAATTTTTCAGTTTTTTTTTTAATTACTCAAAAATTTTAAGATTTTTGAGCAAAACGAATTTCAAATTCAAATTCAGCATATTAAAATGTATAAAATTTAGATCTTATCCAAATCAGAAATTTTTTTTAGATTCATTAATGTTCTATTGAATGATGTACAATTTTCTGAGATTTTCTGTTTATCAAAATTTATATTTATATTTTATATTTGTCAAAATACATAAAGTCCACTGGGCCCGGTTTCGAGAATTAATATACATACTTTTGTGTACCTATGTTATTATCTCTTTCATATAAAGCTATCAACATTCGCAAAGAAAATGTCCACCGCATCTCGAAAAGCGTCACTGCATCAAAACGAACATGTCAACCGTCTGCGTTATTATATAAAAGATTGTATATGAAGTGAACTTGTTTCTTAAACATAAATTAGTATAAATCTTTATGGTATGTTGTCGTTTCAACTGTAGGAATATTATTGCTATGTAAATGCAATGGCATGCTCCAGAAATATGGTGAGGGGTCAACAACTGAAAAATTTTCATTAATCTTATTTTCCATGGACCATTTCGTTTTTATACGATAGTTTTTAATATATTAACAATTTATACATTAAAATACAAATAATGAACATATTTAAATTTGTCCTCTGCCAGAATTTGAGTTCTAAGATTGGCGAGTCCACGGCAAGTCACAAACACATTATCTATGTATTTAATCATATGCCATGGATATTTCTGACTTAAAATTTGGAAATGCTTGATGTGTTGATTCACATGATTAATTCATGTACTATTTTACTTGAAATGTCTCTATTTATACATGCCTCATCTTAGATCAATTGCTTTTTATTTCGTAAGAAAGGTGGTTCTGATTAATTTTATTCTTTTTTCTAGGCCTTATTTATCTACCAGGAACCCTTTATCGACCATGATGGCATCTCTTGTGCTCTCCAAATACTATAAAGTAACTGTATGATTGAAAATGCTACTATCAGATGCGAGACTATCAAATACTTCACTGACATCAACAATTATATCGGTTGGTGCCCCTTCGTCATGAACTTTACAGTGGCATTACCTTTCTAGTGAGAATAAAATTTAATTCTGTACTTCAGTTTTTTAGGCTGCTGCATATTTATCTGTCTACAGTCAAGAATAAACATTGTTAATTTAAGTTCCTTGAAACATTTCAGAATACTATATAGAATTTCCTTTTTAAGTACTATTGTGGCATTTATGATGTATCATGAATAATGATCATTTATTCAGCTGTATTATTGATGATGACTTTCAGAACTATATCTTTTTCAAGCCTTCGTGGATTGGCATGTAGATCTGGATTAAATATTATTTTATTGACTTACTTATTTTAATTTATGTATTAATAATGTTATCTTAATAATACATGTTATTACTTACCTGGATAGTTGTAATCATTCGTATTAAAAAGCAAGTAATAAACTAATGACTGTATGCAATCAAAGTTAATTTTTAAACTTTTTCTTTACTCTTCATACTTGTCTATCGGTTCTGTGTTATTAAAAAAAATTGGACCTTTTTACTTTAGCAGCACCAAAGAAAAGCGATCGAAACTGAAATTATAATTCAGGCCTCCTTTAGAATTGCAATTTGGTACACAACAGTATCTCTATAAAACTCTTTTGATGATTCGGAAAGAATTTCATAATGCTTTTTTTACGGTCTTAACTCTGCTAAAACACTTCCTATTGTTCACTTTGACGTATTTCAGAAATTTTCAGTTCTTTTTAAAGAAATATTTAAAAAACTCCAAAATTTTATTAATCTAAGCAATGTTTTCGTATACTTTTGTAACGTCAATGGCTTCCATTACCTGAATGAATTGAATTAAAAAGTTCTTCTCTACATTGCTAGTATCGCATATTATATTTAAGGTACCAATAATGTCTTAATGAATGCCAAATATAAAACGTAAACATAAACGTAATTCAAAACGTTGAATGTAAAACATATTAATTTTACAATCTACTTCAAATTTAAGAAAAAAGTTTACTGTATCTATTGTTTTATTATAATATGAGATTATATAATTACAATAACATATATAAATTTATATATCTTATTCTATATATGAAGTAACACGTATAATATTTAAAATCTGTTCTTATATTAAATATTATTTTGATAAGTTATGAAATGTTAAGTAAAACTATTAAAAAAGGATCAACCTCACGACTGTGCGTAAAAGTGTCGATCGGGCTTCGTTATGAAAGGTAATGATCACGGAAGTTTGTGGTAGATCTTGTCTCCATTGTTTAAGTCGGCACCTGGAATCATACACAAAATATTTTGTTGACATATATAATTATTTATTTTATAAGATTTTAGTTTTTTAATTTGATTTTTTATAATTAGTTTTTTTTCTTATAAGATGGACATATTTTTTAAAAATATACAATATAATTATTATTGTAATGAAATTGTAAAATTAAATTTATTTATAAAATCTTATAATAGTATATAAGATAAGGTACTAGATCCATTGACGATTAAACTATATATATATATATATATATATATATATATATATATATATATATATATATATATTAATTATACACAACTTTGTAATAATATATACATTTTACACAAGTTCATGCAAAATAAGAATTTTTTCTGATAAGATTAAATAAAAAAAATTCCCTTTGAAAAGGCCTAAAATAATATTGCCTAATATTTTATAGCTCAATTGAATTAAATTAAGAAGTTTCAAAGGTATCCTTAAACTCAAAATGAACAAATCACAAGGAAATCGTGAGAAATTGAATTTTTTAAATAATGATGAAAATGAATAATTTTTAAAATATATCAAATAAGTTTTTCATTTTATAAAATGTTAATATTCTCTAAGTTAGCCTTCAAATAATGCTGCTGAATTTGTAGATGTGATATTCGCTACAAAATCGTATAGGTTTAAAATTTTTTTGTTCTTCTGCAAGGTCCTTATATTGAAAAATGGAAGATAGATACTTGAAAATATCGGCAATTACCATGATTATGACCAAAATTTTCCAAATTATTATAACATGTTAGTAAGTAATATGGTAAAAATAAAAAAAAGATAAAAAATTTATATTAAGGAAAAATATAATTCCAAAAGGTCCCATGCTCAATTTTATTGTTAATTTGTATATTTATATTTTTTGAGATTCTTATTACAATTCTTGTAGTAAGATTTGATGGAAATATAATTTTCGTGTCGCAGCTCAGGAAATGCTCATAAAATTCTTAATATTAGTGACGATTTTGAGTATTTAAACAAATATTGTAATAAATAAATAAAATAAATCAAATAACAATAAAATGAGTTGTAAATTTTAATAAAAGCAATGTTTTGTATCTTGTGCTCTTTTGTTCTAACATTTATTTTTTAAAGGAAAAACGCATTGAAAGATAAATCATATGAGCCTCAAATTATCTAAAAGCAACGTCGATACTTAGAGACCTAATACTAAGCATTGCCAAAATCGAAATACTTTCACAAAAGTCTCCAGAAATGTTTATATCTAAAATATTTTTAGAACAAAAACTATATGTAATTTGATGAGATGTACAGTCGTCTACAATGTTTATTGTAGAAATATTTTTTGAAATTTTCCGTATTTTCGGAGATGATTGCGAAAACCACTTTTTATGATTTACAACATGAAAAACCAATTTCCGTGAAAAGCACTTGCAATATTTTTTATCAGTATTCCAAAAAGAATTTATGCAAATAGTATTATTAGAAATTTCTAATCTACTAAGAAATATGGAGTATTTGTTACTTATTAAATTTTTGTGATAAAAGTATTAAAATTACTACCAATAACATTTTTTTGCTAAAATTTAAGGGGTGTTCAACTAATTAAAAGTAATACAACAAGAAAATTATATGTGTAAAATATATACGTGTATATAGGTATTAATTTTTTAATTTATAAATTGAGTGTTGTGAACTAAATTAATAAATATTGTTATCGGCTTTATAGTCTTTATATAATAATATATTATAATATAATGACAGTCAGACTGTCTTTGTTGAAATTATTATTAAATAATAAAATAAAAAATAATTTAAATTATAATTTAACATAAAAATTCTATGATAATGAAGGACATCCTGACTATCTCCATACATTAAATTTAAATTTACCTTTAATGTTTGACGTTTTGAACCGCTTTGGTTTACCTTCAAGGACTAAATCATTTTTAAAAAACTCAGTTAACTTAAAGTCAGTTTAGTCCTTGAAGATGAACCGGGGCGCTTGAGGTAGGCGCTATCAGCTTCTCCTTTGCTAACATAAAATATAAATTATGTTAGTTATATTTTTAATTTTTAATTTAATTTAATTTTTATTTTATATTTTTGTAGCTATTTCCATTTTTTAGGAATTCATTACAAAATCATTTTAAAACATTTTTGGGGGAGCTCATTTAGAGTTGCAAGATTTTTCAGCAATAATATCTACATATATTTTATTAAAAAATCTGCAACTTTGTAAAAATATCAAGTATAGAACTTTTAAAATATAACTTTTATTCATTTTTTATTTGAAACTGATGACATTCTCAGAATAAATTATCACCAGTGAAAACGAATTATGAATTCTAAATAACACTGGCTATTATTTTTCATTTTTTGGTAAGCTTCTATAACAATAAAAAGAATAATGAAATTCTTCTTAGATAGTTACAATTGTTCTTATTTTCTATAAATTTAGTTATTTTTTTGTTAACCATACTTGTGCTTATTTTTTTCAACTTTTAACAGCTTACAAATGTTTTTAAATTGATGGGTCATTAATATTTGAATATGTTAAAGGATAATTGTTTAAATTGTTATATTTTTTCTATATATAACAATAAAAAGTTTCAAATATATATATATATATATATATATATATATATATATATATATATACATACGTTTTACATACGGCTTCTACGGGGAAATATTGTAGTTTCGTGTTTGGACAGTACAACAGGATGCCCAGGTACGTCGGGATGTCTTCTACGGATCGTTTTAATTTTGACGGTAATATATGATATTCAGGTGTCTCGAGATCACTTCTACTGTGAAATCCATCTGCAGATGGTAGAATACGATGTCCAGATGTGTCTGGACGACTTCTTCGGGTAGTTTCTTATTCGGACATTAGAACACGATGACCAGGTGTTTTAGGACCATTTCTTGTGGTGAGTTTCGTATTCTATCATCGGAGCATCAAACTTTCGGGAGAAGTCATCCTGAGATATATGGATATATTTTTTTACTGCCCTAATAAGAATATACAACATTTCACCGTAGAGCCATATCTAAAATGTATATATATCTATACAGACATCCCCCGTTTCGGCTTCGCCCGAAATAATAATTTAACCGATTTCTTGAACAATTCAATAATATCTAAGTAAAAAGTACTTTATATATAAAAATCGATTGTCGGATTTACGGAGAAAAGATTATATTGTTATTTTATTATTATGCGTTTATGAAGTATGAAATTCTCCGCAAGGGATTTTCCCACCATTATAGCAACACGGTAAACATCTGTCGCGAAACAGATGGTTTTTTCCTAACTGAGATGCCGCCCGCCTCCCTATTCAGTTATGCGGACTCTATGGTAAGCGGGTATAAGAGCGTTTTTTGCAGTGCGGGGGTGAGTGCACGTTTCGACACTATGGCCTGAAGGCAGTTCGGAGTTTGCTCTCAAGCGAGAAGGTTGTAGAGAAAATAAAATAAACATTAAAGATTTTTTACATAAGATATGAGTATTTATTCGAAAACCATGAAAGAATGTATATTCATTTGATATTGTATTAAATTCGTCTATTTTCTATTGCTTCCTAATTTTCTTTGTGCATAATAGTTAACTGAACATCTATATTTCTATAAATAATTGACGGTAATTTACCTATCGCTGCTTCAATGTAGCGTCCACTTCAAAAAGTTGATATTTTGCCGACCATTTTATACAATATATATATATATATATATATATATATATATATATATATATACATATATATATATATATATATATATATATATATATATATATATACATATTAAATACGGCTTCGATGGAGAAAATTGTACTTTTGAGTTCGAGACCTCGAGACGATGTTTACAGAGAGTATCAGGTTTGGACTATAGGAAATGTCTCGGGACGACTGCTACAGACAGTTTTGTGTTGGCGAGGTAAAATAGAATGTCCAGTTACTCCGGGACGACTCTTACTGGGAGTGTGCGTGTTCTAATGATAGAATACTAATATCTTTATAAAAGTCGAAATGACATACCTGGACATTGTTTCCCACCAACTATACACGAAACTCCTCGTAGAAGTCGTTCCGTAATAGCTGAACATCGTTTCCTACCAACTAAACACGATAGTCCCAGTAGAAGTCGTCCCTAGAAAGCTAGCATCGCTTACTAACGACTAAACACAATACTCCCCTTAGAAGTCGTTCGGAAAGAGTACAGTCCCAACATAAATCTTCCCATAGAAGTTGATTTCCTCATACCTGGACGTAGTTTTCTATCAACTAAATACAATATTCACCGTAGAAATCGCCCAAAGACGGCTGGACATCGAATCTTATCATCTGAACACACAACTGCCTATAGAAATCGTCTTAAGGCAACGGGATATCGTAATTAATCGCCCGTTCACACCAATACAATATTTCTCAGTAGAAACCGTACTTAAAATGTGTATATATAATTTTTTACAATATAATATACATACAATATATATATATATATATATATATATATATATATATATATATATATAATATATTTTCGTTTTTTCAATGAAATACCGTGAATATTTTCCTAGTGATGCCAACTGAAATTCAAGCAAAATGTTGGTATGCACATAGCATATTTTTTAATCAGACGATATATGATGACGATATATTTTATTTATATATACATATTTTCGAGGTTGTTGGTAAAGAACTCTGTTTTTCCATCATTTCTTTTGTTCAAACTAAAAAAAAAACATAGTTTCTTGCCACAATTCTGAAGTTAATTTAATGTATAAAAATAAAAATATAATTTGTCGTCAAAAACTATATTCAGTATGATTTGGCATACAGAACCAATTTATAAGAGAAGGAGAGAGAAAAACAGGGAGACGGAGAGAGAGATTTTCTCATGTAAGAGAAAATAAAATTTACAGAAATCAAAACATATCCATAAGGTGTGAGAGTAGTGTCAGATTAACCTGAAGAACAAAAAGGGTAATAGCGACTAACGTCACACATTCTTTAGTATATGGATCCCAAAGTGGGATATGAACATTCGTTTGAGCTAGCCTAGTATAAATATTTTAAGCGGACACTTTGAGTTGATGTTCGTGATTCAAAACACCACCTAGTGGCCGCTGGTGAAACTGATTAACTTAATTTATTGATGAAAGTAAAATGATTTTCAATAAAAAACATAGCCTATGCCCTACTCAAGATAATATAGAATCTATATGTCAAATTTCAGAACAATCGGTTCAGTAGTTTTTTCGGTTATCGTGTACAAACAAAAACACGCTTTGTCTTTATAAATTAAGTATGAAAGTATGATGTGATATGATATATTTAACTATAACAATTTAATCAGTATGATTGTAAGAAAATCTACGTTCGGTTTCAAAAATTAACTTTACCTAGTTGTACAGTTTGCCAAATCCATCAGAATTGAAAAATCTTGAAATTGCAAACTTGAAATCCATTTATGAATGGTAGAAAAAGTTATTGGAGTCACCAGTTTAATACAATTGAAAACAACGTTTAAAAATCAAATGTCAATTTTTGACACGTAGCACTTTTTTAAAATAAAATTTTCAATTACACGCTGTATTGCCAAAACTCATCGGATAATTTTAAAAAACTAAAGAAATAAGTTTGTTTTAGATTCGAAACAAAAGAATTACAACATTGATCAAACTAATGTAGTAGAAAATTTAATTTATTTATTTTTTTTTTTTTATTGAGCTTACCCAAGCCTATAAAAAGACTTATACAGCTATAAATTTGTGAAAATTTAATTTATATAAAGAAAAGTATAAATTCATATAGAAGAAGTAGAATCGCTGATGGAATTAATGGCCAAAATAAATATATCAATTTTTATAATTATAAATTAACATTAAAATTTTAATTTGAAACATCGAAATTTTGTCATTATTTAAATAGGTTAAATAAATAAGAGTTTTAAGGAGGTTGTACTTGTTGACGTATCAAAGCGGGGCCTCAATAGAAATTAACTTCAATTTGTTTGCTTAAATAATTAATAATTCACAAATGTATATTAGTAAAAAAACAAAACACAATTTATATTTGATACCACTTCTAACAATTTATATTGAAATTTACATTTTTGGTTATATGAAATGGTATATATAGATATATGTTAATTTAAATAATTTTAATTATTTTTTAAAATTAATTTGTTTAAATCAAAATCGATAAGACCTCAACTCTGTAATATACTGAAAACCCCTTATAATATTAAAATAATTTGATTTATGTTTGACAATTCAATAAGCAAGGGAAAAGTCTGAAATTTGTAGACTTTAAACCCTTTCCAAAAATTATTTGGTTATTTTGATGCTTTTATTTGAACATTCTGTATAATTCATGTTTCAAAATAATTATACAATTTTCTTCTTGCATAGAAAAAAATAGAATATTAAAAAAATCAAATTATTCTTATTTTCACAAATTATTTTTAGTATGATTTGGCATAGAGAGGGAGAGGGAAAGACAGCGAGAGAAAGCATTTTTCACGTGAAAAAAATTCAAAAATATACCAAAATCAAAAGATATCCATAAAGTGTGAGAATAGTATCAGATTAACCTGAAGAACAAAAAAGGTAATACCGACTAACGTCACACCTTCTTTATGATACGAATCCCAAAGTTGGATATGAACATTCACTTGAGCTGGCCTGGTATTAATACTTTAAGCCGACTACATTGAGTTGATGTTCGTCATTCAAGACGCCACCGAGTCGCCGCTCGTGAAACTGACCACTAAAACTGTTAACTTAATTTATTTTTATAAGTAAAATGATTTTCAAGAAAAAACGTAGCCTATGTCCTTCCCAAGATAATATAGAATCTATATGTCAAATTTCAGAACAATCGGTTCAGTAGTTTTTTTGGTTATTGCATACAAACAAAAACACGCTTTGTCTTTATAAATTAGTATGAATATGAATATGAATATGAATATGAATGATATGATATGATATGATATGATATGTTATATATATATTGTAACGAAGCCGCGATCGAAATGCGACTCGTCAGCCGCGGCGCGTGCGGCAAACATAAACACTGCACGACCTCGGCCGGCGGAGAAGGGCAGAGCGGGGTGAAGGGGGAGCGAAGGGTCGTCGCGGAGAGGAGAAAAGAGTAGTTTCTTTTTAGTCTAGTTTCGGATAGAAGGAGAAGAGCCACGCACGCCCGATTCGCGAGAGAAAGGAAAAATAATATTGCAGAGTTGTCGGTGTGCGCGTTTTTGTCACGTTCTGCGGAGGGAAACGGGACCTCGCGACTTCGCCCCGATCAAGCGTACGAGCGGAGTACGCGGCCTAAAAAGGAGCGTCTACTGGAACCGGCGACCGTTGGCATCACCAGGACCGTGCGGAAGGCTCAGCAATTCCCGCCGTCGCCCAGCGCCTGCCGTGTTGGTGCTCGCGCCCGTTTTGTGTTGGCGCAGACGGTGCAGGCGGATCGCTGCCGTTCTGCGTCCGTCTGTGATTGCGTGTGCCGCTCGGCGACGACGCCGGTACTCCTGGGGGACGCCCCGTCGAGAGTAGACTCAGGTTAGTTTGAGCGAACGCGCCATTGCAAGGTGCTCCGCCAGCGGGCGGACGAGCGTGCGAGAGAGAGAGAGAGAGAGAGAGAGAGAGAGAGAGAGAGAGAGAGAGAGAGTGTGCGTGCGTACTACGACTTGCGCTTTTCGCGGACGCTATTGCAGGCGCGCGAGCCTCGCGTCTTTCCGTATTGTAAACCGGGAGATTGTCGTGCCTGTAAATGGAATTTATATTTGAATAAAAATAGGCTTTTATAATAAAATTTATATTTGAGAAACACGTTCGCGTTCGTTCCTTCGTTTTCTTTCCTTTCTCACTGTCAGTTACTATCTCCCCTGCATAATTTCCCACATCGCACGCAGGATCCACCCGCCTCCGCGGGCACGGCGAAGAGTTTCCGCCGTGCGATCTGAGTTAGCTGCAGTTGTGGTGCTCGTTGCCGGAGCACCGCGCACGAAACAGGTGAGTAGGCTCGCGCCTTCGCGAGCCGATTTTTTTCTTTGTAACGGGCCGGCGCGTCGTAGCGCGCCGAGACTCCGCCGCCGACGGGTGCTTATACCCCGGACGGCAAGAGGCTGGAACGACGTGGGTTGCGCGTGGACAGTACGAGAGCGGTTACGCGTCATTATTCGATAGGGAGTTCGAAGAATCGAATCCACCCCGTTACAATATATATATATATATATACATTTTAAATATGGTTTCTACTGAGAGATACTGTATTAGCATGTACGAGCGGTTGATTACGATACCCCGTTGCCTAAAGACGATTTCTAGAGGCAGTTGTGTGTTCGGATGATAGACTGCAATGTCCAGGTATCTCTGGGCGATTTCTACGGGAAATATTGTATTTAGTTGATTGAAAACGACGTCCAGATATGAGAAAATCAACTTCTATGGGAAGATTTGTGTTGGGACGATAAAATACGATATCTAGGTCTTTCCGAAAAACTTCTACGGAGAGTATTGTATTTAGTCGTTGGGAAACGATGTGAGCTTTATCGGGGCGACTTCTACTGGGACTGTCGTCTTTAGTTGGTAGGAAACGATGTTCAGGTATGATGGGACAACTTCTACGGGGAGTTTCGTGTTCGAATGATAGAATGCGATATCCAGGTGTTCTGTAATGACTTCTATGCGGAATTTTGTGTTCGGATGGTAAAAGACGATGTCCAAGTATGACGGGACGATTTCTACGGATAGTATCGTGTTTAGTTGGTAGGAAACGATGTTCAGGTATGTCGGGCCAACTTCTACGGGGAGTTTCGAGTTCCGATTATAGAATGCGATCTCCAGATGTTTTGGAACGACTTCTATGGGGAGTGTCTTGTATAGTTGGTGGGAAACAATGTCCAGGTATGCCAGTACGACTTCTATGAAGAGATTAGTATTCTACCATTCGAACACGCACACTCCCAGTAAGAGTCGTCTCGATACATTTCTATAGTCTGAACATGATACTGTCTGTAAACGTCGTCTCGAGGCATTTGGACATCTTTTTCTACCGCTGGAACTCGAAAGTACAATTTTTTCCATAAAAGTCGTATGTAATATGCATGTGTGTGTGATTGTATAAAATTGTCGGCAAAATATCAACTTTTTGAAGTGGACGCTGCATTGAAGAATTTTATACAGAAGCGACGATAGGTAAATTACTGTCAATTATTTAAAGAAATATAGATTTTTATATATAGACTACTACTTTTTACTTAAATATTATTGAATTGTTATTGAAATCAGTTAAATTATTATCTCGGGCGAAGCCGAGGCGGGAGATGCTAGTATATATATATATACATTGACTACATCAGGGTTCCTAATACTATATCTGCTATTGTACAGAACTGAATATTTCCCGATACGCCTCCTCTTTAAAAAAGCAGAAACTAATGTTCTCTCTTTATTACCTGCAGAAATCACAATCTGCGTTATAATAGTAATATAATATCGTAGATTTCGTTTTACTCCCTCAATATCACGAATATACGGTTCAAATTAAGTTCAGTCCACTCGTTATTATATACTGGTAATAGCTAACGCTTACAGTTCTAATATTAAATATATTAAAACGCTGTTATGTTATAAAGAATAAAACACTTTACAATCGCTTAATCTAATCTGACGGAGTACTCCGATGAGCGAATCGAACATCAGGGAGGCCATTTATCCAAATTAATCTATTATACATTTCCATTAATCCAAATTATACATTTTCACACGATTATATAGGTATATTACAATACTACATATATGTAGCGCTCGATGTTATACATGAAAGAGCGTTCCTTATCAAAGCTTCTTATTACAGGATTATATTTCATTTATTTTCTCTGTCGCGAGCTAGTCGCAAGTAAAATGTAGTTTCTAAAAGTTTCACAATAAGTTGCCAGTACGTACATATGGAAAAAAAATCATTTCTCTTATATATCATTTGGCATCGGGAAATACAAGTTACATAACACAAAAGGGAGGTAAATAAAGTATGTCTATTAGTAAAAGTAATAAAATTTTACAATGAACATTTGTAAAATTTACAATATTTTGGTTTTCGTGATTAAATTATTTATGTTGCAAGTTTTTTCAGCGGTATTCCTAATGAACGACTGCGAGCTCAAAAAATAAATCAACTTTTTGGTTCCGAAAATATTTCTTATGAATAATTTAATTGTAAATCGAACATTACTCTTGTTATGTGTCCAAGTGATGCTTAATTTCCAAGAGACATTTAACAAATAAATGCAATTTTTATTAAAAGGTACATTTTAATAAAAATTCCAGTGGTCAATCACCTGCATGCAATAGAATTAAAAATAGTATAAAAATAAAATATTTTAAAACAAAACTAATGCCGATTAAAAATTATTTATTCAACTTAATAAGATTTAATTTAAATAAATAAATTTATTCTCCTTTGATATATTTATTTATAAAAAATATGAATTTACTACATAATACTAATATGAGTAAGAGATTGCAATTAAAACCTCTTGGGGTTATCGACTCGGACAAATGTTTTTATTTTTAAGTGGTAGTACTATCAGAATTATTTGTGCCAAGTTTCACGAAATGATCTTCATTTGTCATATAGTTATGTTTGTGTTTTGTGAACAAAGAAAAGTTATCTCTTCGGTTTTTATAATGCCTGATATCATTCAACTAAGAAGTAGCAATAAATTTTGTCCGAGTAATGAAATATCGATGGCCGAAACGTTCAGAAGGCCTTTGGTGAAAAGTCAATGTCAAGAACAAATGTTTTTGATTGGCATAAATTGTTCAAAGAAGGTCGAGAACGCGTTGAAAATGAATTACAAAATCCAAGAATTGGTTCTGCAAAATCGTCGATTGATTACTAGAGCGTTTGCTGATATTTTTAGAATTTTAAATGGGTCAGTCAACGCTATTTTAAAAGATATTTTGTGCCTGAAAAGAGTGAAATCTCGATTGGTGCCAAAAACACTCAACTTTTTGGAAAAAATCAGCGATGCATGGAGGTCTGTGAAACGATGCTTTTGGACTATCAGGACAAGCTGGAACGCATAATAACTGGAGATGAGATTTAGGTATATGCATATGATCCAGAAATAACCGATCAATTGAGCAAATATCGTGCCAAAGGAGAGCGGGGACCCACGAAAATAGACGCTAAAATCACGCGAAAGTCGCTCAAAAAACAAGGTTATGCTCACTGTTTTATTCGATTATCGTGGTATGGGTTATTATGAATTCCTTCCAACCGGCCAAGTAGTTGACAAAGAATATTATTTGAGTGTTATTGTGTCATTTACATGAAGCTATTCGTCTCAAAAGACGAGATTTATGCAAAGACAATTTTTGATTTTTGTATCACGATAATGTGTCAGCTCACACTACATCTTTCGCCAAAAATTCAACCAATATCGTTCTGCAACCACCGTATTTGCCTGATTTTGCACTGTGTGGTTTCTGGCTATTCAGCAAACTTAAAAGACCACTTTGGGAACACGGTTTTGATTTGATTAAAGAAATAAAATCCGAATAGAAGAAGGAACTGATGCACCTTTCGGAATACCTATAGTATAATTCGAAATAAATATAGTATAAAAAATGTTTTAAAAATTCCAAAAAGCGTTAGCATAGTTGCATTGCATCCGGGACGGATTATTTTGAGGGCGATGAATTAGACTTTAGTTAAAAGTTATAAATAATGTCTTACTCATATTTGTACACAGTAGTATATTAGCATTTCTAACACTCGATTCCATTCGTTATCAATTTACTTTGATCGATTTTTGAATATAAAAATTATAATTAATTTACATTACGATATTATTTACAAACTATTTTTTATTATCATCTATTAAGTTTGAATAACATGTATAGATATCATTTAAATATTTAATGATTTTTATTTCTTTTAAAAAAACTCTGAAAACTATTTTTTACGTGATCGGGTCTCGAATCATTAATTCCAAGGTTATCCTCTGATTCGCAGTAGAAAACCTTAGCCACTAATGCACACATAGCTCGTGATATAGCTAAAATTTCTTCTGATTCATTGATAATAATAATTGTTAATCCTGTAAGCTTCAATGTTATACTGTCTTTTAAATTTCTCTATTAATTCGTTTAAGGCATTACAATAGTATTTTTTTGAATGAATGTATAAACGAATCAATTTTTGATTATTTTATTTTATTGATTTTATTGATTATTATTATATGAATAAATTTGTTCAAATAATAATACAGATACGAGGTTTGTCCAAAAAGTAACGAGAATATTTAAAATTTGCAGATTTGGAGAGTCCGCCTGTAAAAAATTTTTTTTATTATTTTGGTACACACATGTCCTTGAAGTACGATAAAATTTTTAGTAATATTCATTGCTTACTTTTTAAGTGGCAGCGGCTAACGTTAGACGTATTTTTTGAGCTCGGCGATTTTCGTTTTTCGAGCCTTTTTCGCTCTTGGCGATCCAGAATTCGTCCACTGGGACGATTGGGCCTTAGTTTCGATATCATATCCGTAAACCCATGTTTTTTCACCTGTTATAACACGTTTTAGTTATAATTTTACTGCCACACGTTTCATATTCAAAACATCCAAAAAAATTTCATGGCATGAGTCAATTGATATTCCAACATCATCAGCGACTTCTTTGATTGTGATGCGGCGATCGTTCATAACCATTTCTTTCACTTTTGTCACGTTTTCATCGGTTGTTGATCTGCTTTGCTTGGGCGTCCGGTTCGTTCGTCATCTTCAACGTTTTCGCGGCCATATTGGCAACGTTTATAGCAGACTCATCTCATATGCCTTTGTTAACATTTTACAAACTTTATTACACTTTATTTCATTATTTACGCCAAATTGAATACAAATTCGTTGCTCAAAAGTATTATTCATTGCTAAAAAGTAAGCAATGAATATTGCTGAAAATTTTTTCGTACTTCATCGGCATGTGTACCAACATAATAAAAAAATTTTTATACAGACGGAGCTTAAAAATTTTTGTTACTTTTTGAACACATCTGATATATACTCAGATGTTCATTAGAAATACCGAAGAAAAAACTTGCGGCACGAAGAATTTAATCATGAAAACAAAATATTGTAGAATTTATAAATTTTAATAGTAAAATTTTACTAATTTTACTAATCACATACTTATTTACTGCTGAATTTTGTTATAAAACTTTGATTTTTCGATGCAAAATGCTAAATAAGAAAACTTAGTTTTTTACTGCGATATGATTTCTGATTTACATTATAATTTTACAAGTTCAGAATAAATATCTTTCATTCTATATATTCTTTCACCATTTTCTTGAAATTAATGTGCTTCTGTGTTACATTTATATATATATATATATATATATATATATATATATCGGAGTGCAGCGGAGCCACTATGCATGACGGCAATTGTAAGGCGTTGGATTCGGGCGCAGCATTGCGGACTTTTCTTGGCGTACCGATGGAGCGCAAATAAGATATATGCTAACATTTATCATTGGCGTCAAACGACTCTTGCCAACCGCACTGTCACCTCCGCGAAAATGAGAGACCGTAACTAACGAGGAACCCCCCATGGGAGAACGGAAAAGTGTGGGGGTATCCTATAGCTGAGGATAAATGGCAGCAGCAACGTCAAGTAGGGCTCTTGCATTAGCGCCCATTCAAGTGCAGATGTCACGCGACGTATACTCAACGTACTGAACACAAACTATTCATTTATCTCTGATACGCTAGTCACTTAATTTTTATTCATATGATACATATTTGGTATGATATATATATATATATATATATATATATATATATGATTATAATATGATATATAACTTTAATAATCAAAGATATATTTGGCTTTATTTCGCTTTAAATAAATATACCCATTCACCTGTGTCTCCCCTTTGTATTTTCCTATTCCCACAATTTTTGGGAGCTCGTCTAGGATACAGGCCATGAAGAAAAGAATATATTATCGTCATAAAAATCAAGAAGAAAATAATTGGCGTGTGAACGGGTCCATTGGTAGGCGACCGATAAGCAAGGTCAATGGCGATACATCGGTAGGCGACCGATAAGCAGATTCAACGGCGATTCATTGGTAGGCGACCAAAAGTCAAAGCCAACTAGAATTACAGCGTCAGCAGGCGACCAAACCTGCAGCCAACGGAACAAACAAGAAGTGTTCAGCTGAATCCACGGCTCAAAGATAATCCGGGCAGAAGATCTACCATCAATATTGCAGTATCAGGCTGCTAGAAGATTTACGTTTAATAACTGCGCGCGCTGGCGTAATCAAATACAGTTAAGAGCAGGATTAGCCACTTTTCGCAGAGAATACAACCAGTGCGTACAGGAAAAACCGTAGCAGAGAGGTGGCAGCAAGAGAAGTCGGTTCAGAGAGCAACAGCGTTCGCACGGAAAAGGGGCTGAGGAGAAATGGATTATGGCTACTAAATGGTAATCACTTCACAGGGAGATGACCCACAAGAGAACGATGCACAGTCCGTGCTTCAACGACAGTCGCTAAACTTCGAGGGGTAAAAGAACAGACTGAGTGAGGCATGCTACAGTTAGAGGCGTCATAGCAGCAGGAGAAGCGGCTTCGTTGGGATGCAGAATAAGCCAGAGTATCTGAAAGAAGATGGTTCACAGAACTATTGGTAAACTTGCAGCAGCAAATCCAACAACTACAGTCTCTAGCTGTACATCGGCATCTGTAAATGAGTGCTCCAGGAAGATCTACGGAAACGGGAGAAAAATCCTCCGTGTCCGTAGAGCACTAATTCCCACAACCATTTTGATCGTCAACGCCAAGCGTGGGAGCTTCGACGGCGCCGCAGAATACAGCAGTAGGAAACACTGAGGAGCAGTGTTTCCTACGATCATCAAGGGATGCTCTGAAAGAGAAGCCTTGGACAACTTAAAGAGGTTACTTGATATGGCTGCAAGTTTTAGGCTCGCGATCAACTGGAAGAAGTGCCAGCTACTACGAAAGTGGATCGAATTTCTCGGTTATATTATCAAGAATGAAAAGATAGGTCCATTACCGTGTAAAACTGAAGCATTGTTTAATTACCCTCAACCAAGGACGACGATGTAGCTCCAACGCTTTATAAGGCTTGCAGGCGATTTTCGCAAGTTTATAACTTCAAATTTGATGAGAAGCAGCCTGATAATTTTAGAAGACACAAACAAGCGTTAATGGCGGCGCCTGTATTGCAGCTTTATCATTAAGAAAGGAGATGGAACTACACACCGACGCATCGAAAGACGGTTATGGTGCGACACATAGGTCACTAGAGGATCAACGGTTACCTCTGGTATATAATATAAGTCGAAAAACGAGTGATGCGGAGAAAAAGTACAGCATTTACGAGGTGGAGTTTTTGGCTGTGTTAAGAGCGCTGGATAAATTTCTTCACTACCTGTAGGGGTTACGATGGAGAATCGTGTCCTTACGCCACGTGTAGAACTCTGAATTATGCTAGTGAAAAACTTCGACTACATAATCTAGTATTGCGCAGGAACGCACATAAAACTCGTGAGTGCATTCAGCCTAACTCCATCGATTAGTCTGATTAAAGATGCCCTAGTGGAGAAACTAAGAAGTGCACAGGCCATAGATAAGAAAATCGAGACCATCAAGAAACTGCTGGAGATATGTGAATATAAGGACTACGAGTTGAAGCATAGATTTGTCTTCAAAAAGGCACTCGGCCAAGAGAAATTAGTGGTATTGAAAGGCCTTCAGAATGAACTCATCAAGAGAGCGTAAGAGGTCGATCATTTTGGAGTCAAGAAGATCGTAGAATTACTTATTCGGGAATATTGGATGAATCAGATGGAGTTCAGAGTAGAAGAATATATTGATAACTGCTTGCCATGTATTCTAGGATCGGGGAAGGGTGAAAAGGCAGAAGGCTTTCTCCATCCAATCCGCAAGGACGACGCGCCGCTTTACACCATCAACCTTGATCACGGTGGGCTGCTATCTGTGACTATGAAGGAGTATCGCCATTTATTGGTCATCGTCGACGGATTCACTAAATACAGCTGCATCTTAGTAACTAGATCAACTACACCGGTAGAAGTGTTGGAAAAATCACGAGCGATGGCAGCAGCATTTCAGTAACCCGCAACGCTTTATCACCGACCGTGGTATAGTGTTCAAATTGCAAGAATTCGACGATTTTTGTCAGGTCGAAGGAATCTAGCACCAAATAATTACAGCAGGCGACCCCCGTGGTAATGGGCAAGTGGAGCGAGTCAACGCAATTGTTTCTAATATTATGGCGAAGTTATCAGTCGACAGGTTGTCGAAACAGGTTGATTTTATAAGATAAAAACTAAAGGTATGCTGAATTCCGCTGATTTGAGGAGCGCCTCGCAACCAACATCAAGAATTAAGAGGTAACAGATTTTTATGGTATAAGAGAACTGCTGTTCTTTTGAGGAGCGCCTCACGATCTCTTCGGGACAATGAAATTATTAACCGTGTGCCTTTTGAGGAGCGCCTTCTAAGAGAGATCGAGATAATAATTTCGGAAAAGGTTTTTTATGTTAGGATTTATTGAGTTTCGGACAATTTGTTAGCTCCGTGAGGAGTTCGTGTGAAACAACTTCATCGGAGTCCGTTCATCGGGCGAACTGTCGATTTTGCCTTTTGCAGACCAATCTAAATATTGTCGGTAAATTCCGTCGCCGTTCGTCTAACATCGGACGAGCCATTTCTTTTAAAATAATAACAATAATTTATAATGATAATAGTCATTTATAATAATAATTATCTTTAATAATCATAATATTCTTATTATAATACTAGTATATAATAATAATTACAATATTATCATAGTTTATAATACGTAGTTATACTATATTATTTGTGTTAGTATTTTATTTAATTTAATTTAATTTAATTTATAATGACATATTAAATTAATTGCTTATGATTATTCCTATTTGAATATATATATATATATATATATATATATATATATATATATATACACGTACAAATGTATACGCGCTGGTGTAAAAACTTTTGAGTTCCCCTTCCACGGTATATCTAAATCGATATATATACTATACGGTATATCTAAATCGGTATATCTAAATCTAATCCGAATCTAAACGACAAAGTTGATAGTGGCTGTCCCCTGGAATGCCAAGGGCAAAGAAGGCGAGAATGAGCAAGTCTAATGTGAAAAATATGTGCATTTGCTTCTTCGACAGCAAAGGAGTGATTTACAAAGAGTTTGTACCACCTAGACAAATCGTAAATCAAGTATTTTACCCCAATATGCTCGAAAGTTCCGAAAAAGGGTGCTCAGAGTGCGTCTAGAGATCGCGAAGACCTGGGTTCTGCATCACGACAATGCTTTTTGTCACAGTACGTTCAGTGTCTTTCAGCTTTTGATGTCTAAAGGCACGCAATGTTACTACAACCACGCTATTCACCCAATATGTCACCCTACTACTTTTTCCTATTCCCCCATTTGAGAAAATTCATCACAGGTCGATATTTCGACTCCGTTGAAGACATTCAAGAATCTGTGGCAAGGATATGCGGACAAGTCCCACAAGAAGTGGTTCGCAATTGTTATGAAAACTGGGAATTAAATACTATGAATAGTATTTGTTCAGGCCACGCGAACAGCTGCAGCGCATCGACAACGAGCATGCATCTGCGAGGGATCAGGCAGGCTCGTTGCCCCTCCCCTTTCCACCTCCCCTCTCGCTCTCTCTACCTGTCTCGCTCTTTCGCTGTCTCTTTCTCTCTCTTTCTCTTTCTCTCTCTCTCTCTTTCCTGCTTCAATGAATCTATTGGCTCATTAATAGTTTTGGACGGTAGAGCGTACAATTTTACCAATATGACCGGTATAAACCTTTTGTACTGTGAACGGGCGCCCCGATGTTGGGCATGTGCAATCCCCGACTTTTCCGTAAAGGGACGCTCTGTTTAAAATTGGTTTATAGTGTGGAAGAGAGGTTTCCTGAGGATGAACCCTGTCTGAAGCCCAGGTGGACTTCTCCCGTCCCTCGTCGCGTCGCTTTTCCGAAATGTCAAGTATAAACAAAAACTGGCACTTCGCTTTCGACCTTCAGCCGAATCGTTCGATTAGATTTCGCTCCTCGTTGGTAGTCTAAATGTATATTTTAGTTTATAATTTATATCCGCGTGTAGAGTGTTTTGGAATGTGTTGTGCGTGACTTTGCGTTTTATATGTGTGGATTGTGTGTAGGAGTTTTTAGTATGTAGATTGGCGCATCAGCGGGACGAGGGACATTGCCCTTGTGGATATTCGTTCGACACGAATATCCGAGAGTGTTCCCGGCGGCATTTATGCCCGTTGGCTGCCGTTGCGGTTAGGAGAAAACCGTGCCCGAGACGTCGGGGCCGCAGCGCAGAGTAGGAGGTAAACGCGGAGCATCTCCTCCCCGAAGGTTCCTCTGCGAACAACGTGAGTGCTAGTGTATGATACGTGAGTGCCGTATGTTGTATGGAATTACGTGGTAAGAGCGCTCAAGATTTAGCAGTACTCGAGTACACGCGTGTTGATTGTTTGATGTTACTAATAAACTTTAAGCTTCTGATTTGAACATTGTTTACTGTTTATTTGGGCTTTTTCCTCCACTCACAGAGTGGAGGTTTTTTATGCGATTAGTATTAAATAAATATATTAAGTAATAATAAAGGTAATTCCTAGACCTTTTATTAATCATACCCGAACACACATTCCCCCGACGTAAGTACGAACTCATTTCTTTTTTGTAATTGTTAAGAACATTTTATGGTGCCCCGGGTGAGGAGGAATGTGTGGACGAGTATTAGATTAAGTATTCATTGTATTCTGTTTCTTTTATTTATATTTAATATCTTTATATTTTTGATAGTTCGTGCGCTAGTGTTTATATTCTATTGTTTATATTCCAAACATACTTATATTAATTTATTTTTTATCTTTGCACTTAAAATTGCATTCATGATTATTTAATTGTATCGTTTATATTAAGTTAGTGTGATAGATATCGTTTATATACCTATTGTAAAGTTGGTGCACCTAATAAATATTAAGGCTTACCGGTTAACGAATATTCTACTATTATTAGATTCGTGCGTGTAATTATCCCTAGACGCGCCCGTGTTTAAATTTTATAACGCATTTTTGTTCTTGAGCAAGATAATGAAGCCTGGAACCTTTAGAAAATTGACGGCAACGCAAAATGCGCGATTAACCGAGATCGAGTTATTAAGTTCCAGAATACGAGAAAAGTCACGCAATTTGATTAATAAAAATATTATCCGATCTAGGCTTGATTCCATTAATATAATATGCACCGAAGCGCGCAAAACTCATTCGGAAATGATAGTACAAGATGAGACGCAAACCGATATTTACTTCACGGATGGCATATTTACGCGGTTACAAACGACTTACGAGGATACACTTGATTTCCTTTTAACTTTGGATGCCGACTATGAAAAGGAGAATAATGCTGTATCTCAGCGAAGCGCGAGTGGAAGTTTCCAGGATGCGAGTTCGCACCTCGCAAAGCTTCCCAAGCTTGATCTCCCTACATTTTCAGGTAGATATGAGGATTGGGATAGCTTCAGCGACCTATTCTCAGCGCTTGTGCATAATGCCCCTAATGTAGACGATGTGACGAAACTTCAATATTTAAAGTCATGTCTTACGGGGCCCGCCGCGGATATAGATAAGAACGTGACGATCACTAGCGCGAATTATGCTTCGACCTGGCAATCATTATCCGCGAGATTTTATAACCCGCGTTTGACCGTGACAAATCATCTAAACGCTCTCATGAATTTGCCACATCTAAAGAGGGAATCGGCTACCGAAATGCGTGCGTTCGCGGATGAATGTCAACGAATCGTGCGCGCGTTGAAAAATTTGAAGATGCCGGTAGAGTCATGGGATGTCTGGCTTATATATATCTTAAGCTCGCGATTAGATACGGAGTCACGAAAGTTATGGGAGTCCGAGGTTAGCGCCAAGGATCGCGCTATAAATGTTAGCCTTTCTGCGACTAATAATGAATCGGAAACAATGCGTCGCTTTCCAACGTTCGGTGAACTGGCGGCCTTTTTGGAAAAACGCGCGCATGCTCTCGGCATGATTGGGGCAGAAAATAAGGTGAAAGATAGAAATCAATCATTTAATAAACCTTTTTCGGGTGCGCGTAAAGTACTACATGCGTGCGCATCGCGATAACAAAAGGGTAGTGCATCGAAATGTCCTCTATGCTCTTCGCTACACGTTCTTGCGAAATGCCCGACGTTCCTTTCTAAAACAGCAAATGAACGTCGATTAGAGGTGCGTCATTTACGTCTGTGCTACAATTGTTTCGGGCGACACAATTGCAAGGACTGTACTTCGAATGGGCGCTGTTTGAAATGCCGGGACAAGCACCATACGCTTTTGCATTTCGACACGACGACGCGATTTCAGTCCACCACGCCTTCGTTCGAGCGAAACCCTCGGGATGAAAAGGAAAACAAAAACTGTTCAACGGAAATGAACGTACATATCATTGCTGCCCCTACACCAATATTCCCTATAATACTTGCAACAGCGCAGATTATAGTGGAAGGTCCTCACGGAAATCGCACCCGAGCACATGCGCTCTTAGACCAGGGCTCGGAAGGCTCTTTTATTACCAAAGCGATGGCACAGTTCCTCGGACTGGCGCGACAAAGAGTAAACGTCCCCTTGACGGTAGTTGGAGGCAAGGCTGCTGCAACAGCCCGATCGAAAACGGTCTTTATTTTACGATCACGGTTGGTCCCAAATTTTGAACTGCGCACTGAAGCCCTCATCCTTCAACGGCTCACCTCGCAGCTTCCTTCCCGAACCCCTGTTCAACTCGACCCAGGACAATTTAAAACAATAGAACTGGCCGATCCGCAATTTCACATCCCCGCGAGCATCGATCTCATTTTAGGTACCGACGTTTACGGTTCATTGCTTAAACCTGGACTGCAGCGCTTCCCTCCGTCGCAGGTAGTCGCTCAGCACACAGCGTTGGGTTGGATCATCTCCGGATCAACCCGAGGCGCTCGGCCACAGCGGGCGTAGCTGAGTGTCCCGCCTCCTATGAGAATTCTGCATAGCATTACCGCGGATCATCTCCACGATGTGTTGGAGAAATTTTGGGTTCTGGAGGAGGTGCCGCAGTTCGAAGATAATCTTAAACCGGACGATGAGGCGTGTGAAACCCAATTCACTGAGACTCACGCGCGAGCATCAGACGGGAGATATATGGTTCATCTACCCGTAAAATCCGATCTCCCCGAGGTCACGGCCGAGACGCGGCGTATGGCTTTCGGATCGCTTTGATATTTGCACGGTCGCTTCCAAAACAATCCCACGCTGGCTAGCTCGTATAGAGAATTTATGGTGGCGTTTATTACAATTTATGTACCGAACACCGAGCTCAATAACCCCCGCGCATGGTATTTGCCACACCATGTTATCGTACACAATAATAAGATTCGCGTGGTGTTCGATGCCTCACGGAAAACACGCGAGCGAGGTTCCTCAAACGACTTTTTACGATCCGGCCCCCCTCTTCAATGGGACCTCGCGTTAGTTCTTTTGAATTGGCGGCGATATCGGTTTGTGTTCACGACCGACATCGCCAAGATGTTTCGGCAAATTCTCATCGCTCCGGCAGACCGTGATTTGCAAAGAATAGTCTAGGCTCCGACTTGTAATGATTCTCCGATAGAGAATCGTTTAAATACCATTACCTACGGAACGAATTGCGCTCCATTTTTAGCCCTACGAACATTAGCTCAGTTGGCGCGAGGCGAACGTGAAAGTTTCCCTTTGGGCGCTCGCTGCCTCGAAGCGAATACTTATGCTGATGACATGTTTGTCGGAGCGGATGATGTGTCCACGACAATACGAAAGCGCGACGAATTAATCAAGCAGCTCAAATCGACCGGCATTGAGTTAGATAAGTGGTCCGCAACTGATCCAACTGTCCTTCCCTCGAATAAAGAATATAATGAGAGCGCGTCCCCAAAACTCATCGATGTCGACAGCACTGTAAAAATATTAGGCGTCAGTTGGAACCCGCCGGATGATAAATTTACTTTCAGCATCTTAGATTTAAATGCTGGTGTAAAACCCATTACGAAAAGAAGCGTGCTCTCCGATATTGCGCGTCTTTTCGATCCTTTAGGATGGTCATCACCGATAACGATCATAGCAAAAATCTTCATGCAAGATTTGTGGATTCGCAAATGCGAATGAGATGCCCCGTTACCAATAGATATGCGTGAGCGCTGGACCGGCTATTGCGACTCACTGTCGCTACTTCCTACCCTGTTTGTAGATCGGTGGCTGGGAACCTTGGGAAATGAAATGTATCAAATACACGGATTTTCGGAGGCTTCAAAGGATGAGAAGAGAAAAATGTTAGACAGGAAAAATTATAAGGAAAATAGTATAATAATAATGAAAAAGTGAACTATCTAGTTAAATATAGACAATGTCGAAGTAAAATATAGAACAATAGACAAAAGGATGAACTAAAGAGAGCAATAGAGTATAAAGAAAAAAATAATCGATTATAATTCACTGTCCCACGCAAATCATTTTCCAGATAGGCTTGCGTTACGTGTTCTTTTCTCTCTCCATATAGTCTTATATTATATTATATATATCATAGTAATTTATAAAGAAAAAGCATGTTTTTGTTTGTACACGATAAACAATGCTCTGAAATTTGACTTATAGATTCAATATTATCTTCGGAAGGACAGAGGCATTGTTTTTTTATTGAAAATAATGTTACTTTCATCAAGAAATTCAGTAAACTGTCTTAGCGGTCAGTTTCACAAGCGACCAGTAGGTGGTGTCTTAAATCACGAATAACAAATCAAAGTAGTCCGCTTAAACTATTAAGGGGGCATTTCTAGTCTAAATCGATGAAAAAATCAATTTTCCAAAAACACCGGTTTTGCATTTAGTATACTAATAGTAACATCGTACAACAGTTTATTTTAACTTGTGCGCTATAAAAATGTTTCTATAGCGTGTATTCTTGGTGCGCGCGCAAGTATGATTATGGAGCAATTCAGACAGCTGGCGATCGGACAGGTTTGGACATACTTGGTCCCGCTTCTTTCTGTATTTATATATCTCACGAGTATTTTCTACAATATTTTAAAGCACTGAAAGTACTGATTTCTTTTAATTTAATTGTAAAAACAGGTATAGATTTATATTAGTTAGAAAAAAAGTTCATAAAATGGATAAAAAAAGTACAAAGTTCGGCAACTCGAGAGCTGATCGACAAAAAAAAGTGGCAATCGATTTACGAGTGAGCGTGATGAAAGTGTGGTTAGTGCTGCTGCTAAAAAATTAAGAAAAATAATCCTGCATTCGAAGTAAACGTTGCTCCATTGTTGCATTACGTCATAGTGAATTTCTTACTCTTGCTAAGACTACAAGACATTTTAATTTGTAAAACTTGTAAAGGCGATATAAGATTTTCCAAACGTAACGAAAAAGGATTAGGTTTTCAAGTAGTAATTTCGTGTAAATGTGAAACAGAAACTCATATTCCAAGCAGTCCAACAATTCATACTTCCTATGAAATAAATCGCCGCTTTGTATTTGCGATGCGTTTACTCGGTGTTGGCTTGCTAGGTATAAAGAATTTTTGTGCAATGATGGATATCAGCAAAGGATATGCTTCAGCTACTTATTATGCAATAGTAAACCACATTTGGATAGCAGCAGAAGCAGTAGTTACATTAGCTTTTAGACAAGCATTTAGTGAAGAGCAAAGAGAAAATGAGGCTGCCGGTAATGTAAAAAAATCGGCTCACAGTTTCTGGTGACGGCTCTTGGGCTTGAATTCTCTTGTTGGGATTGCTACATTGATTGGAAAATTTTCTGGAAAAGTTCTTGATCTCATTGTGAAAAGTAGAATATGCAAAGCTTGTGAACAATGGGCTGGAAAGGAAAATTCTATGGATTATCAAGACTGGTATGAAACTCACGAGCCAGATTGTAGTGCAAATTATGAAGGCAGTGCGGGATCGATGGAAGTTAATGGTATAAAAGAAATGTTCCAAAGTTCTGTAGATTTACATGATAGTTATTATGAATATTATATTGGTGATGGCGATTCGAATACTTTCTCATCGTTACAAGATATTCAGCCCTATGGTGATGTTTTGAGTGTAAAAAAGGAGTGTGTTTTACATGTTCAAAAGCGAATTTATAAAAGAGCAAAAGATGCTAAAAAACAACTGACACAGACAAAAAAGGCTCAAAAAGCGTTAGAAGCTTCACAAAAAGGTATTGATGGAACAAAAACGACAAAAAACCAAAAAAAAACTGAAAAGCCTAATATAACGGCTAAATTGACTAATAAAGTCATGCTGGAGATGTCAAAATATTACTAATTAGCTGTTCGCCGAAATCTAGATTCTGTTGAAGATATGAGAAATGCTATTTGGGCAACTTTTTACCACAAGATTTCTACGGATGATAAGCCTCAACATATGAATTGTCCCGTTGGGTCAGACTTATGGTGCAAATACTGAGTTGCTGAAGCTACCGGCCCGTTGAAAAATGCACCCTCTAGAACTAGACGAAGAAATTCAACCTTTATTAAAAAAGATTTATGAAGATCCTACCACAGACGATCTGCTAGAATGGTGCATCGGAGCACACACACAAAACACCAACGAAAGCTTCAACGCTTGTGTTTGGAATATAGCTCCAAAACACATGTTTTCTGGGAAGAAAATTATTGAAATTGCTACCTATTGTGCTGTGTGCGTCTTCAATGAAGGATTTTTACCTTTATTAAAAATGATGGAAACCATGGGTATTTCGATTGGCAGCGTAGCAGTGGATTTTGCGCAGAGACAGGACGAAAATAGAATTAAGCAAGGAAATCGCCGCAGCATTGAAGCTATAAAAGAACGGCGACTCGAGCTTAGAAAGGCTAAGGCGCACGGAAATGAGTTTTTGAGGACCAGGAAGGAATTATGTATGGGGCTGGTATCGCGGATTGAGTGTAAGAGATTTATTTCTTCATTTTTTACACAGGTCTTCAAAAAATTATTTTAAATGCGTTTTTCTCGAAATAACATTTTTTGACCTGGCTGACATGATTTAACAAAAACTATTCAACCGATTGGGCTGAAATTTTGAGAGGTTATTCGTCACACATATAGTTATAGCCCGTACTAGAATTATGAATATTCGATTACATTTGAGCACTTTTTTAAATAACATAACTTCAACAAATAAGCCGAAAATTAGAAAAGCCCGGAATTTTGTTTTAATTTTACTTAAACTTCTTGGTTTTAGTACGGGCTATAGCCACTTTCTTATACTTTAATATGCTTTTTGAATTTTTCATTTCAGAGCATCCTGTGTCAAGATATGATGTCAGCCAAAAAAAAGCAAGCTTCGTTGTGGCAGCCATATCTGGACCTTATTGGATGAAAAATGAAAAAAAAAATTTTTTGCAGACTTCAATATGTGTTTTTTTAATATAAAAAAATTGTAGTGTGATAATAAAGTTTACTGCAAGAAAAAAATTTTGAAAATTTATGTAACAAGACTAGAGATGCTCCCTTAATAACAGGCCAGCTCAGTTGAATGGATATATCCAACTTTGGAATTCGTATCCTAAAGAAGGCGTGACGTTAGTCGGTATTATCCTTATCTCTCTCTCTCTCTCTCTCTCTCTCTCTCTCTCTTTCGACAAACATGCACACTCTCGACACACTTGGACATCTTTTTCTACCGCTCAAACTCCAAAGTACAAATTTTCCCATAGAAGTTATATGTAATATGAATATATGTGTACATATATATTATAACGGGGATTTTCCTTCAAGTGGCCAATCCCGTTCAATGCGCCGCTACAAAGGCTCCAGGACATTCGCGAAAGAGACTCACGTAACATGCGCATGCGCGCATGGTCTCGCAGTACCCTGAGCGTCTGCCTTTGGCTGGCTCAGCCCTACCGTCGTAGACAGGAGAGGGGTGGTTCGGAAGGGCACTCTTGAGCGAGCCCAATTCCTCAAATCCTAGTATGCTTTAGTTTATTTATTTATAGACATCCAGGCAACCAAAAGATAGCCGTAGACAATCGTAAGATCACCGAAGGTAACCAAAGATAACCAAAGATAAACTCAAAGACAATCGAAGATAATGAAAGGTAACCGGCGCTTATTCCCTGGATTCCCTCACAGAGATAACCCTCAGACAACGAGGAGATTCCCCTCCGAGATAGCCACAAGATAATCAAAAGATAAGTTCAAGATAACCAGAAGATTACCCTTCTTTTCCTTCTAGAATCCGGTGTCTACTATCTAAACCTTATCCCGCAAGGTCCAGAGGCTCTCCGATGAACTCTCACTGTATTCTTATTCACACTAATATAAAATAAACCTACCTTATTCTACCTCTTAACCATAATAGTGTCAAGAGTTGTTAGTGCGCCTAAGACACCCGCTAACGATCGGGGAGATGGGTCCAAGCCCATCGACCGACCAGAACCCCAAAGTCCCCCTGCAAAAAGGCTGTCCGAGCAGCACCTCATACCCAGCTAACTATCCCGACACGCACGCGAAGCCCCGTCGAATTCCTAACTTCTGACGGAACCAGATAATCCTATTTAACAGCTAAATTCTCGCTAGTCTGACTGTATACCTTGCTCCAATTCCCGTGAGACCGACCAATCCCGTGCACACGCGAATGCCTCCCCCCGTGCTCCTTATTCGGCCGGCTCGCGGCGGCCCATGCACGCGAAACCAACGGGTTCCTTCTACCCCTAGCCAGCGGCATCCCTAGACAAAAGGCAGTGCCTTACTGACCACGTTTCTCCTCTACCTCAAGCTGTTGCTTTCTTCAACCGGGTGGTAAATATTCAGTGCTGTAGTTGCTGCGTCGTTCGAGATGAAAGAGAGCAATCGCTCGCGCCTTCACAAGCACATCAGATTTTCGGCGGCTCCACACCTCACTCTACGAGTCCTTTTCCGCGATCCTAATTGGATGTCCGCGGCCGCATGTACGTGTCGGTCAATTGTTGATCAGGCAGTCGATCGACCTCTATCCAGATACTAAAATCGCCAGCGCCGACTTTGTTTACACCCTCGAAGTCCCTGAGCCTGTCTGTTTACGTTTCTGCGAATGCGGTCGATTCTGTGAACATACGAAGCCGCGATTCCTAGTCGGTTGTCTTGACCGTGTTTCGTGGACCCAAGAATATGTATATAATATTCTATAATATGAATAAATGTTTTCAGATAGAGCCCAGCCTGCACATTTCAACCACACTGAATGCCGTCTTTGTCACATGTGCCGTACGTATATATATATATATATATATATATATATATATATATATATATATATGTATTGTATAAAATGATCAGCGAAGCATCACGTTTATTGGAGCGGATCTTGCTTTGAAGCAACTATTAATATGGAAGCGACGAGAGGTAAATTACGGACAATTTTTATAGTAATATATATAGTAATATATATTTGTATATATTCAGTATTTTTTTACTTTGATATTATTGAATTGTTTAAGAAATTGGTTAGATTATATCGCGGGCGAAGCCGAGACGGGGATGCGAGAATATATATATATATTGTAACGGGGTGGGTTCGATTGTACGAACTCCCGTTCGAATACCGACGCGCGGCCGTTCCCGTGCGGCCCATACGCAACCCACGTAGCTCTTGCTTTTCGACGTGCGGGGAATCTACAGCCGTCGGCAGCGGAGTCTCGGCGCGCCGCGACCCGCCGGCCCGTTACAAAGAAACAAATCGTCCAGACGCTGCTCGCCCCGGTGGGCAGCTCTGCCACAGAGCCGCGGCGCTAACGATGCCGCCCTATTGAAGACGCCACCGTGAAGGAGGGGGCAGGAGGATAAAGTTCGGTAAACACTTTTCATATAAAGGTAACATTTCTTTATTGTCGTTCGCTTACATCGATACAAAAGGAAATAATAATAAACGACATAGAGGAAAAGAGAGAGAGAGAGAAAAGAGAAGAAAGAAAAAAATAAATGTATCCCTCTGCTCAGTATCTTCCGGTCCTATCCGGGTAGTGCCGGTGCTCCTTTATTTGCGGGCAGTTCCGAGACTTACGCACTCCGGGATGTCCGCAGACGTAGCAGCTCGGCGCTTCCCTCGTGACGGAAGCTCTTGCGGCCTGCTTCTGCGCGCGGAGCTCCGCGAACAGTACTTGAATGCGGGCCCGTTCCGCTTCCTGACGGGCCCGTCTAGCGCGTTGTTGCACGCGCGCCACGTTTTCGTCCAGCTGCCGGCGCAGCTGTTCGGCCTCCTCTTCCTTGCGCCGTACTCGCAGCAGCCCCTCCTGCTCGCGTCGGCGCCGTGAGTCGCGCGCGACGCGGAAGTCGTCTAAACGCTGTCTTTCTTCGCGCAGGTCCATGATGCGCGGGAACTCGGCCCCGGCCGCATCTACCGCGCTCTGCCCGTGAACCTCGTAGAGCTCATTGAGGTCCCTGAAGAACCGCGCTTCGCGCTCGCGTACCTACTCATAGGCGCTTACGATCGCCTCGAGCTCGGCGCCGTAGTAGGGCCACTGCTCCTCGATACTCCCGAATTTGGGCGGGGCCTGTCTCGGGTGCGCGTCCCCTTCTCGATCCGGCTGCTCCTTCGTTGATGACGTGCCGAAGGGCGTCAGTGTCAGAGCCAAAGGTTGCGGTCGGTAGGACCCTACCTCTCGGGCCAGCGCGGCGGTGTACGCCTCGTGCGCGGCCAGGAATACTTTCGCGGCGATAGAGCCACGCACTATCAGTAGCCACATCGCCCGGATATCTCCCCGCTCCTCTATTCGCTCGGGCCCTCTCTCGCGGTCTCCCTGCATCTCGCCGCTGCGCGGACCGGCATTTCTGAAAGGAGAGAAAAGGAAGGCATTGTTAGTGGGACGGAAGCATCGTTAAAGCACTCGCTGCTCCCGCAACCGCCTCGGCCTTGCGCTCGCGGCTGGGGCTCGACCCACGCCAGTTTGCTTATTAGTCGCCCCCTTCGGACGCCCTAGGCCATGCTTCAGCCCAGTTACATCGTCCGCCCGCACGCTCGGTGGCCCGGCGCACCACTGTTACAGTGTTCCGTGGTCGACCGCGCTTCGTCAACAGGGGTGCAGATCCGGTGCGCGCTACGATCGCCTCGACGCGCCGAGGGCTTTGTCGCTCGCTTCGCACGCGAGGTGGGTCGCCCATCGCCTCATTCCCTCCGTTGTCCATTGGTGGCTGAGCTTCCGCGCCCTCGTCTTGGCCTTCTTCGGCTTGGAAGTACTTTTTCAGATGTTCTGCGTGAATCGGTTTCTCGATCTTGCCGGCAGAGCCGAGCAGCTCGTAAGTGTTCGAGTCGAGCTGCGACAGTGCTGTATACGGCCCGGTAAACTTCGGGGTAAATTCGCAGCAATACCTTGCGCCGCCGACGAGAGAACTACGGCCTATTTTACACGCGCCCTGTCCCATTTCTCGAACATTTCGGGCACGTACGAGACGTGTACCCTGGAAGGCCACAGTCCCAGCACTTCAAGTCGGCTCTCGGCGCCTTCTGCCTGGCGCAGGGTTCAGAGCCGCTCGATCTCGGTGACCGCTGTCGAGAGGACGATTGATTATTCCTACCGGTCCCCTGATCTCGCCGCCGTTGGTCACCGCTCTCGTGTCGCCGAGGCGGGGAGCGGTGGGAATTTGCCCCGATTTTTGCGCGCGGCGGCAAGCGGTATGAGCTCGCGCCGCGTCTCGGGCGCAGAGGAGATCCCTTCGGGCTACCTCCGCTCCTTCTATTATTTGTCGGGACGTCCTTCTGCCTCTGGCTGGTCACGGGGAGCGACGCATTGCTCCCGCCGGCAGGTGGGCTCATCCGATCGAAACGCTCGCGAATTTTGCGCATTTCGTCGAGCAGGTCCTTATATATCGGCTCGCTAGCACTCTTCGCAGCCGGAGGGACTTCTGCGGCTGCGACGTTGATCGACGCCGAGTTTGCCTTTTCGTTGGCGGGTTTGCCTGTCCCACGCGTTTTCGCAGCTTTTCGCTGTCGCTTCACGTACCAGTACGAAGCTTCTGGAACGACAGAATTTTCCAACGATGGGGGCGGCTTGAAGGATTCTTCAGCCTCGATCATCTGCTCAATTAGTATCGCAACATCGATAAATTCTTCCACCGAATGAATTTGATCCCATTGAATCTGGCCTTGAAGACGCGGCTTCATATTTTTATGGAGCAGCTCGATTTGATGCTGCTCGCTCGGCTGCGGTATTTGTTTCCTGAAAATCGTAAGCAGCCACGTTAAATAATCGCGCACGGGCTCGTCTGCGCCCTGCGTGCGATGATTTGCTTCAGTTACTAGTCTTTGCTGGTAACTGCGGCTGTTGCCATAAAATCTGGGGGCCACTTGACAAAAGTCGGTCCACGTATGCCATCGCTCGCGGTTGTTGCGGTACCACATGCCCGTAACACCCTCCATGAGCTCCAGGAGCGAGGATAGCACTTCGCTCTCGTCGAGACACGCGAGAGTTCGGTACTCTTCTATTCTTGTCAAGAAGAGGTCGATACTCTCGTCTTTATCCCCCGTGAAGCGGACATTCCACCCTCGTACGATATGTCCGACATCGTGGGATTTTGGCAAGCCAGAGCTGTTCAAGGAACGGCGCGAGTTGTGTCACTTGCGCCGATAGGTGAAGCGCCCCCCTCCAGACTGTGGTCGCGCCCCGCGGCGCAGTCTGGGTATTCGGCTGCTGGCTTGTAGTAACGGGAGCATGGAGCACACTTTGCTCCGCTGCTGCTGTGGGTGGCTGATCGAAATAACGGCATGTGAACGTCTCCTGGAAGTTCACATGCGACCGTGCTTGCGGTTGTCCGTCGGCCGGTGTGATAGCTGACGGCGGCGGATATTGCCCGACGTATATAAACTCACGCACGTCGGCATTCATGCTTGAAGTGGCCACAGGATGGCCGTTCAGAACGATTTCGGTCAGTTGATCCACCTGTCGAACCAATTGCGACTGCAAAACGCGCGTCGATCGTATATACTCCATTATATCGCTTAGATTGCCGTCGGCCGGCGCGCCAATGTCGTTTGCGTTCGACTCCGTCGGTTGGGGCTCGTCGCGGTGATCCGTTGCCCGCGCGGTTTGCCGCTCCGTAACCGACGGTTCTACGGTGCCTAACGGCGGATGCCGCAAGTGATCGGCGCATCTCTCGGCTATGAACGTTCGTCTGAGCTCGGCCCGACGGGCGAAGGTCGTTGCTTCGTCTTCCCCGTCGGGCGCGGGTATAAATTCACTTGGCCTCTGGTCTCCGAGTAGCCAAAGGCACAGCCGATTGCATTTACGGAGCTGCGAGCCGCTAGTGCTCAGCTCTGTAAAGTGGAGGATAACGTTCAGCTCCTCCGTACCGAGAGAAGCAATCCAGTCTTCTATTTCGTCGATGTAATCAGTTTGGACGCTGCTTTGCTCCATTTGGAGCAATTAATCTTAACAATAATTAAAATTTTACGCCGCTTAACTGAGATTAATAGCGCTCGCGTGATTAACGCTCGCTGTATTTAGAGAGAGAGAGAGAGAGAAAGGTATTTTCTTTTATTTCTTGCCCTAGATTAACAAATAAATGTAATATTTTTAAAATACATAAAAGAAATTTAATATTTTATACCTAGTGCTATTTCTCAGTTAATAGCCTGTGTGAGTTTAAATCCCAAAAAGAAAAAAAAATCGAAAGATTTTCTAATTTATTGAAAAATAGTCAAATGCAAAATTGTATTTATTTTTCTATTTTGCACCGAAAGCCTTAGAGAAGGAAAAAAAGGAAAGAATTCAACTTGATATTTTTTGGAGAGCTGTTTTAGTTTATTTACAGCTCTCCGTCTCACTCACACACACTAGTTGGATTTGTTTAAAACAAAGCCACGCTCGCTTGTAATGTCGCGGGCACGCACACTAGTTGGCTTTGTTAAAAACAAAGGCACGTTCGCTAGCAATGTCGCGCTTACACACACAACACGCTCCCGCGAACACGAGGAATAACTCAAAAGCAAAGTCGATTCTGTCGACCTAGTAGCACACACTACGATTCCTCGAATACGTCAAAGACGAAGGAAATATTCACTTCTTAATTCTCAGAAAAATATATATTTTTATATTTTTGTATCTTTATATTTTTTGAGCTTTGTCTCGACTTTATGAGACAAATTTTGCTGAATTTATTTATTAATAAATTAAATTTATTAACAGCAAAATTATTAAACGGCGGTTAATAATTTAGTTATAATATAGAATAATTCGGTTAGTAACACGAATTTCGCGCGGTTTTCACTTTGCCGCACGCGAAATTTATTTAACAGGAAAAAAAAGAACGCATTGGATATTGCGTTCAAAACTTATAGACGTGTAAACATGGAGTTCACTAATGCCGAAATTCGCGCTATTCTGAAGTTTTCCTTCGTGAAAGGCAAAGCCGCTAGAGGAACGTTCCGTTAGATTAATGGTTGTTTGCGAGATGGCACGCTATCACTTTGAACCGCAGAGGAATGGTTTCTACGATTCAGAGCCGGTGAAAACGATACCATGGATAAGCCAGCCGGTGAAAGACCTGTGATGACGAATATCGATCAAATCATGGAATTTATCGAGTTAGACCGGCATGTGGCATTTCGTGTTGTCGCCCAGGAGATGACAATTAGTCACCAAACTATTTTAAATCATCTGCAGAAGGCTGGATATAAAAAAAGCTTGATGTTTGGGTGCCGCATGATTTGACGCAAAAAACCCTTCTGGACCGAATCAACGCCTGCGATGTGCTGCTGAAACGAAACGAACTCGACCCATTTTTAAAGCGGATAGTGACTGGCGATGAAAAATGGATCACATACGAGAATATCAAGCGAAAACGGTCGTGGTCCAAGGCCGGTGGTCCGTCCCAAACAGTGAAATAGAAGGGAGATATTTGATAACCTAATATTTAGAGGCCTATGATGGCTCGACGTTAAAGCAAAGGACTAGTAACTTGGTGATCCAAGTTCAAATCCCGGTCTCGGCCGATTGACATAAGTACATCTGTAATATTGTATATGTGCTTTGTTTACAAATACATCGTAGACCTCCGTCACTAATCACCACCGGTATTGGGAAGCATAAATAGAGCGATTTTAAATAACATATAAAAATGAAGATTTAAACATAACTATTCCTTCTCGATAACATGCCGCTAATATGAGCAGTTATACCTGAGACACCATAGATATATATATAATAATATATCATATCATACTTCATATCGTATCATATCATATCATATCATATCATATTATACTAATTTATAAAGACAAAGCGTGTTTCTGTTTGTACACGATAACCGAAAAAACTACTGAACCGATTGTTCTGAAATTTGACATATAGATTCTATATTATCTTGGGAAGGACATAGGCTATGTTTTTTTATTGAAAATCATTTTACTTTCATCAATAAATTAAGTTAATCAGTTTCGCCACCCGCCACTAGGTGGCGTCTTGAATCATGAACATCAACTTAAAGTAGTCCACTTAAAGTATTAATACCAGGCTAGCTCAAACGAATGTTCATATCCAACTTTGGGATTCGAATCCTAAAGGAGGTGTGACGTTACTCGGTATTACCTTTTTTGTTCTTCAGGTTAATCTGACAGCACTCACACTTTAAGGATATCTTTTGATTTTATAAATTTTATTTTCTCTTACGTAGGGAAATCTCTCTGCCTATCTCAGTTTTTCGTACAATCCCAGTAAGAGTCGTCCCGAGACATTTCCTATATCCCGAATATGATACTCTCCGAAAACGTCATCTCGAGACACTTGGAGATCTTTTTCTACCGCTTGAACTCGAAAGTAATATTTTCTCCATTTAATATATATATATATATATATATATATATATATATAAATAATAATAACTATTTTCTACAATATATATATATATATATATATTGTAGAAATATATTGTAGAAAATAGTCGGCAAAATATCAACTTTTTGAAGTGGACGCTACATTGAAGCAGCTTTTTATACAGAAGCGACAATAGGTAAATTACGGTCAATTATTTATAGAAATATAGATTTCTATATATAGATTACTTATTACTTAGATTGAATTGTTTATGAAATCGGTTAAATTATTATCTCGGGCGAAGCTGAGACACGGTATGCTAGTATATATATATATATATATATATATATATATATATATATATATATTATATATATTTTTACATTTATATATATATATATATATATATATATATATATATATATATATAGATATAATATAAGCCTATATAGAGAGGGAAAGGAAGACGTAACGCATGCCTATCTGGAAAATGACTTGAGTGAGAAAGTGAATTATGATCGATTATTTATTTCTTTATAGTTTATTGCTCTCTTTAGTTCATTCTTTATTTTACTTTGACTTTGTTATATTTAACTAAATAGTTCAATTTTTTATTATTATTATACTATTTTCCTTAGAATTTTGTTTGTCTAACATTTTTCTCTTCTCATCTGTTCATATTTTTTTTATTTGCCAGTTTGTATATTTACTTTCCTTTCTTTTTTTTATTTCTGCTATTTAAATCCTCTTATTTCCTATTACTTTCCACGCATCTCTATATATGGTAAAGATTTAAGCATTCATGGCACGATGTGTTGATGCGTACTATAATTGATGTTTCGAATGTTTAGTTCGATGTGTGAATAATTCAGTGGCAAGGAAATTCAATTCCGTACTAATTGAAGCTGAGAAATGCTCAACGGCGCTTAATCTTGTGAACAACTGCAAAAGCTTCAAGGAAGAATCGAAAAGGATTTTTAAATCGCATTGGAACCGTCCACGAAAAATGGATCCACTACAGACGTTTCTCACCTAAAAGCATAGACCGAATTTGACGGTGCGAAGGTTACGTTCTACATTTGATAGGACCAGCTCGGTGCGGTGTATTGAACGAGAAATAGCTACAGTACCAAAAGAGATATGATAAAGATATCATCCTGCAATATGATAATCTTCGGTCAGATGTCGCAAAACCTGTGAAGGCATATTTGTCAACTTTATAATAGAAAATCTTACCCCACTAGCCGTATTTTCCAGATACTGCTCGTTCCGACTACGATGTGTTTCGATGACACATGGCTAGTTGACCAGCATTTCCATAGTTATGAAGAAGTGAAAGAATGGATCCATTCGTGATTCGCCTTAGACAACGCATCATTTTTTAGAAATGGTATCCAATAATTGCCCAAAAGTTGGCACAAATTAATAAGTAGTAATGGAGAGAATTTTTAATCATAAACAGGTATTTACTATTTAAGAATAAAGCCTTAAAGTTGCACAACTCATATATAACTTTGTATAAACACTGTAGGCTTCAAATATATATAGTTTTCAAATATATATATATATATAGATTATTAAACAATACTTTAATTATGCTTATGTCGACTGTACTTAGATAAATTAATAAATATTTCTATTGATCCTATAGTCCAATTGAATAAATTTAATTTAATACAGAATAATACCAATATATATTAATATTAATATATTTACATAATAATACCAATATATATTTATAATGACAGTCAGACTGTCCTTGCTTAAAATTACCCCCGTAGACTAATCTAAAATAAAAATATATTAGTTGAAAAAAAATTCTTTATTATGAAAGTCCATATTATAAATAATTATAAATAAATAGTATTGCAATCTGACTGTCCCCACCACCTTTATTAAACAGTTAATTCCCTGATGAGGAGCCTACTTTCTTTGTAATATTCACATACATCATGCATATATTGTATATTCTATCGAAGATCAATTCACGATTCTGTATTTGTTTGTTTATATTTTATTAATTAATAAGTTAATATCCTATACTCAAATTAATTAATAAACTAATTTATAAAAATATTTATGAATTTTCATCCAGACAATATGCATCAAAAAGTGACGTAAAAAAGGTCTAATATTTCTTGCTAAAATTATTGTTTATTTATAAAAAAAATTAGTTTTACATCAGTCAAAATTATTACATAAGATTTCCATAGACGGCAGATTTTCGAATTTTTCAAAACTTTTATCAGGTATGTGAATAAGTCTTTCCCGTTTTTTTTTTTTCAAATTTTGAGCCTTTATTGTGAAAAAATGGTTACAAATGAATTATTGAAAGTATTGGCCATCGCTAGCTACAACTTTTTCCCATCTTTCTGGCAACATACGAATCCCGTTGCGAAAAAATTCGACCGGTTTGGCCTCTATCCAGTCATCCATCCATTTTTTGGTTTCCTCGTAGGAATGGAAGTGCTGGTCAGCCAGGCCATGCGTCATCGATCTGAAGAGATGGTAATCAAACGGAGCAACGTCTGGACTATACGGCGGGTGGGGTAGGACTTCCCATTTGAGCGTTTCTAAGTATGTTTTCACCGGCGGTGCAACATGTGGGCGAGCATTGTCATGTTGCAAAATAACTTTGTCGTACCTGTCGGAGTATTGTGGCCGTTTTTCTCGCAGTGCGCGGCTCAAACGCATCAATTGTCGTCGATAGACCTCGCCTGTGATCCTTTCATTCGGTTTCAGAAGCTCATAGTAAACCACACCTAGCTGGTCCCACCATATACAGAGCATGAGCTTGGCGCCATGAATATTTGGCTTGGCCGTCGATGATGATGCATGGCCGGGTAGTCCCCATGATTTTCTTCGCTTCGGATTATCGTAACGTATCCACTTTTCATCGCCAGTCACGATACGATGCAGAAAACCCTTTCTTTTATGTCGCTGAAGCAGCTGTTCGCAAGTGAAAAAACGCCGTTCGACGTCTCTCAGCTTCAGTTCGTACGGCACCCAATTTCCTTGCTTTTGGATCATTCCCATGGCTTTCAAACGCTTGGAAATGGTTGTTCGGTCAACTCCCAATGCTTCAGCAAGTTCTTCTTGCGTTTGACAAGAATCTTCATCAAGCAAAGTCGCCAATTCTCGATCTTCAAAGATTTGCGGCCGCCCGGAACGCTCCTTGTCTTCCACGTCGAAATCACCGCTTTTGAAGCGTCGAAACCATCCGCGAACACTTGAATCATCGACACAACCTTCTCCATAAACCTCCTGAAGCAATCGATGCGTCTCGGCAGCAGATTTCTTCAAATTGAACCAATAAAGTGAAACTTCCCGCAAATGACGTCGACTCGGCTCAAATTTCGACATTTTCACGATATCAAAAATTTATGATGCGAAAAAATTTTAACTAATGTGTTAGTATGGAATTGTTGACATATGAATAAGCTTCGATTATGACATATGTAACCATTGAATACTCGCACAGTATTGGTGGCGCCATCTCTTACAAAAAACGGGAAAGACTTATTCACACTCCTAATAATTTGTTGCGATTATATAGCTACTTAAACTTGCAAAACAAAATTAAAGAAATTTGTATTTGAAGAAATCATAATTTTTTAATTATGCAATTTACGAGAATGATCCTTAGGAGTTTTTTTACCTAAAATACTTTGTCCGGTATTAAATTTTAACTCTTTTCTATTTGTTTAAATAATTATGATCTAAGCATTGTATTGATGTATGAATAATTTCCAGAAGTTGACCTGAGGATTCGTGATATACGGGTCCAAACACATAATAAACAAATTTTTTTATTTGGAAACATATCATTGTATAAGAGAAGCATAACCACGGCCAGATCTTTAATATATGTGTATATATATATATATATATATATATATATATATATATAAAATTTATTCATAATATATATTTAAATCATCATATCATATAATATCATATACGAATTTAAAAAGACTAATCGTGTTTTGGTTTGTACACGGTAAACAAACCAACTATTAAAAGATTGCTCTGTAATTCGAAATATATATTCTATGTTATCTTTCGAAGGAGATAAGCTATATTTTGTATTGAAAATCATCTTACTTTCATCAATAAATTACGTGCGCATACATTATCAGCGGCGTATTATAGTTTTGTGGGAATAATAAATCGAGTTATATATTAGGTGGTAAACTGAATTAAGTTTTCTTGCCAGGCAAAAAAAGAAGTTTTCTGTAGTGTATTGTGACTGGTGGTGAAAAGTGGAAGTACTATGATAACCCTAAGTGCCAAAAAGTCATGGGTGGACCGAGGGCAACCGTCTACGTCGACCCCAAAACGGAATATCCACGACGAAAAGGTATCGCTCTGCATTTGGTGTAACCAACAGTGTGTGCTGTACCACGAGCTTGTAAAACCGAATGAAACGGTGACTAACGAGGTATACAAACGCCAACTGAATGATTTATAACAGAAATTGATCCAATATAGATCAGCAATCGTTACCATTCGTTGAATGACAACGGCCATTCTCTTGAATCACAACGTTCGGCCACATGTTGCGAAAGCCGTCAAAAACACCCTGTTGGAGCTCGAATGGGAAGTATTGCCGCACTCAGAGTACTCGCCAGATATAGCGCTATCTGATTATCACCTATTCAATGTACGACCTGGTTGATGCGTATTTCCGTCATCTTCAAGAAATGCGAGAATTTGTGGATGATTGAATCGCCTCGAAACCGCTATCGTTCTTTCGCCACGGTATCGTCATATTGTCAGAAAGATGGAAAAAAGTAATACAAAATGACGGAAAATATTTTGATTAACCTAACGGGTATCCATTTTCCATCATAAATGTCCTTTTTCCGTTAAAAAAGGTCGGAAACTCAGTTTGCCTCCTAATATATATATATGTATATATATATATATATATATATATATATATACACGCGTCACGCTACGAGACTGTGTTTCTTTGCATCCACCCGAAAAGTTCCAAAATATCGCAAGTACTTCGTATATACATATAACATTTTAAGCGAATTAAAAATTGTTCAAAATTCTTCGAATTCAAAGTTAGCTCTATATAAATTAAGAATTTATTAATTACAATAACTAATCAATGTCCCAGAATTTATATAATAATTCATAACAATAATAATATAGCTGTATAAGTCTTTTTATAGGCTTGGGTAAGCTCAATAAAAAAAAAAAAAAAAAAATAACAATAATAATAATATAGGCTAACCTTGTTTAAGGTTAAGATTACCTTGTTTAAGGTTACCTTGTTTTAAGGTAATTTTTAAACATAACCAACAATATATTGATACGAAATTAACTACGACAGTGGATTGATAAGGTTTCCGGCCTGACCAAGAAAAACAATGTTTTTAAGATTTTTTTTTATTTCTCAACATAATCTCCTCCAAGGCTGATACATTTCTCATAGCGATGTTCTACTCTAGTAATGTCATCTCCATAAACTGATTCGTCAAGCTCTTCAAAGTACCCATTTACAGCTTCGATTACTTCTTCATTATCCGCAAATCTCTTACCGCCAAGCCATTTTTTGAGGTTATGAAACAGATAATAGTCACTCGGGGCTAGATCTGGAGAGTAGAGAGGGTGTGGCATCAATTCAAACTTTAGATCGTTGATTTTCGCCATCGCAATGATTGACGTGTGTGCTGGTGCGTTATCGTTATGAAACCAGATTTTTTTCTTCGCCAGATGAGGTCGTTTAAATTTCACTTCGTGGCTCAAACGTTGTAATAAGTCTGCGTAGTATTGACCAGTGATAGTTTTACCCGTTTCAAGGTAATCAATGTATATAATACCTCTTGCATCCCAAAAAAAAAACAGTAGCCATAACCTTGTTCGCCGAAAAAATTGTTTTTGCCTTCTTTGGTGTTGGTTCCCCTGGTCCAATCCACTGTTTAGACTGTTATTTGGTTTCTGAGTGTAGTGGTGGATCCATGATTCGTTAACGGTTACGACTCGACGCAAAAATTTGCTTGGATTATACAACGCCAAATTGGCGGTAGAAATGTTCTTTCGAATCAATTTTGGGTGGACCGTTAGCAAACGCGGCACCCATCTTGCACAGAGCTTTTCCATATACAAATGTTGGTTCAAAATATTTTGCACACGTTCATATGAGATCTTACAGGTCTCAGCCATCTCACGCACTTTTAATCTGCGGTCTTTCAGCACTATTTGATGGGTTTTTTCGATCATATTTGGAGTCGTGACCTCAATGGGGCGTCCTAAGCGAGGCTCATCAGAGGTGCTCATACGCCCCTTTTTAAACTCGGAAACACACTGCTTAATGGTCTTGTTAAGCGTGCTCTGAAACTTAAACTGACATGGCGATAGGACTGAAACTATAGGTACAAGCTATCTAAGAATGATACTATAGAACGCCACCTCAAGGTAGGCCTAGTGGCGCCATCTCTTGGTCACGCCGGAAACTTATCAATTCAGCCTTGTTTTATGGGTCTTAATTACCTAAAAAATAGGTTTAGAAAATGTACTACTAATTACTACCAAAGTTAAATACATTGTTATTAGATTTTTTCATAACGAAATACTTTGTTTATACCTTAAAAATGTTTAGCATTTCTGCAAGGAAAGTTTCTAGCTTTTTCTAAATTTTATTGATAACATTGGCATTTTGCATTCTAAGATTTGCCTAGTTTCTAACCACGATTATTTATTCTATTTTTAGTACTTTGTAGCTACTTTGCAATCCTTTCAAAATCGTCAGATTTCTACTATCGATAGTATATTTTCTTATTCCAAAATGTAATTTGCTAAAACTTTCTATTCATAGAATTATAATTAGATTTGATCGTTGCCTTAAGTTTAATAAATTTGTGTTAATTTTTATAATAATTCTTAATTTATTTAAAAACTTAATATAATTGTAAGTATTAATATTTGTTTACTGATATAAAAATGAAGTGAAATTAAAACGTTTACTTTGTGTTTTCTATTTATTTTTAGATTTTAGCTATTATTTTAATGTAATTTCAAAGAGGCCTACGATGGTTCGATCGCTAGAGCGAAGAACTAGTAACTTTATGATCCCATTGACACAAGCGCCGTGATAATAATTTACATATGATTTGTTTACAAATACATCATAGACCTCCGTCGCTGATTAGTACCGGCATTTGGAAGCATAAATAGAACGATATTAAATAACATAAAAAAAATAATTTCAAAAAAGTATACATTTTACAATAACATAATCATCATCTTGAAACCAGATAGATATTGCATTCATGCGGATTTTACAATAGTGCAGTTGTAACAGTTATACATATTGTTATAATTGAATTAAATATAGTTAAAATTCAGTCTTCTATAATAAGTAATTACAATAATTTTGGAGACAAAACTTTATGTATTTATATGAAAATTATAAGAAAAAATGTATTGAATTAATGAAATGTAAATCTATAGTACCATTCTATGAATTGAAAAATATAAATGATTTAATTATGTACAGTGGATGTCAAATAAAAATTATTTGAAAACACAGTATTTAGATGAAAATAAAGGAAGTAAAGATCCGATTAAAAAACAAAAAAACCGTCAGAATTTATTGATATTAAATATATTTTTTATATAATGAATAATTGTAGTATTGTCATTCGTACTACTGTGTACAAATATAGGTAAGAGTTTTCAATTCAAACTTCCCGGGTTTATCGATTCGGACAAATCTTTTCATTTTTAAGTTGGTAGTACTGTCAGAGTTATCTGTGCCAAAATTCATGCAATTATCTTAATTTGTCATATAGCTACGCTTGTGTTTTGTGAACGAAGAAAAGTTGTCTCTTCGATTTTTATAATGTTTATTATTACTGAAATTATTTAACAAAGAAGTATCATGAAATTTTGTGCACAAAATGAAATATCGGCCGCCGAACCATTAAGAATGTGGCCTAAGGCCTTTGGTGAGAAGTTAATGTCAAGAGCAAGTGTTTCTGATTGGCACAAATTGTTCAAAAAAGGTCGAGAACGCATTGAAGGCGAACCACATCTAAAGATGATCAAGAGCATCTGCTGATGGACTACACGTCGACAAAATCAAAGAATTGGTTCGAAAAATCTGATTATTGGAAAATTGTTCGAAAAATCTGATACTGTTGAAATTTCAAATGGGTCAGTCAATAGCATTTTGAAAGACATTTTATGCTTGCAATGAGTGAAATCTCGATTGGTGCCAATAAATCTCAATTTTTTGGAAAAACAGCATCGGATTATTATCGAAAATTAATTAAAAATGGCTGACCTACGAGTATCATGGATCTATAAACTGAACAAGGCAAAAGTAGAGAGCGAATTAGAATTACACAAAGTACTGAGGGTCCTCTTATTAGACTGAGGCAACGTTGAGTTGCTTTTGTTCGCGCTCATCTCGATTCATTTAAAGAAAAGCATGTTGATAAGGAAGATTATAATGATGATCTCGACCGAACCAAAGACATAGACGAAATGGAATTGGAAATCAAATGCCTGAAACAACAAATATCCATCGCCAGATCCAACCAGCTATTAAATAATCGATTAAATAACCATCCCGGTAATTCTTTAAAAAATCAGTAATCATCTTTAAATCACCAGTAATTCTTTAAAAAACTCCGGCAGAAGATACGGCAAAAGTATTAAACCAGATGACGAAATGGAGATCTTATTTCGAATGTAAAGATTTATAGTCTTTTTTAGAGACATGGCATGAATTTCAGCTTGCATATTATCTTTTGAACGGTCAAATTCTTGAAGGCTTTCCTGAATTAATCGAGTGAAATCTCGATTGATGCTAAAAAACTCAATTTTTTGAAAAAACAGTGTCAGATGAAATGCAAAATAACTGGAGTTGAGACTTGGGTCTACGCTTAAGATCCAGAAACAACCAATTAATCCAGCGAATATCGTACCAAGACAGCGGAGACCGAAAAAATCACGCCAAAGTCGCTAAAAAATCAAGGTTATACTCACTTTCTTGTTCGATTATCGTTTTGCGGTGTATTATGAATTCCTTCCAACCCGCAAAACGGTTAACAAAGAAGATTATTTGAGTGTTATTCGTCGTTTGCATGAAGTTATTCGTCTCAAAAGGTTAGATATATGAAAGGACAACTCTTAGCTTTTGTATTACGATAATACAGCAGCTGACACTGCATTGATTTTGCGTGAACATTTCGCCAAAAATTCATCAATATCGTTCCGCAACTACCGTGCTCACTTAATTTACCACCGTGTGACTTCTCGCTGTTCAGCAAATTCAAAACACCACCTCGGGGACACGGTTTTGTTTCGATTAAAGAAAGAAAAGCCGTATCCAAAAGAAACTGATGGTCATTTAGGAATATGAGTATAAAATACGTTTTGAAAATTGGAAACAGCGTTCGCATAGTTGCATTGCATCAGGGGGGAATATTTTGAGGTGGCTGAATTATATTTAGAAAAATAAATAAAAATTTCAAAAGTTATAAATAAAAAACTCATAATTGTACACAGTAATAGTATATATATATGTATAAATATATATATATATATATATATATATATATATATATATATATTGTAACCGTCCGAACGGCGGTGGTAGGTTAGAGCGCTCGTGTGAAACCGCGAGTGTTCGTGTGAGTTCGCGAAATGATACGCGCGAGCCGCGAGGGCGCTGGAAGCGCAACTGTACCTATGAAGTTCGGCATGAACCTCACTTGCACTTTCTCTTTCATCCCCGGAGTTTATTCTTTTCGACGCACCTTCTATTCGTACCGCCTGGAATTACAGTTTTCACGTTTTCATTTCGTTCGTTCCGGACCACAGAGTTCAGGTCACCTTTGTAGCTTCCTTCACGGTGACGAGTTACAAGATTGCCTTGGTGTAAACTTCGTGCGGGCACATCGGAGACGAGCAAAAGATACGCGGCGACATCCCCGCGGCAACCTCGGACAGTGAGAGTACTAGCGCCTACGCGCTACCGTTCGTGTAAAGTCGTTAGATAGCGATGCCATCGGCGGCTACGAGCCGCTGCCACGCGCAACCGCGCGAGCTATCAGCGAGAAGAGAGAAAGAGAGCGTGCACCCGGTCTCCCTGACATTAGGCGACGGCAGCGAGCACCAGCGAGCACTAGCGAGCATCAGCGAGCTTTCGGCCAGCGACAGCATCGTCGTCGTCGGCGGCAAGTAGCCTTATACTTTTTATTATAATTATTCAAACGTGCATATAGCTAGGCTCCTGGCCCACCGCCGCGCCCGCTTAATCTCAATTGTCATGTGTATATCGCGCGTAGCTAAGTAAACTTTATCGTTATTCCCTTTTGTAATTTTATACCGTCGTAAATGATTTCGCGTGTGAGTCGCATGTAATATATAGTATGTAACCTTATAATGTACCGTCGTTCCCACGTGCGTTATATCGAAAGCGTCCCGTTCCGTTTCCCCCATTCCTGAGTATTTTGTACAATTGCGTAGTTTTATAAATAATTAACGTAGCGTCCCGGAACCCGCAACCAGTACACAACGTATGTATCACATTATCTTTGTAGATAGGTTTTTGTATAAATAAATGTTAATATTGTTATAATCCGATAAAGTCACTCGCGTAGTTCATTTCTCGTTCCCCGTCCCCTTTCCAGCGGAAATCGCACAACCAGCAGCCTGAAAGTGTCCACACACACATGCAAGCTAACACTATGTAATAACCCGATTTCGGGGTTATAAATGGCGCCCAGAGCGTGGAGCCCACGACGAGAATAGTCAAGGATTCCTGTAGAAGATCTAAATCGTGCACCCGCTCATTGTCCCGATCCCCTTTAGCTCAGCCGTACAAAGCGAAAAGTACGCAACACATGTACACGTGTACACACAGACATGCGACGACTGCATCAAGGAGTGTGCGCAGAAGAATGCGCAATGGCATAAGTTTGTCAAAAATATACTGACAAGTTTTTGATAATTAAAAGCTTTTTCTCTTTATCTACATACTAATGTATTAATTAATAATTCATAATTAATTGATCTATTGGACTAAAGTTAATTTACATAAACCCCTTTTCGTTACCCCTTGTATATATATTGTGTAGAAGCAAGCAAGGTGATATATAGCAAATAGTTTCTTTCAATTTTACATTCACAGAAATTTTGCACGTATGGATTTATATTATATGTTACATGAATATATATATATATATATATATATATATATATGTATTTATAATAATGGAATTATAAGTAACAGTATAATTATAGTTTTACTTATAATTTCATATATTGACAATATGCGCTATTTGTTGCCTGAAGTATAAACACACAAAGGAGAACAACTTTCTCTTTTTCTTGTGAAATATGCTGGTATTTCAAAATTGAAATAACAGCACAGTAAATGATAAATTTAGTAATTAGGTAAATAAAAGTAGAAGGTCGAGGTCAAATACCTCTTAAACTTAGTGTGATTACATATAAGGTAAATAGCCTTTTCTGAAAATCTTTACATGCATTACCAGTTATTCGAATATAAATTATTCCTATATTGTTCATATATTATTTACATATTATTCATAAATAATATTAATAATTATAATATAATGATAAGACAATAATAATAATAAAATAATAGTAATATAATTACTATATATTATAAAGAATATTGCTATAACTAATATAAATAACAACTTAACAATAAAGTAACTCAAAAATACAATAACTAAGTAGGTATAAGAGCTATAACTATTAATAATAATAAGGCAGGGAACCACATAGTGAGAGGACCAATGTATAATAGTTAAACATACATTAGACGGCTAAACAGAACAAAGTGACATCAAAATAATAATAACTAAATAAACTTAAATAAAACAAAAAAAAGAGAGAGAAAATCTATTGTCTATATTTTTATATTTTTAGCATGTTATAACATTTTAATTATTAATAAATAAACCAACAGGAGGAAATTATAGAAGAGGGAAAACCTACATCAAGAAATTTTAGAAGTGTTTTCTTTTACTATTTAACTCAGCGTTACAAAAAAAGGGATTTTATCTTTTCTCTTTCTTTTCAATAAGTCTTATGTGGATTAATTACTGTCAGTCAAGAGCACTGTACTCTAAAATAAGTGTAGCAGAGAACAACCGCAGTAACGGATAAATACTAACCATAGTAATACAACAATAATTCAACCTAAAATAAAATAGTAATGCAACAATAATAACAATAATAATAATAATAATAACAATAACAACAGCCAACAATAAATAAATTTTGAACATTTTTTATTATCAATAAATTTGGAATTACTGCTTCACTGTCAAAATAAACCAGTTTTAAAAATTTTTTTTTACTCATTAAAAATTTTTTTGCTTCACTTTTAGGAAAAAATTTTATATATTATATAATAATTATTAATAATTTAATTATTAAAAAGTATATAATAATTACTTTCCTTTACAAGATCATAATCAATTTCATAAATAATCGCATTTGAAGAAAAAACAAAATATACAGCATAATAATATTTTCTTTTATTAGCTATCTAAAGGAAAAATTAAATTCAGTTCTTACAATTAGCATTCTTCTTTATAATCAAGAAAATTTTACTACGGTAAATACTTGGCCCGTTACTACGCATAAAAACTGATTCTTCTACACGTATAGAAAAGTACCAAATCGACAGGAAGAAGAAAAATTTTCTACGGTTTTGTTGGAAATAGCAATTTCGAGAAAGAAAAGAAAAATACTATTTTATCTCCCTCTACGAAAATACGCTTTTTGGTTTTACCCCAAACAAATATAAACAAGAACACGTCGAATAGCTGTTCTTACATTTTTACTGTATATATACTGTTGTCGATTTTTTATTTACATTCGTATCGTTGTATCGTCCCCTTTTTGAGAACCCGACCAAGGAATAATGGAGCTCCCTCAAGAAACTAGAAGTAATATAGATGAGGAGAGAGTAAGACTCAGCGGCGTCTATGAAAAACTGCAAAAAGACGCGCTGCTCACAGAAGCCGTCCGCAAAGACGTAAAATTATGGAAATCGCACAACAACAGCAGTGCGCCCGTCCGCAAAGACGTAAAACTACGACTAACGCAGATAGTAACAACATCTGCGCTCGTCCGCAAAGACGTAAAACTACGGCAAACGCAGCTATGACATCACCTGCGACCGTCCGGAACGACGTAAAACTACCAACAACGTAGAGGGTAACACCTCCTGCGCCCGTCCGGAACGATGTAAAACTACCAACACCATCGACAACACCGATGACGCTCGTCCGTAAAGACGAAAAACTACCAACAACGCAGAGAGTTACACCTTCTGCGCCCGTCCAGAACGACGTAAAACTACCAACACCATCGACAACACCGATGACGCTCGTCCGCAAAGACGTAAAACAACGATTAACGTAGATAATGACATCACCTGCGACCGTCCGCAAAGACGTAAAACTACGATAGACGCAGAGGAGAACACCGCCATCTGCGATCGTCCGCAAATACGTAAAACTACGGAAGCTCAAAAAGAGCACGCCCATCAAGAAGAAGAAATCGAAGAAAATCAGCAGAGAGTAGAAGATACGAAACCGGCCAATGAGTAGGAAGATGGCTACATTTCTGAAGCGGCCTCATATAAAACGGGACCACTAGAACCGTCTTGTACGAAGGTTCGGGTACAGAAAGACTTTAACCCGCACGACCAAATACGTTCGGTCAGTCCGTTACCGTATAGGTCAGGGCCAAGAATTTTCAAACGACCACCTCCCCAGAACACACACACACCCAGAAGTGGGCAAAAAGTTGTGTACGTGAGCACCCCGGAACATGGTGACGTGCGATGATATCGCGGAGACCGATGCGCATTTATGCGGTCTATCGCGACACAGCAGTCGGAGATGCAATACCACCTAACCGCACACGATGCTCACGACACCACCGAGGGAAAATATATCATTCCGTCGAAATACAAGAAGTCGACAGATGCTGATGTCGCAAAATTCCCCCCAAGTAGCCCCACCACAAGTAACTACCCCCATTTCGTGCCCCTATACCGTCACAGCATCCCCTAACCCCAAACAAAGCAACGGAGGCAACAGAAGATTTAACCCGTTCACGATACCACCACAAGCAAATAAGGAAACAGGAACAAGCCCAGTGGCCAGCTTGAACAACTCAGCAGAAGAGGAAACCATTGAGACAATTATCCCTGGAAACAAGACAAAACTCCCAGGCTTAATGGACTCCCTTGTCGAACCACCCCCCAATTTTATACCGCCCATAAGGCTCCATCCTTCAATCCCCACAACGCCACTTCCAGGTCTCGGAAGTCTGCGAAATAGGTCCTTCACAGGCCCAGCGGGAACTGAAGGCTCGGACCATGGCGAGGCAGAAGCAACGCACTGTTAGAATTGTGGTGAGCAAGGTCACCGCTACAACGCCTGCCCACACCCTAGGTCCAAGAAATTTTGCTACAGGTGTGGCAGAGCTAACATAGACGTTCGCACATGCACATCCTGCGTACGGCGGCCGACCCCTGCCGTTCCGTCTTGGGAGGTGGAGAATGTTAGTTGTGTAGAGAAGACGACACGTCAGGTGTCAGAAGAGACGGTGGTGCCACAAGGTATGGCGAACGTGAACGAGGAAGTGACGGGTCCGCAGCCAATGATGGAGCAGCCGCTGCGGGAGCTCAGCAACCACTGCTTCTAATAATGCCGGGAGCGACAGTCTATTTACACAAATAGGTCGCTGCTCGCTGAGTTCCCACGCTGCCGCAGAATACACATATATAAATGGCACACATATAAATAACGCCCAGCCCATAAGTATAGAATCGCGCACGAATAGGGGCATACACATATTAAATGGCGCGTGAAAAGGAGCACATACGTATAAAAGGCGCGAAAAATGGCGCGCAGTCAGGGTTATACTATATGAAATAGCGCGTCTCGTGAGATGTATCAACGCAGAAATTAAAGAAGAAGTAGTACCCCTAACGTTTTCCCCCTACAGCCATCCCCATGATTCCCCCACCACGTCCCAAGAGAGGAGACGGTACCCACATATCCCCATGGAAAATATATATGGAGTAAGCGCGAATAGTGTTAAGGGATGACCTGGAAAATTGAAAGAGAAAAGGATATTAGAGCTAACCCCTCAGCCGAGATACAGTGATGGCACAGCGTCGGTGGGTGAGGACCAAAGCAATAGCACCAGTTAGTAGAGCGCACAATGGCTCCCATAGTAACTAGGCTACTTGCTTGTCCCACCAACGCCGTACCAACCCTTGATAATTGGAACGTCACTAACGACGACAATTTTTTTCCAGCGAACATGCGACAAGCAGAAGAAGAAGAAGTGAATCACAAGAACGAAAGTGAAATGCTTGCGAAAACAACGCAGAAGCGAGCGTTAGAAACCTGATTATGTATTTAGGATAGGATTTATAATAATATTAGTTATAGTTTTTTTGACGTAATAATGATTTACATTTTGCTAGAATAAGTCACGTTAGCAATAGGTTAGAATAGGGCTTAGTATATAATTAGATGTAGGGAAGTAGTAATAGGAAAAGAAATAGAATTATATCGAGTCACGGCGAGCAACTGATGACCAAGCTCCACACCAGCAGGTGTAATCGTATTTTTCGTTTTTTGTTATTCTAGTTTACCTTTCTTTTGTTTCTCCTTTATACCCAAGCGAAAGGTAAACCAATGGTCGTCGTGCTTCCCCAAATCGTGTATAATCCCCTACCGTGTTTTCGTCAAAGAATGTACAATCCCCTACCGTATTCAGTCAATTATGTATTATTTCCCACAGTGTTCCCCGAAGTATACATGCAACATTCGCGTCTCGCGCACCGCCACCCTTCAAACTCCTTCGCGACCACGCGCCCACCTGCGGTTTGCGAGGGGGAGTTTGTAACCGCCCGAACGGCGGTGGTAGGTTAGAGCGCTCGTGTGAAACCGCGAGTGTTCGTGTGAATTCGCGAAACGATACGCACGAGCCGCGAGGGCGCTGGAAGCGCAACTGTACGTATGAAATTCGGAATGAACCTCACTTGCACTTTCTCTTTCATCCCCGGAGTTTATACTTTTCGACGCACCTTCTATTCGTACCGCCTGGAATTACAGTTTTCACGTTTTCGTTTCGTTCGTTTCGGACCACATAGTTCAGGTCGCCATTGTAGCTTCGCGGTGACGAGTTACAAGTTTGCCTTGGTGTAAACTTCGTGCGAGCACATCGGAGACGAGCAAAAGATATGCGGCGACATCCCCGCGGCAACCCCGGACAGTGAGAGTACTAGTGCCTACGTGCTATCGTTCGTGTACCGTCGTTAGACAGCGACGCCATCGGCGGCTACAAGCCGCTGCCACGCGCAATCGCGCGAACTATCAGCGAGAAGAGAGAGAGAGCGAGCAGCGAGCTTTCAGCCAGCGACAGCATCGTCGTCGTCGGCGGCAAGTAGCCTTATACTTTTTGTTATAATTATTCATGCGTGCATATAGCTAGGCTCCTGGCCCACCGCCGCGCCCGCTTAATCTCAATTGTCATGTGTATATCGCGCGTAGCTAAGTAAACTTTATCGTTATTCCCTTTTGTAATTTTATACCGTCGTAAATGATTTCGCGTGTGAGTCGCATGTAATATATAGTATGTAACCTTATAATGTACCGTCGTTCCCACGTGCGTTATATCGAAAGCGTCCTGTTCCGTTTCCCCCGTTCCTGAGTATTTTGTACAATTGCGTAGTTTTATAAATAATTAACGTAGCGTCCCGGAACCCGCAACCAGTACACAACGTATGTATCACATTATCTTTGTCGATAGGTTTTTGTATAAATAAATGTTAATATTGTTATAATCCGATAAAGTCACTCGCGTAGTTCATTTCTCGTTCCCCGTCCCCTTTCCAGCGGAAATCGCACAACCAGCAGCCTGAAAGTGTCCACACACACATGCAAGATAACACTATGTAATAACCCGATTTCGGGGTTATAATATATATATATATATATATATATATATATATATATATATATGACATCAGCTGAACAGCTACAAGTTTATATATATTGTGACAAAGGTCACAATGTGTAACGGCTGCTGCCCCGGGTGCCTCCGAAGAAGGTATATAGATTTGCGACTAATGACGATTGTTCTTTCTTCCGGGGTGCCTTGGACATAGCCACAGTCCAAAGATCTTAGCGAAGACGAATAGCTCAAACTAATGCTCGCGCACTCATCGTCCATAGAGAGAATAATACGTATGCCGACGCCGCGCGAAAGAGCGAAATGAGATAAGCAGGACCCAGAGGAGAGGGGCGAAGGCAGCAGACGCGTGAAGAGGAGACATTGCTCGTTGAGACGTGTAAGGAAATTGTTTTGGTTTTCTGCAAGCGTTAGAAAAAAGCCCCGATTTTGATATGAGGATATGTATTGAAGAAGAGATATATTATGCATTATTGGATCCAGGAGCAATGTTCACACTCTTTTGACCTGTACTGACTGTCAGATACAGAGATTGGCTAGAGAAGACAGATACAACTGTCAAACGAGCGACGAGAGAACGAGTAACCATAGCAGAAGCAATAAAAATGCGAATGTACATTGAAGGCCATGGATTGTGTGAGGGTAAAAGCACTTAACGCTCTCGACCACGACGTCATACTCGGCATGGATTTCTGATATACGTGCGACATCGAAGCCAAGTTACGCTGCAGATTATGGCATGCTCGAGAAGGAAAGTGGAGAAAATTTGATCGCAATATTGGCGATGAGAGAGCGAAAATTATAGTCGAGTATGCACGCAGTTGAATTGAGGCCCGCAGAGCAACAGGAGATAGAGAGACGAGTGGAGAAGGTACTTCAGAGCCAACGAGAGTGGGCAGTTTCCTTCTTTCCGCCGTTCAGTACTGTGGAAATTGGTGGATGCCGGACTGCAAATCAATCGCAAGAAGTATGAGTTCGGCTGCACCAGGGTTGCGTATTTGGACTATGTTCTAGACCGAGTGGGGCTAAGAACGAATCCGTAGAAGGTCACGCCCGTCTTGGCGTATCCAGCACTCAAGAATAAGCAGCAGCTTCGACGTTTCCTGAATATGGTGGATGGTATGCTCGATTCATAGAAAATGACTCGTAGATAAAAGTTCCGCTGTGTAAGCTCCTGAAAAACAATCAAGCGTGGATATGGAACGAGGATCAAGAGAAGGCACTTCAGAAGCTGAAGATAGCATTGACTCAAGCGCCTGTATTAGCGCAACCTGATTTTGCCCGAGAGTTCACCAATCAGAGTGGTGTGAGTAACTATGCAATTGAGGCCGTGCCTACGCAAGAATTTGAGGACGAAGAGCATCTCATCGTGTACGTCAATAGAGTATTAACGTCAGCGGAGGGTAATTATACGACGTCTGAGAAAGAGTGCTTAGCACTCATATGGGCTATCAAAAAACTGCATCTGTATCTTTAGGGTTACCACTTTAAGGCCATAACTTAAGAGAGCCAACTGGACGCCTATCGAGATGCAACAATGGAGCTTTCAAATATTTCATCGTAAAGGAACCATGAATCACGTCCATGATGCCTTATCACAAGGAGTGCGTGAAGAGGACGAAATTGCTGCCTTCGAAAAGATTGACAACTCCTGGTACCGGCAGAAAGTACAAGAGGTGAAAAACAACCCCAACAAGTTCGTGAGCTGGAGGGTCGAGAATGGACTACTTTACAAGAACCGGAAGGATCGATTGCTCGATCCCATCTAATTCCCTCAGGAAGGATGAACTCGTGGTACGTGTTGAGGCCTGGAAGAGAGTACTGGAGGACGCACCTAGCTTAGTGTCATCAAGACAGTCGAGAAGATTTATGACAGAGTAGCCCACGAGTACTACTGCCCATGGTACAACGTGTACAAATACGTCGGTAACTGTAAAGAGTGTCAGAGATACAAAGTGTTGCAGACAGACTCGGTACGCTTAATCGGCCAAAGAATCGTCGAATGCGCATGGATGGTCATGACAGCCGATATGATGGAGTTTTCCAAGAGTAAAGGATAGTAGCGCTATGTCTTGCTCTTTCAAGACCTGTTCACCCGGTAGATTGAGATGAAGCCTTTGCGCACTGCAGATGACAAGGCAGTCGCACCAGCCTTAGAAGAGCTCATTCTCTTTCGGTGGGGAAACACCAAATTATCTGCTGACCGACAATCGGAAGGAGTTCAACAATAAGGTATTGAAACAGGTACTAGAACAGTACGGGGTAAAGCACGTGACCACACCGCCATATCATCGTTAGACGAATGCGGTTGAAAGGAGCAACGGGACACTGAAGACAATGATCGCCACGTTTATGGGAACCGATCACAAGAGCTGGGATCAGCACCTGCACGAACTGCGCCATGCCTTTAATACGGCGGTGCAGATAAACGCAAAGGTGATACCTGCATTCTTAAACTTCGGGAGGCATCCCAGATCGGATATTAGATTCGTTGTAGGTGAAATCCTACTACTCCGAGTGTGCGCATTGTCGAAAGCGCCACAAGTATTTTCGGCAAATTTGGCGCCGAAGTACGAAGAGCCGTACTAGATCACGGAGGTGAAGTCGCCGATCCTATATGTACTGACCACAGGAGACGTGAGGAGGATAGCGACGGCTTATGTGAAAGAACTGAAGAAGTACCGAGCGCAGCGTGGGTAGCGAGAGAGGGAGCCCTGGAGATAAGAAGACGAGATAGCCCGAGAGTAAAGAGAAAACAGAGCAATTAGATCGCGTTGACCGTGATAGAAATCAGATAAGAACCAATTGAAGTAGGGGTTGTTCCTGGAAAGCTCCTTATGGGTAAGAGAAAAGAGTATAATATTAAAATGTTCAGTTTGGAGAAGAAATGGGAGAAAACTAGGAAACTAATAACGCGAATAATCTGCGAACGGAAGAGGGTTCTAACCGCGTGATTCGGGTCGGGACGATGAACGCGTCTGCGAGTAATAGGATAACCAGGCGTTAGATTTAAGTTGCGTGAATATGTTGTATTATATTAATTTATGGTGGTACACTAATTCCGAGAGATCCGGGGTCTGGGCTGACTCCCTGTATATGGTGTAAGCCATAGGTCTCTCGTATAAAGGACCTCCGGCTGAGGATAGGGTATTTGAGACGAAGGTCACAATGAGTAACGGCCTCTGCCCTGGGTGCCTCGGAAGAAGGTGAATAGATTTGCGATTAATCGCCGTTTTGCTTTCTTCCGAGGGGCCGTTGAACACATCCATAGCCCGACGCTGAGCGAAGCCGAAGAGCTCGAACTAATGCACGCGCACACGTCGTACATAGAGAGAGAATTAGAATTAGAATTTTATATATTAAAGCCTAAGGACTCGTGGTCCTTCATAGGCTAAGAGAGAGAAAGAGAGGAAAATACATATGTCACCGCCGCGCGAAAGAGCGAAATGAGGTGAACAGGACCAGGAGGAGAGAGGGGAAGGCAGAAGACACGGGAAGATGAGACATTACTCGTTGAGATGTGTAAAGAGATAGTTTTGGTTTTCTGTTAGCGTTAGAAAAAAAGCCTCAATTTTGACAAAAAGGGACAATATAGTCGTATACCAATAAGGCCAAGAAACACCGCACAATTACACTGCAAAGTTCTGATGCGTGATTTTCGGCTCGAGACGTGCAGTAATTGCGACGCCGACGGACCAGTCCGGTCGCCTGCCGAGCCCGTTCGAGAGGAAGAGAGAGAGAGGCTTATCCGAGTCCGATCCCGACAATGCCAGCGCATGAGGAAGAAAAAGAGAGGCGCCGACGGCTCATCCGAGTCACGATCCTGATAAAGCCAGCAGGAGAGGAAGGGAGATCACCCGCCGGTGCCTTTCACTGACATCCAGGGTGATAGCAGTAGATAGGGTGAGTACTGACGGCACGCGATAAGCAAAACTTTAAGCCCGGACCACGGACCGGGAGTGTACGTGCTCGGATACGAGTGCAAGTGAGAGAGAGAGAGAGAGAGAAAGAGAGAGAGAGAGAGGGGGGAGAGAGAGGGCGTATGATAGTATATTGTAACGCGTCAGATCATTATAATAAACGAAGTCTGCAGATAGAATCATATATTCATATCGAGTGCCCTCCACCTTGTCCTTTAGCGTTTCTCCGCTCTAATGATTCGAATAAATTCGTTTCATTATTGCTTTTGAAAATTTTATATCAGTTTTTATTTCCTGAAATCGAAGATATGTAAGTGCAACAATTTGCATATTGCTTATTTGTAATTGCAACAATTTGAAAATTATATTTTAGCCCTAAATTTATCTTTATTTATCGTAACATTTTTAGATTGACTTAAAAATGACTACATAAAATTATTTTATGTAGTCATTTTTATAGATATATACCGTGGAGGAGAAAGAATTCAGAAATATCTGCAGCCGTTGCCAATTTAATAAACATTTAACAAACATTAATTTATGATATATTATATGTTCGACTACGTACTGTGCTGTGAAACCCAATTCTCACTCTCGCTCAACCCACCAGAGTTCGAATTGGATTTTTTTTCATTATTTTATTTATCTTTCACGACTTATTTTATTTATCTTTTACTGGGTTTGGAACGCAAATAAATCTTTTCTGATTTACAATAGAAAATTAAAAAAATATTTATTACAAAATTATAACTAAATTAACAAAATTATAAATATATAACAATATTAAATTTAAATTATTTAAATGAAATTAAAGTTTTTTGGCGCCACTGCGCTAGCCGCTGTTTCGACTTCTTGGCCTAATTGCCGCGCGCCATTGTCCGCTGAAACAGTAAATCATAAAATATATTTATTTTATGATTTATAAAAAAATATTTACTTCTATTATTTAACTTAAATTTAACGCTCCGCATGAGCGTATTACTACTTCTATTTCTATTTTATATTTCGTGATCGCGTCCCGCCCTGAGGGTACTAAGGCTTATCGCCCGCTCATGCGCCGACGACAAGTCCTCCTCGATTACCCAGTCTCGAGGTCGCTGGCACACTGAAAATCTGCGGTCAGTGCGGCTCTATTTGAGATTTGGGAGAGAGCGTTTGCTCTCCCCTTACCGCACTGTAAGTTGCGCAGCGCCGTCGCCGCTCGCGAGAATTCGCGAATTCTCGCTTGCCGCCTGCGGCCCGAGAGCGCTCGTGCGTCTTCGCGGTGCTGCTGGCGCTTTCCTCCGCGCTGCGCCACACCACGAAGCCCTCGGCGCTCCCGCTTCACCGCGCCGCGCTGCTCATGAATTCGCGAGTTCCATATAATATTAAATTAAATTATAATATAATCTGCGCGAGATTATATGCTCGTCGCAAATTTAATATTTGTCTAGTATTATAACGTTATGTTATTTATTTAATAAAAGAAAAATCATAAGATACCGAATGTAACAATTTAAAAAAAATACAAAGTAATAATAAAGTCAGTTTTTCATTCGATTTTGTCATCTTAAAAATTATATGTAATAAATTAGTTTTGGAAATATTTTTCTTTTATTATCTAATATCTAAAATTTCGCATGAAGCAATTAATTAAAAAATACTATTTTTTAATGTCTTATACCGACTTCAATTATTGATTATTAATTTGAAATTCTATTCTATTTTTTTATGAAATAAATAATATCACTTGATATTTTGCAGATTTTATAAAAAAAATTAATTTTTTAAGTTAAATAGCATTCTGAGTTCATAACTTTAATTCGTAACTTGAATTTATGGAGAGTGTACATTCATATAAGTATAACATATATTGTTACGAATGTGTAAACTATTGTCCATCTGCTATATATGTATTAGGTGCATAAGGTATATAGAACGATTGCACTTGTAAAAGCTTCTTAAGAGAAAAACAAAAATTATATATATACATGCTTTTTTCGAAAAAAAGATGATTAATAAGTCAATTAATGACATACATAATTAGTCTATTTTCACCATTTATGGGTATACGGATAAATCTATGTTTTTCAAATCTTTGAAAAACATATAACTTACTGTTCTAACAAGAAAAACGATACATCTTTCTAAAATTCGTACACACACACACACACACACACACACACACACACACACACACACACACACACACCAGTGTGGAGTTTTCTTGCTTTTTCCCATCTGGCGCCTCCCCAGGTTGCGGATAGGGGATAAATACTCAGGGAATAAAATACTCAGGGCGGACAGAAAAAGCTAATAGGGAGGGCCTCTCGAACTTAAGGCCAATTATGATTAATGTTTGGTATAAACAAGGATATACTCCAGGGAGTAACTCCGGCAAGACCGATCAATCTCCTTACCGATTCCGATAGAGTGCAAGCCTCTATGGTCGGTGGTAGCCCCCCGGATTCTGGGGAGGGCAAATCAAACATCATCATAGACAGTACATTGAGTACTAAAGGAGATGTCATGATGTAAATGTGAAGGAAAAAAGGAGATTAACCATCCAGCATACAGTTATAAGTGCCCGATCACTGTGGAGTTTTTAAACAGACATAAAACATGAGAATACTCCAACTGAATACCAACCATTGCGTAGCGGCTCATGACCTTCTGAAACAGACAATAAAAGAGCTAAGAATAGACATTGCTGTAATCTCCGAACCATATTGTCACAGGGACAGACCACAGCGCTGGATAAGTGACACAAGCAATAGAGCTGCCCTCTGGATTGGTTAAAATAGGCAGGTACTAAAGCAGTCGAGTCATCGGAGCGAATTGATATCCTGGGCTAAAATACAAGAAATATGCGTCTTTAGTGTATATGTTCCTCCAAGCTTGACGGACAAGCAGTTTGAAATCCTTGTAGCTAATTTAGTTGATGAAGCCATAGACAAGAAACCATTATTAATCGGTGGCGATTTTAACGCGTGGTCCACAGCCTGGGGAAGCACTTCAACAAATAACAGAGGTAGTATGCTGCTTGATGGCCTTAATTCTCTTCAACTCCACGTGGTTAATAAGGGATCTGAATCCACATTCATTAGGGGAAATAAACAATTAGTCATTGATATAACATTCGCCAGTGATGACCTGATTCAGCGGATCCTTAATTGGAGAGTAAGCGACCTTTACACCCACAGTAATCACAGGGCAATCTTGTACGAGATTGCAGAAAAGAAAGTAAAGAACAAGTGTAATGAGTGGATGCCTACACGGAAATGGAACATCAGATCGCTAGACTGTGAAGTGTTCGCCACTATAATATCAGAAGAGCGTTTAGAATACGGTGCACCAGACCATCTGGCAAATGCGCTCATGAAGCATATCTCTGAAGCATGCGATGCATCGATGACCAGGACTAAGAGCGGATTTAAACATCGTTAATCTGTCTACTGGTGGACAAATAAAATTGCAGAATTGCGCAAACAATGTCATCGCACACGTAGACTTGCCCAAAGAGCCCGCACCCATCGTGATACGTTTAATAGTTTATTTAAAGAAGCACAAAGAGCGCTTGTCAAGGCCATTAAGGCAAGCAAGCGTCGATGCTGGGTTGAACTGTGTGCAGAGGCCGACAATGACTTATGGGAATGACCATACAAAACAGTCATGGCACTATTGAGTAGGGCACCAATACAACCCACTAGCACGGTATTGATTGATAAGATTGTTTCCGCTCTCTTTCCCAATGACATCCATGGGACTGTACTGCGCACGCAACACTCGGACGATATGCCTCCTATAACAGAAATGGAGCTACATAATGCTTACGCTAAGATTAGAAACAATGCTACCCCTGGCCCTGATGGTATCCCTAATGCTGCAGTTAAGTTGGCGATACAGAAGAATCCATCTATATTTCTAAAAGCATATAATGCTTGTCTTCTTGAGGGTATTTTTCCTGATTGCTGGAAAACTCAAAGGTTAGTCCTGTTATCAAAGGTCAATAAGCCACTTGATGATCCGTCATCATACAGGCCATTGTGTATGCTCGATACGGTAGGTAAAATATTTGAAAAAATAATATGTTGCCGACTGGAAACATTCACTGAAGGATTGCACGGCTTATCCTCACGCAAATTTGGATTTCGGAAATCAAAATCAATAATCGTTCTTATTAAGCTGGTAGTGTGTACCGCAAGAAATGTAATCAGTAGTAAGAGATGGAAAGGTGGCACTAAACAGTATTGTGCCATTGGCGCTCTAGATGTCAAGAATGCCTTTAATTCAGCGCGCTGGTCTTCTATTATGAGTTCTCTTAAAGAGTTCGGAGTACCTGGTTATCTACAGAATATCGTGGCCAGCTACTTTGAGAATAGGATAATATTATACCGAACGGATGAAGGCATTGTATCGCATAAGGTACTGCAGGAGTCCCCCAGGGCTCGGTTATGGGACCTATATTGTGGAATATTATGTATGATGGCGTGTTGAGGATTCCACAACCGCCTGGTTCAATAACAGTAGTGTACGCCGACAATATCGCTCTAGTAGTTACGGCTAAGACCCTTGATGAACTCACTGAAAATGCCAATGAGGCAATCAGCAACATCAATAGATGGATTAAGTCGGCTGGCCTACAATTGGCAGAGCACAAGACAGAAGTAGTTCTTGTCAGCAGTCGTAAGAAGGTAGATAGTATTACTCTTAAAGTTGGTAGCTGCCGCATTAGTTCTGCGCCATCTTTACGATACTTGGGTGTACAGCTTGATGCCAGGTTAAACTTTGTAACGTTCCTGTCCCCCTCGGGATAGCCTACGCGGTATCTTCCCAGGGTAGTTTGAGAGGGGAGGAAGTTTTTCGGGATCGGACGGCGGTTTCAGGAAAATAATTTTACTAGAACACAGTATATTTTTTATAACAGTAAAAAAAAATTAATTTATTGAAAATTAATACACTCCTCTATCTACAGGATTCTGTAACAGTTAAATAAAGACAAAAGAATTAATACGAAAGTAAAACTAGATCTATATATATATTCTTTAACCTAATTTCGCGTTATTTTCCGCGATGTTGCTAATATCCGGCACTATTTACCGCACGGATACCCGTTGTTATTTTCCACGCGGGAAACTAATGAAACGAGACAGGTTGATTTTTAAAGGGGATAAAAATAAGGAAAACTTAACTCCGCTGGTCTTTTGAGGAGCGCCTCGCAACCAGGATCACGTTTACTTAAGTATAGGTAAAATTATTAACCGTCTGTCTTTTGAGGAGCACCTCGCAACAGAGATCGAGTTAATAATTGCGGAAAGGATTTTAAAGTGAGGATTATTTCGAGCTCTGGAAAGTTCTAGCTCCGGGAGGAGTTCGTGTGAAACAACTTCGGGGCAGTTGGTTCACCGGGCGAACTGTAGATTTTGCCTTTTGCAGGCCCTTTTATAACAAAATAATCGGATAATTCCGTCACCGCTCGTTTAATTTAGGACGAGGCGTCGAATTATAATAATTATATTAATAATAATAATAATTACAATAATAATAATAACAATCAATAATAATTATAATAATTATTGCTTTACATTTTGTTATTATTTGCAGCCGGTGTGCTGCGCACAGTAATAGTATACATGTATACAAGTTTAAACATATATATACATATATTTCTATATTGTGCGTACATCAAGTCATTTGATTTAATTAATTTAATTAAATACAGCGGTTGCATTCGTTTTCGGATACCCGTTGTATATACTGGAATTCGCGCGTTCGCTACATTCGTTGCGGCTCAGGCTGTTTAGTGAGAGCGTACAGTAGTGTGCGTGCGGCACGTATTAGAGGGGATAGCGGCCGCCGGTCCAATACATTGAACGCACTCTCTCTCGCTGCGCGCAGTGTATCCCCTCTACTGCATACTCTGTACTTAACTTAGTAGTAGAGAGAGAGACTAGATATCGCGTTCTCTCTCTACTTGTTCGAGTTTCGGCAGTTGCGACGACTACCTTCTCCAGTAGTCGTCGCGACCTTTTCCCGGTTTGCGACCCGTCGCCTCTCCTGTATACGTATTATTAGTGGTTACAGGACAGTATCCACCGACGTGCTGAGGTACTTGCCGGAATTCTTCCTTTCGATTTATCTGCAGATGAACTGGCTAGGCTGCACAACATATGTAAGGCCGCAGTGGATTCTCTACAAGGTGCTAAAAACGTGGAACGTCATCGTTCTATAGAAATATGGCAAAAACGATGAAACGATTCTAGCAAGGCCGATGGACTTATCGTATCCTTCCACACATACACAGATAGATCAACAGGAAACACGGGGAACTAGATTTCCACGTAACCCAGTTGCTGACTGGATATGGTTGTTTTAGGTACTATTTCCACCTTTTTCACCTGGATAATAATGACTTCTGCCCCATCTGTCCGACATTGGTTGAGGATGCCGAGCATATATTAGTGAGCTGCCCTCGTTTTAGAACACAACCTGAGCACTTGATGAACATCATCAATAAGCCAATAAGACCAGAGAGCATTCTATCAATAATGCTGCAATCTTCTGAAAACTGGAAGGCAGTAGCCAGTTTCGCAAAAGTGGTGATGACCAAACTTAAAAATGCCGATAGAATTAGGCGAATGGCCCGGGATGAACCAGGCTAGCTGATTCTATTTTTAAGATGCAGAGGACGAACACCGCACCCCTGATCACTTGTGTGGATGGGGGACGTAGGATAGTGTCATAAGAAGAGGAGCCGTATAGGCTAACTAACAGCTCCGCCGAAGTAATATTCCCGGATAGTTCCAGCGGGATGCTGGTTTCGAGAGGCCACTAGTGCAGAGCTTGCGCTGCCTACGCCTAATAAAAACACTCACACACACACACACACACACACACACACACACACACACACACACACACACACACACACACACACACACACACACACACACACACACACACATATGAACGTGATTCCAGAAGTATAATACCTGGCCCAACAAATAAAACTCAAACATTTTGGAAAAAAATATATTGATTTTTCAACATAATCTCCTTTCAGCTCTAGATACTTTTCCGAGCGATGTTCAATAAATGGGTTTTTATAATTAGAATTGGCAAGCTCCTCATAATAGCCATTAAGTGACGACATCATCTCTTCAAACTTTCATTCGTTAATTTTGGCGATTTCAATAATGAATGTCAGAGCTGGTGCATTGTTTTGATGGAATAACACTTTCTTCTTATTCAAATGTGGCCGTTTTCGCTTGATTTTTTCGCTCAAATGTTGTAATAAGGACGCATAATATTCGCCTTTGATAGTTTTGTCTTTTTCAAGATAGTTAATGAAAATTATCCCCCACACATCCCAAAAATTCTTGAAAGCGGTTGTCCTTTGTGAGTTCATTGTTTTGATTGTTCTTTTTTTACGTGTGTGAAGTGGTGGACCCATATTTCATCCATGGTTATGAAACGGCGCAAAAAATGCTTTATTTTTGAGAAACATTTCCAAACACTCGACTGAAACATCTTCACAACGCCGATTTTGTTCCATTGTGAGCAAGCGTGGCACCTATTTTGCGCACAGCTTTTTCATTTCCAAATTTTTAGTTAATATGCGATGTGTAAATGCCTACCATGTCTGCTACCTCGCGCACTTTCAGTCGACGATCATCCAGTACCGCATTGTGGATTTTCTTCAACATTCCTGGAGTCCTCACCTCGTTTGGTCGACCACTGCGATGCTCGTCTTGGCAGCTCATACGGCCTCGTTGAAACGCTGCTACCCAATATTTTACTGTTGCAAACAAAGGAGCAGTCTCACGCAGAGTAGAGTCTAGTTCAGCTTTGATATTTGTCAGGCTGAGGCCTTTCAAATAAAAGTATTATATCACATAACGATGACCCTTGTACATATATATATATATATATATATATATATATATATATATATCTACAGTCAGTCAAGTAATTGACCAATTGGTGGACTTTATTGACAGGTAATGAAAGATTTCTTTCTAATTCCTTCGCGAGCCGATAGAGGAAAACTTTATCCTTGATTCATTATAGAAGAAGATTCAGTTATGTTTGAGATTTCAAGTGAGAATCGCGTTAAACGTCATGAGTCCAAATACGCGTCGCGCTAAGAGGCTGAGTTCCTTTGCATCCATCCGAAAGGTTCCAAAAAGTCGCAATTAGCGGGTGCTAAATATATGAGAAAGTCGAAAGCATTTGAACAGAAATGGGTGCAGCAATATAAAGTGGTTAAAAATATCGATGATTTACCAAAACGTGGCTCGATAGGAATAGTGGACTAAAAAAATGAAAAAATAATAGTGAATCTGTTTTTGCGGAATCCTGCTTTAACACTGTGGTAAGGACAAGCAAAATTAATGGCAAAAGATTTAGATATTTCCTACGAAACTATCCCAATTCATCTTCGTACTCATGGCTTGAAATAGCACAATACAATGAAGAAGCCTCTGTTGACTGAAACACATGTGACAAAGCGATTCGTTTGGGCGCATGAGAATATTGATGAAGGTTTTGAAATTGTCATTTTTACTGATGAATGATCTATTAGGCACGTTATGTGTTTACGCGAGCCTGACCAACTTCTATCAATAGGCTTGTTCAGCGGACCGTAAAACACGGAATAAAGACGCATCTTTAGGGCTGCTTCTCAAAGCAGGGATTCGGCACTTTGCAATTATATTGACAACCGAAAAAAATGATAAAAATCTATAAAATAGCTTTACTGCCATCTGCCAAAAAATGGTTCATCAGAAAAAATAAAGTTTGAATTCTGCAGAAGGACAAAGATCGTTAACACCGCAGCAAGCTCTATACTGAGTGGAAGACTCAATCCCGCATCGTTACATTGGATTGACCGTCGCAGTCGCTCGATGTAAACCCTATTGAAAATGTGTGGGTATATATTAAACAGAAGTTTCGTTAAAGACGCACACACACTTTGAAGCAGTTGTCTTAATAAATTTGTTGGATCTAGAGATCGTTGCCACTAGAATACGCCGTCAAATTAGTAGAAAGAATGCCTCGGAGATGCCAGGCAATTATCGACGCCAGCGGTGACTGGGCACATTATTGACCGAATTACATCATCGTTTGTAATGTGTACAATGTATATATAAATATGAAAGTTTGAAGAAATAATTTTTTTTATAAATTAACACGACCACGCTCTTAGCTGACAGACTGTAACTGTTAAGTTGCAGCTAGCATCTCGGAAGAAGGAAGGCATAGAAGTAGATCGAGATTGTAAGTTGTAAACGTAGATGTAGCATATATTTTATAATTTTATTAGTTTTTTATTTTATTTTCCTTTTCTCTCTCACATTTACAGCATTTTAGTATTTCTTGAATCGCAAGGACAGCTACACAAGAGCTCACGGACGTTATACATGTATAAGCCACTCAGGTACTTGTGACCGAGTTTGGCAGGCGTCCGATACTCGACCTGTGCCAGCTTCAACGTTCTATTCAGGTCGTTGCGCGAAAGAATGCTACTCGCATGAACCACCCGCAACAATTTTAATTTTGCGCGTTGAATAGTGTCTATTCATATTTTTACTCCGCAAAAATTTTACTTCTTACCTCGAAGGAGTTTTTCCAACCGAATAAGTGTAATTTCTTTATTTATCACGAAATTTATATGTTGGATTTATTTTTCCCGTCTGATCCTTCCGACTTCCTGAAATTTATCTTATGATGTATATGTATAAAAAATATATTATGACATGTAAATAACAATTATTATATAAATAAATAAATACAATGATATCATTTTCCCCATTAGGTATACGTTTTGCCGATTTAATTGGTTCGAATTTAATTTGATTTAATTTACATACTTTTAATTGTGCTTTATCGAATTTGAATTACTTTATTGTGATAAAAAGAAAATTATACTTTATTTTTCAAACTACATCTAACAACGTGTTTAATTACATACAATTAGTATCTAAATATCGTCAAAAAAATTTTAATAAAGAAGAGTATTCAAAAAGTAAAAGTTGACCAAATAAACGTTTAAGATAAAATTTATACGACATTTTCTTGATGGTAATGATTATCATATGACAGGATTTTTGACAGACAAAAAGGAGAAACTATTAAGTAATATACAATTCAAACACATTTTATCAGAACTTACATTTTTTATAAATAGCTAAATTAGTATAGGTAATCCACCTGAGAGCCACATATTTACTATATTTTTACTTTTCCCTATATACTACCTGTGCGCATCGTTGAAGAGGATATCAGGATCGATTTCCACACATAGCATAGCTGATTTTATAATAGAAAAGTACCGTCAATTTCGAGTTCGACCTTTTATGTAATTAAGTGTAAAAACGAACTTGAACAGCAATTATTTAAAGGAACATAAATAAACAAATACATGCTTATAATTAAAACCTAATTCACAAGGAAATTTCTAGCAAATGGTCCAATTTACAACATATAATTTTATTACGGAACGTACAATATTTTTTTAATAAATCAATATAACATATGACATGATCTTATGAGTAATAATCTTTTTAAAGTCTATTTCATTAGATAGCATGATAATTTCTGTACGCAATGAATATTAACGCATTTAATTTAATGTTTTTTAACCTTTTATCTGGAATTATCATATTTGTGAACCAATCTCTAAAATTACCAGCGAGGTCAACTCCAAAGTTATTTGATGATTGTCGTGAATTGAATCCTAAACGTTATTTTATCCAAATCCTACTTTCCAAGTTATTGATTGTCTGTATAGGGACACGTTACTCACATTGTAACATTTTGTTTAACAAAGCATATAAGCAATATTTTAATGTGGAAAGAAGCTGGTTGATTTCAAAGTGATTGGAGCAAAGGTGATGAGCATGTGTTGATGCGCGCGAGTTAAATAACTATATTTTGAGAACCCGTATTTTTACGAACGAATACGCGAGAACCACAAAATATTGATAAAGGAAAGTAAATCAATTGAACGGGAGGAGTTAATTGAAATACTTTTTATTTTTATTTCTTTACAGCTTCAGATCCTGACAGAGAGTGTCGCATCACTGATTATTAATTCATTTATACTCTTCAGTGTCTTTGTTTTTTCTTCTTCACTGATGATCCGTACGGGATGTTTAGTCTATTGCAGGTCCAGATAAAAGATAGTCTACAGAGAACAATAGGAGCTGATAAGATTCCAGACAGATCGATGCGTTGGTGTATTCGTGTGATTCATATAATTCCTCCCTGGCGAAGTTCAAAGACGTCCTCGTCGTTGATAGGCGGAGAATGCTGCTTTCTTTTATTTGTTGTGTGTTTATATGCAAAGTATATCATAAGCATCAATAAGGCGAGCGACACAAGCGTAATCTCTGTTCCAAATGGTTTATGTACAGGCGTAATTATTGTCGGCAAATTTAACTCCTTTAATGGTTCAAAACTAAATTCATGATCTTTAATTATTACTGGTAAAATTAAATTTGACTGTTGAATTTCTCCAAATATGTCATGGGGCTTATAATCTTGGATTTGGATATCTCTTCCTCGTATCTTATGTGTTCCTTTGATCGTGCTTTCGGTGTCATCAACTCTGATTTTGATTGGAAAATTACTAGAGACAAATATACCATCTGATAGTTCATATGTATATATTAAAGGCGCAATTATTGGAATTACAATCGGCTTGGCGTTCTCTGTATTAATTTGGTAACATACATATGTTCTTTTATACATTTCATGACATGTTTGAGAAAATAACTTGAAAAGCTGTCCAACTAAAATCCAAGGCACGTTAATTATTTCTGTTTGATTAATATTATTGATGATTGCGAGCCTTTGAATAAGGGAGAATTCGATAGGATTGAGGATTGGAATTTTGAGTGTGTAAATGATAGAGTCATGGGTAAATATGATTGTTCGCCGAGCAAAACGAAAGTCTAAGAAATTCCGGTAAGCTAACATAAACTCTTTTTGAGAGTAAACTTTAGACAGATGTTTCTGATTATATAATATTTGTTTATATTGTAATATTTCTAAATCGAATAATTTTTCGGAAAAAATGAACGATCTTTTAATTTTACTTAACAATCGAAGAAAATGTTCCTGTATTATGAGGGTAAGGATGATTTCGAAATTATTAATTTTTGTATTTTACTTTTTCAGCGTCCTTGTCATGTTTAATAAATTTCTATTAATAACATCAGTGTTGCTATTGATCTCTTTGCTTATCTTGTTCACTATGCTTATTGATTTATTTAATGTAATGATATCTTCCTATTGTTGATGATCAAGTAAATTTAAATAGTTATTTATTCTCTCCACGTCTGTAGCGTCTGGGTTTCCGAAAATATATTTAACTGCTGTACCTAACCCATCAAAGAGACCTCTCTTCATTCTTTCTCTTTGTAGTGTTATTTGTTGTCTATCCTGTTGTATTTCTTTACATAATATCGAGGCTTGTTTTAACAAGTTGGATTCCTGAAGTTCTGATCGAGAAGATAATATTGAACAACTAGTTAAAATTTCTTCATAGGTTTGCGTTAACGTTGTTAAATTTATCCGAAAGTGTAGATAATGATAATTTGCAATAATTCTTCCTGTTCCTTGCTGGTAAGCATAGTGTGTTTTATTGGTGTCGATTTCATTACTTGTTACAAGAGTCGTCGCGATAATTATCAAGAGTGTCGTCTTCATTTTTCTGTAAAAGAAAGGAAGGTTTTCTTAATCTTTTAGCTCTCCGCAGGTCATAGCGGCGTGGTTGTCCGTGTATATAATATTCTAGTGAAGGGCATTTTTGTTGTTCTACAAGCAATTTTTGATAGCGAGGCGCAGTTTTATCGCGTTGCTGTTGATGTGTTTTAATATAAATTTCCTTACTTTCAAGCGCCTGATTTGATTCGTCAGATAACTTTTGTTGCCTTTTCTGTTTATTATATAGCTTGTCATAAAAAGGTAGAATTTCGTTTTTTCGAATCTCATTGTATTTTTCCAGGTTAGTGGTTTATGATCTGTTTCAATAATAAATTTTTTTCCATAAACATATGGTCTAAAGTGTCTACATGCTTCTACGATTGCGAGTAATTCTTTCTCAATCGTAGAATAATTTTGCTCCGCTGAATTCAGTGTTCTAGAGTAACATGAAATGAGATGTTTGTTTTGCGACAGCTCGGCTCCGATGCCTACGTTCGATGCATCTGAGATGATCACGAATTGTTTAGAAAAATCCGATTATGCTAATAAGGGAGTGTTGGTAATTAATTCTTTTAGTTTGTTAAATGATTCTACATACTCTTAATTTTCACAATTAATTTTCTCATCCTTTTTAAGAACTCTGGTGAGTGGCTTCGAAATTTTTGCATAATCTTTGATAAATTTTCGGTAATAACCGGTAAGTCCTAAGAATGATTTTACTTTTTTTTCCGTTTTTGGGATAGGGTATATGATTAGAGATTTAATTTTTTCAGGGTTCGGTTTAATTCTTTCCCGTGTTATGGTATGGCCTAAAAATGGGAATTCTTTCCTTAAGAATTCGCTTTTATCTGGTTGAATTTTTAGTTCGTAATTTTTTAATTCATCGAAAATCAGTTTTAAATGTTGTAGATGTTCTTGGAGAGATTTAGAAAATACGACCATGTCGTCCATATAAACGAAACAAAATTTGTGTAAATATTTCCTTAAAACTTTATTCATCATTCTTTGAAAAGTTGCAGGGGCGTTTTTTAAACCGAACGGCATACGAACGTATTCGTAATGTCCGTTTGCAACGGTAAAGGCTGTTTTTTCTATTGAATTATTATCAAGCGGTATTTGATGGAAACCTTGTGCCAAATCTAATGTAGAGAAATATGTACATCTGCCTAAATTCTTTAAAATTTCATCCATTCTAGGTAGAGGGTACTTGTCCTCAATGGTTTTATCGTTGAGTTTTCGATAATCTATCACCATCCTCCACTTTTTTTCCACTTGCATCTTGTTTTTTGGAAACAATCCAAACGGGCGAAGCGTACGGTGAATTACTTGGCCGTATTATTTCGTCGTTTAATAACTTTCTTATTTCCTCCTGTATAGCTTCCTTCAAATGACACGGATACCTAAAACTCTGGCGTATTATCTCCGAATTCGCGTAAAATTGGGAATGTAAGTGCGTCTGTACCTTGTATTACCTTATGCACTGATTTAACTACAAAATTATGCGGAAATATATATTTGGAAAATAATTTATAGGCTATTTTTGGGTTAATAATTGAAGACGAGGCTCCAGAATCTATGAGAATTTTTAACGGTGAATTTGTTGTTATTATGTGGGGTAATTGGGGACAATTTCCAATATTATTCAAATTTACTACCTCTTGTTCAGGGATTTGTCTCCTTCTTGAAAATTTTCATAGGTTAAATTTTGCTCTTCGAGACAAGCTGTTTCATCCTGCATTTGCTCTTCGTTTGGGAGTTCTTCCGTATAAATTTCCTCCTCTGGTATGTCTACTTGGTTATGTAATTCTTCCGAAAGAAAATCCGGTGGGCCGGTGCTTTTGAAAAAGTTACTGTCTCTTGATCGTATATTATTCGATGTCGCTGAATTGATATTTCGATCAAAATTATTATTTGGCCGGCTCGTATTTCGGGTATTTATCGACATTGGAGTCGGTTGATAATTTTGCTGTCTAGTATTCTTAAAATTTTGTTTAAAATTATTTCCAGACGTGTTTCCAATGTTTGTGGGTCTAAAATTAGGTTGCACTTGCGGGGTTGAGAAGGCATTTCTATTTTCGGGCTTATTAAATGGGTTAAAAGTCCATGCATTTGTAGGTGCACTAAGTGAGTTAATATTTCTCGAATTTAGGGATGTATTAAATAGATTTATATTCCTAGAATTATTAAAGTTACTAGGTTTAGGTTTATTTTCTCTGATTCTCTGAAAATTGAGATATTCAACTTGTTGTTTATGATTATCAAGCTTCCTACATTTGATTAAACAAGCTTCGATATCGTGTAGATCGAAGTATGTTAAGTGTGAGTGATATGGCTCCTTTATGCTATTAATAAAAGTATTTCGCGCAATATTTTCATAAAATTCAAATTTTATTTGCCTTAAATTAGCATCTTGAACATTCAATTAATATGTTCTTTTAATTTATTTAGACGTAGTTTTATTTCGTCAGCGTATTTATCGAAATGTTGATTAGATAATTGATAACACGTTGTCAGTTTATTAAATAATAACTCCTCTGAACTAGGATCACTATATCTATTTATTAAACTTCTTTTGCATTCGTCCCATGTTGCGGGATTATTTGCAACAATCAAATCTAAAGCGTTACCATATATTCTCGATTTAATCAACGCCAACAAAGATACATTTATCGTGTCATCATTTGTGACTAAAGCGTCTATAAATTTATCACAAGTTTGCAAAAAATGCGAAAGAAGTTTTGTTCCTCCTTCGTATTTGGGGATCGCGTCGCGCCATATAGTCAATCTAAGTTTAAATTGTTATTTTATTAAAGACGTTCGTTTTTCCTTTTTTTCAACAATCGCATATATATATATATATATATATATATATATATATATATATATATTTGTTTGGATAGATGGGATTAAGGAATTTCAAAGACTCAGTGTTTATTCTTTGAAGATTCCAGATGACTTTCTGCCTGTAGGTGGGACCTGAGTTGCACGTGGTAAGTTTTCAAAAAGCCAACTGCGGCGATGGGGTTGAAACACCAACTGCCTCCTTGTCGTTGATTTCCTTCACGAAGTCTGAAGGTGAATCCTAATTCAGCAGCTTCGCAGTATCCCGTCTGCAGCGCCAGGTAAATAACTATATTTTGAGTAGAACCCGTATTTTTACGAACGAATGCGCGAGAAACACAAAATATTGATAAAGGAATGTAAAGCAATTGAACGAGAAGAGTTAATTAAAATACTTTTTATTTATACTTCTCTACAGCTTCAGATCCCGACAGAGAGTGTCGCATCGCTGATTATTAACTCATTTATACCCTTCATTGTCTTTGTTTTTTCTTCTTCACTGATGATCCGTACGGGATGTTTAGTCTATTGCAGGTCCAGATAAAAGATAGCCTACAGAGAACAATAGGAGCTGATAAGATGCCAGACAGATCGATGCGTTGGTGCATTCGTGTGATTCATATAACTCGCGCACGCGCTGTATAGGTAGAAAGAGCGAAATTCGAAAGAAGAGTGAGATGAGCAGGGCTCGGCGGAGAGAGAAGGAAGGGAGAAGACGCGTACAAAACAGACTGATTATTGCTTGTTGAGCTGTGGAGGTAAAGTGAGTTTTTCGGGTTTTTTGCCAATTGTGCCTAAGTATTTGGAATTTTACGGGAGCCTAGAGACGAGATTTGAGCAGATAAACGCGTGTGAAGTGATCGTGTAGCAAAAGCGCAAGACAACCGTGAAGCCAACGACTTAGCTGACCGTCCACCCATCCGACACCGAGAGAAAGAGAGAGGGATGACAATGGCTCACCCGAGCCGATTACCACCAGCCCGCACAAGAGAAGGGACACGGCGGCTCATCCGAGTCGAGTACACCTAACCTGAAGGAAGAGGAAGAGTGAGCATCTGCCGGCGCCTTCCATCGACAGCGGTGACAGCCTCACTCGGTGAGTACCGACGACAAGTGATCGCATAATGTAAGCGCGGGCCAAGGACCGCGGTGCGACGGTGGCGAGTACGTGAGCGAAAGACGTGCGCGCGCGGAACGAACAGCGAGTACGAGGACGCTGGTGTCGTCCGACAAGAAGAGGTCACAGCAAGTGAGCGAGCTGACACAGGTTTAAGAGAGAGAGAGAGTTGAACCGAACAGCGAGATCCGGGAGTGCGAGTGGGTGAGAGAGATAGAATGCGTGGACACCGCGTAGCCGAGGTGCGTGTGCGGCGCGAGCCTGAGAGTGTGTGTGCGTGGATACGAGCGTGTGTGAGAGTGAAAGAGAGACAGAGTACGGTCGGAAAGCATTATACGTTATTCTTTATAATAATGGAAGTGATTTACGGTGATCGAGGCATCTGTTTATTGAATGCCGCCCCCTTTTTCATTGTTCTTAGCGTTGCCCCGCTTTCATCAGTAGACTACCTCGTGGAGAGAGGACGGATCATCAGCAGCTGGAGAAGATAGCAGGTAGGTGCTGCGTGTTTTTAAATATTCTGTGTCGGTGGCCAGGGCAAAGGCCACCACGTCACAATATATATATATATTTATATATATATATATATATATATATATATATATATATATATATATCATTGTGCATCCCCCGTCTAGGATTCAGCCGAAATAATAATTTAACCGATTTCATAAACAGTTCAATAATATCTAAGTCAATATACTCTATATATAAAAATCTATATTACTATAAATAATTGACCGTAATTTACTTATCGTCGCTTCTGTATAAAAAGCTGCTTGAATGCAGCATGCACTTAAAAAATGTCATATTTTGCCGACAATTTTATTCAATATAAATATAAATATATATATATAAATATATATATATATATAAATATATATATATATATATATATATATATATTTCGTATATATCCGTTCTTTAAATTAAATATCGTGAATATTTTTGTAGTGATCCAACTGAAATTCAATCAAAATGTTGGTATATGAATAGCATATTTTTTAAGCAGACGATAGATATTGGCTTTTTATACAAAGTGACGATATACTTTATATATTAATATACATAGTTTCGAGATTGTTAGTAAAGAACCCTATTTTGCTATCATTTCTTTTGTTCAAATTACAAAAAACACTCTTATGTCACAACTCTGAAGTGAATATAATGTATAAAAACAAAAATATAATTTGTCGTTACAAACTATATTCAGTATGATTTGGCATACAGAACCATTTTCTAAGAGAGGGGGAAAGAAAGACAGAAAGAGAGAAAGAGAATTAGAATTTCACTTATTAAAGCCTAAGGACTCGTGGTCCTTCATAGGTCAGAGAGGGGGAGAGAGAGAGAGAGAGAGAGACAGACAGATTTTCCCACATGATTCTTAAAACGATTATCTTAATTTATTGATGAAAGTAAAATGATTTTCAATTAAAAGCATAGTCTATTTCCTTCCCAAGATAATATAGAATCTATATGTCAAATTTCAGAACAATCGGTTCAGTATTTTGTTCTGTTATCGCGTACAATCAAAAACACGCTTTGTCTTTATAAATTAGTATGATATGATATGATATGATATGACATGATATGATATGATATGATATTTATTATATGTATATGTATATATATATATATATATATATATATATATATATATAAAATAAATGCGCGACTAATTATTTTCTCTATTTCGGCAAGTTCGGACCGACTTCAACCGCGACCAAAATCCATTCTCTCTCTCTCTCTCTCTCTCTCTCTCTCTCTCAGGCTGTGTGAGTGAGTGAGTGAGCGAGCGCGCATAGAAACTCACAGTAGATATCGTCTTGAGGCACAGGAATATCGTATTTAACCGCTTGTACACGCTAATAAAATATTTCTCCGTAGAGCCGTATTTAAAATGTGTATATTATATATATATATATATATATATATATATATATATATATATACCTAACTAATTTGTAAAGACCAAGCGTGTTTGTTTGTACACGATAACCAAAAAGGACATAGGCTATGTTTTTTATTGAAAATCATTTTAATTTCATCAAGAAATTATATTAACGGTTTTACCATCAGTTTTATCAGCGGCTACTAGATGACGTTTTGAATCACGAACATCAACTCAAAGTAATCCTTTTAAAGTATTAATACCAGGCCAGCACAAACGAATGTTCATATCCAACTTTGGAATTCGTATTATAAAGAAGGTGTGATGTTAGTCGGTATTAACCTTTTTGTTCTTCAGGTGAATCTGACACTACTCCTACAACTTATGGATATCTTTTGATTTTTGTAAATTTTATTTACTGTTATGTGGGAAAATCTCTCTCTCTCTCTCTCTCTCTCTCTCTCTCTCTCTCTCTCGATACACACACACACACACACACACACACTCATTCTTTCTTTGTCCGTCTTCTCTTATAAAATGGCTGTGTATGCCAAATCATACTGAACATAATTTGTGACGACAAATTATCGTATATTTTTGTTGTTATAAGTTATGTTAATCTCAGAATTTACAATAGACTATATGTGTGTGTGTGTGTGTGTGTGTGTGTGTGTGTGTGTGTGTGTGTGTGTGTGTGTGTGTGTGTGTGTGTGTGTGTGTGTGTGTGTATAATACATCGTCATTGCTGCATAAATAAAAAGGTATTATCAGGGTCCGCTTAAAAAATACGATATTCGCATATCAACATTTTGCTTGAATTACAGTTGGAACCACTACTGAAATATTCCGGTATTTAATTGAAAAACGTAAATATACAAAATAGATATATGTATGTATATGTATATGTATATATATATTTTAAATACGGTTTCTACTGCGAAATATTGTATTGGCGTGTACCGGCGATTGAATGCGATATCTCGTTGGCTCAGCATAATTTCTTTTGGGAGTTTTGTGTTCGGATGATAAAATTTGATATCCAGGTGTCTCTGGAAGATTTCTACGGGAAATTTCGTGTTCGGACGGTAGAATACAATGTCCAGGTATGAGGGGTCGACTTATACAGAGAACTTCTTGTTCGGAGGATAGAAAAAGATGTCCAAGTATGACGGAACAACTTCTACGAAGAATTTCGTGTTCCGGCGGTAGAAAACGATGTCCAGATATGACAGAACGACTTCTACAGAGAATTTCGTGTTCGGAGGATAGAAAACGATGTCCAGGTATAAAGGGACGACTTCTACAGAGAATTTCGTGTTCGGAGGATAGAAAACGATGTCCAGGTATAAAGGGACGACTTCTACAGAGAATTTCGTGTTCGGAGGATAGAAAACGATGTCCAGGTATAAAGAGACGACTTCGTTCAGGAATTTCGTGTTCGGACGTTAGAAGATGATGCGCAGGTATGAAGAAACGATTTCGACAGGGAATTTCATGTTCGAAGGATAGAAAACGACGTCCAAGTATGACGGGACGACTTCTACGTGGAATTTCGTGTTCGGACGGTAGAAAACGATGTCCAGGCATGACGCGACAACTTCTTCGAGGAATTTCGTGTTCGGACGGTAGAAGGCGATGTCCAGGTATGACGGACTAACTTCTACGGGGAATTTCGTGTTCGGACGTTAGAAAACGATGTCCAGGTATGACGGAAGAACTTCTACGAGGAATTTCGTGTTCGAACGGTAGAAGACGATGTCTGAATGTTTTGGAACGACTTCTACGGGAGATTTCGTATTTCGACAGTATAAACGATGTCCAGATGTAAAGGGACAACTTCTACGGGGAATTCCGTGTTCAGACGATAGGAAACGATGTCCAGGTATGACGGGATGACTTATACCGAGAGTTTCGTGTTCGGAAGATAGAAAACAATGTTCAGGTATGATGGAACAACTTCTACGAAGAATTTTGTTTTCGGACGGTAGAAGACGATGCCCAGGCATGACGGGACAACTTCTACAGGGAATTTCGTGTGCGGATGGTAGAAGACGATGCCCAGGTATATCAGAACAATTTCTACGGGGGATTTCGTGTTAGGGCGATAGAAGACGATGATCAAGTATGACGGGAAGACTTCTACGAGGAATTTCATGTTCGGACGGTAGAATACATTGTCCAGGTATGACGGGACGGCTTCGACGGGGAAATTCGTGTTCCGGTGGTAGAAGACGATGTCGCCAACGCAAACTCTCTATAGCAGTCGTTTCGAGAAATAGTCTATCGTCCGAGCATGATATTGTTCGTAAACGTCGTCTCGAGACACTTGGACATCTTTTTCAACCGCCCGAAATCACAAGAACAATTTTCGCCATAGAAGCCGTATGAATAGGCATATATATGTGTATTAAATACGGTTATACATTCTGTATATACATATTGTATATACAGAAGCGACGATATGTAAATTACGGTCAATCATTTATAGTAATATAGATTTTTATATATGGAGTCCTTTTTACTTAGATCTTATTGAATTGTTTAAGAAATCGGTTAAATTATTATCTCGGGCCAAGCCGAAACGGTGGATGCTAGTATATATATATATATATATATATATATATATATATATATATATATATATATATATATATAGTTCACATTTTCATTTACTTTTCAACAGAATGAGATGTAAATGAATTTCATAATCCAGTGCTTAGGATATATGGGAACGCTATCTTTTCTTACATACTGATTAATTTACGTACTTTTCAAATTGAGATTATCTTCAAATCTAATAAGATAGGATTGTGTTTTGTGTGAAAACCGTTTTCATCGTGAATTCAAAATTTAAACTACTTTTTATGTACAAAGTTGAGTGTAAATTATATACATGTACTTGAAAAATAAAACTAATTTAAGCGTATATTAAAAATTGAAAATTAATATTTAAACTACAGAAATATATAGATAAATAGTTTTCTAATGGGCAATAGCTTCTACATAATAACGATAAAACTATTTATTAATATAAAAATATTTATTAATTTAATAGTTTCTAGTAGATAGTAGATATATAAGGGAAATATAATATACATTAAATGAAAATTATAAGCGAAAGATTCATACAAAAAGCGTAGTTTACACTTATGTTGTATAGACTCAACATGCCCTGTATATTACTTCTTATTATATTGGGAGGCGAACTTAGTTTACGACCATGTAATCCAGATGTAAAAAGGACATTAATGATGGAAAATGGATACACGTTAACTTAATCAAAATATTTTCCATCACTTTCTACTACTTTTTCCCAGCTATCTGGGAATATAGCGATACCGTGGCGAAAGAACAATGGCGGTTTTGAGGCGATCCAATCATCCACAAATTCTCGCACTCCTTGAACATGTCGGAAGTCCGTATCAACGAGGTCGTACTTTGAATAGGTGATAATGAAAAAGCGTTATATTTGGCGAGTACGCTGAGTGCGGCAACACTTCCCATTCGATCTCCAACAGGGTATTTTTTATGGCTTTTGCAACACGTGGCCGAACGTTGTCATGCAAGAGAATGACTTTGCGCCATTTGCTCGTGATTTTTTATCTATGTTCGATCAATTTCTGTTGCAAATCGTTCAGTTGGTGTTTGTATACCTCGGTAGTCACCGTTTCATTCGGTTTTACAAGCTCGTAGTACAGCACACCCTGTTGGTTACACCAAATGCACAGCGATACCTTATCGCCGTGGATATTCCATTTTGGTGTCGACGTGGATGGTGGCCCTGGGTCCACCCATGACTTTTTGGCGCTTAGGATTATCATAGTACTTCCATTTTTCATCACCAGTTACAATACACTACAGAAAACTCCTTTTTTTACCTGGCAAGAAAAGACAGTGCGATGTTGTATTGATTCATAATGGCACTTTTGGTCAAATCGTGTGGCATCCGTTTTCCTTCTCTATGAATCTTTCCCATTGCATATAAACATTTGGTAACTGCTTTGTCACTGACTCCTGACTTATTAGCAAGTTCTTTCTGCGTTTGAGCTGAGTTTTTGTCCAAGAATGCTTGTTCATCCAATAATGCTTGCAATTCACTATCTTCAAACTTTTTCAGTTGTCCAGAATGTTCTTTGTCATTCACATCAGTATCTCTACTTATAAAACGCTGAAAACACTCTTTACATATTATAAGCGGTGGAGCGTGTTCACCATAACATTCTTGAAGCAATCGCTATGTTTCTTCTAAACTTTTTTTTTCAAATTAAAAATATACAAAAGGACATGTTGAAAAAACAATTTATAACGATTCATTTTTCACTGATCAACAAAACATTGTTTGTAACATTGTTTGTCAGCACGTCTGTTCGATGTTGAGTTTCAGACAATAAGCTGAATCGAGTTATATTTATTCGTTATTAAAGTGTATTATTTTTAAATATAATCATCATTTTTACAGAGTAACATTTTATTGTAAAACTCCCAGAAATCTTGGTAACAATTTCTATAATAGTATAAAATTTGAGCGAGATAGACTTTGCATATCGTAAAAATTATTATAAAAGTATATTTATTTAAATTATCGTTAAAAATATTATACAAAATATCATTATATACTCATAAAAAATTGAAAGCCTTTTAACAACGGCTAAATGTTCTTTTTAATTATGCTAATTTCCCAAGCTGTCAATTTCTGTAAGACTGTGGTGTTTGTAAGGCGGAAACAATGTATATATTTTCTGTGTGATATCCTAGTTCGACTTGTACGAGGGAAAGTAACAAATAAATTAACGAGGAAAAAAGCAAAATAAAGTTTACAAATATGACTCTTTTCCTGACAAAAGTGTATCTTATTGTTAAATAACAAAGCCTTATATTTTCTCTATCTGTGGTATTAAACTTACTGTTTTAGAAGGTTAAAATATAATAGCTATATAAGAACATGTACATACTATTTTATTATTACCTTTTTTATACTATTTAGACATCTTCTCTATTTTACATTAAATGTATTTTATGAACAAATTAAAAACTTACATCGCACTACGTGTATCAGGAATATCACGATTGCTCGGTAGACTGTCAGAAGCTTGTTGATTAAATTTGTTTCTGGCATAAGGATCCTCACCAGCTCTAAGTCCATCTCTTGATATGTATCTTTTATAATAATAAAAAAGTAATTGATTATTTGTTGCTATGATATTAATTAGTTGTAAATTTTCTAAGTAATAGTTTACAAATAAAATCTTTCAGTTAATTTAACATTAAAAACTTACTAATAATCATACATCCTAAACAAATATATGTATTATTACAATGAGTAATTGAAATTTAAGTTAGGATTATTTTTTGGTTTCAGCAAAAATTTTCAATTAATATTCCCACTATTTTTTTTACAAATAATTAAGGATAAACATATAGCCAAAAGCCACACCATTGCTTGCAATCTCGACATTTATTTTCAGTTTATATATATATATATATATATATATATATATATATATATATATATATATATATATATATATATATATAGTTTATATGAAGTAACAAAAGTTTGTGTTTTGTATATATTACTCAGCTATTACGATTGAATTAAAATCTTTATAAGGTTGAATGTAGAAAACTGCAAAACTTTAGCGAACTTGATAAAAAATTATTATCAATTAAGTATTAATTATATTGGATATATTTTTATTTATTTAGCTATATTTTATCTACAAAATTCAGTATTTCATAATTTGAATGTTTAAGTAAATAAATAATTCAGTAATATCAGCGCTAAGGGATTTAAGTAATTTGCAATTTGTAGCCAAATTATAATATATTTGAAAATCATATAATTCACGTCTTAAAATAAACTTACTTTGATTTATTACGTTTCTTTTTCTAAGATTGGTTTTTTTTTATGAACTACTTTAGATATAATAATTTATATTTGTTATATAATATTATATTGTTATAATTTATACTTATATTTGTATGCATATAAGTGAAGGCAATGATAAAAGCAAAATAAAACCACATGCAATTCTTTATGACAAGATATTAATGCTATCATTCATTTCTGAGAAAATTAAATGAATCTCTTAATTGCTTAAGCTGAGAATATGAAAAATAACTTTAATATAAGTCTTCAATTTTTAATAGATGATGCTGAAAAGTTATGTTCATATAAAGTTTTTGGACTTAATTCAACCAAAACTCTATAATTCCCTATTGCAATTGAAAAATCATGTCAATGTGATGGCTAACGTAAAGTCAAAGGAAGTAAAAAGTAATGTTTTTTTTGTACAGGAACATATATAAGTATGAGAGTCCATTTTGCTTGACTAAGAATATACAATCTGTTTCAAATTTTAATTTAATAATTGAATTTCAAGCAATATAAAAATTTTTTTCTAACCTGCTATTACAGTACAAAATGTTAATATAAAAAACTTTTGTTTTCAGTTTTATTTAATGCGTTTATGTTATATATCTTTTTTGAAAATACGATAGTGCTCCTAATATACTTTAAATTTCCTAGAGCTTGGGATTTTTTGCTAGCAACAGCAGTTATGACTCTTACCCTTGCTCATCAAAGTAATTCCATGTTATTTGTAGATCAGTTGTAGGAGCTGGTAGAAGCTCCGAGGACATGGCAACAGCACTCCCATCTACATCCATATAACCACCGGAATTTTCGACGAGTCCGAGTAAAACTGGCTCTTTCAAGCGCAGAGCTCTATTTGCGATCTGCAAATAATAAAAAATATACTAGCAAGAAAATAAGGTCAAAATTAAAAAGAATATAAGTAATTGGCATTAAAAGGTAATAAGGCATTAATTGGTAATAAGGCATTGAAAAGAATATAAGTAATTGGTACTTGAAATAGTTGAAATAATATCTGTATTTATCAGTTTATATATACTAATATTTATCAAATTCTCGAATCATTATAAATATAAGTACATTCTTAGAAATATATTCAATACATTTAAGGCATTCTTTCAATTTTGTATACCAAATCCTTTTTCTCAAATGTAATTTGCATTAATATAAGCAACTTATATATAAATATTATTATTAACAAGTACTGACAAGGGGTGTTTACAATTATAAGATTATCGACGGGATAAAAAATCACGTCCACGTAGATTAAATGTATAAAATATGCTGACAAAATGAATTCTTTACCAGTGTTTTATTCAAAGGCAGCTTCATGAAATTTTTTTTAACTGAATTCTGTATGAAATAATATTTTTTATTTTTATTTTATTTAATTCCTTTTACATAAGATGTAGTGATCGAATACCAGACCTTATTTGACATTTTCAATACAGGATTTACTGTATAATTATACTATATGATATGTTTTTACTAATACAATAATATATAAGATTAGAAATAGATTAATATCTATTATTTTTCAATATATTATAGCAGAACTACTAAACATACCTAGTAGTTAACTTAAAAACATTAAATTAATGATAATAATTTATTTAAATATATACAATTCTTTTAATTAATATTTTTAAGTAATTGAATATAATAAATTACAGATAAACTAATTTTGAATGCATATGTTAAGTAATGCGAAATTAAGTAATGCGACCGATTTTATTTCTCGGCCTGTGGTAACACTGCGAACCTATACTCCGTCACTGTAATATTAGATCCCTTCTCTTTCGATTGGAACATTAATAATCCTTGTACGATCATTTCTTCGCCAGCTGTTTAGTATTTTGTAACAACGCGCGAGTGGTGCATGTCGCGAAAATGCAACAGAGAAATCTAAATTACCGGTGCGCGATAAAATTTTGTGCGAAACTTGGCGAAACCGCGACAGAAACTTATGAAAAAATGCTTAAAGTCTATGGTAGCGATGCCCTGGTGGCATGCCGATTTTAAAAAGGGCCGTGAGAGCGTCAAAAATGAGATGCGGAGCGAAAGGCCAATTCAACTGCGAACCGACGCGAATGCGCAGCGCGTCCATACCCTTGTTCGTCAACACCGGCGACTAACCATTCGAATGTTGGCTCGAAGAATTGAATATTGATCGGGAAATAGTAAGAAAGATTTTAACGAAAGATTTCGCCATGAAAAAGCTGTGCGTGAAGATGGTACCGAAGAGTCTTTCAGATGAGTAAAAAGCTCACCGAATGAACATCGCTCACAATTGTCTCGAGCAGGTTGAAAGTGATCCTACTCATCTCGATCGAGTTATAACTGGTGATGAAAGTTGTTTATTTCAATATGACTCTGAAACTAAACAACAAAGCTAACAGTGACTGTCCCCTGACGCGCCAGGGCCACAGAAGGCGAGAATGAGCAAATTCAAAGTGAAAACCATGTTCATTCTTCAACAGCAAAGGGGTGATTCACAAAGAATTTGTACCATCTGAACAAATCGTACATCAAATATTCTATTGCAATGGGCTCGAAAATTTACGAAGAAGAGAGGTCAGAGTGCGTCCAGAGTCGCGAAGACTTGGCTTCTACATAACGATAATGTCTTTCAATTTTTAACATCTAAAGGCATCGCAACGTTATCACAATCGCCCTATTCACCGGACATGTCACCTTTTGACTTTTTCCTATTCCCCCGTTTGACAAAGTGATTGGTGCGGCGCACTGCAGATGGTCGGTGCGGGATGCAGCGAACGGTTGGTGCGGCGCGCGGTGGGCGGTCGATTTTCTTAGCATTATATGCGCTACCGTATTTACACTCCCATATATATATATATATATATATATATATATATATATATATATTGTAGTAGCTCGGCAGTACCGGTTTCATTCGGTTTTACAAGCTTCTACTACAGTACATACTGTTGGTCCAATCAAATGCACAACAATACCTGTTCGCCGTGGATATTCCGTTTTGGTGTTGACGTGGACAGTTGGCCTGGGTCCACCCTTAATTTTTGGCACTTAGGATTGTCATAGTAGATCTACTTTTCATCACCAATCACAATACACTACAGAAGTCTCTATTTTTTGCCTGGCAAGCAAAGACAGTGCAATGTGGTATAGATTCATAATGGCACTTTCGGTCAAATCATGTGGTATCCATTTTCCTTCTTTATGAATCTTTCTCATCGCATGTAAACGTTTGCCAACTACTCTGTTACTGACTCCTAACTTATTAGCGAGTTCTTTCTGCGTTTGAGCTGAGTTTTCGTTCAATAATGCTTGCAATTCACTATCTTCAAACTTTTTCAGTTGTCCAAAACGTTCTTTGTCATTAATATCAGTATCTCCACTTCTAAACCGCTCAAATCACTCTTTATATGTTGTAAGCGATGGAACTTGTTTGCCATAACATTCTTGAAGCAATCGCTATGTTTCTGCTACACTTTTTTTCAAATCAAAATAGTGCAAAAGAACATGTCGAAAAAACGCTTTATCACGATCCATTTTTCACTGATCAAAAAATTATAATATTTATACAAATGATGGCGCCTGGTAACTAAATTTTGTTGGCAAATGCCAAAACTAAAAAATAAGTACTAGATCCGACACATCTGACTTTTCGTACTACTTATATCGCCATCTAAACGTGAAGGTTGGAAAATAAGTTGGCCTCCTAATACTTACTGGCAACTTACTAGAGACCTTTCAAAACCCACGCACGCCTAAGTGCAATTTTTCATATAATATATCAAGGAGCGGCATGGATACTATAGCCTTCAGATGACCGTGCTATATATACATTGATATTGAGTTGCGAGATTTTCAAATAATTATTGCGTCGACATTAAACCACTATATTACGTCTAATTAGGTTTAATATAAAGCTATTCCGTTATACTTTGAATCAAAAACAGTTGTAAAAATATATTTTAATTTAATTCTAATATAAAAAATTCTAGAAAAGAAACTGATAAATACAAGTTTAATAACATTAAATGTTTTAACCTTTAGACTGCCGGCATGGCTCATATATGAGCCACCTGTGACCTTGACAGCTACTGTAGAGATATGAGGTGTTTTTATGTATAAATTTTGCACATCAAAAATATCAATTTATAAGGCAAAAATGCCGGCATTCGAAAGGTTACATTTATGAATTAAAATTAACGCAAAATCAATTATGAAATTTATTAAAAAATAAATGTTTTTAAAATATGTTTATTAAGATGTAATATACTACTGCTGGGAGGTTTAAAAATAATAAAAGTTTAAAAAAGTATTAACTAAATTGAATTTTAATATATAATGAAAGAAAAATACAAATGACAAACACCTTAGTATAGACGAGACACGAATAATCTTTCTGCGCTCACACAGAGCCCTGCTTCTTATCGCGGGTCAAATTTCGGGCGATAAGTCCCATTCGTCGATCGGAGCCTAAACACTTCGCGCAGCCGGACGGTCGGAGAAGCCGAGGTAGTAATCCGTCACCGTCCGTACTTCTTTCAAAATTGTCGAAATTTTCTTAAAGCTAAAATACAGTCACCTTATTTGTGAATCGGTAGAAGAACTACTAGAAAGAAAATTTCTGAATTTTACGTCACAGCACGGATCAATTGATTTTATGGAAGCATAACCAGTTAAACCTCTTTCGTAAAATCTCAAGATTTTCCTCCGACTAATATTTAATTGCCTTAGTTGTAAATCATATAAAAGTCAGTCTTCAGGAAAATCTTCGATTTTACCCGTCATGGTACGGATCAAGCGTATACCTTAGTTGTATACAATTTTGTGGCCTTTAACGAAGGATTTCTCTCGATCCTGTCTTCAAGAATTAATTAACTTTAAACTCAATTAAATTAAATCAAATCATTCAAAGTTCAATTCAAAATTTCAAATTATAAATTATTGAATAAGATTTAAAATTTCCAACAATGATTTCGTCGAGAATTACTCGATATCTCGTATATACTTACATATCAGTTATAAACAGTTTTTCTATTTTTTAATTTGTGTGGCGCCGTTTTGTCGGAGGAGATCGCATATACATTTCTTCCTTATATTATTATCTCGGGAATATAATATTACATTAATCTCTTATTTATGTTATTTTTCAATCTTAAAACTAAACATTTTTCGCAGTATAATTTATAACTATATATAATTATATAAAGAAATCTTAAACCGATATATATATATATATATATATATATATATATATATATATATATATATTTATAATGTTAACGCAATATTATAAAACTTCTTAGAAACTATTACTCATTATTTTAATATTATATCAGAATAAATAATTCTAACATTGAAAATCATAAAATTACATTTAAATTTATAGCTCTATCTTATTATATAATATCTTATTTCATACATTAGTTTACACAAAATAAAAACCCTTTAGAGTGATATAATCTATAATCTAAACCTATAATTTAATTATAACGACACAGAAATTTCAATAAGTTTAAGTTTAAATTGTAAAAACTATAAGAAGGTATTTTCTTGTTTAAATATAAATTCTTACAGCTAATTCGGGTTCTGTTCGTAACATATATAACAAAGACAAATATATAGTAATTCAATAAAATTTACTCTCAGTATATTTTCAGCTAAATAGCATCATTTTTATTTTGAATTGGATAAGTAGTCATTGTAAATGTATTTTAGATTTATTAATTTTTGTTCGAACAAAAATATATTTATGTCAATATTATAAAAACATCTAAGGGTACATAATTTTATAAATTATCTAATGCAATATAAAGAATTAATTTATCGTAACTAAATATTATTGTGGTTTTCCTTGAGAAACTATAAAATAAGTATAAAAAACATATTAAAAGATCGAAAAGATGGTATTTGTTGATACTCCTGAATATAATCTATTAATCATCACAACAGTACTAAATTTATGAACAGAAAGGTATATAGGGACCCATAAAAATATCAAAATTCTTCATCGATTAAAAATTTTTTAAAAATATAATTCTATAATGAATAAAAATAATATAATGAAAACTGCAAAAATTGTCAGTTAACTTATTTTGAAAAACGTATTTCAAAAGCGATTAATTTTCGAAATTATTCATTGAAACGTTATAATTTATTTTGTAATATAATTTGAAAGTGAAATAAAAAAATATGCATTATTAAAATTTTTAAGTATTCATAATTTAATTGTTTAAATAATTGAAATAATTAAATAACATGCCCGTCCCTCAACTGATATCGGTTATGAAAAAACGGTTATCAAATATTTTCAAAATATGTTTTGTGGCGCGCCGCCCACTCTGCAATGTCGATTCCCACACTAGTATACAAATTAATTTTACAAGTGATTGGTTTAGCCAATTAAAAAAATTTATAGATATTTAATCTTTAGAGTATCGCCTGTGTTCTTTATTCGATTATCTCAAAAATCTATTTCATAAAAATATTGTATTTTTGTTAGACCAACAGTTATTAAATATATAAGAAGGCAGGATGCTGAGAAAGCGTTAAAATTTCTTAGATGCTTGTATATATTTTTCAATTGTAATATTTATTATATTATATCACGGTTTGAAGATATTTATTGATTAGGTTTATTAGTAGGATGATTAAAAGGCTTTTTGAATTCTCAAAATTGTTTGAGCCTATCACTTGCAATCGCAGTAAAGTAGATTTTCCTATTATTGGGAGATTGAGAACTATAACATGGGTCCTGAATCAGCACTTAAAATAACTTGAACGCAGAAATATTTAATAACTTTTGATCGAATAGACACACCATATTTTTTAAAAATGGATTTTGTAGATGAAGGAATACAGAAAACAATAATATTTATCACAATTGATTTCAGTTTGGTACGGGAATGTTACATTTATTTAACAATTTAATTGTTTATACTCTTAAGTTTTTAACTATAAACTTATTTTTTTGAATTTACTTTCAAAGATTATATAGCAAGGTATATAAATGAACGAAGTTTGGCAAAGATCCGATTAATATAGGTTGAGACAATCCATTTCAAGTACAAAGGTTTTAGAGTAAATCTACCAATTTTTCAAAATATGTGGATATGTCCAAAAAAAATTTTTTCATTAAAATCCTAAAATAGGTCTTCATGAATTATATCGGGAAGCTGTAAACAATTCAGATGAATTTGATGCATCGAGTTATTTTCACGAAATCTGTGCTATTACTGTAAAAGAATTGTCGATATAGAATTTTTGAATACAATATTTTAACAGCAGTGTATTATATAAAATTAACTTGAAAGAACAAAATTTCCTGATTTTAATATACATGTATTGGGCGTTTAAAATATTGAAAACCACATATAGAAACTGTACGTGGAAAGTTTGCAAATTATGGAAACATATAGAATAAGAGTACTGTGACAACACACACAAAAGAATATAAACAAAAATGTACGCGTCGGCAAAATAGGCGATAGAATTTCTAATAAGAAATAAAGATAACGTTGGGGATGTGTTTACTCTCTGAAATCATTCGCCTCTTTTACACGAGACATTTGGAAACCGTTTCAAATCCGTTTAAATCAATTGAAATAATCAAGATCATTTATGAAGAAATTTATTTGAAATCATTTTGAAATCAGTTGAAAACCAATTTTCATTTTCAATAAATTGTACTTTCCATCAAATCTTTAGTAACAGAATCTTGTGAGAATACTAAAATTTCTCTGACAAAGTAATTGCAATGTTATAAAAATATAATTGTGGATCTGAGTAATGATGATTTTGACAAATGTTATTGTTATTGGTTCGTAAGCAAAGATCATACTAAATTACCATATATTTTTCAAAGACGGGCCTGCAAGTACATGGCAAAATAATTTTTAAATTATATTAACATAAAAGTGTATTCCCACATTAGAATAAGTAAGTACATTGGCACACTTTTAATGAGCTTTTATATTGAATAATAATAAGTAATAATTTCGAAATTTACACGAATTGGCATTCATGCATGACTTTACAATACTTTACATTATACCTTTATTGTGTACGGTACACACACACACACCAGTGTGGAGTTTTGTTGCTTTCTCCCATCTGGCGTCTCCCCAGGTTGCGGATAGGGGATGGATCGCTACAATTTGTAGAGGGCACTGAGGAAATAAAATACTCAGGGCGGACAGAAAAAGCTAATAGGGAGGGCCTCCCGAATTTAAGGGCAATTATGATTAATGTTTGGTATAAACAAGGATATACCCCAGGGATTATAGAGAGATAGATAGACTGCAAGCCTCTATGGTCGGTGGTAGCTCTCCGATTCAGGGGAGGGCAAATCTAACATCATCATACATCGTACATTGAATACTAAGGGAGATGTCATGACGGATCAAGAAATGACGGATCGAGAAATTTCTATCACGCGCAGAAACAATCATCTGGAGCGACTAGGTGAGAAGATAAGCCAACTGATGGATTTTGTGAAATATAGGCATAACGTGCACAAGACTATTAAGGATCTTGCTCGTTCTATTAATGCCTCATACAAATGCATCAGTATGACAGAGGGTGATCTGTTGCAGTATCACCGTCCCGGTACTCATGAAGTGGTGACTCAGACTACGCCGAGTCTACGCTCCAATACCTAACGAGCTCTGATGTCCCATTCGCATAGAAAGCTTCAGTATTTCGTAAAACTAGATTGTTGACCCAAAATGATTGTGACAACTTTTAAACCCGTGCATATTTTCCATTTATTCAACCCGTTATTAATTTTATTAAGTAAATACTCCATATTCATATAATTTTCATCCATTGTCGTAGAGTGAGCCAATGGAACAGAATCTAGTTTATTTCTATTGTTTAGTAACTCAGCTTTGAGGCTTCTCTTAGAAGAATCAATAAATAACCGCCATTCTTTAGGATCATGTCCAACTTCAATTTCGTTAAACAGCCCATCTATAGCATTATAATATACCAAAGAACCATCTTGAACAAAATATTTTCGAAAAGACTCATCTCTGTTTCTGTAGTATACTACTTTTGTTTTTTGTGTAAACATCCTTCTTCTTTCAGCCGTGATGCCAATAGTTCCGATTGCACTTTAGTTAGTCTTAAATCTCTTATCAAATCGTTGAGTTGACTCTGATCAAACTTTAAATAAGTTATACGGTTACCCGTCGTACTAACATGACAATCAGTTTCTTCGTCATCGTCATCGTAATTTTCTTGGTCATTCATTTAATCATGATCTGTGACACCTTCTACTTCTCTGTTATTTTCTTGGACCATGTCTGCAATGTTATTATCACTTACATCGATTTCCATTGCTTCATCTTCATCATGACTGATATAGCTTACTAAGACTGGTATTGTGACAGACGAAGTAGTTGTCTAAAGCAAAGATTACTGCTTCTCGAATTAAATCCAAATTTGACGTTTATGCAAATATAGCAATCACTATTATGATCTAGAGGTGCACGCCAAATTTTAGGGTTAAGTGCTCGGTGGTTATAGAAATGGAGGGTATGAGGGATTGGGTTCACGGCGATTTAAGATTAAGTGCTCAAGGTTTGAGGAAATTAGGGTGTGGAGGTAGAGGGTTACAGTCACGCAGAGTTGTACGGCTCGAGGGTTAAATCAATAAGGGTTCAAAGACTAGGGTTATATATTCGTTTTTTTTACAAAATGAACGAATTAACCTTGAAATGACCTTGACTGGAACTCAATGGGGTCCAATCTATTCCAGGTTTGCATTCAGAATACAAAGATACATGATAGTATACGATACAAATCCATAGGACGTGTCAAAAACAAGTTCATATGAATCAAAAGCAAATTTGGTCTATCTGTCATTAGTTTGGGATCCAGGTGTCCTTCAAAAGTCATGTTGGAAAAATCTAAAAATATGTATTTAAACGTAACATTTATCGCGCTTTCCAAATTCGTAATTAAATTTAAAATTTTGTTGTATTAAACACATTTGACCTTAAAATGACCTAGAAAATGACGTGATAGAGATCAACAGACCTCGGATTCATGATCAGCGCATCAAAATACATATGATCCGGCATACAAAATAGGCATTAACTTTTTTTATTTTGTTTATTTTTATTTTATTTTTAGTCGGATAATAAATATTATACTAACAATAATATGAGAATGTTTCTAAGCACGATCTACGAGGACTTTAGTAGACGGGGGGCGGGCGGCAATTAAAATAGTAGGTCTGCCGATGACCCCTGCCTCTCACGTGTTCGATATCACGTAGATGTGGTAAAATTGAACTCGATTTATTGTTTTATATAGATTTCTAAATTTGAGTACTGGAAGACACGACAGCTACGGAGGAAATCGTGGGAGTGTTCTCCCGTGGTATTTTTGTTTTATGACTGCTCAGCTTGACCGGGCGATCTCCTCGACTTGCTGTTCAAAAACAACAGTGGGTAATTTCGTCTTAGTCCTTCGTTTCCATAAGTTTAAAATCTAGTGTATCCGGGTGAGATCTGTCAGAGACCATATCGAGTCGAGCGTTTTCATGTATTTCACAGCGCGCGCGTGTATGTGTGTATGTAATTTGTGTGCCAATTGTATTATTTGTGCAAGCGTGATAGTTATTTGTAACCGATAGCGTTTGTTGTTTTTGCGCATTAATGTAGTATGCTTTTGTGGTAAAAGCACTGAGGCTTTGGTGAGATCCGTTCCTGCGCGTATCTCCAAGGGTCTTTCAGAGTGACTTTCGAGTTCAGAGGCTGACGTCGGCGAAGGGCCCTGATCCCATCCCCAAGACGTTGGGGTCGCCACGTAGCATAGGAGAAACTGCGGAAGAGCCCCTTCCACCGATGTCCTCACCTTTTCTTAGAGTTGTGTAACGTAAGAAATTATCGTTGTAAAGCAAGAATCTAAAAAGTGACCTAGTGCCTAAATAGCGGGTAACGTTAAACGATTAAAATTTGTACTAGTGAATATTAACGTAAGTAATAACGGCTTTTTCCTCCACTCACCGAGTGGAGGTTTTTTGATGCCTCTGTTGTTTTTTATTAATAAATAAACTGTTTATTTCGAATCAATTAGTTTGTTATTTGTGTCTTCCTTGAATTCATAAAATAATTTAGAATTTTCATATTATTATTATTATTACTATTATTATTATTATTATTATTAACTCCGCCACCGAGGATTCGTAGCGACCTTGTGCACCTCTGCTCCCTAAACTAGAGCGGAATGGAAGGGGCGGACTCCTTTCTGATCTTTGTTGCTCACGACGCTTGCGTCGCTTATTAACTGATGCAGATCAAATCTTCTCGCTTGATCGTTCCCCCTCGGCTTTATCAGTGAGGCAGAAGGGGCTCCAAACGGAGCTAAAGATGGTCCACCGCACTTGCCGAGTGGTGCATGCCTGAGAGCTGCCAAAGGGAGATCCTGGGTGGAGAGGCGAGTAATCAGGTTGCGTGCTTCGACGACCTGAACAATCATCGGCTCCTGCTGACGGCAGGACGGGCGGCTGAGAGCCTAGCCAGTACGAGTCATTCGGAATTGGCGAGTGCATCCTGACTCGTGATGTCTGCCGGAAACTCTCCAGAGAGTGGGTGAACAGCCTGGATGTCCCCGTACGGTCAATAACAGTAAAGCTGATAGCGCTGCTGGTACAGCAAGCCATGGCAGCATTGTGAACGCTGAGACTGGCCAGCCAAATATCCACGATGATGACCACGATACAGACCTCATTGTCTTCATCAAAAATTTTTTTAAAATGATGATGGTGTCAATGAAAAGACAAAAGAACGTGACTAACACTATAAAGGAGGAGCTTCCGGCTTTACAAAGCCAATTCGATGAGCTCGTAGACAGAAGGAGCCTTAGAGCGCGGCGTGTACATATCCGCGAGATTGATGAGACAACAGAAGGTTAGAAGAGACATCCTTCTACCTCGCCAACCGAATTACCTGAGGGGGGCGAAAGAAGAAGAAAAAAGAGAGAATCCTGCGACAAAAGAAGAAGACGCGGCTACCAAATCGAATTGTGAGGACGAGCCACAGCCTGAGCAAGGTTGGAAGAATGTCCCCACCAGGCAAGAAACGAGAGCAGCCAAAAAATCGATGCAGAAAAAAAATCAAACGCAAAGTGGGCCACCAAATCTGGAGATGGCTCCATTAAACCGAAAGGTAAAATAGGGAGAAGGGCAGGGCCAACCCCATAAGGTCAACTCTATAAGGTCAACCCCACACAGCACCACCTCACTATTAGGGACATCCGCTGAACATTAAACGGCAATGTCCTGATCGAGTTTAAGAAGGCTTCAGCGGAGCGCAAGGAAGGCTTTACTAACGCCCTAACGATACCGCCACAAAGATGATTTCCCATGGTTGTTCTACTAATGCTACATGTAGTTTACGGGCTAGTGCTTGTGGCTGTGTTGAAAACTTTTGGCAGTTCTCACAATTTCTTACATATTTGACGGTCATAGGAAGCATTGCATACCAATAACATTTTTGACTATTTTTACTAGTATTGTTGTGACTCCTAAGTCTGAAGCAGTTGGTTCGTTTTATCATTATGTACTTCGTTCAGTACGCTGGTTTGTTTCGATTTTGGCACACAAACTTTCCATTGTAGATTTTCACTTGTGTCATTGGAATTTAAGGTATACAATATGTGTTTATTCAAACGTCCGTTTTTATGCAAAATCTGGGTAGCTTTCAGGATTGCTCTCGACATATTGTAGGATTTGTCGTACTAATCTTCTAATTTTGTTTCTGTAGCTTCAACTGCTAATAATTAGCGAGACAACGTCTCCGCAAATAAATTATCCGTACCTGGACGATATTTGTTTTCAAAATCGTATTGACTTAATTCTAGTGCCCATCGGACTAAACGATCAGTCATATTTTCTATATTGTTTAATCACTTTAGCGATTGATGGTCTGCTAAGTCTATAAAGTGATATCCTTTGAGATAGTTGTGAAAGTTGCATATATCCTATTTGATTGCTACGTACTCTAGTTAAGTGATGGAATAATTCTTTTCGGCTGGGAAAAATAATCACTCTTTCGTTTTTTGCATATCTGAATGCTGCTCCCAATCCTTCTTTACTAGCACCCGTTCGTAGAATAAACGGATGGCTCCAGTGGACAGGAAAGGACGGGTGCATTTGTGAGAAGCTTCTTAATATTACCGAATGCAGTTTGCTTCGTTTCGCCCCATATCCATTTTGCTTTCTTCCTAATGAAACTGTGTAATGTTGCAGCAACATTAGAGATGTGTTTTGAAACTCATTTATACTGAGTTATTAGGCTCATGAATTTTTCTATTTCCTTAATATTGCGTGGAGGCGCTAAATTGAGTACAGTAGCAACTTTTTCGGATCAGTCTGTAAACCAGTTTTGTGCACTATATGGCCTAAATATTTCAAGCTTCAACGAACGAAATGGCACTTTTCTGGATTTGGTTTCAATTTTGCTATTTTTAAGCGGTTAAAAACTTGTTTGTAATTTTTCTAAATGCTCTTCGAATATAGATAGAGGAAACTACTACAATTTCGTCTAAATATGCAAATGTATATAGCGCCATCTCTGGTATAATCACTCTATTTAAAAGTCTTTAAAGTGTAGCCAGTGCAAAGTGCAGACCAAACGGTATGACATTAAATTCGAGCAGACTTTTTCCTGCCACAGTAAAGACAGTGATAGGGTGATCAGGTGTTAATGTTACCTGCCGAGATTAATTTTTGAGGTCCAGCATTGATAGATAAATGAGCATCTCTTAATTTCTGCAGTGTAGCATTAATTTGTGGTAACGGATGAATATCCTTTTTTGTTACCTTATTCACTTTTCAGAAGTCAACACAGAATCGAGCTTTTCGATCGTTCTTTTTTACAATCACAACTGGCGAACTCCAAGGACTACTGGACGGTCTGATAACTTTTCCTGCTAACCTTTTATTGACTTCTACGTTAATGATTTGCTGCGTGACTCGATTTCGCGGTTGGTATTTCTGTTTAACAAGCACTTTTTATATTTCTGTTTAATAAGTACTTTTAATGTAAGACCGTTGATGTGATAACATTTTTGCATTTCTGTTTTTAAAAATGTTTTTAATTTTAGTTCATCCGCATTCAGATTTTGAAGATTACAGAGCGCTTCCATGGTACATACTTGACATATTTTATTACCTACTACATTGGTCATTTCACGATTGTTCAAGGTTATATGAAGATCACGATTTTAAGAGAATCCATACCCATAAGCATAAGATGATTTAACCCGTTCAACACATTTAGTTGTAATCTTACTCTCTGCATGTATATCGGTCCGTATACATTTTTTCCAAAATTGATTTCCAAATCGTTAACCAGCACTGCAATATGGTTACTTAGTTGACTATATCAGCCAAAATTCAAATAGGTTTCACTGAGCTGCTCACTTACATTGAAACTCACAGAACCGGCGTCTAGGACTGCTGCCACTTCATGATCGCCGATCATCACTTTCACAAAACGCCCATTGTCCGTTTCTTTTTTAGTGAGTAGGTCCAGCTGCTTTCTATGCGAGCTCAGCCATGGGGCATTTTTTGTCGGATAACATTTGCATTGTCACAACAACAGTACGAACAGAAAATCTTTTGAATGTTTGTGCACTTAAAACGACCAGGATCGGTTTTCTTGTCTTCTAGATTTGAATTCTGTTTTGTGTGAAGATGTATTAATATTCAACATCTTCTGTTTTTGATATTGTTTGTTCATCTCTAGATATTCTTCCACTCGTTGTACAATATCTGAAGTAGAACTTACGTCAGCACGTTGTTGTGTCATCATTACGTCATTAGGTCATCATGTTGAGGCGATATTTGATGAGTATATTATAATATGTAGTTTCGGTTTTTTCTTCCTCCATAAAACCTCCTTGACGTCCCACAAACGTAATTAATGAGCCGAAAAACGTTCAAGTATCATCTTTCGGTTCCTGTGTGCGTAATGTCACCATAATACAAGATATCCATTCAGAATTTGTTGTTCGGACAGGCTGTAAAATCATTGAAGCTCATTTATCCGCTCTAGAAATGAATAGAGATTTTTTCAATTAAAGTGGCAATTCCACTTTCTCATCTGATATATTCCGTACATTGGTATTTGCTTGTATACTTTTCGGTGGCTATACATATACTGTAATGTATATGATGTATTTAGTGCAGGATTTAGCAAGCTGCTAGTTGACGAACTTGTGTGAGAGCACATATTGCGTTCTCTCTCTCTCTCTCTCTCTCGCTCTCTGGAGGTTGCCAGTGTGTTCGCATTTGTCGGGTTAGTATATGATATTTAGTTTACTCGCGATAAATCCCTTTCAGCCAGTCGTTTTTAATTTAATTAGTTTTTCGCGTTGTGAATTTGTGTATTCATCGTGTATTTTGATTAACAATTTTTGCGCGATTCAGCTATACTTCGCCGTAGTACATCCAGTCATGTAATTAAAGAAATGTTATATATAATAAATGTTATACTAACAATAATATGGAAATGAAATTATATTCAAAGACAATTTAATTCAATATAATGAACCTTCTAAAGATTGATCACTTATCAAAAAGTTCTTATGAAATTGCTATCGGTATTAAATGACTTTATTTGAACATAAAAATTAGAATTACGTTGATACTACTACTATATAGCGAATAGATAACTTTTATACATAGCTTTCCTTAAGGCAGTATACTACTTTACAACTTTGAAAAAAATTGTTTTTTTTTTTACATTTTTCGAAAGTAAATATATTCAAGAATGTTAGCTCAAAAGTTTAGAAAGATTCAGGTAGTCTAACTATACTTTTTCATCTTTCGAACGCACTTAACTGAGCGCGCTAATCCGACCCGCCCAATACGCGCGCCGGATAAGCCATCTACCTGGCCTTGTTCGCTGCAGCAGCTGTTCGCCTATTGTAAATCATTACACCTATATATATTCTCATCAAAATATATACCTTTGCTTCTCAATATTACCTTCCCTTTATAATTTTGCTTCTGTATTTCGAAGAAAGTTGTGAAGAAACCAAAAGTCGTGATTAAAAAAGTGAAGACTACTGATCTAAGTATCAAATTAATGAAGGAGTTATCTAAAAACTACAGTCTTGCAATTGAAAGGAATTCAAATTCAGTAGAAGGCATGCGAAACGGGATATGAGCCGGCTATTACCACAAAATCTCAACAGACTCCAAGCCACAGCATACGTACAATTCAGACAGCTAGTGCAAGTATAAGGAGTCCGAAGCAAACAATGCTTTAAAAAATTATAAACATCGTCCTGCTCTTGCTAGTGACGTACAAGAGGTGCTGAAACCGATCTACGAAGATTTAACAAAAGCGGAAAAGCTGGAGAGATGTTTGGTCAGAAACACTCAAAATAACAATGACTGTTTCAACTCAACAGTTTGGGCTATGGCACCGAAGTATGTCTATAATCGAAAAAAAAATCGTAAAAATTGCATGCCTCACTGCTGCCTGCATTTTTAATGAAGGATTCAGCCCACTTTTGAAAATAATGGAAATTATGGGCCGCAAATCGACCAAACCGCCATGGTGCAGTTCGCCAATATGCGCGACCAACTGCGCATCGTTCGAGAGAACCGCCGCTCGACTGAGGCTTCTAAGGAGAGCAGAACTCAAAAAAAGCAGGCTAAATTAGATGAAAATACTTGCCTGGAACAAGTTGAAGGTATATGGTATGGCCCAGGCATCGCTGATTGAGCGTAAGATAATTTTGTCTACGATTTTTCACTTACACAAACTTTAAACGCATTTTTCTCAAAACAACGTTTTCAAGTACCGTGGTGATGAAAACTAAAAAACTATTGAACCGATCCTTATGAAATTTTGAACACATATTCTATATGTTTTGATCAACCGACCTAACTACAATCAACTTAAAATTTTCATTCTAACTATATTTTTATTGCAAAAAAAGACGGAAAAAGGTAATTTTCTTTCTTTCGTATTTTAGCCGTCATTTTGTTGATTTTGCACGTACATAAAATGTTATAGTTAGATCGGTTTCTGGAATCATACTGAACATACAACTATTTGATTTTTTTGTTTCAGACCATCCGTCGGCAAGATTTTACGACCATGACAACGGTAACTACTTTTTGAGGTGTTAGCTTTGACCATACTTTACATGTATAAAAAATGTATAAAATAAATAAAAAAAATTTTTTATGTACTTCAAGAGTGTATTTATTAAGCATTTCAAATCCTACATCCATATCTTCAATAGCATTCTCAGAAAAATTTCACAAAAATAGCGTTTTTTCGAGGGTCTAAAGTAGAATACTGCCTTAATACAACTAAACTATACTACGAGGGTAGGTCAATAAGTCTTTAAAAAAAGATAGAAAAACAATTTTTTGGGGTAAGTTTTTTTTTATTTTTCAACAGAATCTTCTTTTATTTCAATACACTATAACAAACGTAGCTCCAATATTTTTTAAGCCTTCAGAAAAGTATTATTGTTATAGTTCCTCAAAATAAGCATTTGTGTGAGCGATGACTTCCTTATTTGACGTAAATAATTGTCTGATGAACCATTTTTTTAAAGTTGGAAATAAGAAGAAGTTACTCGGCACCAGATCTGGTGAGTACGATGGATGGTCTATCAATTCAAACTACAATTCCTGAACTTCAGCCATCGAAACTACGCACGTATGTACTCGTGCACTATCCCGGAGGAAGAAGACTTTTTTTCTTCGAATGAGGACGATTTTCTTTTATTTTCTCATGTAACTGACTTAATAATGATGCATAATATTTTCCAGTAATTGTCTGTCCCTTTTTCAAATAGTCAATAAGGATAATACCATGTGCATCCTAAAACACAGCAGCCATAATCTTTCCAGCTAATTTCACCGTCTTTACCTTCTTTGGATTTCGTTCGCCTTTAATAATCAATTGTTTAGACTGTTCTTTCGTCTCGGAAGTATGGTGGTGCATCCATGTTTCATCTACAGTGATTAATCTACCTACGCAGAAACTCATCTGAGTTGCGAAGCATGCGCTCCAAAGGAGCCTTAGAAGAGACAACTCAGTTGCGTTTTTCTCAGCTGAGAGCAAACGCGACACCCATCTCGCAGATATTTTTTTCATAGCCAACTTATTGTACAAAATTGAAACGACGGTACCTTTTAAAACCGCTGTGGCCTTAACTATTTCGCGCAATTTTATGCATCGGTCACTTAACACCATATCGTGGATTTTCTCGATCATTTCCGGGATACTCACGTTTATGGAACGTGCTGAACGATGTTCATCTTCTGTTGATGTACGGCCACGTTTAAATTCATTTATCCAATTCTAAACTGTTGCAAAAACAGGGACAAATGTACCATGAACTGAATCCATCTCAGCTTTTCTTTTTTTTGCTGTTAAGCCTTTTAAATAGAAATGTTTAATCACCTCTCTAAACTCTTTTTTTTTCATTTTCTTAAGCAAACAAAAGTTATTTACTTCAACTGAGGATAAAAATGAAACCACTGGATTAATATGGTTGCAACTTTGCCAGAAATCTAGTGAGGAATGATGCTTACTAGAAACAGACCATTTGCGATGGTACGAGCGCCATCTCTTAGATTTTGTAAGGACTTATTGACCTCCCCTTATATAAATTATCTAACGTATAAATGATGACAAAGTAATAAGTATGTAAACTATAAAAGTTACTGTTACTCTGCGTTGATGTAAAGGTTGATAACTGTTAGCTATATATTATACAAATAATGTTAAAATTTTTATATATAATGTTGCAAAATAAATTTTATCTTTTTTCCTTGCTCTTAATTGCATTTTTGTTGTCTAATATATCTCTTTATAAATTGGTTTATACAAAAGTATAAAATAACTTAAGTATGGTGTATTGGACATTCTAATCATTTACAAGCTCTTCTCTATAATGCATTATATTTTTATAACTGATATTTTTTCCTAATTAACCTTATAAGGAGAGGCTCACCTTACGAGAGAACCAATTTGCTCTCGAAGGTGAAAAATGTATTAAATATAACCAAAAAAAAGAAAAATCATACCATTTTATTTATTTGAATAGGCTTTGCTTCCCATTAGTTTTAAATAAATAGTGTAACAAAATAATAAATTTATACTTTATTATTACATAGTTACTAATGGATATAGCTGAAAGCATAAAATCCATGTTGTTTCTACTTACAATTACACTATACTTTTTTGTAATTTTATTTTCTGAAATCGAAAATTAAAGACAACGAAATATACTTATTAAAATGGTCTTTCACTTATTAAAAATATTGTAATTAAACAACAACGAATAAACATTAGCTAATAATGTTGTCGCAGATGCTACAGAGTAGATAAGCTATGAGAGTTCTGGATCACTTCCGGTGTGATCCAGAACTCTCATAGCTCACAGCGCTTAGGTCACCGACTCTAACGTCACGCGTAGTTCCGGATTACTATCAGTGATCCAGAACTCTCATAGCTTACAGCGGTTATGTCACAGATGACACGTGCAATTTCGGGATAATTCAGAACGCCCATAAATTACAACGTCCACGACACAGGCCCTGACATCAGCGACCTTTAGCACCATATACTTTTCTCTCTCTCTCGTAGAGAGAGAAAAAAGTATATAGTTCTCTCTCATAATACGCTGTTTTTTTTAAATACTACGCCGCACGCGACTAGCAGCGTATGTAAGAGAGAGTGCGCTATATACTTTTCTCGCTGACAATACTAGTTGCGTGTTAGAGTGAGAGAAAAATATATAGCTTTCTCTTTTCCAATACCGCCAGCTGTATACAGAGTTGGGTCTATGATGTCCATGGGAGTAAGACAGAGAGAGAACAATATACTTTTCTCTCGCTCCTTCTCTGTCAGAACCCTTCTCTTACACGCTTTCCACGGTTGCGTTGCTATCCACAGGCATGGACGTGTTTACGTCAATTCGAGGACGATTTTGTAATTGTTTTTTTTTATTATTGCCATCTGATGCTGGCAACTCAATCGAAAACACGCGCATGTGTGTCTGTCTATGTGTGTGATACTATTGCTCGTTCATAATGCTTATTTTTGACGAGAAATAACTCTACTTTGTCCGTGCTTCGAAATAGTATTTTTTTAAATAGTTTTACATTATGCAGAGCACACATAACTTTGTACGCTGCATTATGATTGATGTATACTGTTAGAGTATTTTTTCACTTCTGTTTCTTCGACTCGTAGAATGGTAAATTCACAGTGTTAATATTGTAAACGATAAAATTATATCTTTTAAATCTAGCCAGTTATTCTCTTTTTATTTCTCCATGGGTGAATATGTTAGTTGCATTAGGTAATATTTCATAAAGTATATTTACAATTTGATTATAGCAAAATTGTCTTGAATTCCATGGAATACCATGATAATTCATTTTAAGCCATTTATTTTGCTCTCTGATATGATCTGCAAGTCATTTACGAGAAAATGACTTTTTAAATAAAAGTGCTATGGGTTATGTCTCGCCTTTTGTGAAAATGCACTTTTCAGAGACTCGTTTAGCGTTGAACAATCAATAACTATAAGCGGCATATGATCTCGGAAATCTGTTTTCTTTAAAATAGGCTGAGACTCCTTGTTGCAGTAAACATTTTATAAATTTGTATACATATAATACAATATTGAACATTGATTTTTAGTAATATCAATTATCATATTTAAATCAATATTTAAATTACCGTATGGATAGTATTAAGAAGTAAGAAAAAGTTTCACATTATTGATATCACAATGGATAAAGCGAATGGAATTTGTATCTTTTTGACCTTTACTATTTGTTAGAAGTCCTAAAATGACGAATCGTGTTTTTTCCAGTTGATTTGTTGTTTTCACTGTCCACACATGCTTGGATGTAGCGGAGAGGAGTGGATATTCATAGATTTCCCTAATACGAAAACTCAGAGAGATTGGATGATCTTTTTCCAACTGTTTTAGTAGTCGAAGCTTGTATTCATCAGATACTACGACGTATGGCATCAATCATCTGATCTTTGTAATTTCTATTTTGAAATTTTTATATTGTTCTGCATTATCAGTTGATCTCAGTGTTGCTGTTTGCACAACAGCGTTTAAATCATTGCGTGATCTGACGAGAACAAATTCATGCTTTGCATTAATTATAATTTTACGGCAATCTTCAGTGAAACCAAATGAAACAAATTCGCCTAAATTATCGATAATGTTATTGGACTCTTCTATAACAAGCCACCCTGCATTTTCGATTATTAATTTTCGACTCGGACTTAAAGAAATCCATCCTTTCATAAGGCTTGTAATTCCTGCACTTTTACACCTATCAAATTATATTGCATTCAATTCATATCGAATATCCTCAAATAAGTGACAAATGACGTTGTTTACAAATGTCTTATTTTACAACTCTGTACAATCATTATTAGAAAGTTTACCGCATACTCGTAGCGAACTACGTGAAGATAGAAGGCACAATTCTTGATGTTGAACAGATATACGAATTTCATCACTATTCTTAAAATTAGTTGATGTGTATGACTGATGAGCGTGAACCTCGTAATGTACAATCGAATCATCAAATGCGACAGGAGATTGTATACTTAGAACGTCCACCATTTCGCTCTATACTGTTCAAAAAAATACAATTTATTTTCCACCAGGAGCGATGACTTTTAGACCTACGCTTTTTAGTAAGAGAATATTTTGAGGTGTTAGTACTTTGATTGCTGGATTATGATTCCGAGCTGTCTTCTGACGAGAACGACGATGATAATTTGTTTTTTTTTATTTTGCTCAGGCTACTAATTTGTTTGAAAGTCGGTGAAAGACTGGTTGTTTGCTGATATGACTGGCTATTCATATACCCAAGAGGGTTGTAAATAATTCCCATCGCTCACTCAGCTACTTGTTTAACGTGTAATCTGATAGTTATAACCTCTCCTCGGAAATTCATTAGATTTCCGTTTTGATCAACAATGCGTAATTCTATATGATCTACACTTGACGGTTACTGAAAGGTAAATGACATATGAAGGTACTTCAATCATCTTATATCCTGGCAGCACTGCAGGAAAGAACTCGTGAATTGTGTGCACATGACGTTCATTTATATAGGCACCTGCTATAATACTACACTCTATTCTCAAGGAAATTACCTTTAAAATGGTCACAGGTAAATCGGAATTCTGCATAACACCTGCTGATAAAATCCGCTGTTGAAATCCCAAGAGTTTACCAAGCGGATCTTTAGGTTAAAGTTGATTTGATGACTACACTCAATAATACTACGAAGCGTGCTATTATTAGTTTCAAAACTTAATAGTATACTTTTGGAAATTAATCTCTCCTTCAGATAATTTTGAATTATCGTCAATTTCATAATTGACGGCCGGTACGGTAATTACTTCTTTATCGACATAAAATTTTTGTTAATTTTCTCAATATTGGGAATCGAGTTAAATGTTAAAAACTCAATTCAATGGTTAAGTTAAGAATGACATGTATTACAAAATGTCTGAGATTATATAGAAATACTTGCAAGATTGTTAGATAAAAACTGCGGGCATAAATGACCGCAAATATATATATTAAAATCCTCATATCTTTTATAATTATACAAAATTTCAGCATCGCCAAAGTATAACATAAAGTCTAAGGGTGGCTTTAAATCACCAAAATTATCGAAATATAGTACTCTGTTGTCTCGTTTGCGATATGCGATCTAATGAGTTCTAGGACTGCTAACATCATCAAGATTCACAATACCTGATTCATTATTCATCCTTTTTAATTCTTTGCCTGTATAGGGTTTTAAGTAGAGACCTCTGCCATTACTTTTATACGGTTTTAAGTAAAAGCCATAAACTTTTTTGTAAGGTTTAAAATAAAGACCTTTTCCAAAAGCAATTGCTTCATGGTTTTGTTATACCTTCGATGTTCTTCCAATTTTTGGTTTGCCGCTTTTTCATCATTAACAGCTTTGACTATTCCAGCACCCTCGGGCAATGTTCCTGTTGCACTCAATGCGGTAAATAAATGTACAAGAAATGATGAAACACCGCCCAATTTTTGAGGAGTCAGTAATATCTTTCGAATTGTCACACTGCCTTTGACACCTGCCTTTTTAACAGCCTCGCGAGCTCCCTTTAATGTAGAGCGAACTAATTTTTGAGAAGTCGAACTTAGAATCATAGAATATGCAGCAGAATTAATAATTCTTTTCAATGTTAGTTTATTGTTTTTACTAGGTGATTTTTGATTCTTAATTGTGCTTTTTTTCAATCTCAAACCTAACTTTATTTTAAATTTCATTGAATTATAGACTGCTAGTGCAACAGCCTTCTCAGCCATACTTGCATCCTTTGATTTAAGACGCAAGCGAGCTTTCTCTGCAAGAATTTGATCCGCTGCGTGCGTAGCTTGCATATCGTTAACAATATTGGAATATGCTATGTCGTGATCTTGGTAAGCAGAATCAAGGGGATTTATCCCTCGATCACCGTGAGCTATACGTTTTTTCAATTTTGCTCCAGGACTACAATATTAATAACCTGGTAAATGCAGTCCAATACGTAATTTACTAAGTATCTTATTAAATACTCTGCTACCTTCTCGCTTATGTAGGATCATTCTATATCGAAAGTTAAAATGATACTACTTGAATTTATATATAAGTGTGCTATTTATACTTTACTCTCACAGTTTCAGTTAAAACCGTAATGTGCAAACATGGAATTCAAGGAGTACTCGACAAAATTACCAGTCATAAATTTTAACTCTTTTAAAAAGCAGAACAAAAAAAAAGTAATCGGCATGGAGATTTATTACCGGATAGTATACGATCAGTGATTTGTGCACCTTCCAATTGTGGAAAAAACAATAGCTTATTGACTCTTATAACTCATCCAAACAGTCATAGATTTGAAAATATATACGTATATTCAAAATCATTAAATTAACCAAAATACAGGTATTTAGATAAACTGTTGGAACCAATAGAAGGTATACAATATTTTCCATTTAGTGAACATGAAGCAGTAGTATCATCTGACAATGTACTTTCTAAGTCTATTATAATTTTCGATGATATTGCTTGCGAGAAACAGGACAATGTTAAAGCTTACTTTTGCATAAGATGACATAAGAATGTTGATTCTTTTTATCTTTGTCAGTCCTATGCACACATTCCAAAGCATCTTGTAAGGGATAATGTTAATGTACTTATATTGTTTTGACAAGATGAGGTCAATTTCAAATATACATATCTCGATCATGTAAACTCAGACATATCTATTAATCAAATATTTGCTGAACTTGTTGCAATGATGTTAAACATAGTTTTATAGATATTGATAAAAATCAAAACATAAATTATAGTAGATATAGAAAAGGGTTCGACTGTTTCGCTATAAATATAACATAACATAAATATGTCAAACATTCCGGTTTTAAAAGTTGAACACTCAACATGGCCAACTATCAGCGAAAAAAACTATATTGCGTCAACTAGCTAAGTCACGTGAAGAAATAAGTAAATATAAATTATTAAAATATGATCCAGAAAATCTAGAACGTACATTAGATGAAACCTTCAAACCAATCATTACTCCTCTCAATAAACTCATTACTCTGGCAAAAGTATCTAATGTATGAAATATTAAAAAAGTAGAGAAGAACAATTTATCTACCTTTAAAGAGGAAATGAAATTAAAGAATCGTTGTCTGATTATGAGAGTAATTATGATTCTAATATTGATATTAGTAATAATGACACTCTACAAAATGATCACTACACTGAAAACATTAATACTTCTTTTAAATCAGCTGATAATAAAAGTTTTGAAAAATATATAGGTATGGTGGATCTCAATCGCCAAATATTTCTTGATATTGTGTATGGAGTTTATAAGGAAAATAATGATATCTTGTTTGGCAATTTACCAATAAATTTCACCAACGGTAATATTATAGTTAAAAATATAAAATACCCCATCACAAAAGGCTTATTAGAACTATTATTTAGAAAATTACCAGATGTAAAACTCATTAACAATAACGATCGTCAAACTTATCAAAAAATTGTCCAAGTGTCCAATACTCATAAAAAAGATTATGATAAAAATAAAGGAATTCGTGTCATGAAAAATAAAAATTTTTTAGAAATTATTTTACCTATGTTTACGAAAAAAGGAGGAGGTATTTTACCTAGATTTAAAATTGTACAAAAAAATATGCCCTTAGAGTATTTATACTGGGATAACTCGAATGAGTTAGTGAATCGACGAAGAACAATACACACTAACTATCGACTAGCAATAATACACAGGAATGAAATATACTCTATTATCGAGGAGTTGCGTGAGGCTAGTCTTATAGATTAATATATAAACATAATACTACAATGAGTTTAACAATGAGTATCGACGTATGCGGACGGAAGCTAGAAAAAACTACAGGCAGTCGAGGACCACCTGGCGTTGGATTTAAATTTACATATGATAGTCAATAAGATATGGAAAATAAAAGACTCTGTAATCTATCACAGCCAGTTAAATTAGATGATGCTGTTGATTTAGACACATTGAAAACTTATATGCAAGAGGAAACTTCAAACTTATTAAACATTTTAAGCGAGATAAATGAAAAAAATCGACGTTTTATCAGCATTAACACCATCTATTGTAGAATTAGAAAAAATAATTACTGATCCAAAAACTTTATTCAATGCATATAAATAAAAAATTAGAAGTCGATTGATTTCTATTAATAGCAAGAAAAACAAGTTATAGAGTTAGCAGAAAGAAACACACAATGAATGATTCAAACAAAGAAAAAATGGAAATAGTGAGGGAAATTCATAAGCCTGATCGTCGAAATTATATTCGACGATAATTGGAACTACCTGATATAGATGAGACATGGCAAGCAGATCTCGTTGAAATGCAACTTTTTGCTCGAGAAAATAAAGGATACAAATACATGATTACAGTCATAGATACCTTATCTAAATTTGTATGGGCTCTACCTTCGAAGCGAAAAACTGGTAAAGATACGGTAATAGCTTTTAACACTATTTTCAAGCATGGACGCATACCAAAGAATTTGCATACAGATAGAGGTAAGGAATTTTACAATGTAGATTTTCAAGAACTAATGAAAAAAAAAATAATATTAATCTATACTCAACATATAGTAACCTAAAATCATCTATATGCGAGCGTTTCAATCGTACTTTGAAAGAAAAAATGTGTATACAGTCTTCGCGGGAAATTATAAATGTATTGATATTTACCGAATTTAATTACTGCTTAATTACTGATTAATGCAACAAAGCATAGAACTATCGGTGTTAAGTTGAAAGATGTTACATCAGCAAATAAATCACAAATTTTAAGAACGTTACTTGATAGAGCAAAGATAACGAAGAGACTTAATAAATTTAATATTGGAGATAAAAAACGAGTGAGTAAACTGAAGCAGAGTTTTGAGAAAGGATATACACCTAACTGGTCAACAGAAATATTTACAATCAACAGAGTTGTAGCAACCAATCCTACAACTTACCATTTAAAAGATTATAAAAATCAACCTATCGCTGGATGTTTCTATGAACAAGAGCTTCTAAGAACCAAGTATCCAGATGTTTACCTCGTTGAAAAAGTTCTTAAACGTAGAGGAAATAAAGTTTTAGTTAAGTGGTTTGGAGTTGATAGCTCTCATAACAGTTGGACATATAAAGAGAATTTATAACTTAAGTAATAAGAGATTATAAAATGATTAGACTTTTAATATATAAATTACTTTTGTATAAATTTGTTAATGAGGATTAATAAATAAGTACATCTCTGTTTAAATAAATTGTTGATTAATTATTTCATTTTACACATACATTTTATATATTACGCAGTTTTAAATTCAAAATTATCTTCACTCAAAGATTTTATAAATAATTGAAGATTATTTACATACTCGCACATATTGTTGAAAAATCTTTCATCATTCATTAAAGTTTTGCAATTCGGTTAGGTAAAAAAGATTGGAATTCACAATCGAGCTCGACCACTATTTTCCACCCAAATTTCGTATTAACTTTCTTGATGTTTGTAATCTTATAATTTCTATTCCTTTCTAATTCAGCAATTTTTTTAATGGGAAGAAAGCCACCTCCCGCGATATGATTCAATATTGTCAAATCCATCTGAAAAATTTACAAAGAAAATTTTAAAAATATTTTTATATAATTATTTTCTACTATTTACAATTAAAAATTAAAAAAACACACCTGAAGACATGAATTCTTTAGTTCTACGCCGTCTACGTTAAAATTTGATATGAAATCAGCAGCCGTCAGCTATACTACCAGTTGAGTAGACGACTCAGTACCACGGAACGTCATTTCGGGACTCAGATACATTATCTATGTTTATCATTGAACAGTTGCGTTTAGGAATAATGTGTGTGTTAATTTTTTTTCAGAGCCACTGCTTCGAACGTCTCCTTGCGCACAATTGCAGTCAAGCACTAGACATTTAATGACTGAGTTCTCTATATACTCTCGCTTTTTCGGTTGTTTTACTCCTTCCATAAGGTCTATGTCCCCTCCATTTTCCATCTCCATGTCGAACGTGCTCCGACGTCGTTTGCGCAAGCTCTCTTGCTCACCGCTCACTATCCTGACTTGCTTAGGTAACCTTTGTAAAGTTTTATCGCTAGCCTCGTCTTCCATGCAGATTCTGACTTGTTCAGTTGAGCAATGTACTAAGCTACTACTACCCACGCCTTCTTCTACTATCCCGATTGCAACTTGTTCAATAGATAGTTGAAGTATTTGTGCATTTTCAGCGTCATCTATGATTCTTTTAATGACTTGTCAATTTAATATACGTTCATATTCACGAATGCTATAATGTCCCCAAGGAAGTGCCTGTTGAGTTTGTTTCTATAAAATGCTTATCATCGAAAGGATTCAATATTATTTTATTTTATTTTTCCCTTTGTAGAATATGAAGTCTCGAACGAATATTAAACTAATCTCTATGTATGATGGTTTTTCCATCCAAGCATTGTATGTAATCTTTAAAACTTATTGTAGTTTTCACTGCTGCACTTTTAACTCCTTTGGCTTTCTTGATTTGACTTTCACCTTGAATTTTCATACTATACATTTTACTTCGCAATCCAACAAATTCAGTTAGAATTCTACCATTACACTCATCTTTCATTAACCTGACAATTTTCTTATTTTTCTGAGATATTTGATAAGGATTATTCTCAAAATAATCTGATCTATCAAATTCATGACTATCCTTCCGTATCAAGTCTTACATATTAATCTTTTTTACTTCTTATACAAGACTATCAATATCTGTATATAATAATTTACAGTAAACAAGAAATCTGTAAACAAGAGTTTTAGATAAATCCAATACGGACAACCCAACATATATAGGTTTTCTTATATGAATTTCAGTTCTCAATAACTGTATGGCAACGAAATTTTCAAAAAAAATGAAGCAATTGTCGAAATTTGGACTAGCGACAAGTGCTTCTACACCATAACGTCCATCCCATCTATTTATTAACTGTACATCGACTCTTTTTCTTTCAATTTCCATAGTCTTGACGTAAATAGCATTGTTCAAAAATTTAAAAAATAATTTCTCAAATTCATGTTTAGCATGCTTTCTCTTTTCATTATTTAAATCAATATAATCTTTAAGCTATGGCTTCTGGTTAAAATTTAATACTTAATGTATTTTTTTAAGCGTAAGCCATATTGAAGTACTTATTGCAATGCTCGATAATGTATGATATAGCGATGTTTATCGTATAATGTCGTTAATAATTGCTTCATTTGACTTGCTGGTGGTACAATATATTCGGGGCACAAAGACAGATCTTTATGTGAATCATGTATACTTTCAGGATATTCTAAAACAACCTTTAGTATGTATCCAGTAGGAGTATCTTCTGCTATATTAAGAAATTTGGTTTCATCATCATCCATATTTTGAAACCACTCAAAGCCTCCGTAAGGAAGATATTGTGTCATAGCCCAGCCGTAAAGGTTATTTATATCATACTAAAGCAAATATATATTTTTTTTGTCTCATCAAAGTCACTACTCATGTATTTATTAGTTACTTTTGCATATCGATTGGTGCACTGACTAATACCGCCTCTAATACCTCTCTAAATAAACATAAGCATATCAATATCGGTAAGTAATTCTAATTTTATTTTCGTATATTTTAGCATGGTATCCCATGATAGACCGGAAGTGGTATAGTGTGCTGGATCAAGACCGTAAGCTTCGAGACAATTGTTTTGAAAGTTTACGAATATGTCAACAAGAAGTAATACATCTGTTTTCAAATATAAAATCCGAATATTCACCTAAAGTTTTAATATCAAGTTTTTGCCAAACTAGTTAAGCATACTGATAATCTTCATTAGGAATGATTGCAATATTTCAATTACTATAAAATGCATCTTTTACTGGTAGCTGTGCCTCCCGTAGTCTATCAAAAGATTAAACATATTCATATGGGAAGATTCCTTTTCTTTTAACTAAATTAATTTGATCGTTTGTTCGAAACTCGCTTTTAAAAGTATTTTCTAAAATATGATGCTCTTCCAGATTTGAGGTTAATTTATCAAGAGCACAAAGCACAAAGCGAAATGAATCAATAAACCTGAAACTAATGCCTATGCCTTTTACATATTTTGTAAATGAAATATATTTTTCCTTATTTTCTGGTAAAAGATATATTCGACCTTCAAAATTTCTTGCTAGCTCTTTAATGAATATATGTGAGTCATACCCTGATAAATTATGGAATACAACTGGTACAACTTTTGAATCATTATAATACAAATTACATGAATTATGCATAGGACCTCGAAATCTGTAATAGATAATTCAATTTTAAAAAATCGATTATATAAAACTCTAAATAAACTTACCGTCCTGCGAGATGACAATGATTTTGGACTTTTGTATCCTCACAATTCAAATTCTTTTCAGAAATATGACAAATTTTTACTTTTTCAAAATTTAAGATTTTAATATCTGTAAGTTTATTCATTGGATTTGGATTCTCATATGCTTGTAATTTCTGCATGAACCATTCAGCAGCGAATGGTCTTATTTCTTCATCTGCTTGTCTATAGCTTTGGTATTCCGATTGTGCATCATCAAGACTAGATTTTGTATAAAAACCAACTAGTTTTTCTAATATACATTCAAAATCTACATATATAACAAATGGGACACGTTCCTTATATGAAAAGTTTTTAAAATGTAAAAGATTATTCTTTTCAGTCGATAGTTTAATTTTGCAATGATTTTTGTCCTGACAATCAATGCTATGCAATGTTAATTTTTCTTCGGATATAAAATAATGTAGACAACGATCACAAAGATCAATTTTTCCATTATTTTTTGACAATTGTAAACTCCTCAAGCGAAATAAATTCTTAATCCAAACATAGTGATAATCAGGTTGGAGATTATCATCACTTATGCTTTCGCTATATTCATCACTGTAGTTATCTTGTATAATAAATAAATTCACATGCTTTTCCTTTTTTATAGTTGTTATATAGCATGGAGATACATGAAAGACATTTTTTTCTTTTTCAACATATACAAATTATTTGAAATATTATGATTATATTTTTCAAAATTAACTATATCTTTTGTCTTGACTGGAAACTCAATATCTTTCAAATTGAGAACATTTTCATACTGCTTATATGCGGAAAGTCGATTAGCATTTATTTTAGCTGAATATAAAGCTGATAAAACTGCCCTTTTAAAGCATTGATTGTCATTATTTTTTACATTAACACATGCATGTCTTTTTTCTATTGTTGCAGGTAGTGAGATATATAAGCTACCTTATATAGAATTGAATTTATACACATTGATAGCTAAATTTAGTATCAAATGCAATGAACAGCCAAAATCTCTCTCTTGAAATTCATCCATATCACGCTGAACGGGCTCTTTAACATGCGTTGCAAACCATTGTTTTAAATTCGTAGTACTAAATATTTCAGAATATTTTGTATTAAAATACTATATTTCTACTATTTGCTCTAAATTTTTAAATACAATATAATCTGCAGAGAGCACTGCATTAATTTTAATAGCTGTATGATTTTGTAAAGATAGTTTAATTTTCTGTTCAACCAATTTAAATGCATCATATAAAAATGTATGAATATCTTGATGTTTGATATTTGTTACAAGTTCAGATTTTATACAATTATTGAAACGAAAAATGCTTTGAAAATGATTTGCAAGTGTATGGTAACATTGAATTTTTCATGAGACGGTTTATCGATGTGATTGCTGCACACGCATCATCCATCCATCGAACGATATCGTCACTATCAGCCATATTTCTAGATGCAAACAAACAGAATTATTGGAGCCGCTGAATCCTGATAATATTTTAATAATGCCATACTATACTTATTTTCTATAAATATCAGTAACTTGTATAGGGTAAAAAAAGCTGATCACGACAAGCTACCAATGTATAAAGATATGAATAGTTTGAAATTCAAATCTATACTGTGTAAACTTGCTGCTTCGTCTTACTTTTATAACTAGAGAGGTTTCAAAATTTTGATTGTTACAGTGACCTTTCTATAGAAGTAAACCTTGCTATATCAGCATGCCTAATATATGCTGGAAAATATCCTTTCACTTTTCAAGTAAAACGTATATCTCTTGCTTTAAATGGAAAGCTTAATCGAATTTAAAATTACTGAAAAGCAATATATGCAAATAATGAGCAATATGTAATATAACAATTGAATATGCAGTGAAAAGAGAATAGTGGGATATTTATTTATCTATAAAAGCAATTGGATAATGCGTAGGAAATGGAGAAGGGCAATGAATTCGGAAAAAAGAGAAAACGGTGAAGAAATTTTACAACTGTAAATGTAGGTCTAACACCATGAAATAATTTGACTACAGCATCCACCATCAGTTTTAAACCTGAGTTTTAATTAGCTATATCTTCGACACTTTATATTAAATTTACAATGGCACCGCGTTGTAATAAGAAAACGTGCGTTAATTTTGTTCACAATACGCCATTGCGATTCACAAGGTGGACTTGGATTGCAATTTTTAATTGTGTTAATTTAATACGTTTGGAAATGCGGGACACCGCTGAAGAATTTTATACAACTTTAAAAAGTAAACTCGAAAAAGAAGAATATTTGCAAAAACTTTGTACCGAGCATACAGGAGGATATATCTTCGAAGGATTTGGGAATTTGCAATTTCAATATGGATGTAGCCATGTAGAGTGCAATGCAAAAGTTATGAAAAATCAGTAAGAAAGTGTGGCAGAAGTCTTTTCTATTTTATTAAATAAAATAGAAAAGCAATACATCGTCGATGTTAAAAATGCAATTCCTGATGCATTACGGCGGTTAAGTTTAGCCGATACTCTAAATATTTCTTATAATAAGATTAATGACTTCAACGAGCCTTTCGGAGAATCACAAGTGTTTTAATTTCCACATTAAAACACAGGAATTTTACAATTGTGTTTGTTACGTAAAAAATTGAACGAAGAGACTGAACGAGAATTCGAAGAGTTTAAAGAAAAGTGTAAATTTTAGTTACATATTTCAATATTAATGAAATTTAACAAAAATTGCTTTTGTAATTAAATTGAATAAATCTATTGTATTTGCTTCAAAAAACAGTGTTTTTATTGTAATTATTTTGTAATATATATAATATACAGGTGCAAAGAGGATCTAAGAGATCAGCGGAAAAGTTTTCATCGGTAAGTCTAAACTTATTTGTATAATATAAGAGTTCTGACAGATAGAGAGAGAAAAGTATATTGTTCTCTCTCCGTCTAGCTCCGATGCACATCATAGACCCTCTTCTGTAATATAGCGGGCGGTATTGGAAAAGAGAAAGCTATATACTTCTCTCTCTTTCTCCCCCCTCTCTCTCTCTCTCACTCTCTCTCTCTCTCTCTCTCTAACACGCAACTAGTATTGTCAGCGAAAAAGTATATAGCGCACTCTTACTTCACACGCTACATATATACACTATATATATATATATATATATATATATATATATATATATATATATGTCTTTCTTTCTCCTTCTCTTATAAAATGGTTCTGTATGCCAAATCATACTGAATATAGTTTGTGATGACAAATTATATTTTTATTTTTATACATTCTATTAACTTCAGAATTGTGACAAGAGACTATGTTTTTTTTTAGTTCGAACAAAAGAAATGATGACAAAATAGAGTTCTTTACTAACAACCACCAAACTATGTATATATAAATAAAATATATCGTCACTTCCGCATAAAAAGGCAAATCCGTCGTCTGCTTAAAAAATATGCTATGTGCATACCAACATTTTTCTTGAATTTTAGTTGGCATCACAACGAAAAAATTCAGAGTTTTTAATTGAAAAAACGGAAATATAAAATATATATATATATATATATATATATATATATATATATGTTATGAATCGTTATGAAGAGTTTAGCTGTGTTTAGCTTTCTTGGGAGGACTTCTATTGGAACTATCGTGTTTAGTTTCAGGTGTTATGAAACGACTTCTACAGGGAGTTTCATATTCGGACGGTAGAAGATGATGCCCAGGTATGACGAGACGATTTCTACGGGGAGTACTGTGTTTAGTTGGCAGAAATCGATGTTCAGGTATGTGAGGACAACTTCTACGGGGAGTTTCGTGTTAAGATGATAGAATGCGTTTTCCAGATGTTTTTTAACGACTTCTACGGAGAAGTTCATGTATAGTTGGTGGGAAACAAAATCCAGGTATGCCAGTACGACTTCTATGAAGAGATTCTTATTCTATCACTCGAACACTCCCCATAAGAGTCGTCCTGGGATACTTGGATATTGTATTCTACGTCCCCAACACAAAACTCTCTATAGCAGTTGCCCCGAGACATTTCGTATAGTCCGAACACGACACTCCCTGTACGTCGTCTCGAGATACTTGGACATCTTTTTTTACCGCTTGAACTCGAAAGTACAATTTTCTCCATCGAAGCGATATTTATTATGTATATATATAATTTCTATAAAAGTCGTATGTAATATGTATGTGTGTGTGATTGTATAAAATTGTCGGCAAAATATCAACTTTTTGAAGTGGACGCTGCATTGAAGAATTTTATACAGAAGTGACGATAGGTAAATTACGGTCAATTATTTATAGCAATATAGATTTTTATATATAGTGTGCTTTTTACTTATACATTATTGAATTGTTTATGAAATCGGTTAAATTATTATCTCGGGCGAAGCCGAGAAGGGGGATGCTAGTATATATATATATATATATATATATATATATATATATATATATATATATATGTAAAAAATATATAATTTATTGAATAATATATTTATATTTTACATAATATCATCTTGAATAAAAATTTTATTTTGTGTAAGCAGCATTTTTATAAAAAAAATATATAATATATATATATATATATATATATATATATATATATATATATATTGCGCAACACAATTCATGATATACCGCGCCAATTGGCATACAAAACACTGACAATTAGCTTGCGGATTTTTCCTGACATGTTTTGCCTGTAATTTGCCGTAAATTGGCTTGTACGTTGCCGTCAATATTTAAGATTGTAAGTTATCAAACGTGCTATGTGTTGCCGACAATACGCCGATGTGATGTTATCTGGAATCTGGGTAATTAAGATTGCACATCGCAGAGCGTGCTAACCGTTGCAGACAATACGCCAGCGCGATTTTATTTGGCAAGATAACATTGATTCCACAAATTATCGACAGATTGCGCGCTTGCAAGCGGCTTTAAATTACTGTTTCTGCTTGCCGGACACCGTAAAATAAGCGCATAGATTTGCGCAGATTTGCAAAATTGCGCAGACATTATAGGCAGTAAATCTGCGTGTATATTGTACGTACATTGCCGATATATTATAAGCGGGTGCGGGTAATGCCGTTAGGCTCGGTAGGTATATTAAATTGATTTTTATATTTTTTTTCTAAAATAATAAACAGTTATATTTTATACAAAAGAGTTTTTATTGATAACTAAATTTAAAATTTATACATGTATTAAAATATTGCAATATATTACAATTTATGAGAACTTATTTCTATATTTTTGTTTATATTATTTATTATTTACTATACCTTTTTTATTATGGTATCCATAATATGGCATAATAAAGAGTACATTGAAAATATCTGAATTCATGTGAAGCATCTTCTTCTGCATATGAATGAAGAGAAATTCATTTTAGTTTGAGCAGCATAATCAACTATAATATATATGATTATTAAGTAGTTATGTAACTGATTATAATTATACCAAATATAAAAAAATAAACAGCGATATAAATAAGAAAAGTTACTTTGCCAGTTATCAAAATGAAAGTCAAATTAAATAACTTCAAAATATTATCAAACAACAACATTTAAGCTTTGAAAAAGTATTAAGACAATCTCACTGTTGTGAGACTTTGAAAAAATATTATTTGATATTCAATTAACCAAAATCGCCACATAAACTTAATTGAAAAATTTCAATGGTATACAAAAGATTTTTGTACTGTATGTATACAATTTATCCTCATTTCTTTTAACATAAGAAAAACTATAAATTCATACAAACCTGCTTCAGTACATCCTTTTGTTTCGCATATCTGTTTTCCAGCTCCATAGGTCTCTGAAACAATCAAATTATATAAAACTTTGAAAATGTATAGGAATTCATCTCAATAACTAATTAAAAAAATAATATCAAATAACTTTTATACGATTTCTTAAAAATTAACTCTAAATTAACCGAAAATTATATAAAAACTAATTATTGTTTTTTGAAAGAAAAAGTATTACAAGATATTTGAGAACTGTATGTTTTAAAAAAATTCAGCAAATATCAAAAATTAGAATTGATCACATTTAACCATTAATATCTATAACGAAGTATAAGTATAATATAACAAAAATGTATATTTAAAATATACTTGACATTTCATTACGATTATATCTAACATCTAACTCAATATGAAAAACTATATGTTTTATCGTAAGCAATTTCCTTATAATAATATAATATATTTTACCTCAATTAGAATTTTTAAATGATGCTTATTATAAATATTAGAACGTTATAAATATGAAATAAATAAAATAATTACGTATTTTTTACTTACATCTTATTCTTTTTCATCATCGCGTAAAATGGAGTAAAGTGGATTAAGTAAAAAACTGTAATTCCTGTTGATACGTGAAGTGGTAAAACAGGGGCATGGTAGTGTGCAAAGACTATTACCATCGTAGTCCGAAACGTTTGTACCATCTATATGTCTGGGTAGTAACTTACGTCGCGGTTGTGACACTTTTTATATATGAGCTTTATGCTTATATATATATATATATATATATACATCTTCGTTGACAATATGTTCCTGAATGTCGACGAAACAGAAACTAATTTTTATGAAGCATAACTTCACTAACTCGCTGTAATACGAAGTGTGTTAGAAAAATAACGAGAATTTTCGTTTTAAAAAAATATTTATTTATTCATCAGTTTCTATTTTGTCCCCTTCAAAGTCATCCCCCTTGGATATAATGCACTTGTGCCAACGCTTTTTCCAATCCTCGAAACACTTTTGAAACTCGATCTTTATAATAACTTTTAGCTCTTTCAGCGATTCGCTTTTAATGTCATCTATGCTTTTAAAACGACAGCCTTTTAATGTTCTCTTTATTTTTGGAAATAGAAAAAAGTCACATGGAGCCATATCTGAGGCATCGTTATAGTTTTGTTTAGGGCCAAAAATTCACGAACAAGCAATGAAATGTGAGCAGGTGCATTATCGTGGTGCAAAAGCCATGAATTGTTTTGAAACAAATCCGGTCTTATTTTTGGATTGCTTCACGTAAACAGCCTTGAAGTTGTAGGTAGTACTCCTTATTAATTGTTTGACCTTATGGCAAAAATTCATGATGTACTATGCCATTAAAATCGAAGAACACCGTGAGCATAACCTTCACATTCGACAGTACATGTCGAGCCTTTTTCGGTCTTGACGATCCAGAATGCCTCCACTGGGACGACTAAGCCTTAGTTTCTACATCATATCCGTAAACCCATGTTTCATCACCTGTTATAACACGTTTTAGTAGTTCTGCATCGTTATTAAGTTCATTTAGCGACTCCTGAGCCACTTCCATTCACCGCTGTTTTTGTTCGAAATTCAACAATTTTGGAACAAATTTTGCTGCTACACATTTCATATCCAAAACATCCGAAAAATTCCATGGCATGAGCCAACTGATATGCCAACATTATCAGCGACTTCTCTGATTGTGATTCGGCGATCGTTCATAACTATTTCTTTCACTTTTTCACGTTTTCATCGGTTGTTGATGTGCTTGGGCGTCCGGGTCGTTCATCATCTTCAACGTTTTTGCGGACATCTTGGAAACGCTTATAACACCCATAAATCCTTGCTTTACTCATAGTAAACTCACAATATGCCTTTGTTAACATTTTACAAACTTCACTACAGTTTATTTCATTTTTTACGCAAAATTGAGTACAAATTCTTTGCTCCATTTTTTTTCACAAACGAAAATCGCTGAGCTCGAAAAAACACGCTAATGTTAGCGACTGTCACTTAAGAAGTAAGCAATGAATATTGCTGAAAATTTTATTGTACTTCAAGGGCATGCGTACCGACATAATAAAAAAAATTTTTATACAGGCGGACTCTTCAAACCCGCGAAATTTAAAAATTCTCGTTACTTTTTGAACACACTTCGTATAATTTTTAACCGTACGCTACAATAGATTTTAGCTTCCGCTTTTTTGGGATAGGTCATAAATATTCGGCGGAAAAATTTCTCCAAGCATATATTTTAATATATCCAAAGTTGAGAGGAAAACTAAAAGCCTTGTCCAAGTAGTACAACAACGAAATTTTTTTACATCACTATTACATTTTGTTTGTATTGGTGTTAAGTTGTAATCTAATTTTTTTTAACAATGTAACAATATCTAAATATTATGTTAAAAATAGTACAATTATATGAAAACAAAATATTCGTAATGAAAGTGAGGTTTAAGGACATTTTCTTTCTAAAAGCTTTCAATATCCTATATTAGCAAACGACACCCTGGCTGCGTTTCATTCTTCCAGATGAACCGTAGCGGTTCGAAACGTCGGACATCGAAGGCAAATTTAAATATAAGGTGGTGGCAATAGTTACGTTGTCCTTTGCTAAAATAGAATATAGTTTATTTTTATTAGTTTTATTATTTTTAATTTTTTATCTTATTATTATTTTATCTTATATATTATATTTTTTTATTTTTAATTTTAATAGGCGTGATTTTAAACATGGACAATCTGACTGTCATTATATTAGTATATTATATATAGTATAAAGACTGTATGACCGATAAATATATTTATTAATTTAATTCAAAACAGTCGACAAAAGTATAATTTTTAATTTTTACAAAAGGGAAAATGAAGAAAATATTAAAATTTAAAATTGATGATGAATCCTGAAGATATGATAATGTCAATCATGGTTGCAATAGTTATTTCAAATAATATATTAACCATGAAAAAATGGAATAAAATAATTTTTGGACCTGTGTCAATCGGTCCAGACCGGAATAAAATAATAATTCGTAACTATTTTCTACTTATTACCCCCGTTTCCTTCGTTTTTTTATTCTTAATACATTTCTAATCATCTAATTGAAACTTAGTTTTTATAAATATAATAATGTTTTTTTCTAAAATTGTTTATCAATCTCAAAAAATAATTATTACGAAATAGATTTCAACATAAATGAATAAAAGCCCACAAATGAATAGAGTTTCCAATAGATGACGCGGA